>RJWJ010000002.1:8484-608484 GCA_004363605.1 Indri indri | reverse complement strand
AAGGCAATGTTCTGCTGAGAAATATTAAGTGTAACCAAATATTACAGGGAACACACTGTTCCTGCTGTATTTCCAGGGCATCTGATCAATGGGGAAAATGAGAAGTAGAAATAAACAGAAGGGACAGAGAACTGAGCAGGCAATCGGGCTCAAAGGAAAACCAAGTGAAACAGAGGAAATGATTTTCAAAGTAAATACAGATAACTGGCGAAAGAAAGACGCACGCTAAGCAGAGAAGAAATGTCTGACTGTCTTGCTCCGGGCCTGGGTCAGGCCAGGGAGCTGGCCGGGCCACGCTGAGGATTTTCAGCTGGGGCCTGGTCTCCCAATAAGTCCAGCTGTCAGCGGGGATGCCAGGAACAGGCGAGATGAAACACAGTCAAGGCAGGGAGGTGCAACCTCCAGGAGAAAACAACCCTGCAGAACGGGAGCTGAGGGACCAGAGCCAGCAGGCCGGGCAGCCGTGCAGACCTGCAGGATTTTATTTGGAAGAAAACCTGGTATTCATGGAGGAAGTGGATCTTATCATTGAGGCAAACTCTGAGAAGATCCACCCAAGAGGATCAGGTCCCCTTGGGGACTGTGCAGTTGAAGCCAAGAGTCTCCGCCATGGGAGTTTCATGCCTGGTAGCTTTTGGAGCACTCAAAATAGTGTGTAATGCGGCTGCATGTGTATGTGATAAAGCCCACTCTATAGATCGGGGTTTCTCAGCCTCCGTGCTAGAGACACTTGTGGGGGTGCTTGGTTGCTGCCCACTGTAGGGTGTTGAGAAGCATTCTTGGCTTCCATTTGCTCAACTCCATAGCACACCCCAATCGCACCCCACAGTTATGCCAAGCCTGAATGTGTCCAGACATTGCCAAATGTGCCCCAGGGTGTATCACCATCTCCTGCTGAGAAACACCACTACAGATGAAGAAACTGAAACCCAGAAACGCACATGTGCGTGGCACATCTGGGGTTGCACAACTAACTAACTGATGCAGAGCCAAACCTGGAATCCACTCACTATAGAGCTTCGAAGATATCTTGGCCTTTGCTGCAACTGCAGTGTCAACTGAGGAGGAAAGCTATGTACGTAGTGTTCCATCTTAGGACTCAGATTCCCGGGTTCAACCTGGGATCCACTTTCCTTGGTGTCTGCTGAGCTCGGCTGCATCACTCTGTTTCTTTGTGTCTCAGTGTCTTCATCTGTCAAACAGCTTTGATGATAACAATATCCACCTCACAGGGCATCAGGCGAGTGAAACAAGACAGGCCAAAGAGCACAGGACACGCTCCACTTGCTATGTGGTAAGTTTCCTATTACAGCTAGTTTGGGCCCTTCTCAGCTACCTGCTACGTAGTCCAATACGCTGTTTTTAGTTTCCTTCGCTTATGTGGTTTCCTCTATCTGGAACACCCTTCCACCAACTTCTTCACATGACTAACCCTTTCCTGGCCAACAAGAACTAGTTAAAGTCTCATCTCCACAAAGGTTAAGGGCTCCCATGCTATGCCCCCACAGCAGCCTCCAAAGCACTCTATGTGTTGAAATGTCTCTATGTCTGTCTTCCCAGTTGAACCTGCTGTGAGCAATAGGTAGGGAGCCTGTATAATTAACCTCATTCCCTGTGGCACTCAGTGGAGGGATGGCGTTTTGATAGGGAGAAAGGGGAAGGGTGGGTTGCATGCTTGCTGGAGAGAGTCCCAAAAGGAGAACGGTGGAGACATCAGGGAGCAATGGAACGCTTCAGCAATGCCTGCAGCTTGGTTTAAGGCGTGAGTGTCAGGTCGGGCCCCCTAGAGAGACCTCACTCGAGTCAGTTTACCAGCCAGTACCTTTTGGGTGGGAATGGGTTGGGGAGTGGCTTGATGAGAACTGTGCCATGGGCAGACTAGACCGGCAATGGTTTGCAACATAAGTTAGACTTAGTCACTACACAAAGTCTGCAGGCAGGAAAAGATCACTTAAACTACTGCAGGAGAGAGGTCACAGGGGCGAAACTATAAGTACAACTGTAAAAATGTCTTCAAGTTAATAAAAGTGTTAATATTAGGAGGACGGTGACAAACAATCCATCGCTGATGGTTTGGGGAGATGGAAGAGAGGACGAGCCCTTGAGTGCTCTGGGATATAAGAAAGTTGTTCTGCCAGGGAGGATTACTGCACAAGGGAGTGGGGTTAGCAAAGAAAGTTCTCAAGGTTTCTCTGGAGATCTTTGAAAATAGAGATGGCCCTTCCTAGTCAGGGGCGGTCAAGTGTCCTGACTGGACATAGGGAATGGGGCGTAGGGTAGGGCGGGGGTAGGGGGCAAAGGGTGGCAGAGACGGGTGAATGTGCCTGTGCTTTTATCCTGAGAAGAGGAGGCATTTCTCACAATTTGAATTAGAAATCCCCAACAGTGTCCCAGACCGGGTAGGTCTTATTTTCAGGGAGGCGTTTTGAATATAAAGGAGACACATTTGAAGACTTCTTGGAGAAACCAGATGCAACTGTAGAACAAAGAACAACAGCTGAGATGGAGCACCTTGAATTATTTCAGAAAGAAGTGGGTAGATCCCTGCAGTCACGAAACTCACACACATCCCAGAGGCAAGACTACGACTCAGTTCCCGTCCAGACCCCACATACAAATAAAGTGTAGCTCAGGCTTGAATTCTGCCTCCCTGAACTCACGGCCACATTTTCACCTTTGAGTTTCTCATAAATATTTGTCAAATGAAAGAATAAATGTAAAGTCCCCTTACCTGGTGTGGCTGGGACCGGGGGCATCTCTGAGTAGCGCACTGCTGCTCAGAACGTCCTGGTTCCGAGGGACCTCACCCCAAATGTGGCCTCTGGCATTCTCACAGATTAAGGGAAGCTGATAAGTAGCTAAAGAAAGAAAACAAAAGCAGATCTCAACTCAAAGACAATGCTTCCTGCCTTCCCCTCTCCAAAAGCGCTGAGGTCTGGCCAGCCAGGAGCCTCGTGCCATCTCTGTGGAGTCTTGCAGGAGGCAGCAAATGAGCCGCCGGCCCGATGCTAGGCCCTTTGCCCTCACCTGGGCTTTCAGAAAGGGAGCTGATGTCATGAATTATTGATGCCTGCCTAAGTAAATGTTGCAGAAAATAGGAGGAACCCCCTCCCCTCCCATCACCACTAGGCAAAAAGGAGGAGGAAGGAAGCACTTCTTTCAGGGATAGCCGCAAACTGAAACAGCATACTCATGGAGACACGGCCCAAACACACCCTGCACACGGGACCTCCTTTCCAGCTTCCCTGCATAGGGACCCTCTCAATTTTGCTCCTGAAATTAAGACTGTGACTAATGGGCTGGAAGACACCACAAATGAAGACAAGCTGATGGCTCAAACGGACATGATGCTAATATTTGCAAATGAAGTACATGAAAAACCTTCACGGAAGAAAAGAAAGAAGAAGGAAAGAAACAAGCCATGGTTCTCTTGCCTGATCAGATGAGGGTGGTCCCTTATGGTGGGTGGGGGGTGCTGACAAATAGGACAAAGGGTATAGGGCAAAGAAAAGCATGAAGGAAGAGGGAAAATGGTGACTCTACATGGTGGCAGTGACAGGTCATAGTTATCTTTACATTTTTACCCACTTGCTGCACTTTTAACACATAAATTCGACCAGGGTAGGCAGTAGGCAGGTAATGCTACCTTCTCCAAGGCAGTGAGGCCTGCCCCTCAGTGGGCTTCCTAACTAGAGTGAGCTGCCACCATGGGCTTACTCCCTCCCAGGAGTTCCATCCATCAGAAGAGTCTATGCTCATATGACTATGTATCCATTCAACCAACGTGTCTGGAGAGCCTACTGTGTGCTGGGCACCTGCTGTACTGCATGTGCTGAGATGAATAAACCGTGTTTAAGGAACTCACAGTCTAGCCATAAGACCAATTGAAAATATAAGACTGTTGGCTTAAGTAGCTCCATTTACTTTGAACAACGAGAGTTAATTGAACACTTTTCGCACTTCCCCACAGCTCTTACCAAGCCTTTGGAGGTTTCAGACCATTGTTGCTGCCAAATGCAGCCCACCAGGGAGAGATCCTATGTTTAAAAGAATAGTTTGTGTTTCCTCCATAGAGTTGGTTAGGAAATGATATTCAAAGAAGTGGGGTTATGCAAATAAAAGTAAGATGTTAAACAAAGAGAAAGATCTACATCAAAGACAGAGATAGTCAACCCTTTGTTCCTTCAGCAACTATTTTTAAGTACTCACATCTAAGAGAGTGGACTAAGTGCTAACCTGAAATAAGGTCCAGGAAAATGTTTAAGAGGCCCGAATCATCCAGCAGTTCTTCGAGCAGAGCAGGAGGCCAAGCTCGATCAGCACAGGCAGTATGCTGAAGACAGCATTCGCCTGGGGCCTGCGTCGTCAGTGCTGGGATGTTTCCAAGCACAGGAAATCTATACCCACCCATGGCAATCAGGACTCTGCCAACGGACAGGGTAAATCTGAGGGCATTGAAGGATAGGTGGAATTTTGAAAGCAGAAATAGGAGGGAAGAGCATCCCAAGCTGAGGAGAGACAGGTGGGGATAGAGGTGGGAAGCAGAGCAGGAAGGACGGTGGGAATAGACTGGGGAATGTCAAGTCCAATTTGACGGAGGCTTAGCAGGGTGTGGCCGCATCTCTGTGCCTGCAGCTCCCAGCCCGCTCTCAGCCAGCACCACCATCCTGTCTTTGCTGAATGCTGCTGGAGGCTGCTTGCAGAATTCCCTGCTTCTGTTCTTGCTGCCTGATCCCACCCCAGTGAAGTCTCCATAGAGTGGCCAGAGTGCTCTCATCTAAACATACATCATATCACATCATGCACCCCTAAAAAAGAGGCCCCCATAACTTCTTAAAATCCCGCCTGCTGATTCTGCGCCAGCTTTAGTGGTCTTCTTTCTGCTGTTCACACTGACCAAGGTCAGTCTCACTTTTAGGGTTTCAGACTCAAGTTGCCAATCATGTCCTTCCCTTGACACTGAATATCTGGCTCCTTCTCATTTATTCATCTGAAAGCAACTTATGGAGTGCTTTAGGTACCACCCACTGTGGCAGATTCTGGGAGAGGGATTAGGGGAGCTTCGGGTCATACCTGGAGTGCCACCTCCTCGGAGAGAGCACCCCAGCTCCTCTGTATAAGGAAGCAGCTGTTTCTGGCCTCTCCTGCCGTGCTGCTTTCCTTCAGACCATTTGTCCCCAGCTGCGATTACTGGGTGGACCAGTTTGTTTCCTAGTTTGTCCGTCTTCCCCAGTAGAAGAGAGCTCTATGAGGATGGGGATTATGTCTTATTTTTCAGCCTCATCATCTAGCAGAGTATGTGGAACATCAAAGCACTCAATAAGCATAAATATATGTTTCATGAATGAATGAATAATGAGAAACAAAGTCTGGAGAGGTTGATCAGGACCACATTTGAGGACCTGTGCTTTAGGGAAAATCTTGACCATATTCATCTATGCGCTTGGCTCTCTCCAGATGCCTACAAATACAGCGGCAGCTAAGATGGAGAAGGAGCCTTTTGTTTTAGACCAGGGTTGTCCTGTGGCACTTTCTGTGATGACAGAAGTGATCTGTATCTGCTCCATCCAACATGGTAGCCAATAGCGACATGTGGCTACTGAGCACTTGAAATGTGATTGGTACCACAGAGGAACTGAATCTTTTATTTTATTTAGTTTTAGTTAATTTAAATCTAAATTGCCACATACAGGGCTGTTATACTGGGCCATGTAGTTCTAGATGACCAAGACAATTGCCTGACTGTGGACTTCCATGTTTTTCACTTAAAAAGATAGTCTTACTTTGGATTAAGGCTACCTCTTTTGGGCAAATGCCAAGTTTTTCAAGGTTTTGCTTCTAAAACCTCCTTCTCCATCCATCCCCCTGGCCAGCCAAGTTTTCCTTTCCAAGATAGAATCTAGGCACAGTGGGTGGCCTATGTTGTCATCAGGGCAGTGGTGGGTGAGGTCGTCCCACCTGGATATAGAAGCTTCTCTCTTCTCTGAGTCCTCTTGACTCCTTGGACATGTCCTTATCCTGCCTGGTCTGCCCTGCTGACACTGATTGCTGATGTCCGTAGCTGACGAAGCCTGCAGCTGGGTGTCTCCAGCATACACAAGACACAGTGACCTTTCTTGGAGCCCCTTGATCTCACTGGCACTGCAGGCCTGCTGCTCCTCAGCTCCTCTCTGCATCCTACACCTGCCCTGAGTGTCCCCCATGCAGCCCATCCATAGGGTGCCATTGCCTAGACATGGTGGTTCCTCCTGAGTCCCCCCCTGGGAACTGAAGGCATATGATGTAGGAACCAAGGGTCATTGGGAGCCCTGCCTACCCTAGGCTTAAACTTAAATCCCATGTGCCTTCTGCTTACCCCCTGCATAGGGAGATGGTGCCTGCCCCTAGCTGACATGAGTGGATTTACGCCCTGAGCAAGTTCTCACTTGTAACACAGCGAGTTTGACACACTGTATGCTCCTGCAGATGACCAGGTCCCTGAGGCTTTCCCTTCCACAACATTATCCTCTCCACTTTAGGAAGCTCACAAGTATTAGGAACCGCTGGCCAAGGGTGGGAATGTCCCTAGGTGGCAGTTCACACTGGGCTCAGCAACTCCCACTGCATGGGTGGCCCTCACCTCTGCTGGGTGACACACAGATGCCAGGCAGCTGTTCCCAATGGACAGCTCTCCCTGGCAGTGCCAACTGTGCCAGTGTGATGGTCCCACCTCTCTGCTGTGCTGTGAGTGGTCTGCAGGCATTGGATGGACTTCCACACAGGGTCTGGCTACGTGGGGCAACTGATGACCTACAGGGCCATTTTCTACTGAGATCTACTAATTGGCTTGCTCATCTACTAATTACCCTTGCAGGCTCTTAGCCCTACTAGAATTTGTCTCCTAAAACCCACAAACTCCAAAGAAAGCAGGAATGAGTTTTCTGTAATAACACATTGTCCACAAGCTCCAGTAACTGAAGGGTTGTGAGTGTCCAGACCACTTCAAAGGCACACAGAAAGGTCTTTTGTAGAGTCTATGTCATCAAATGACCAGGTGCCAAGAGCACGGCACAGAGAAGCAGAGGAGGCTGGGGACCACAGGGGTGCTCCCAGGATGAGGAAGACTTAGTCAGAGGTAAAAGAATCACCTATAATCTGGTGCTATGGCAGCCAAAGCTGAGTTTGGGGGGCAAGGGCTCACATAATAAAGCCTGGCAATGGGCTATATCAACACGTGTCATGTCATCATAGAATCACCATCTCAGACTGGGAAACACCCAGATTCCATCCAATGTGCACTCTCTCTGACGTGTGTTTCTCTGAGTCAGCTGGGCTGATAAGATAACAAAATCTCCTCCTAGGGAGTCAGCAGCAAATGTTTGCCAATAACGTTGGTCCTGCTGAATTTCAAAATGTTGGGGGTGGGCAGCAGGAGCCAGTGCATTTTGAAAAAATAGCATTTCAAAAGCACTAGAATGGTGTGGTTCTTCGTGATGTCTTTACTTCTTTCAGGCTGTCACCCCCTTCCTGCTGTTGCGCGGTGCACGGTTCCCCCAACTGCATCCCAAGCCCAGCACCATAGGAGCGGGGCCCTCACTCTCAAGCCTGGGAAGTCCCCACTGCTGCCACATCAGCACCCTCCCTGGACCATTCTCATCCCCAGGATTCACCCACACCTCCAGGCTCCTAGAAGTCCCTAAATGAGCGAGACCTGGCTCTGATTCTTGCCTGTGGACATCCTGCTGTAGTGCCTCCTGGCTGTGCTGCTCTGGGAGCTCTGCTCTGACCCAACCATCCCAACCAAAGGCAGCTCCTCCACGGACTGTCAGAAGCTGAAGCAAATGAGTGAGAACCAAACAGCTATTTATTCTTGTACCACGACAGAACCTTTCACACAATAAAGTTGAGTGTATTATCAACTTCTTTGATTTTCCCACACAATTAAGAAGGAGTAGATTTCTATGGTTACAGGTGGGCTCTGAAGTTGTACTGAACAAGATCCATGTCCCAGATCTGCCAAGTCCCACAGCCTCTCCGAACCTCGGTTTCCTCACTGGTAATATAACGATGGAAATGGTTTCTTCCTGGGCTCTGGCAAAGACGTGCAGCCCTTGGTAAAGTGTCTCTCCATGGTCAGTGCCGATGACCGGGTATTGTACAAGTTTGCTGGCAAGCTTGGCCTGCCCGGCGCCCCTGGTACTCTCTGAAGGATGTGGAAGGCATGACAAGAGCCTTGCACTCTTTCCCACAAGGTTATCAGAAAGGAAGCTGAAAATAACAAATAACACACAATGGACAACTGACCAATGGAAATATGGAGGCTGAGATTTCTTCGCATCTCTCTTCCTGAGCTTCTGACTGTCTTCCATCTGCCCTGGCTGTTGAAATGGGGGAGCCATTTGGGTTCCACTTTCTCAGTGGTCTTTGTGGCATGTGGCATGTTTCTATGGCCCCAGCCTCAATCAAGGGCAGCAACTTCAGGCTTTCTGAAAGCTCGTCCCTCTCTGGATATCTCTTGATTTCTTGATTTCATTTCAAATCTGCCTCTCACACTCACAGCCTCAAAAGGAAGGCAGAAACTCTCAGTCACTTCTAAGAGATGCTCTCTTTGTACATTTCTTCAATCATTGTTGGCTCCCCGACCCCTTTGTATCAGAGAGATATTGCTGAAGAAAGACCCTTAGCGTTTCTCTCTCTGTTCAGTTTGTGATTCTTCCTTTCTCTGGTGTTGCTCCTGCCTTTTGTCATCCTGCTTGTGCAAGCTAAGCCTAGGTCACCAAATTTATACTAACAGTTCTTCACTGTGGCCATCTCATCCTTGTTATCATCCTCAGTTATCTGGCACCAGCAATTCCTTGGAAATTACTTGCAGAAAATGACAGTTTATGTCCCTGAAAAGAGAGTGCTAAACGTGTTGGGAAACAACAGCTCATATTCTTCCGAGAGATAAACAGCTTCCGCGGATTGGCCCCTAATGTGGTAGAGTAATCCAGCTGAGAGCTGGAGGTGGCTTCCCACTGAGAGCTAAAGTATAAAATCATTCCAGTGGGGAGCTTGAGAGTAAACCCAGGAGATACCCACGTGTCGAAGCTTAAAACATGCATTGTTCGGCACTGAAACAGAATCGGTGCGTTGCAAATGCTCTGCGTGATTCTTACTTACTAGAAGTAATGAGAGAGGTGTCTGACAAATTGTTCTTGTCTAAGAGTCAAGGCCAGCAGGAAATTGCAAATATTTCATCAAAGTGTTCTCCCCTGTGCCTAAGCAAGATTCAACAGCACAACACTAAAATTGGATGAAAGATGATAGAATGATAAATTTTGCCTCATCAGCTTAGAATATAATATCTTAATTAAGATAAAATGTCAAGGGACAGCAAGAGTGAACCCTAGTGTAAACTATGGACTTTGGGTGATAATGATACGCCAAGGCAAATCCGTCAGTTGTGACAAATACACTGCTCTGGTGGGGGATAGTGACAAAGCCAGATGCTATTCATGTGTGGGAGCAGGGAGTGTAGGGAAAATCTCTGTACCTTCCTTTCATTTTGGCTGTGAACCTAAAACTGCTCTAAAAAATAAAGTTGATTAAAAAATTCCAAAGGACAAATTTCAAGTATAGTCTTAATTATAACAGATAAGTGATGAGAAGCCTCTTCCATTAAATATGCTTTTTTTTTTTCTAATTGAGGGGCAGGTTGTAAAAACAATGGACTACTTACAAAATGAAATGTGAAGCATTGGTTCCACTAACCCCTACCCTAGAAAGGTAAGCAAGAGTTCTGTCTAACCCCACTACTGTTCCTATTATAGAAACATCTTTTGTGTTCCCGCCCTTCTATGGGAACTGACTTTGCTATACAAGGGGATCTTTCCCCTTAGACATAGCTGACTGGACCAGGGAGTAAATTCTGGCCCAGATTGAGCCAATCATCTTCTCTGAGAAGGTCTCTTGGGCCACCTGAGGTGGTTGGCTCTGGCCTAGGTGCAGGGAAAAGCAGAGAAAGCCAGTCTATAGACAGAAAGGAATGAATGAAGAGTTTGCAGAAAACTAGAAATAAGGTTCCATGTCCTGCCAGGGAGACAGAAGGAGTGACTTGTATTGATAGCTTTACAGTTTGTGGTACCTGACCCTCATAAGACCTGGCTGTACCTTTTTCCCGGGATTCTTGAAATATATCCATGTACTTCCAGTTACATTGCCTGAATCTTTGCTATTTCAAGTGAGTTTCTATTCCTTCAGGAAAAAACAATGACCAAGTGAGTTTCCTTTAAGATTTCCCATCAATGTCTGTATTAGACAAGAATAAGATAAATATCAAGACAAGGTAAGTATCACCTGTCACTCTGCTAACAAAATCCAACATCTGAGAGAGAGTCAAGATGGCTGACCAGAGACACCAGCTGCCAGATCATCTCAGAAAGAAGGAAAAGTTTTAGATGAAAAAGAAACAAATAAACAAACAAACATAGATCAGGTGCAATTCCAAGGGGAAAGTGCCAGAATGCCAGAACCTACAAGAGATTCCACAGGAAGAAGTTGCAGAGCAGAGCAAGAAGGAGCAAGATATCAGCAGAGGACAGCCCCCAAGATTCTTGGAGTCCAGGGAAATGGGTTGGTGGAGTGGTTTGTTTCTCCTTCTCTCACATTTCTGGCAGTCAGCAGGCTCCCGAGATGCTGGAGAGCCTTCTACCCTTATGAGCCCCAAAGCTGCTGCTGCCAGTGAACTGGGAGCTACTTGAGGAAAAAGCAGCAGGATGCCAGGCCCCTGGGGTGCTTCCCGCCACCACAGACGTGAGCTGAGATGGCAGGTGCCATATTGCTTCTCCACCCACTGTGTGCCTTTGTCCTCCCCAGGGGGCTTCAGCCCCTGAGTTTTCATCTTGCTCATTCCCACACAAGCATTTCCCAACTCCGGCTCAGACTGTGGGAGCCACAGAGGACCAGTGGGTCCTGGGGGATCTGTGTGACCCCAGTGCCTGGACATTCCAGGCAGGCTGCCTTCTGGAGAGAGGGACAGAGATGACCAGAGTGCTAGCTTTCTTCCATTCAGCCTCTTTTCCTCACCTTCCCCTCCCCCACCCACAGCTGCTGAGAGAGATGATTGAGCCAGGGCTCTCAGGAACTGCTGCTTCCCTGCTGGTGGTGCGTTCACCACACCGGGGCTTCAACACAGAGTGAGGCTCAAACCTTTCCTCTTAAAGACCTGCCGTGGATTAAGGGGTGTTTGGACTGTGAGCTCCCTGCTCACCAGCCCTCCCCAGTGCTGCTTGCCCTGCTGCTCCATGAGAGCAGAGCACACCCTGAGGCAGAGGGACATCAAACCTGCTTGAGCACCCCATAGGCAACTGAGGATCAGCACACTTCTCCCTGGCATGGTCAGGGATTGATCACTGGGGACCTGGGGACAGTCCTGCAGGCCAGATCCTGTACCCCTAGGACATGATCATGTTGTCTGGGGGCACAGAGGGGAGATTTGTGAACTAATCTTGAGAGGCAAGGGAACCCGCATGGGCAGAACTGAAAAGAGAATGTAGTGTGGGTCCCAGCTGTGGGGTACTCATGGAGCATCCCTCCTTCATAGGAAGGCTGTGCTCTCAGCCCAGGGCAAGATCCTGGATAGGGAAGCTCACAGCTCGCAGTGTCATCTTGTGGGAGTTCAATTAGTTTGAGCTCCTGCCTATTGGCAGATACCAGAGGAGCAGGGGAGTGGGGAGAAGAGTGAAACCTGATCCAAACAGCCAGACTCTGAATCTCAGACAGCCCTGCCTCCACAAGCAGACATTTTGGCTGGGTGGGGCCACTTTAGCCCCTCCCTGGAGGCTTTCCCCAGCAGCCTGGGAGCAGACTTTGACCCTTTGACCCTGGCCAAAACAGTTACCTTATAGCCTTTGTGGAGCCCGAGGGCAAGCTTCCCCAACCCAGCCCTGCCTGGCTTCACTCCCTCATCCGCCTCTGCTATGGTGGAAAATAAGGACTCATATGGAAGTTCCAGGGCTCTACCCACCACCTGGGGCACCTGAGGGGCTAGAGCCAGTGACAGGTCCCCAAAACAACACTATAGCTTATTTCTTCTGGCAAGAGATACCTACTGATGGGGGTCAATTTGCACAGCCCTTTACAGCATTTACAGATTCAATCATACAGGGTGTGTTTGATTCTTATCCACAAGCACCACCTACTGTCTCAGAGATTAAACTGGGCTTGCCAGTACAATTCACACTGTTAAGAAGACCACAGGCTGGTGAAAGAGAATGAATTTCAAAGACCTCCATCCTCTCTCATAAAAGAGAGACAGGGAATCTGCCCAGATACATAGCTCACCACTGCTACAGCCTACAAGCAACTAGCAACTGAGAAAACCACCACACTAAGGATATCTACAACCAAGGCATCCATCCAGAACCTAGATTACCATCAAAGCTCCTGCAAGCAAAGTCCAAGGTTCTTACCCAACATAAGCTACAGACACACCCTTACATGTGTGTGTTGGGGGGGGGGAAGACCCCATCTAAACAAAAGAAAATCCAAAAATAAGAAGTGACCGCTGTCCCAGATGAGAAGAAATCAGCAGAAGAACTCCAGAAGTATCAGAGCAAAAGGACACCCTCCAAAGAAAACACCAGCTCTCTAGTAATGGATACCAATCAAAATGAAAATATTGAAATGACAGATAAAGAATTGCAAATATGGATTGTAAGGAAGCTCAATGAAATTCAAGAGAAAATGGAAAACCAACTCAAAGAAAACAAGAAAACAATTAAGGAAATGAATGAAAAATTCACTAAAGAAATCAACATATTAAAAGAAAAAACAAATAGAACTTCTGGAAATGAAAAATCCATTTATGGAAATACAAAACACAGTGGAAAATTTTAAGAATAGACTAGACCAGGCAGAAGAAAGAATCTCAGAGTTTGAAAACAACTCCTTCAAATTAACTCCGTCAGTCGAAAATAAAGAATATAGAATTAAGATGAATGAGCAAAGCCTACAAGAAAAATAGGATTATGTAAAACAGCCAAATATAAGAATCATAGGGATCCCCGAGGGTGAAGGAGGAAACACACAAGGGCTGGAAAACCTATTTGAGGGAATAATTGAGGAAAATTCCCCTGGTCTTGCTAGAAATGTAGACATCTAGGTACAAGAATCTCAACAAACACCTGGGGGATTCAGTGCAAAGAGGCAATCATCAAGACACATAAAAGTGTCACAAAAAGTGGGCAAAACATGAACTGAAGCTTTTCAAAAAAAAAGTTAGACAAATGGCCAATAAAAATAAAAAAATGCTTAATGTCACTAATCCTCAAGGAAATGCAACTTAAAACCATGGTGAGATATCACCTTACCCAATTAGAAAGGCTTTTATTAAAATTCCAAAAACAATAGATGCTGACGTGGATGCAGAGAGAATGCTTATACACTGTTGGTGAGACTGCAAATTAGTACAACCTCTGTGGAAAACAGTATGGAGATTCCTCAAAGTACTAAAAGTAGAGCTTCCATTTGATCCAGCAATCTCACTACTGGGTATTTACCCAAAGTAACAGAAATCATTTTATTAAAACAACACCTGAACTCAAATGTTTGTTTCAGCACAATTCACATTTGCAAAGATGTGGAATCAATCCAAATGCCTGTCAATTCATGAATGGATTAACAAAATGTGGTATATGTATACTATGGAATGCTACTCAGCCATGAAGATGGATGACTTAAGGCCTTTTGCAACAATTTGGATGGAACTGGAGACCATTATCCTAAGTGGAGTATCTAAAGAATGGAAAAACAAACACCACATGTACTTGCTATTAAATTAGAACTAACCAATGAGCTCACATGTGCATAGAGGAAAGTAAAGCTCAGTGTAAATCAAGCATGGGGGAGGATGGAGGAGAGGATTGGTAAAAACCTATCTAACTGGTACAATGAATGCTATCTGGGTGATGGGCACATTTATAACCCTTACTCAAGCATAATAGAAGTGACCCATTTAACTAAAAACATTTGTATCCCATAATATTTTGAAATTAAGAAACCACAACATTTATATGATTTAATGTTGTAAAAACACATCTCCTGCTCATACCATGGATGTGGAGGCTCTGTGGATGACCTTCCACAAGGACATGCAGGGACCTGAGGCCTTTCCACTGTTTGGCTCCTCATCCCTCAGGGTCTATGGGATCTCTGCAGGATTTCTGTGCTGTCCTTCTGACAGATCAAGAAGAAAGTGTACAGGGTCATGAGAAGTTTTCATGGGTCAGGCCTACAAATGGCTTTTGCCATTTCTGCTCTTATTCCTTCAGCCCGAAGCCAGTCACATGATCACGTCTGACCACATGGGGAGATGTTTCAGATGTAATAAAAACATTAAAAATAACAACAATAATAATTGTAGTAGCTGATAACTTTTGAGACTTTCCATTTGCCACACTACATTGTGTAGCTTTTATCTGTTCTTCTCCTTTTGTCATCATAACAAAGGTTTAGAACCATTAAGTTACTTGCCCCAAAGCACAAGCCTCTATGTGACTTGTGGTCTGAATCCATAGATGAAGGTCACTGCCTGTGAACATCACCAAACTCAAAAGTTAAATATACACTGGGACCAAGAAGCCCAAGCTATGCTAGTTGAGCATGAGAGTGCATGGAGAGAATGGACTTGCTGAGAGGTAGAACCAACGAGCAGGTCTATGAGTGAAGCAATATTGGGCCACTGAGCTCCTCCAAGCTGCCAGCTGGTTGCTGCCACATGGCTGAGCCCAGGGGAGACGAGCAGAAGAAACTCCCGGCTTAGCACTGACCAAATTACCGACATACAGAATTGTGAACCCGTAAATGACTGTCCTTTTCAGTCCTTTAATGGATTGGATGATGCCCACCCACACTGGGGAGGACTGTTTACTGAGTCCACTGATTCAAATGCCGATCTCAGCTTGAAACACCCTCACAGACATAGTCAAAATAGTGTAAAATAGTGTTTAAACCATTTTCATTCACGACTCAAAGTAAATTTCTCTCTGGTGGTAGCTAAATTGAGACTTATTCTTGGGTCTGGCAACAGAATATCTAATTTCACTCACATATAAATGCAGATGCTTTGGCTACAATTTTGTCACTGAAATATTTAGTCACGAAAATGGATAATCCAACCAGATCCTAAAATTTAATAACTCATATCATCTATAATAGTAGAGCTAATGCCTCTTCAAAAAAAAAATGCTATTCAAAATAATCCTTTCATTGATCTCTAACTTAAAAAATGTAAACACAGGCAGTATTTTGAGTGATCTATGAATTTGCCCATTTTTAGATTAAAGGGAATAATTTTCTTTAATCTTTCAAAGGAGATAAAAGCAGATGATAGATTCTAGGGCTGGGACAAGGGAAATACAAAAGAAGTGTGGAGCATCTTGTGGTTACAGAAAGTAAGAAAGTGCTAGAAAAACAGGAGGATGAGGGCATAGAAACGGGACACAGGAGCCAACCTGAGCGAACTCCCAGTGGCCAAAACTGGAACAATTTGAGCAAGAAAATAAATAACATAGTATTAGATAATAACCCAAGGCATAAAATAAATATCCATGAGTCCATACTTATATTAATATGAGTCTATACTCATAAAAATAAATAATTGAATGAACAAATAAATCAATGGGGAGAGGGTGAATCTTCTTTACAGAGGAATTGCAAATAGATTTCTCCATTCCCAGGAGGTAGAGCTTAATCTTTTACCTGCCCCTTTGAGTGTGGGCCAGGCTGAGTGACTTGCTTCCAAAAAGCGGATTATGTAAAAGGTGGGGAAAAGTGACTTTACAGTGGAAAGACCTGGCAAAAGTTACCTTGGCCAGGTGGTCAAGGTTAACATTACCAGTGGTAAGTCATGTTGACAGCATGCATCCCCAATACGGTGTGATGAGAAGGGCACCCCATATGGTATGATGTCCCTGTGACATTCTTCCCCAAGACCCATAACCCCAGATCTAATCATGAGAAGAACATCAGACAAGCCAAACAGATGATATTGTAGAAAACACCTTACCAGCACTCTTCAGAACAATCAAGGTCATGAATAATAAGGAAAGCCTGAGAAAGTAACAGACCAGAGGAAACTAAGGAAAGATTATGACCAAATGTCATATGGGATGGCATTCCTGGGCAGAAGGAGGACCTTAATGGGGAAGCTAATGAAGTCCAAATAAAATGTGGGCTTCAGTTCATAGGAATTACTAATGTGACATTCTTAGCTGACATTCTTAACAAATGTGCCATTACATTTGATGTTAATAATGGAGGAAAGTGGGTGTGAGGTGTATGAAAACTCCACGTTCTATCTTTGCAACTTATCTGTTGCAAACTATTCTAAAATAAAAAGTTTATTTTTTTAGAAAGTATGCTTTCATGGTGATTAATAAGCAGAGCAGGCCCTTTGAGTCCTTTGGAGCAATCTGAATTGACATAGCCGAATGGGTTTTGTCTGTCTGACCCTGTTGTGCTCAGCCTGTCCATTGCATATGGTGAATGGTGAATTATTTCCTGTTATTTGGCCATTCGAGCTATTGCATAACTTGAAATTATTCACAATATCCACTTTGAGAGCACTTATATTTGAGTGATCTGGGCTTGAAATTAATATTTATAGCCTCTTCAAATCTTCATGTTGCATATAAAAGGATTCTGCTGGCTTCTTTTCAGATGGTTTATTTTTTTCCAAATGAGATAGCAAATATTTTAGCTTTCTCCTAATATGACCTGAGAATATGTACAGAAACTGCTAGAAGATAAATGAAACCTAACAATGTTCACTGATGATTTATTTTTTTAAAAACTTTCTATGTGTTTCCACACATAGAAAGCTCACAGATCTCAGCTTTACAAATAACGTTTTACTATATCCCACTATCTCAGTACTTGCATCACCTTTTAAATGATGCCAATGTGGTTTTTTTTTTTCTAATCTTTAATACAGGGCTTTAAAATAAAAAATGAAGTGTCTACATGGTTATTCCATCTAAAGTTTTACAATTAATCATGGATCTTGGAATTTTTCTAGGTCTGGATAGGTTGCTAGAGTAAAGAATAATATAATCAGTACTGCTCGAATACAATTATCTCCCAGTCTTTCAGATCTGGAGAAAGCATTATGTCAACTCATTAGGATAGAAGGATAAACTAAGCTTATTCTTGCTTTACTGTTGGGATGGCTCTCTTGACTCTGGGTAATATAAATAAAGCCCTATTCTGTGCCTGGAACTGTGCTAGATCAGTCGTGTTCTGTGAAATCCTCACATCCACATCTCAAGATAGGCTAATTATCTTGTTTCATAGATGAGTAAACAGAGGCTCAGAGTTACTTGCTCTTAATCACACAGCTAAGAACTGATGAAACTCTGATTTGTACTGAGGATTACGTTTCCAAAGTCCATGCCATTTCCTTACGGCTGACAAAAACTGCTCTCAATGTGCTCCTTAGTGGTCCGTTTATCTCAGGTCTCAATCCTTGGCCAGAGGCCTGGACCAGCTCACCTGTAGCTCCTTCTGTGAACTGGCTAGCTTAGGAGTGAGATGGGCAGGAGAAGATTCCCAAAGAAATCCTGGCTTTAGTCTAGCCCGAGAAAGGACAATAGTCTTTGACCAAGACACTTCTCTTCACTTAGAGAGTTGCTTAACTGTCCCAGTTGTCAAGGTTTCTATTGTTATTGTTATGTGCCTGCTTGTTTTTGCTTATTTTTCATTCGATTCCATCCAACATTTATTGTTTTAAGCTCTCTATTCAATGCCAGGGATCCAAAAACAAGTAAGACATTATTTCTGCAAATACATATAATTTACATCTGTTGGAATGGAAAGTCCAGCTCCTGTAGCTAAAACAAACCTGAACAAATTCTTAACCATTGCCAGGTTAGTTAGGAAGATTAATGCTAGCTGCCACATAGAATAATCCCCAAATCCCACTGGCTTAACAAAAAAGTTTATGTCCTTTCATTCAAAATTCAACAGGGGTTGATAATGGCTGTTCTCCACCTGTTGAGTCAGGGATCCAGACTCCTTTTATCCTGCAAACAAACACCTTCCCACGTGGCTTCTACGGTGGCAGAATAAGGGCCCTGACAGTTTTCCACATCCTCATTCCCGCAGCCTGTACTTATATTTACCTGATATAGCAAACTGGACTTTGCAGATGTGATTAAATTCATGAACACTGAGCTAGTAATCCTCCTGGATTATCTGGGTGGGCCCAGTCTAATCACATGATTCCTTAAAAATAGAGAACTTTTCCCAGCTGAGTTAGAGAGAGAGGTGATTACAGACGAAGGGCCAGAGAGATGTGATGTGAGAAGCCCTTGGCGTACCATTGCTGGCTTTGAAAATAGAGGAAGGGGCCATAAACCAGGGAATGCAGATGTCCTCACGGAGACAGATTCTCTCCAGGGCCTCCTGATGGAACACAGCCCTGCTGACACCTTGATTTTAGCTTAGGGAGGCCCATATTGGACTTCTGACCTCCAGAACTAGAAGATAACAAGTTTGCATTGTTTAAGACACTAAGTTGGTGATAGTTGGTGACAGCAGCAATAGAAAAGTAATATAATTTCCAAGTCTCTCTAGCAGGGAAATCAGGGGCAGAGGAATCACGCTGAACATTGAGTGCCCCAGAGCACAAGTGTTCACATTCCCTTTTGCCATACTTTGAAGAAATCAGACATTTTAAGAAAAGGTGGAACTATTGGGAAACATCTAGGAGCCATGGATATCCAATGAGTGCCAACGGTCTCTACCGAAAGCATTTCTAATGCCGTTTTTGGCACTTGCTGGACATAAATATTGAATAAAAGAATGAACAACCGTAAAGTGATCTGGATCTTGATTGCCTACATTTACCTGGAGGGGTTTATCTGGGTTAGAAGTGACGCACATGCACACACATACACACGCAGGAGTGCTGTCCCTCTGTGTGTTGGCTTTTCTTTGCTCCCAGGTCTGGAGTAACTGCAGGAGGAGTGCATGATTAGGTTTACAGTTACGTGCATATTTCTCAAACCTGCTGTTTTCTGGTCCCTACTATTTTCTACCCTCTGAAGCCAAATTTAAACTATTCATTATTCAAATACTATTATTTAGATAAATGATGATTCTAGACTGATTATTTGAGGCATACATGTATGTGTGTTTCTAGTTTAGACCTGGTCTGAGAGAGATCTAACAATTGGCCATACAACTGAATTTCCTTGAACTTGACTTTGCACTAAGTAAAATGGGAAAATGAAAATGTAATTACCTTAATGGATTAGATTAAAGAAGACCATTTGAAAGTTTCAGGGTAAGGTAAAAGAATTCACTTTGGAAAAATATCTTCCAGCATCTAGGAGGCACTTGGTTAATGCCAACAAATAGCTCATATATTCTTTGGCCTGTTGTAACTACAGGTTCTACGTATATTCATTCAAACATCTACAACTTGGCATTTGCTGTTGTTACTCGTTTAAAATAACTGAATGACAAAAGAGCACTATGTATTAACATGCTTAAATTTAAATTAGGTTTTCCTCTATATTTTAAATTGTTCAGACTCTAAGTTTTCAAAGTTATGTCTCAAAAGTTTTATTATATCATTTAATATTGCACTTCACTTAACTTTCTCATTTTTTTGTGTGTCTCCTCTTTGTTGGAAGTTGGCCAAAGCAATATCTGATTTGTGTTTATTTTATAGAATCTGTTCCTGTTATACTTTGAAATATTGATTTGTTCATCATCCCAAATATAAAATCTGTAATGCAGTTTGTCTCTGGTACTTACACATGTCCCAGGATATTTGCTAAAGATAAAAATAAGGTCCTGTTATTAAGTGAAATTTGGTAATAGATTCAGGTTTATTGGAACCCAAAGCTTAAATTGTTAAAGGAGATCATTATTATTTCATAGTCTAGGCAGGAGAAGGGTCTTGCCAACATCAGAATGGGCCTGAGATTTGAGGCTTCCACCCTTTGAACCACATTTAAAATTCTCTGTTCAAGTTCATTTATTCTTGGCAAAAGTCAGCTTCCTGTTTTTGACAAAAATGGAATTGAGAGACTCAGAAGTCTTATGAATATCAAATAACTCATTGCAAAAGAACATTTTGCCGAGTAAAGTGAAAATGAATCATAAGTGCATAGATTTTTATACAAAAAAATGAAAAAAGAATGTAAGGGAACAAATGGTTTGTAAAAAGCTTTGGCTTTTTCTGTTTTGTTTTGGTTTGGTTTTTTTTAGACAGAGTCTTTCTCTGTTACCCGGACTAGAGGGTACAGTGGCATCATTGCAGCTCACAGCAACCTCAAACTCCTGGGCTCAAGAGATCCTCTTGCCTCAGCCTCCTTAGTAGCTGGAACTATCAGCCTGTGCCACCAAGCTAGGCTAATTTTTTCTATTTTTGGTAGAGATGGGGTCTTGCTCTTGCTCAGGTTGCTCTTGAACTCCTGAGCTCAAGTGATCCTCCCGCCTTGGCCTCCCAGAGTGCTAGGATTACAGGTGTGAGCCACCATGCCTTGCCCGGCTTTGGGGTTTAATCAAATATTTGGAGACTAGTTTAATGACAACTATTCATTCATCCTCTACTTTTACTCTAATTTTGATTGTCATAGGATTTTTGTTGGTTTGGTCTTCAGATTAATGACATCTCCCAATTTCAAATTTATAAGAACTGTGCTATGGGATGGATGTTTAAACAAAAATAGGCTCTATAAAAAGTGACTTTTATCCACATTTTCAACACAAAATATATATATATAATATGAAAAAGTTTGGCCACAGTTAGATATATTTCCATTACTGTATTTTTTCTGCCTGGAAGGAGAATTGCACTAAGTATACAGGGCATAATATTTATATTGGCATGATTAAATCTATTTACCCATTTAAAATAAAGACTGTTAATAACAGGCATGCTACATTATGGAAACAATTACTGCTACTTCCTTCCTGTATTAATTAGTTCATTTAATCAATCCACAAAAATATATGGAGCATTTATTATACACCTGACCCTAGTCCACAAAATATACCCATGTGTTTTTATAAAGAGAGTTTATTCCTATGTCTCCTTTATGAGTCTTGTGGCAGATTAAAGGCAGCCAGAAATTCTCTAAAGTGCCTCCCATGGAGAGTGTTACGTCCCCAGTCCTTGAATCTGGGTGGGCTCTTTGACTTGCTTGGCCAGTAGAATGTGGCAAAAGTGACCAAGTCTACTTCTCATGGAAGGTTACATTAGCCTTGCAGCTTCTGCCTTGGTGTCTCAGAAAATTTGCTCTTAGAATCCCGAGTCATGGTATAAGAAGTGCAGGTAGGAAGCCCTATTCGATTAATGGTGCTAGGAAAACAGATAGCCACATGCAGAAGCATGAAACAGGACCCCTATTCTCACCACATACAAAAATTAATTCAAGATGGATTAAAGACTCAAATGTAAGCTATGAAACCATAAAAATTCTAGGAGAAAACATAGGAAAAAACCTTCTAGACATTGGCCTAGGCAAAGAATTTATGACTAAGACCCCATAGGCAAATACAACAATAACAAAAATAAATAAATGGGGCTTAATTAAATTAAAAATCCTCTGTACAGCAAAGGAAATAATCAGCAGAGTAAATAGACAACCTACAGAATGAAAGAAAATATTCACAAACTATACATCTGACAAAGGGCTAATATCCTGAATCGACAAAGAAAAACAAATCAGCAAGAAAAAAACCAAACAACCCCATTAAAAAGTGGGCAAAACACACGAAGAGAAGTTTGCAAAAGAAGATAGACAAATAGCCAACAAACATATGACAAAATGCTGAACATCACTAATCATCAGGGAGATACAAATTAAAACCATGATGAGATAGTACTACCCTACCCGTGTCAGAATGGCTATTATTAAAAAGTCAAAAAAACAATAGATGCTGGTGTGGATGTAGAGAGAAAGGAACAATTTAACACTGTTGGTGGGACTGCAAATTAGTACAATCTCTATGGAACACAGTGTGGAGACTCCACAAAGAAATAATTGTAGACTTACCATTTGATCCAACAACCCCACTACTATGTATCAACCCAAAAGAAAAGAAGTCATTTTATCAAAAGACACCTGTACTTGAATGTTTATTGGAGCACAATTCACAATTGCAAAGATATGGAATCAACCTAAGTGCCCATCAATTTGTGAGTGGATAAAGAAAATAAGAAAATGTGATGTCCGTGTGTATATATATGTGTGTGTGTATTTTCAATAAATGGTATATATTCAATAAATGATGCAATATATTCAATAAATATATATTCAATATATAGTCTATATATTCAATAAATATATATATTCAATGAATAATTCAATATACACACAGACATGGAGTACTACTCAGCCATAAAAAGGAATGAAATAATGTTATTTGTGGCAACTTGGATGGAACTGGAGACCATTATCCTAAGTGAAGTATCTCAGGAATGGAAAAACAAACACCACATGTACTCTGTAATAATTGGGAGCTAAACGATGGGCACACGCAGGCACAAAGAGATGTAAAGGACATTGGAAACCAAGAAGTGGGCAGGGTGGGAGGAGGGTGAGCGTAAAACCGTAACTGTTCAGTACAATGAACGCTATTCTGGTAAAGAGCACACAAAAAACCCTGACTTAAGCATCATACAAGGTATCCATGTGACAAAAACATTTGTACCCTCCTAATATTTTTGAAATAAAAAAATAAATACAATTTAAAAAAAGAAGAAGAAATGCAGGTAGACACAGACTGAGGCTGACGTGCTGTGAGAAATGTCGGTGGGGGGCGGCGGGGGGGGTGGAGAGAGAGAAATAGAGAGAGAGAGAACGCACAAGGAGCTGGACCTATGAGTAAAGAGATGTCTCGGAAGTGACTCCTCCAGCTCCACATGGAGCAGAGATGGATCATTCAGCCAAGAGCTTTCCAAAATTTTGACTCCCCAAATTATGAGGAGAATAAAATTATTGGTTTAAGCTACTAAGCTTTGGGATGGTTTGTTACACAGCAATAAATACCTCAAACAGTGCTATCATAGTAGATCACTAAAGGAGTAAAGACTTGCTGATTGAAAGCATTTTCCTTGGGAATTTCAGGAAAATCAGGAAAAGCCATAGTATATTTATCTTCTGGGTGCAGTTTAAAAGTTTTTTACTATACTTCAACACCCCGGATCCTGTGCAAAATCAGTACATGGTTATTGACAAATCTAGAATCACTCCTTGCTTTCTTTTCCCCAAACACTCGATCCACACTTGTTAGATTCCAGGCACTGGATCAATGATTGGGGATTCAACAGTAAGAGAAATCATAGGTCTTGGCTTCAAGGAACAAACAGTTGAGGGAGAAAGACAAATATTAAAAAAGGGAGTGGTAGCACAACGCACCGTGAGAGCTGATTTAGTGGTGTGTAGAAGACGCTGTGGGAACCCAGCAGAGGAGATGGGTGGAACCATACATGGAAATAAAGACATAGATGGAAATGTACATACAAATATGTCCAGTGTTCTTTTAATATGAAGCAATGACACATATGTATATTTTGTATTATTTATATTACATACACATACATTCAAGTATGTCAATGTACATAGAGACATTTTAGACTCCCTTAAAACTATCATTTGGATATTGCATATTATTATTTAAGTACAATAAACTAATAAATTAGCCACTGTTGCTTAATTTTAAGATTGTTAGAATGTAATATAATATTTAATGTTTAGTAATGATGATGCAAAGTATGTGATTTTAAAACTTTTCTTGACTCGATACCTATGTCTTCTGATAATATGGCACACCAAGTTTTTTTATTCATAAGGAACTATGTACCTTATTCCTAACACAATGCAGATCCTTGATTTGTCTTTTTTTAATTTGGAAAGAACTGATGAATTTGTCAAGAAGGGGAGAAGTAATCACCTCCAAGACTTAAGACCAAATTCTGTATTCTTCTTCCACATCTCCAACCCCAAACTACTCCCCGGAGAAGTTGAGAAGCATGACCCAGGAAAGCTACATACAGCTGCAGAATATTAACAGAAACATAATAAATACCAAGTCCTGTGCCCTCCTCACCTCATCCCTATTATTTCCACAGAGGTGTCAATTGGTAAACGGGTTGACCTCACTTTAGACTTATTGCATATTGATTTAAGAAACATGTCTGATGAAATCACCCTTTCTAATAATATGTAGGAAGATTTTTAAATGATTTGAGTGCTAAACTTCATTTGTCTATGGTGTGTGTTTTATTATGTCAAAGACTGAAAATATGTTAAAACTGAATTTCTTAAGTGCCTTTCCACCTTGGGAAACTGTAAGTTACCAGAATCTTCCTCCAGCGCTTTCCCCACAATGTTCCTGTGAGTAGCCCCACAGGCATGTAGAATCTTACACACATACACACACACATGCATGCACACACATTTTGGAAGCAACGAATGCTTTTTATATGTGTAGTATAATTAAACAAAGTGGGGAAAAGGGTCCAGAAATATGAAAACGGGCACCTCAGAAACAGGTTAGGTTTTGTAACAACTGTTAAAAAAAAAGAATTAGGGAAGAGAAATGGCAAGACTTGTCTCATGTAGCTGGCCAAGTGCCTGGGCTTATTTAGGGGACTGACTCACAAGAAGTTACCCAAAGGGGACTGAACACTTTAATAACTGAGAGAGACAGTGTTCAGACTTTCCTATTGAATTTTTATGGTTTTTTTGGTTTTTTGGTTTTTTTTTGAGTAGGAATCCCTTTTGTAGCTAGACAAAAGTCTTTTGGACTCACCACAAACATTTAATGAGTACCTGCCCAATGCACCGGCAGGCCAAGCAGTGGAAGGTGGAGATCCTCATCCCTCTCCACATTGTGACCAGGTACCTGCTGGGAAGGTGACACAATGAGCAGTGGGCAAGATCTCAAAGTCCAAGCTTTGGGAAACAGACAGTTCACGGGCAACTCGGCCTGTGCCCACGTCAGTTCTGGGGCTGCCTCGACATTCCAAACAGCATCCGGAGACGGATCAAACAGGAGGCACACCTTGGCTGGTGGGTTGAGTTAGCAGGTTATTTATCCCATTAAATGCAACCACGGGGCTGCTTTCTTCACATCGCTTTAACCACCCACACGTTGATGCCACCGTTCTTTCTTTCCCTAGACTCGGGCTTCATTCAGCAGAGGAACACCTTAACTTTTGCAGTCTAGTTCTGTTTCCCAAGGTCAGCCGGGGGGTGTGACATTATTCATCCATTGTTTTTCTCCTTTTGGTGGAGGCAAAAAAGCAACTCTTATTTTTTGTTTTTGTTTTTGCTGGTCATTTAAATATAATGCTGTTTCAGGAATAGTTACAGGAAATATTTTCCTACAGATAATTTTTTCTTACATCTCAATTCTGTTCTGTGCTCAGACAAGGAAATTAAGAAAACAAACACTATGAGTTCTAAGAAAATGGAGGAGGATGTACTTTTAGAACCTTCTGGTGTGGCCGTTACCACACCAGATGTGTGGCCAGAGGACATTTGTTCTTAGAGTCCAGAGTGACAGCAACAACAAAATCAGCACAATCTGGGGTTCTCGTGGCTGCCTTTGTGTGGGTACGTTAAAGCAGTTAACTAAAAAACTTGATCTAAAAGTCTGCTTTTTACTTACCTATAGTACCTGATGAATAAATTGCTGGCAATTTTGCCTCTTGGGACATTAATACATAGATATCATTACCCTATGATTTAAACGTGGCAATGACTTGAGCAAATGTGCATTTTTTTCAATTCAATGAAACCAAAAATACTCATTGTAATTTTTTTATATTTTGACCACTTTTTCCAAAATTACTTGTAATTCTTCTTATTTGCACAAGAGTGAAATATTTGACAATTGGGGCAAAAGCTCTTCCACAACTCATTGTTCTTTATCCCTTCCAGTTGCACACCTGGGAGAAATTCAAGTTTAAAAATACCAGCGATAGAGCTTTTTGTATGTCAATCTTAGCTCACTAAAGTGGTTTTAAAAAAAAATCAGTGGGCTCTGGCACAAGTGTGTTAGTTGGCAAAACAATTCCCTGACTGCTCCCGTGCAGCCCTTTGTGGTCGTTTCCCAGACCTCTCTTGGCGTTGTCTTTAGTTTTGGCAATTTAGCAGCATAGCCCTTCGGAACTATTTGGACTCTCCCAGAAGCCAGTACACCCTGCAGCTGTGGCACCCCACACCCACACAGCCTCCCTATGTGGTCACTACACACACATCACTCTGGGGGAACAGGCAGGTTTTGAGAGAGATTCGCAGGAACATGAGTTCTGTTAGGGAGTGAGTTTAGGACCAGTATCGGGTATTTGTGGGGAAAGAAGCATCATGTCCTTTATCAGCATGTAGCACCTAGATAGGCCTCTGCTGAATGCAGTACTAAGGGGCAATTAGGATGAGAATAACAAACTTTTATTTGAAAGTGTGTGTGCAACAAATGGAGTATAACAAAATGTTGCCACCTGGAAGGGTTAGAATAAAAATAGTAGAGAATGAGTGAATGAAAATATATTGATCCGCATTAGATACTTATTGCTACTTCACGAATGTCTTAATACAAATGTCTTAATTAAGACATTCCAAAATGGAATGTCTTAATACAACAATGTTCATTATCTCTGAGTTTCTGCTGGTCCAGAATCCAGGTGCTTTAGTGAGGTGTCTCTGGCTCAGGGGCTCCCACAAAGATGCAATCAAGGTGTCAGCCAGGGCTGCAGTCATCTGAAGGCTCAACTAGAGAAGGATCCACTTCCAAACTCATTTACATAGTTATTAGTGGGAGACCACGCTCAGGTCCTGCCTTGCGGGCCTCTCCACTGGGCAGCTCATGACATGATGGCCGGCTTCCATCTGAACAAGAGTGTGAGAGAGCAAGAGAGGGTGTGGAAGATGGCGGCTGCAGTCTTTTTGTGACCTAACCTCAGGGTGCCCTCGCATCACCTTTGCTGCATTCTATTCATTGTCAGCTGGTCACTCAAGCCAGTGCACACTCAATGAAAGTGACATGTATACGGGTGTGGACACCAGAAGGCAGGGATCATTGGAAACCTTTCTAGGAGCTACCTTCCACATAATTCAGTTAAAAATGAATTCAGATAATATCATTACCTATAAAGCTAGGACTGTGTTTTCTTTTGCATTCAGGACCATTTATTCAAAACTCATGAAAAATGTAAAGGGAGAAAAAAGTGGCAGGCTTGGAACTAACTTTGTGACAGACCCTGGGATAGGTTTTTATATGACATCCAATCTCCACAGTAGAACTGAGAGGTAGGTCCTTATGATCACCATTTTCAAATAAGGAAACTGAGGCACAAAGAAACACATTATGGGCACAGGATTTTATAGCTTAATACTACACTCCTAGAAATATACACTGGAAACATAATTGTATGATTTTTCCCTTTATATTTTTCTTTCTATCCGTCTGTATTCAACTTGACACTAGAACTGAGTATTGAAAAGAATGTATCCCATGAGTTTAAATTATTAAAATAATGCATGTTTATTTGAGAAAGTTAAGAAATTGTAGAGGATTAAAAAAGCAGGGAAGAAGCTGTTGTGTCTGTTTGATATGTTAGCCCTAGTGTTGTCAGAGCAAGGTTTGGTCAGCAGCATCAAGGCAGAAGTTGATTTCCATGGTTACAGAATCCGAAGAAACAGGGAAGCCACAGATCTTACAAGACTCAAGGGACCAGATAAGTCTTGCAGATCAAGGCAGATTTCAGGTAACAAATGTCTGGGTAGCATGCAGCACAGGTAACAAGGGTATCAAGGCAATGACCAAAAGCTCATTCCTTACAATTCAATGGTTTCTATGGCTGTTTATGGAAAGTTTCTTACGAAATGTTTGCAGCTCTAAATTAACAAGAACATAATTGTAATCAACTGTATAGTTAGATATATTAAGGTAGACATGTTCTAGAAATGGTACACATGCTTGGGTTGATGAATGAGAGAGAACTCAAATGATAACTACCTGGGGTGAAGGTTCCCCACCTGTTTATCTCTGATAATATCAATAGCTAGCATTTGTTAATAAAACCAAGCAGTACTGAGCATGTGATAAGCGTCAGACACTGTGCAAAGAATGTGACATACATCTGCTCATTGAATCCTCGTAATAAACTCATTAGGGAAGTACTATTATCAGTATTATTGTTTGCACTTCACACAGATGGAGATTCTGGGATCCTGGGGCTGCCATGCCTATCACAGCACACACTGGCTGCCACGATAGCACAAAGCACCAAAAACTGGGAGACTGGAAACAACAGAGATGTTTATTCTCTCATAGTTCTGGAAGCTATATAGCTGAAGACAAGGTGTCGGCTGGGCCGAGCGCCCTCTGGGAATCTAAGTGGCAGTTTTCCTTCCCCCTCCCCAGCTTCCGGTGTGGCTGCAATCCTTGGCATTCCTCGATCTGGGCCGCATCACCCCCTCTGGGCTGTGCCTCTGTGGTCACTCGAGGCCTCCGTCTCTGTATGCATGTCTGAGTCCAAATTTCTCTCTTCTTATAAGGACACGCATCATATCGAATTAGGGCCCACCCTAATGACCTCATCTTAACTTGATTACATCTGCAAAGACTTTATTTCCAAATAAGTCACATTCACAGGCATTGAGGGTTAAGACTTCAACATCGTTTTGGGGACACAATTCAATCTGTAGCAGTTGCACAGGTAGTATGTGACAGGTTGGGGCACGCACCCACATGGATTTACCAGCCCAGCCCGTGTTCTACCCATCACGCTACATTGCCCTAACTAGCCTCAGACAGCATTGACCAGGGTATGATTTGTGATTTTGACATATCCTCTTTGATAAGGATCTTAGCTGAAATTCATAGAAAATATCACTTGAATTAACTGACAAATGATGGGAAGTGACTGAAAAGTATTATTAAAGAATTTACTATTTTTAACAATTGCTAACAAATCGATTATCTTACCTATCTAGGCTAATGTTGTAGGTGAGACTATATTACACCTTCACCTGACCAGATTAGATCAAGCTGTGAGCTCATTAAAGATTCTTTGATGGGGTGCAGAACCATTTATATTTTCTAGAATAATATATAAATTTGAATTCACAATTAGTTCTAATTATCAAGATTGGAAGAGAATTGTTTGATATTATAGTATTATGCTTTACAATTGTTCAAGTCTTTTTAAAATTTTTTTTGAAAATGTGAATATAAATAAAACTTCCTACTTCCTAAAGCTACCAGGAAAAAATAGGGGAGACCCTGGAAGAAGAAGACAAAGGAAAAAGAGAGCTGAGCTTCTTTCTGCTGGATGTGATGGGACTCTGGGGACATAGAGGAGAAGGGAGGGGAGAGGGGCGTGGGAAGGGAAGGAGAGAGAAGAGGGAAGAACATCACCAAAAGTCTGAAGGACTTTTATGAACAAGAATCTAACATTTAAATGCACATATTTAGAGTATGACATAAAATACCCTTCAACTTCCACCAAAGTAATAGGTTATTATAATAGTGGTATTATAGTAGTATAATAGCCATTATAATAATAGCAATAGGATGTTACATAAAGGCTTGTTGTGTAGGTGTCTGAGGGGTATGTGAGAAAGAGAGAGAGAGAGAGAGAAATGAACACATGTGTCTCAAAGCGTGAACATGTGTGATTGTGTGTCAGAATGAGAGTGAATATGTATCCAAGAGAGAGACAGAGAGAGGTGAGCCTGTGCATGTGTGTGTGTGTGAGAGAGAGAGAGAGATAGAGAGACAGAGAGAGAGACAGAGACACAGAGAGAGAGAGAGAGAGCAGTGAGCATGTGTGTCCATGTCTGAGTCAGCTCAGGATGCTATGAGAAACCACAAACTGGGTGGCTTAAACAATACACATTTATGTCTCACAGTTCTGGAGGCTGGGAAGTCCAAGATCAAGGCACCGGCATATTCGGTGCCTGTGAGGGCCCACTTCCTGGTTCTTAGACAGCCATCTTTTCGCTGTGTCCTCACATGGTGAAGGGAGGAAGCTCTTCAGGACTCTTGTAAGGGCACTAATCCCATTTGTGAGGGCTCCACCCTTGTGACCTCATCTAATCCTGATTACCTCCCAAATATCCCACCTCCCAGTACTATCACATTAGTGGGTAGGATTTCAACACATGAATTTTGGGGAGACACAAACTTTCAGCCCGTAACAGTTCCTGTGTGTGTGTGTGTGAGAGAGAGAGAGAGAGACGGAGAGAGAGACAGAGAGAAAGAGATGGGAATGGGGGCTTGTAAGAGCCGAAGTCCTCAGTCTGGGTCCAAGGAGCATGAAAGGAACAATACATATGGAGCTGCAGGAAACACACAAACAGTAACTGTTTCAGCAGAGTCAGGAGATTGGAGGAAGCCTGAGAAGACCTTGTGCCTTGACCTCCAGCTCAGGGGCCTCCATCCCTCCCTGTCCTTACCCTCCCAAGCCATAAGAGTCTGAAAAATTCTTGGGGAATGTCTCTACACAAGTCGTAGGACAGGCATTTGAGCTCATCTCTGGGTCTTGGGTGACTGGGGGATTCCAGCCCATCACCAGAGTTGAACGCAAAAATGAATCTAGACACTTAGCTTTCAGAAAAATCAAATGATAATCGGCACCTGCAGAAGCTGTTCATATACAGCAAGAGAAAGCTGTGCTCAAATGTGGGACCAGGCGTCCTGACATGATCATACGATTTCTGGTCTGTCAACCATGAGGGTTACATGATCCTACACACTAGATCCCAGGGACTAGTGGAATGGGTTGACCAGTGGCAATTTCTAGCAATCTACAGGTTAATACTATTGGCTAGCAAAGTTTTTTAGTTGTTTAAAACACCCAGTGTACTAGTCGGGGTTCTTCAGAGAAACAGAACCAGGATACGTATACAGGTACGTATGTGCACAGACATACGAAAGGGGGTTTATTATGAGGAATTGGTTCACATGATTATGGAGGCTGAGAAGATCCATGATGTGCTCTCTGCAAGCTGGAGACCCAGGAAAGCTGGTGGCATAATTTAGTCCAAGTTTGAGGGCCTGAGAAGCAGGGAAGCTGACAGTATAATTCCCGGTCGAAGAGCTGGGGAAGGTGAGATGTCCCAGCTCAGGCAGGCAAGCAGGAAGCAAAACGGCTAATTCCTCCCTCCTCTGCCTCTTGTTCCATTCAGTCCCTTAGGGGTTGGAGAATGCCCACCCGCACTGGGGAGGGAAATCTACTTTACTGGGTCCTTATCCTGATTCCAATGCTAATCTCATCCTGAAATACCCTGACAGACACACCCAGAGATAAATGTTTAATCTGCGCATCCCATGACCAGTCAAGTTGACACACAAAACTAATGATCACACCTGGTAAAACAGTAGAGACCTCAACCTGTCAGCTTGTTTATGCTCAACCAGGCAAGTAAAGCACTAGAGTACCTGCAGCGTAGGTGTGGTGGGAGGACCTGGACCCCACTGCTGGGGAATTGTTTTCTGAAGTGTTTTGTTGCTGTCAATGCTCCAGTTCCCCTTAAGTAGTCTGATGGAGGTGAGAGGTTCCCATTATAGCAAAGTGGTTAAGAGTTTGAGCACTGGTATAAAACAGACCTATCTTCTGCTTCTTTTTAGTTTTGTAACACTAGAATGCTAATCTTGCCAAGCTTTAAGATCTTCTTTTACAAAATGGAATTCACTATTACCTTGTTAGTGTTAAGGGAACTTATTAGATAATATACATGCTTAAGATGATGTCTGGTATATTAAAGGCATTTTTCAAATGTTAGTTATAATTATTAGCATTAGCTGCAAATAAAATCATGGGGGGGGGGCAGTGCTAAGCATATCATAGCACATACCTGTGCCCCCGACAAAATGTCCTAATGCCAGGACTTAACGCCATTCACTTGTGTTTTGTGTGTTTTCTTCATAAATCCTGGTTGAGCTAACAGAGAGGGCCAGTGGAGAGTTTTTAGATGGCACTCAAAAAGCAAAAGGCCCCATCCCTGTCCTCTCTGTCTTATTAAAATCACCCTCACCCCATTCAAGGGAATCATTTCTCTTTATGATCACTACCACTGCATCTAAGCTGATCAATGATGAAAACAATCTCTGTGCTGCTGGAGCAATGGAAGCGGTGGGGTGGCAGCTCACGCTTTACTGCTTTACTGCTTTACTGCAGCTGATTTCTCTTGCTCATTGGCACTGATAAGGAGATAGAAATATAATGAGACGCCAGGTAGGGAGAGAGTGGAAGACAATGGGACTCAAGTTCAAAACAAAGCTAGATGCCCTGTGTCGATAGTGGGGCTCGGGGCCAGCGTCTGGCAACATGACAGTGAAGGCTTAAAAAAGAGAAAACAAAATTTAAAAACAGAGCCTCGGCCGTTTTACCGCACAGTAATTGGACACAAGGAAACTTACTACTGGCACCTGGCTGTGGAGGTAATTATCCTTCTCCCAGGAGTATAATAACTGCATTGTTTGGCTGGCGAGTCGCGCAGGGGTGCAGTCAGGAAGGGAGAGGAGGCAGGCTAAGAGCATGAAAAGCTGGAAAGGTGCGGCCTTTGATGTGTTTCCAGGCCCAGGTCGGTGACCTGAGCGGTGAGAAATAAGCATGTCAGAGATCTTTGTCTTCTCACCTGCGAAGACACTTTTAACATTGCAAATCCTTGCCTTTATCTGCACAGAACCCATTAAATCAGCTCACACAGCTGTCATCAGCGGAGGCTTGAAACCGAAGCACGTCCTTGCGTTTGATTTTATTGCCACGCCTCACTAGCAAAAGCAAGATCGGATGACTTCAGGCTGAGATAATTCAGGTAGATCCAGGAGTTGTGTAGTGTTTCTTACCGTGGCTTATCAGACGTTTTCCAGAGAAGCCCTTCTGGCGCGAGGGAAACAATGCTGATCATTTTTTTGACGTCGGGGATGCCAAGCACGTCCTGCGCGACAACCTGAGTTCTCCCCCAAGTCCCACAAACATCCCAAGACGTTTATTCTCATTGGTGCGGGAGGGTGTCGAAGACGCCCTAACAGTGGACTTGAAGGCTAAAGAAATGCACTGTCTGGTCTGAAAATGGAATCACATACAACAATATGACCGTGGTAGAAACAGTGCATGCCATAAAATAAATAAGTGCATGCCATTAGATGTGAAGGAACTATGCAAGAGATTTGGGGTTTTCCCTTGGCTGGCAATAGGGAAGATCAAAGTCATGATGAACAAGAAAACATTAGAAATGGACCTCAAACACGGGATGGGGTTTCAAACTTAATGTCATTGAAGGTAAAGGTATACAACTTTTATTTGTTTTTCCTTCCTCGAGTTATAATTCAATTTTATTATCTGTAGTGTAATAGTACATCCTAAATTTTGAGCGTAGAATTCAGAAAGCTTTTATATTTAGAAGACAGAAAAAAAAATTCTTCATTTATCCATTTGAATGTTAGTGTTTATAGTCATAAAACATTATCAACATTTAAAATAATTTTACATTTTAAAATTATTACTTATTTATTATGTTCTTAACCCTTCAGTTGCCAAGCACTTCATTTTGATATGAGAGATGAACAGAACAATATGAAAATATGACAGACAGCTTTAGGGAATTAGTTGGTATCTGAAAAGTCTAGGTGTGAATTTTAATGTTCTTCAACAAAAGGCGGAGAAGGAGAAATCACAATTTGCTAGGCCACAGGTTTTCTTCCTTTCCAATTTGCTTTTGAGTTCTTTATTATTAATACATCTTCTACTCCACAGATTACATAATATTCTAAATTTATCTTTTCACTGAATAGAGTCTATTTATCAGGCGGATTTACGTGTATGCTGATTAAATGTAAAAACTAAAATATCCTGCCCTGGTCACAGAAAGCCCTTACTTTTGTCTTGTTTTGTGTTCACATATAATTAAGTTCAATAGACATCAGTGCACTGATTAAAATTCTCTTTAAAATCACTATAATATAGCTTCACAATTGATTCTGTAATTTAATGCAAGCTTTTATGCTCAATCATTGTGTATTAAATACAACACTCTCGTTTCCTTATTTTCAACTACGTACCCCTAACAGGTGGCAGGGAGCAAAGCCCAAATGCTGCCTTTTTGGTGACCAGTTGGTTACACAAAGAAAACATGACTAACATCTGGCGAATATCATGGCACAATAAATGTAGAAGTTGAATGCTTCCATTTAACGGATCCTTTTTAAAAAAATAAACTTTTTAATTTGGAATAATTTTATGTTTATGCAAAAGTTTCCAAGATAGTTCAGTGAGTTCTCATATACCTTTTACTCAGATTCCTCCATTGTCAATGTCTTATGTTACTGTGGTACATTTGTCACTACTAACACTGGTACATTACTCCCTGCTAAACTCCAGATCCTATTTGTATTTTGCCAGCCTTTCCATTCAGTCTTGTTTCTGTTCTGAGATCTAATCCAAGGCACCACACTGCATTTAGTTGTTTTGTCTCTCCAATCTCCTACTGTCTGTTTCTTGGTCTTTCCATATTTTTCATAACCCAGAGAGTCTTGGGGACTCCTAGCCAGGTATCCTATAGAATGACTCCCAATCTGTATTTATCTGTTATTTTCCTTACAGGGTCATGGGGTTTCAGAAAGAATAGGACAGAGGTTAAGTGCCCTTCTCTTCACCTTTTGTCAGGAGGTACATGGTATCCTCATGACATCACAGGTGATTGTAACTTTCATCATTTGGTTAAAGTAGTGTTGTAGTGTCTTTAGGTTTCTTCGCTGTTAAGAACTATTAAATTGTTAATATTTTTTACTTTTCCATACTCTATTCTTTCAAAGTGAGTCACTAAGTCTAGCCTACCCTCAAGGTTGAGGAGGGGTGGCAATTGAGACCCCAACTCCTAGAAGGGGAAGTATTTACATACATGACTTGAAATTCTTCTGGAAGAAAGTTTTGTTCCTTTTCCTCCATTTATGTTCTTATTTAATCACTTATTTATTTCAGTATGGACTCATGAGTGTTTATCTTATGCTCTGTATTACAATCCAATAACATGGTTATTTATTGTGTTGCTCAAATTGTTTCAGATATAGCCATTGGGAGGCCTTTCAGGTTTGTTCCTTATCTTTTCAATATGCCTCCATCCATCCATCCATCCATCCATCCATCCATCCATCCATCTATCCATACATCCAGCTATGCACCCACTCATTCATCCATCCATCCGTCCATTCATCCACCCATCCATCCATCCACTCATTCATCCATCCTTCCATCCATCTATTCATTTATTCATTTATCTATTTATGTGTTTATTTCAACACTTCCTGACCTTTGGGTACTGCAAAATGCTCCTGACACACCTTGTACTTAATCTGCCTTAGTCCTAAATTCAGCAATTTACCCAGGAGGCTCTGAATAATTAATTCTTTTAAACATATTAATGAGAAGAAAAATAAATTCTTCTTCAATAAATATGTATCATTTGATAAGCATATTATTTTAAAATTTTATATTAGTTAAAGTACTTTCAAAAATTTGTAAGGGTTAATTTGCCTTTGCTGATATACTGTAAAATTTTATGAATATCCATATTAGGCCATAATGATTCAACATATAAACCATTTACTAAATTATAAAATGATGTTTTTGGCAATAAGTTCTTCTGAATAATTTATGAAAGAGTGCATATAAAATATTTGATTTACCACATTTTCATTTCTGTACAATTTTTCCTTAACACATTGATATCAAAAGGTTAATGTATCAGTCAGGATGTGCCAGGGTATGCTGCAGTAACAGAAAACCCCAAATCCCATTAGCTTCGGACTATTGTTTATTCTCACTCAGGCTCCATGTCCACCTTGGTTGAGTAAGAGGCTCTGCTCCATGCTGCCCACTCAGGGCACAAACACAAATACAGAAGTCTTATCTGTATGATTTTATTTATTTGTAGAGGAAACTATACTTTCATGAAATTAAAAATTGAGAAACAACAAAATAACATAATAACAACATAAATTAAATCAGTAATTTACAAACTTATACAAAATTTCTAATTTGGAAAAATAATAAGTTCAAGATAATGGAACTGCACTTGTCAGTTTCCTAGAAAAATTTATTCTTACAAATGAACTAAAAACATCAGAGTTAATGTAGAAGAGTTAAATTTTATACTTTCTATGGAGGAGGGTAATTCTATTCTATGATTGCCCCTCATGGAAATTATCTCTAAAAATTAATAATAAGGATTTTACTTTCTGCTTATAAGACTTGGAAGCAATTTCGAGTTCCCTATAAATGATTCACAGGACAAGATAAAAACCGGAAGTGGGAGTGACTTATGAAGTCTTTCCATGTAGAGAATAGTATCATAGGTTTTTGTGGCTTAGTTACAATGACCTATAACTTGTGTGAAAAATCACCTACAAATACACGAACACATATACATATAGACACAGCTGTTAAAACAAAACTAGACAACATAATTTAACCACAAAATCCACAGTTGCTAAAAACCAAGACAGCTCCAATTATTTAACCACAGAAATACAGAATCATTTAACCACAGTATACAATGGATATAATCAGAAATATTAATTCTACATTTATATCCAGAATAGTTCTTATCACAAAAAAAAGATATTTCATATAACCCCAACCTAGCTCTCTGGAAGATTTCCTGCTTCATTGACCGCAGACCTGATAGACAACACAGTTTGCTGTAGGAGTGCATGTCTAGCCATGCTGGGAGACCCCTATGCCTGGCCTTCTGTGATGTGACATTCCTCAAACTTCTTGCAGAGACTTTGAAACTTACCAATAATTTTATTAAAATGTGATAATTTAGTTAGATACAATAGCTATACCAAATAGGTTTGTTTTGCCATGAACATTTAATCTTGCTTAAAGGGAAATAATAAATGGGAAAAAACATTAAATGAGATCAGTGGTGCCAGTGTTGTGCTATCTCAGATTTTCTCTGTGTCGTTGTTTTGGTGTCTCTGTAACTGCTACATATAGAATGGAAGATGGCTTTTATACTGGTCATATTTGTGTTGATTGATAACTAAATGATGTCCTATATCTGGTGCCCAACATTTTGCTTGGCATATAGTATACTCTTTTTTTGTAGGGTTATTATTTTATTTAACTAATCATTCCTTTTTTATTTTTATGTTTTTTAATTAACAAATAATAATTGTGCATATTTATGGGGTAAAATGTAATGTTTTGATATATGTATACATTGTGTAATGATGAAATCAGGATAATTAGCATATCTATCCCCTTGAACATTTATCATTTCTTTGTAGGGGTAACATACAAAATTCTATCTTCTAGCTATTTTGAGATATACAACACTTTTTTTGTTGACTATATTCACCCTCCTATGCAATGAGTCACTAGAGCTTATTCTTCATTTCTAATTGAAACTTTGTACCCACTGGCTCTCCTCTCTATTCTCCTTTTCCTCTCTCCACCCTCCCCAGCCTCTGGTAACTGCTATTCTATGTCCCACTTCTATGAAATCCGCTTTTAAAGATTCCACACATGAGTGAGAAGATGCACTCTTTGTCTTTCTGTGCCTGGATTATTTCACTTAACATCATGTCCTCCAGGTTTATCCATGTTGTCACAAATGACAGGATTTCCTTCTTTTTTATGGCTGAGTAGTATTCCACTGGGTATTTATACCACATTTTCTTTGTTCCTTCATGTGTCATTGGACACTTAGGTTGATTCCATACCTCAGCTGCAGCAAACATGGGAATGCAGATATCTCTTTGACATATTGATTTCATTTCCTTCAGATATAGACCCAGTAGTGGGATTGCTAGATCAAACTAAAAAACTTCTGCATGGCAAAGAAGACAACAGTGTGAAGAGAAAACCTTCAGAATGGGAGAAAATATTTGCAAACTATACATCTGACAAAGAGTTAATACTTAGACTATATAAGGAACTTAATCAATAGCAAAAAATCCCCAGTAGTCTGTTTTAAAAATGGATGAAAGATTTTAATAGACACTTCTCAAGAGAAAACACGCAAATGACCAACAGGTATATGAAAAAAGGCTCAATATCAAAGGGAAATGCAAATTAAGACCACAATGAGCTACCACCTCACTCCAGTTAGAATGGTTACTATCAAAAAGACTAAAGGTAACAAGTGTTGGTGAGAATGTGGAGAAAAAGGAACCCTTACATACTGTTGTTGGGAATGTAAATTAGTACAACCATTATGGAAAACAGTATTGAGGTTTCTAAAAAATGTTAAAAGCAGAACTACCCACTATTTGGTTGATGGGCACTCATAGCACTGACTTAAGCATTATAAAAGTGATCCATGTAACAAAATCATTTGTACCTCCTTAATACTTTGAAACAAAAAAAAATGGAACTACCCTATAATCCAGTATACTCTTCATAGATGCTAGTTAAATGATAAAATGGATGATGTATTAGCTATCTATTTTGGGGGAACAATATTACCACAAACTTAGAAGGTTAAAACAACACACATTTGTCATCTCAGTTTCTGCGGGTCAGGAGTCTGGGCACAGTTTAGCTGAGCTCTCTGCTTTGGGGTCTTACTAGACTGCGATGAAGTTGGCTGGGGCTGTGGTCTCATCTCAGTCTCAACTGTAGAGGACCCATTTCCAAGCTCACATCCTTGTTGGCAGAACTTAGTTCCTAGCGGTTTTGGGACGAAAGGGCTTACTTTATGGAGTCTGTGAACTGGAGGTCCTTGCAGGCTGAAGATGGCCCTTTCTTCCTGTGTCCCCAGTTCCTTACTGTGCAGGGTTTCACAACAAGGTTACTTGCTTCCTCAAAGCCAGCAAGGAAGAGAGCGACTCCAGCAAGAGGGATGATACAGTTTTATATCAACTAACCCCATATATCCTGTCATCTTTAGCATATTCTATTGGCTAGCAAGTCACAGGTGCTGTCCATAATGAAGAAAAGGAGATCACACCAGGTGTGAGTACTAGGATGCGGGGTTCAGGGGATCACCTCGATTCTGTCCATTACAGATGGACATTCAGGTATAAAATACTGAGTTTTAACATAAAAGACTCTACCCCTTTCTTTAAAAAAAGTTAGAACGTATGTACCTCTTGAATGATGCATTCTTGTTTGCTACATAAAGTGGCTAACAGTGTCCTTTTATTGAGATTTTTGTATTTTATAATCCACATATTCCAAACAATATTGGACAAATATAAATTAAAGACTGATGTTCCCAAACTGTGGTTCTCCTTTAAGGAATACTTGATGGTCTACTCCAGTGCGCATCACTTATGGACTATGACGTAACTAGTAGGAGTCGTACTAGTGAAAATATTTAATACATAATAGTAGTTTGTCTGTTGAGTATTAACTTTATGTCAGGCACTGTGCCAAGTATTAATACGTACATGTGCCAGTCAGGCCAAGTGTTAAAATTCTAGCCACAGGCTCAATCCTATAGGATGCTGCACAGAGGTGAGCAAGGGTTGGCTGAATGACTCTAATCCGCAGCCACACTTGAGAGGCCCAGAGTGGTCACAACCCCCGGGGGGCCAGTGTTGAATCTGCTCATCACCGTGTGCAGCTGGCTGGAAAGGGTGGGCTGATTCCTCAGGTTCTCTCTGGAATTTGCAAAACCACGAAGGGAGTATGGTACTTCACGATGACAGCTGATTCTCACAATGAGAGCTGACTTAAGTACCATGAGAACACGTGACAAGCTGGAGAGACAAGGAGGCACAATTTATAAGTGAAATGGAGAATCAGAAACAGAATGAACAGAATCCAATACTCATTGTTTCAGCAAATATTAACTGAGTACTTAAAAATGTGCTAGACACTGTGTTGGGTGTTAGGAATGTAAAGATAGACAAGATAGACAGGTCCTAGCTTTCATGGAGATTAATTCCACTAGGGGAGACATAAATTAAAATAAAAACTAAAACTATTGATATGATCTGCTAAATCAAAACACACACTTATCCTGTGATCCAGCAATTCGGTATCTGGTGTATACCCAACAACAAAGATGAGTTCTTACGTCCACCGAAAGGCACGTGCAAGAATGTCCTTAGCAGTTTTATTTGTAACAGCTAAAAAGTGGAAACAGCCCAAAAGAATGAATAAATAAGTTATGTCATAATCATACAATTGACCATTCATAAAAAGGGACAGTCATGAAAAAGAACAACTTATTTTACACACAGCTGCGTGATGAGTCTGGAAGCATCTGCTCAGGGAAAGAAGGCGCACAGAACAGAGTAGATGCTGTACGATCACATTTCTTTTGCAGTTCAAGAACAGGCAAAACTGATCAATGGTGAGAACTCAGAATAGCAATTTTCTCTGGAAATGGGGGAGGAAGGCACTGCAGCGATGGACTTGGAAAGGGTGTGGCCGATCTTCTGGGGTTGTAGGAATGTTCCATTTCTTCATCTTCATGGTGGCTATACTGGTATAGATATACAATAATTCATCAAGCTCATCAAGCCGTATGTTAAAATTAGTGCACCTTATTACATTATGTTACACTGTAATAAAAATAAAAGATAAAAATAATCTCAAATTAGGTTTTCTGAAGGAAACAATAGCAGGGCTCAGGTTGGGAACACTGGTGCAATGCCCTGTTTTAGTAGAGTGGTCTGTGCAGGTGGCACCACTTTCACTGAGGCCTAAGGGATCTGGAGGAGCTTGCCATGGAAGATCAGGTGGGAGAGCAGTCTGGGCTGAGGGCACCGCAGTGCAAAGGCCCTGAGGTGGGAATAACCTAAGCATGAAATGTGACTCCGAATTCATAAGTGCCTGAGAGGAGGCCAGAGAAGTTGGCAAGGATGGGGTCATTTAGGGCCTTGGAAGCCAGCAGTAAGAAGTTTAGATATTACTCTAAGTGCCTGGGAAACCCCTGGAGGGGTTTAACCAGGAAATTTAAATAAGCTCATTTATAGTTTGAGAAGCAGTCAGGGTCACTGGGCTGCAGGGTGCAGCATGGATGGGAAGGCCAGGATGCAAAGAAAGAGATGAGTGCCGAGGGCCAGGGTCCTGGGTCAGGCAGGGGAAGTGACAGATTTGGGATGGAGTCCACATGGCATCAACGGCAGTTGCTCGTAGAGCTAGTGTGGGCTGATGGTCCTGGGTGGAGTAGCTGGGTGACCTGGGGCACAAGTTGCTGAAAAGTGGAAAATCGAAAAGGGATATAAGTGGAGCTTACAAGAAACAGTAAAGCCGCTTTGGACAGCCTGATTTTGAGTCATCCGTGGAGGAGGAGTTGCATGCATTAGCTGGGAGCTCAGCAGAGAACGGTAGCCATTAAGCTAGTGTGTGCGTGCTTGGGGAAGGGTGTGCTCACTCTCGGGCCTGTGTGGCGAGAGGGAGAGAGGAACAAGAACACAAGCACAGGGGGACAAGTGTGGTCATTCCACTGTGACAGCGTGAACCTGCGTCATCTAAAAGGGAACGAAGACAAACTTCCCTGTGCTCACCCTGGGAGGGTCCTAGGGTCCCTTTACCACTCTGGTCTAACTCTCCCACCACTGCCCCCAACAATGCCAGTGTGAATAAGTTTCTCTTTCTTAAAATAAAAGAGACCTACTTTAAAAATGGCCTCAGTTGACATTTACTAAGGTTCTGAGATGGTAGCAAGCCCATTTAAGAAATTTGTTCAGTGTCAAGCAACCACTCAATGGCGCGGCTGAACTTGACCTCCGGTGAGTTAAAAAAGGATGTGCACTGAACCACAGAATGAAGGCAGAATCTGGTGACAGTGTGTATCACAAGTAAAAAAGGAAAAAGCTATCTCCCCGAAATGGAAATACAAATAAGGTCCTTGCATTGTCACAGCTGCAAAGGAGAACACCAACCCCTAGGGAGTGTAGGCAGAGTTTGCGCCAGTCAGAGGGACCCTCTCTCCCTAGGTTAAAAGAATGAAAGAGCCTTTGTGCTCGGATGGGAGCAAAGGCAAGAACCGAATTCCTGAAAGGAAGTAGGTCTGTGGGTGCAGAGCAACTGTCTGGCCTGAGGACAAATAAGGTAACAGTAGGGGCCCCCAGACCACCCCTCCACCGAGATTGTTCTGCGGGTCGCCCTGGTGAGGCGTCTCTCTTCTTCCCTTATGGGGAAAGAATGGTGACTTGCTTCAGAACCTCCCCATGCCCTATCTAGATCATTCTATGTAAATCTGTATGGTGAATAATACATGCTTCCTCTTGTGGTTTATCCTGTAATAATTATCTAATTCTTCTGTGATCTCCATACACGTCTGATTTAAATAACTCTGAGGGTTGTCGTATTGAGACACTAGAATTGGGGGCAACATTGCCAACTTGTAAGATCCAGAGTGGAAAAATCTCCAACAGGAAATTCCCTAAAACACGTTCTTTCTTCACGAGGCTCAACACTGTTGAGTTGACTACCTTACACACACGCGCACACACATGATGTGACATTCTTTTCAGTAATTATGGTAAGTGGCTGGTTCCATTTTGTGAGTTACATCAACCATTTTGGCTAAACTTTATGCATACGTACGGCAAGATTTGTGGATGGTTTTCCTTGATTATTTCTGTGATGCCCAATTTACATAAACCTTCTTCCGCGTGTGTATTTCGAATTCTAAGAAAATCAAAACAAGAAAGTAGGTGCGTCAAGACTTCCTCTTTTTCCAGACCACGTCACCTCTTTCCCATGTCACTGGTATTTCTCTTCTCCTTTTCAACAGTGTATAATCCTCTTCCCACAGAACCCTCCCTTTCCTGTCTGACGCTCTGTGGATTAGTTTCCTAGGGCTGCCATAACAAAGTACCGCAAACAGGGTGGCTTAAAATAACTAAATCTATTCTCTTACAGTTATGGAGGCCAGAATTCCAGCACCAAGGTGTCAGCAGAGCTGTGATCCCTCAGAGACACTGGGTGGAATTCCTCCTTGTCTCTCCCAGCTTTTGGGGGATCATCGACCTTCAGGGAGCCTTGGCTTGCAGCTGCATCACTCCAATCTTGGCCTCTCTTGTCACGTGGCATCTTCCCATGAGACTGTGTCCAAATTTCCCTCTTCTTATAAAGACACCAGTCATCTTTGGATTAGGGTCTACCTTAAACACCTGATCATAATGTGATTACATCTGTGAAGACCCTGTTTCCAAATATAGTCACATTTTAAGGTGCTAGAAGTTTGTACTTCAACACATCATTTTTAGGAGCATACAATTCAACCTATAACACCCTGTGTTAGTTATGTTTGGTTGTAGTATGAATTTGAAACCCAAGGGAAACATGGCTTGATTTTTTTCCAATAACCTACATATTGAAAGTTCTAATGCTAGAATTCCCCCAAGGACAATCAATCACAAAAATTATCTTTTCCAAATAAAATAACATGTCAGCAAGGAAGCCTCAGCAAGCACACACATGCTCGTACATGCACGCACACACACAGACACATGTGCACACAGACACGTGTGCACACACAGACACACGTATGCACACTTTCTTTCGTTTACTTCTTTAAGAATTTAATAATAAATTATAATACACATCTTGAATTATGCACATGCCATCAAGATAAATTTTATTCTGGTTTTGCTGTTTTCCATTTAAAATAAAACAAAGAAAGAAACTAAAAGGTCTGACCAGTGAAATCAGCTACTTTGAGGTGCTCCTCCTTATTTTCCATTCTGGCTCTCCTTTCAGCCCCAATAGAGTCTTAAGACTCAAATTCTGTAGGATTGGATATTTTGTGGACAGACTGTGTAGTGGCTAAAAGCACAGGCTCTGGAGGCCAGCAGAAGGGACTGGAATTGAGCTCTGTCACTCACTCACGGTACGTTTGGGTCTCACTACTTAGCCTTCCTTACAAGGTGTTCATGAAACTGGAATGAGATGATACATGGAAAGTGCTTATCCCAGGGCCTGGCACCTAGAAGATGTTCAATAAATACTAGCTGATTATGAAGAAGCATCCAAGTAATGTGCTAATTGACTATGGTTGTAGTTTTTAAAATGCTATCCTCTTTTTAAAAAAAAGTTTCATATTTTGTGTAGGAAGATTTAGAAGCTCCTAGGAAATAGTTTCTGAAAATTAGACAGTTTTGTATTGTCCTATTTGGCTTTTGTAAGTCTATAAAAATTACAGAGCTTTGTTCGTGTGAGATATCATAGTGTATGACCCCTCCTAGTTAGAGTTTATGGAAAGCATCTAATTTTGATATTAATCTCATTAGCAAGAGTCAGCCTTTTGCTCAGAAAGAATATAGGATTTGAAGGCAGACAGACTTGAATTTGCATGTGACTTTGGGCAATCACTGAGCACTTGTGAGCCTCAGTTTTCTCATTGACACAGGGGTTGTGAAGAGCTGAGAAGACTGGGGCTTAAGTGCTATGACTCAGATTCTCAAAACAAAATAGAATGTTCGTTATTTTCCATAACTGATCTCATTCTGTTTTAGAGCTTCCCTGTTCCCCCCTGAAAGGGGAAGAAAAGTCATACTGGTCCGTAGGATTATCTTAGACTTGTCTGGCTTAAAACATTTTCTTTCAGGTTATCTCAGTCACTTTTGAATAAATGGTCAGTCTTCTGAGGATTCCAGTTCAGTCAATTTAGGATTTCTTTCCAGGGCCATCAAAATCCTTGGTGGATTTATATATCATTATGGTTATCAGGTTAGAGGTGGTGGGTGTTGGAATCACTTTGGGTGCAGGGGCTGCCTCCTGGGTTCTTTCTGTCCTGTAAAATAAGCCAGATGTGAAAGGCTGCATATTGTGTGATTCCATTTATATGAAAGCCCAGAATAGGTAAATCCACAGAGAGAAAGTAGATTCATGGCTGAAAGGGGTTGGTTGAGGGGGAAATGGAGAGTGACTGCTAATGGGAACAAGGTTTCTTTTTGGGGTAATGGAAATGTTCTGGAATTAGATACTGGTGATAGTTTTACAATTTCATAAATATAATAAAAGCCACTGAATTATATACTTTAAAAAGGTAATTTTTTTGCTATGTGAATTACATTTAAATTTTTAAAAATCACTCATGGTCAGAATTGGAATTGCTGTATTTCACTACATTATTAGTTATTTTGCATATTTTAATACAATTGAAATTTACTTTCTATAAAAGAAAATCAGTTGCACATGTTTTTACAAGCTTATTTCTGGGTTCCCTATTCTGTTTCACTGTCTGTCCCTCACTGTCTTAATACTGTAGCTATATAAGTCTTAATATGAGATACTGATTCTTCCCACTGTATTCTTTTCTGTCAGGATTATTTTAGCTATTTTAGGTCTTGTGCCTTTCATATACATTTTAGAATAAACTTGTCTATGCTTACAAAAAGCTTGCTGGCATTCTGATAGGAATTTCATCTAATTTATAGGCCAATTTGGAGAGAATTAACATCTTTACTATGTTGAGTCTTCTGATCCATGAACACAATGTGTCTCTCCATAAATGAAGGCATTGTTTGATTTCTTTTATCAGTATTTTGTAATTTTCAGCATACGAATCCTATACATGTTTTGTTAAGTTTATACCTAAGTATTTCGTTTTCTTTGAAATGATTGTAAATGGTAGTGTGCTTTTAAATTCAGTTTTTTCATGTCCATTCTTGGTAGATATAAATGCAATTCATTTTTGTCTGTCAATTATATATCTGGCAAACTTGCTTAATTTGCTTTTTTGTTCTAGGAGTTTTTCGTTGTTGGCGTTTGACAGATTCCTTGAGATTTCCCATGTACACATTTATGTCATTAGCAAATAGAGGTAGTTTTATTTTTTCCTTTTGAAACTACATGCCTTTTATTAATTTTTCTTGCCTTATTGCAATGGCTAGAACTGCCAGTATTATGTTGAATAGGAGTGGTGAGAGTAGACATTCTTGCCTTGCTTCCAATCTTAGAAAAACAGCATTCAGTCTTTCACTATTAAGTATGATGTCATGCACTAGCCATTTTTAATCTACATCTTGGGCAGCACCATGTTAGACCTCTGCCATGCCATGCTGAAATATCAGGCTTTTCTTAAGTTGACACTTTTCTGGGTTATGCTCTGAGAAGTGAGGGAAAAAAAGTATCTTACTTGGGGAATTTCCTTAATCTTTCTGTTTGTTTCAAACACCCTGCCTTTGTCTTATGCCTCCACCCTTCCAGTAATTTCCTCTCTCCTTTTTGTTCCACCCTTAGGGGACTAGAAGTGCTTCCCTCCTTCCAGAAGCCTATAAGGAATGGGGCTTCCTTTATAGCACATCGTCTATAATTACCAGGGCAGGAATCTTCAAAGTATGAGATGTCGGCTGCTGGGAGGTCTCTGAGACCCTAGCAGGGGTCCATGAGGCACAAAACTATTTTAATAAATACTAAGACATTGTCTGCCTTTTAAAAAATATATTGACATTCTTCACTAATGTTGCGAAAACAGTGATGGGTAACATTGCTAGCACCTTAGCAACAAGCAAGTCAGTGGCACCAAACACTACTGGTCGTCATTGTCACTGTATTCCTTACCATCATCCACTCGCAGTGCAAAAGAAAAAAAGTCAGTTTCATTGAATAATGTACTCGATGAGGCAATACAATTATTAATGCTATTAAATCTCAAACCTTGAGTACACATCGTTTTAATATTTTATGTAACAAGACAGGAAGTATGCACAAAGCACTTCTGCTCCACACTAGGCCACAGTGGTTGTCTCAAGGAGCAGAGGCAAGTTGTGAGTTTTCTGAACCAGCCTCATTTTTCATGGAACACAACTTTTATTTGAAAGAATGACTAACAGACAAACTACAGTTATTCGGACTTAAGTATTTGGGAGACATTTTCTCAAAAATGATTAAAACAAGCCTGTCACTTTAAGAAAAAACAGCCACAAGCATTTGTTGCCAACGATAAAATTTGAACTTTCAAGTGAAAAATACAGTTGTAGAAATCTCTTTCTGCCACTATGAACTTACTTCCAAGTGCTTAAAAACATTTCTGATGAGCTGGGTGGTGATATTAATCAATGTGATTTTTTGATATTGAGTAATGAAATGTGTCAACATTTGAAAGATCTGTATAACTTAATGAACCAATATTTTCCAAATGGCTAATGTATGATGTTACAAAAACATACGTGAATAAAAGATCTATTCAAAGCAGAAGATGGAGCAATTAAGTTTAATACAGCAAAGTATGAAAATTCACTGCAATAGTTTCAGATTCCCCATTGCAACTAAACTTTCAGGAACTGTCACTGGGATGGTTTTGGTGTGGTATCAGAGAAAAAATTCCACAATAATCTAAAATGGCTGTTAATATACCTTGCCTTTTTGAACTATATATGTATGGGAAGCTGAATTTTCTTCATATATTTCAACCAAAACCACAGATTGAATGTGAAATCAAATATAAAAATCCAACTGTCTTCTATTAAACTAGACATTGAATAGATTTGCAAAAATTGTAAGAAAAAAAAGTCATTCTTTATATAATGTTTTGGACAATATAATTTTTCACAAAAATATGTTACTTATGTTAACATGTAATGGGATTAACATTTTTATTATAAAAATGAATTAATAACTATTTTTGAACTCCTCAATTTTAATTTATAAATATGGTAACTATTGATAGATATAACCTATATAAACAAATGAAAGTTCTCTGGGCCTCAATAATTCTTAATATTGCAAAGGGGTCCTGAAATAAAAAAAGTTTGGAAACCTACTGGTCATTCCTGCAAGTTTTCTCATCTCTATTTAAAGGGAATCTTTGGGTATTTATCAAATTCTTTTCTCTCTCTACAGCTTAGCTTTCAAGACTGTTGTCTCCACTGAGCTTAACAAATCTAGTTTGCTCCTCAAAGCTGAACAAAGTTGTCTTTGTTTCACCCAGTATCTGCCTTTCCCTGAAGCAATAAATGCCTCTGACTCAATCTGTGGGGAGCCACAGGGCAAAATGATTTGCAAGGAATAAAAAAAAAATACATTGGTTTACCATATGAAAAATACTATCATCATTACATGGGTATTAAATGGGATTTGTATCTCAGTAACTGGCAGAGTGCAGCGCAGAGAGTAGCTACTCAATTCTTGTGGTTCCATCCCCAAACAAGATAGAGATCTAAATCCAACCAAGTAAAGCAGTGTTGAGGCTTTCCCAGCGCACAAACTATTCTATGCGTTGAAAGTCATCATTTCCTAGATCAACTGTTCAAGAAGTGTTTATGAAGCAAGTGAAATGTATGAGGCATTTTGCTAGCAGGAGGCTAGCTGGGAACACAAATGCTCTTAGAACACAAACGCTACTTTATGTGCTCGAGAGTAGTGGTTCCTAACCTCTGTTATACATTGGAAACATCTAGGGAGCTTTTAAAAAGTACCGATATCTGGTCTTCATTCCAAAACTGTCTGATTTAATTGGTCTGGGGGTGTGGTCTGAACATTAGCATTCTTTAAAACTCCCCCGCAGATTTTCATGGACAGCCAAGGTAGAGAACCATGGATTAAAACTGTAGAGTTTCATATGAACTTGCTATCATCACTCATTCATTTGTTCACTTATTTGATGGGCATGTATTGAGCACCTACTATGTTCCAGGTAGTCTCCGGGTGCTGCGGATATGACAGTGAACAAAACAAGGCATCTGCTTTCATGAGGCTAATGTTCTAGCAGAGGACAGACAGAAACTACACACATAAACACATAAATATGGGTTATGTCATTCGTGATGACAACTCTGAAGAGGAGGAAATCATGGTAAGGGAGTGTGTGGATGAGGGTGCTTTTTAAGATAGGACCATTTGGAAGCCTCTCGGTCAAAGTGGCCTGAAGACACAGAGGGAACTGAAAGAAGTGAGAAAGGATCCCGCAACTGCCTGGAGTAGGAGGACTCTGCCAGGCAAACGGAGAGTAGATCCAGCTCTGAGGGGGAGTGTGCTTCTCATGTTCCGGGAGCAGGAAGGAGGCAGTGTCTGGAGCCATGGTTGACAGGGAGTGGTTGAGAGGGGCCCTGGTGAGCACTTTGCATTGCATCCCGAGTTAGACCACAGGGCACTACGAGTTCTGAGCAGAGCAATGACACCGTCTGACACAGGCTTTGAAAGATCACTTGAAAAGAGATTGTAGGGGCACCAGGCAAGGGTGGAAGCAGGGAGACGAGTTTGGAGGCTATTGCAGCAATCCAGGTGAGAAGTGCTGGAGGCTCAGGCCAGGGTGGGAGTGTTGGAGGAAGTGGGAAGTGGTTTCATCTTGTAGAGCGGGAGCCAGCAGAGTTCACATATGACTTGGATTCGAGAGAGGAAGATAGTGGAGACCCAAGACGGCTCCAAGGCTTTCTGCCAGAGCAACACATCTGCTCCTTGAGGCAATGCAGTGAGGTAGTTGGAAAAAGCATTTTCTCCAATACGTGAATGAGAAACTAAGACCAAGAAAAGGGTACGTGACTCATGCAAGACCATAGAGCTGAGAAACGGAAGCTAGAACTGTACGCCACCTGCCACCTCCTTAGATGCCAGGTCTAGTGATCCTTCTCCTTTGTCAAATTTTGAGCCCACAATAACACACAGGAACAAACCCCACTTCCGTGAAGTTTATAATCTAGCTGCAGTGTCAGGCTCTGGGGATAAACGCTAAGTCTTAATTTAGTGCTAAGCACCACCTACTGGTGCTGCATGGGTGGGAGGGGCCGTGAGTGCTTTTTGAGATCCCAGGACAGACTCAGCAAGGTGGGCAGGAGGAGGACAGAGAAAGGAAGGAGAGGCCATCGCTTGCAGGGTAAAGGCAAGGAGGCTAATATACACGCACGTCTTGTGTTCAGACAGCACACTGTAAAGCTATTTGGTTGGATCAGAGGATTCAAGTGCATTGGGGGTGTTGGTGGGTAGAGGAGGGAGAATCAGGAAGTTGAACATGAGTTTGACAATTTGGGGCCAGATTATAGGAGACATTAAATGCCAATCTAATAGTGAGTGCGACCATGGACTCCTAATAGAGATAATAGAGATTAGGAAAATATTAATGTGATTTCAAGGAGATAGTTAAGCTTATTAGGAAAACAATAATAAAACCTCCATTAAAACAGGTCAAGAATATAGTTCTAATTTAATAACAAGCTGGATTAATCGGCTAGTCCTTAGAAGAAGTTTCATAATCACGAAAGCCTTTGAACTTGATGGGAGAGTTAACAGTAATTATTGTCAATAAGAACAGAGATCCCTTTGAAATAATAAGGCATTAAAATAAGGTGTAAAAGCAGTTGAGTGGCTTCCATTTGTACAAAACAGCAAAACAGCTTGAGGCCAAGTGTATGCCTGTCCTGGGAGAGGCTGGCTGGAAGCAGAGCTGTGTTTGCCCACCCCGCTGGCTCTAGAACGTTCACATTTGTTTTGTGGGTGTGACCAAGACAGGACAACTGGGAAAACATTTGAATGGCAAAACTCTCTCAATAATGCCTAACTGGTTTGGGGAGTTTGGAGGGCGTGTACTCAACAGAAGTTGGGGGTATGTAGTTAGGCCTACGATCCCTCACAATGTTAGGTGGGGTATTGTGCAAAGAGAATGGGCCAGGAAAATGTTCTAGATAGTTCAGTGTGTTTTTTTTCCTCTCAAGTGGGAAAAATGTTTTAAAATCAAAATATGGTCTACTTGAGAAACCTGTGGCCATACCGGCTATATTTTAAAAAGAAAAAAATATTCGACCAATTTTCTTTGGCCTTTAAAATGTATAAATCTACTCGATATCATTTCTGCTGCTTTAGCGGAACGGTGAATGTGAGTAACAGGGTTTGGAACTGCAACGATCTTCGGCACTTTAGAAGCACTCGGAGGCAAAGAAGTTCAATAGAGTGAAGAGTAGGTGTAGGGTGAGAAAAAAACTGGTCCAACAATTTCAACACTTGCTTTGTTCAATATAATTGAGTAATACTATTGCATGTTAAATGTGAATACTTCCTCAATTATTTAAGGAGGGTCTTGAAATTTTGAAAAAACAATGACGAAAATATAATGCTCCTTAAAGGCTATAAATGTTAATTTTCAGTTGTTATATTTAGACCAAATAATTACGTATGTAGAGTTTAACCAGAAATCATATAGGTAAGACATGAAAATATCAAACAAAATAAAAAAAAGAAGAGAAAAGATTGTCATTGAACTAAATAAACATAAGATAGGACAGAAACACGTAAATGCTAGCGTGTGAGACAAAGTGAGGGCCCAAAGTGCGCTGCCTGCTTCTTGCGAATCCAATCCAGGAAGCTCCTTAGGTAAAAGGGAAGGCACAGGAGTGTTGGGACAAGCGGGACACATGGGTGTGGGAGTGGATTGCTTTGCTCTTGGCCCCAGTGCGAGATGGCACAGCCCATCCAGATGGGTTTGAGAGAGCGGCCATTCGATCGATGTGTTTCTTTTAGGCAAACCCATTGCATCTGAAGGTGGTCAGGGGATAATGGACTTGACTGCAGCCTTGATGGAGGAGGGCGTATCAGCAAGAAAAGGAGGCGGAGACCCACCCCACTCCTCTTGTGGCTGCTGTGGAATCTGGACCAGAGATTGTTAGATGTGGAAGAGGATCTGATTTCAAATCCAACTCTGCCACTTACTTGTGATGTGATTGTGGGCAAATCAGTAAATCCCCTTTTTCTTGCAGTCACAGTCCCCTTGTTTCTAAAATGTGAATGATGAATGCTTCACACGTGTGTTTTGCTTTGTTTTATAGGCATGTAAGTGTTCAAGAGCTTTAAGTATGAGAGCATGAGTTAAGCCTGTTGAAAATCCAAGCACTATACACGTGGGAGGTGCTGTTGTTTTTATTTTTATTGGTGGTGGTTTTGGTGGGGACAGCGACAGCTGCCCAGGTGATCTCCAGGACTGATCTCTGGCTGGTAGAGCGCCGCCCCTCCCCCACACCTACGCCCGAGCAATGGTTGTGAGAGGGTGGGTAGGTTTTGTCTTATGATATTTATTTCAAGGGTCAAAGGCTGAAGGATGTCCAATGGAGAAAATGTTCTACGCCTTCTGAGCTCAGTCATAAATTGCTCTTTATTTACATTCTTCAAACTCATGGTGTGGTCCTAATTGAGAAAAAGGCACTTTGTTTCCTTGCATTAGTAACAGAATAAAATGAATTCACTTAAATTACATATAATGGATTTTGCTTTGACACAGAAATAACTTGGTGTCCTGGTGTTTTGGTTAAAGACCCTACCATGAGTTCCTGAGAAATGTGCCTAGGGGATTTTGAAGAATAGGGCAAACACCTGCCTGATGTTAAGGACAGATTCCATTTTACTTAGGGTAGTTTATTACGTTTGGCTTGTTAATCAGTACAACCAATATCTGTTCCAATATAAATGGTGCACCATTACGTTGTGCCCTCACTGGAACATATAGATTAAGACAATAATGTAACCTAAGGCCACGGTTCATGTATATGGTATGGTGGGACGCAGGAGCTACACAAAATGGTCTGAGATCACCAGATCTCTATGTACCACGGGGGAAGAAAGAAATCCAGCCTGCTCTCCACTTGCCAGTATTCGTCAAGAGGAGAATTTGAATGACGGCATCAAGCAGGATTGTGTCTTCTCTACAAGCTTCCACAGATTGCCACGAATATCTTGAATTTTGTATCAGGATTTGTAATCCTTGTCAGAACCCATAATAGTAAAGTGAACAATAATGTTGGTCATCATCCATCTTTCTCTATAGAAAGGCATCACTTGATTTATACTCTGAGAGAGCAATTGGTCACAAGTGAACCAACTTATCAAACACTTGAAATTATTCTCTTGGCTTCATTAATCACCAGTCATTTTTATGATAGTATTTGTGATTAATTTTGTGTGTCAACTTGGAGGGTATCTCTGGATGAGATTAACATTTACATTGGTGAACTCTGAGTGAGGCAGATTGCCCTCCATAATGTGGGTAGGCCTCATTTAATCAGTTGAAGGCCTGAATAGAACAAAAAGACTGGTTTCCCTGAGTAGGAGAACATTCTCCAGCAGATGGCCTTCAGGCTTCATCTGTACAATCGGCTCTCCCGAATACCCAGCCTGCTGGCCATGCTGGAGATTTTGGACTTACCAACCTCCATAACCATGTGAGCCAATTCCTTATAATAAATATCTCTGTGTAGATAGATAGATAGATGTATACACACACACATTCCCTATTGGTTCTGTTTCTTCTGGAGAACCCTGACTAATACAGTAACTCCATCTCTCATATATTTACAAAGATGCCTTGGCCTTATGAAGAATCTACACCAATGCACATAGTGATCTTGGAAGAACATGCTTTAATTACACGAGTTGTGGAGGGTGGGGAGGTAACATTTACCAATCATCCATGCTGCTATGTGATGTACATCGTACACATTCCCTCTTTTGGCCTTCATGAAATCTGCCATGTGAATATCAAGATCCCCATTTAACAGATCAGTAGACTGAGGCACTGTGCCAATATCCGGCCAGCTAAAACCCATGTCCATGTGACTCCACAGCCAAACCTGGCTGCATTAACCAGGCATTGTTAATTTACCTGATTGTATATTTCACACCTGAAAAGCCTTGACCAAGTTTTCATTTTTGGGAATATCCACTGGGGCTTGTAAGTTTAGAGAGGTCACCACTCCTTGAAACCATTATCTGGTCAAAAGACTTTGTTTAAATTGAAAGAACAGTAGACAGGAAGTCCTCAATCCTGGGTATAGGTCCCTGCTATCCAAACCATCTCTCAGCATCTCAAATCTCTATTTTATACAATGGTTTCCTTCCTTGGGCACCTATTGCAGAGATTTAATTTAACAAACAAATGGGATAATGCATGGGTGAAAGCCTTAAAAAATAAATTAATAGATATAATGAAATATAAAGAACATATGAAGAAAATGATAAAGGAATTCTAACATGAGAATTTCATAGATTCATACAGGTTCACGGACCTTGAAGACACCTTAGTCCAAATGTTTTCATGTCAGATTCCATGTATCATTGTGCAAAATAGAATTCTAATGAGAATTTTAGAATACTGACTTAATTTAATAAATATTTATGCTGTGCCTACCTGGCATCAGGCTACAGACTGAGAGGCTTTACAGAGAGAGACAAGACAGTAACTGCTACTGCAGAATTTCTTATCTAGAAGGGAAAGAAGATTAAAGAATATTTTAGATTACTATGCAACAGTCATTCTGCAAACATTTTACACGTGTGTCTTCTTTGAATTCTTGCAACAATGCTAGTAAATAGGTACTCTCATTACCCCAATTTATAGATCTTTTAAAAAGAGAGAATACTGAGTCCAAGCACGTCGTGCAATGGGGGTGATCCGGGCTGGGCACTGGGGCTCCCGAGCCCTCACCCACAACCACCGTGAGATGTTGCTTGGACTGTCTGCAATGCTGTTCATTCTAACTCCCAGCAGAGTGTGAAACAGTCTGGGATCGTGCTAAAAGCAAAGCACTGCGGAAGGCCTGAGATAAGGGAGATTCCTTATAAGAAGAAACATTGCCACCTTGGAGAAAGGCCACATTTGAGCTGGCACTGGAAGGACCAGGAGTATCTCAGCATATGGATGAAGGAAAGGGCATTGAGGGCAGAGTGTTGGCAAAGGCAAGAAGATGAGAAGGCTGTGGGTGTGTCTGGAGTGCACAGTCTTTCTCGATGTTATTGTGGAGTATATGAGCTGGGGTGGAGGGGAGGAGACGGGCTCATGGCGGAGGATCCTCCTGTCATCCTCAGGGGTTGGGCTTTATTCCAGGCACAATGAGAAGCCGGTGAAAGGGTCTGAGGAGGAGAGCCATCAAATGAAACTGTGTTACATGAAGATTTTTCTGGCAGTAACAGGGAGAATAGTTTGGAAGCTATATCGGTTGGGATTGTAACATCTGCATCTAACAGAACACAACTAAAGCCAAACAGTTTATTTTTCAGATGAAACAAGAAGTCGGTAAGTTGGCATTCTAGAAAGATGTTGAGGACCTGATCCACCTAGTTTCTTAGTGGATGCTTCAGTCCTCAGGATTTTAAAAGAACTGTTCCCCTCCCAACATCACATCAGAGTGTTAGGCAAGAAGGGGGAAGGGCAAAGTTCAAAATCATATGTCAATGGAATAAATCCCTTTTTATGAGAAAAACAAAATGTTTAACAGAAGCACCTTCCCTTGGTTATCTGCTTAAAATCATTCACTAAACTGGATGGTAATGCGAAAAATTGTGGGGAAGTGTTGTTTTTTTTTTTTTTAAGCTGGGCACTTTGCTACTCCAAGGGTTCTATCAGTTGGGAAAAATGAGAATGTATATTATATAGCTAAGTATCAATGCTGTCACACAGGAGACAGTAAAGGAAGAGATACTGTTAGGAAGTATCTTAGTCTCCTCAGGCTTCCATAACAAAATATTACAGACTGGGTGAATTAAACAACAGAAATTTGTTCCTCATAGTTTTGGAGGCTGGAAGTCTAAGATCAGGGTGCCAGCAAGGTCAGGTTCTGGTGAGGGCTCTCTTCCTGGTGAGCAGATGGCCACCTTCTCACTGTGTGCTCAACGTGGCCTTTCCTCGGTGCATGCATGCAGAGAGAGATCAAGCTCTGTTCTCTTTCTCTTCTTATAAGGACACTAATTATATTGGCTTAGGGCCCTACTCTTATGACCTCATTTAACCTTAATTACTTCCTTAAATGCCCCATCTCCAAGTAGTCACGCAAGGGGTTAAGGAGCTTTAACACAAGAATTTTGTGGGACACAGACATTCAGTCCATAATAGCAAGTGATTAAAAATTGCCTAACAAAGAAGGAAAGAGGACCTTAATTAAGCTATTGGCTGAGTTAAAGGAAAGGAAACTCAAGGGTGAAACATTTGGGTGGTAATTAATTAACACCCTTTGAGTGGTTATTACGTGTTATACACTCTGCTGTGATTTATTTAATTCTCACAACAATCTAATGTTGTTATTGTTATTTAACAGAAGGGAAAACAGAAGCTCAGGGAGGCTAAGAAACTGACCTGAAGTCACACCCCCGGTCATGATCAGGACAAGGACACTATTCCTGCAAGAGAGGAGGAAGAGGGGTCATCTGCAAATAACCTCAGGTTTTGAGTCAAGGAATTCTCTGGTACATTTAGCAGAAGTAAAGAACCGGAGACCCCAAGATCTGGAAGAAATAATGAATTAAGATACGAAGAAAATACGTTTTTGGCAAATCTGGCAGAATGGAGGAAATGGTTGAGTGAGGGGTGGAAATGTGGCTCCTAACACCTGAGACCTAGGGCCAGCCAGACATTCCAGCTGAATCTCAGAGGCACAACACGTGGAGAACAGTTGCGCTCTGGAAATGAGTGCAATTTCCAAGCCCAAGGAGAAAGAGTGGGAGAAGCATGCTGGAGAGGGAAGCTGGGTACTGGGTGCTTTCAGAAAGCAGGACAATCTCTTCGTGGTCACAGCAAGGACATCTGGACACCCAGTGCTGTGTCAGCTCCGATACCCACAGTATCAGAAGTATCTGCTACCACGGTATTGGGTGGCCCATTCACCTTTCTTGGTTCGTCATCTGTGGAATGGGATGGACAGCACACACCTGCTGTGTCAGTGATGAGCCGTGAGCACTAACTAGGCCATGCTTGTAAAGTACTTTGAAGATGAGAAGCGTTGCGCACACGCTGTTTTATTGTTATTTCTTACATTTGATTACATTCTTTTTAAACAATCTCTGTAGAGATTGATGCACCTTTTGTGGTTTAGTGGCTGATTTCTGTGGTAGATTTTATATTTCAATAAAGAACACAATATAATGCTTTAAATAGTTTGGGACGCTTTCCTTAGACATCAAAGACATAATGTCTGAAACCTCTAAACCGGTTTCTTTTGATTTCTCTTACACCATGGTAACATTGGTAGTCAGAGTTAAGGACATAAAAAAGGAAGGAACGACAGTGGCCCATTTAAATGCCTTTTATATAGGCCAGAGACACCACCCCTAGTTCAGGGATGCTGTACGGAAACCCTCCGAGCCTCCTGGACCAGCTGGAGGTAAAGGTGGCTGGTCTTTCACGCTATGGAAGGAGGTAATCCCTGGCTTGGGTGACAGGTCCTTATCTTCAGCTGTCTTTAGTTCTTCAGTTTTTCTTAAATTAAGAAGACTTTTTTCCTCATTCCAGAACCGGAGGCACAGCTGAGAAACAGGTCTCTACTCATGGCAAAAAGGCATAGAGCCAAGACCTTTACACATATGTGCCAAAATTATTCATTTTTCTGAATATAGTTTGACAATCTGAATATGTATGTGACAACCTTTGTTTCCCAAATGCATATTAATTCTTGCCTTTCTTTCAAAAGGTGCCAGGAAAAAGAACAGAAAGCTCAATGAATGCTCTTCTTTATGATGAAGAAGATGGGAGGGGTACAAAAACATTTGCGAACTGTTCCCAGATGCCCACATTCCCGGGGGCAAGAATCAGTGAAACCTTGGATCAGACAGTCCCACGGAGGCCGCCTGAGTCTGAACACTAACGAGAGCCCAACCCGCACCTCACTTTCTCCCTCCTGTTCACCTATTGTTCTCTCCCTGACGCTATCAACTCATGTTCTTTGTGTTTGGGACATTAGAAAATTTGTCAAAGGACAGAAGTACTAGGGTTCACAAGAAAACATGAATAAGAAATATCAATCATGAAGTCATACCGTCTGGACATTGATTTAGCTTCAGGTGAGGATAGACTATCATCTGAGAGCACTTGTTCCCAGGCTGAATTATTTCAAAATGGCGATAATTAGACTTCACCTACTTTGTCACCAAAGACTGGTTCCATTTAAGTTGAAAAATGCAGAAGGCGTGATGTCAGATTTCTGAATGACATAGAATCAAGAAGGAAAGTTACTCTTGCAGATGACCAAATCAGGATTCTGAAATATCTCAAGTGTCGGTCGGTGATGATGGGTTGAAACCAGTGAGATGAAATCTACTGGAGATAGCTGGGAAAGTCTGCACTGAGATTCAGAAAAGCAACCAGATATAAAAGGGAAAGGCTTATTTACATTGACCTTCCTTAGTTTTAATTTATTTATTGGCTTTTCAGCATTACATTTTTAGTTATTGCTCGAAGGACGACTATACAAGTTATTAAATTTTCATAGTCCACTTAGAGCTACTATTGTGCCACTTTGTGTAAAATATAAAAATTTTGCAATTATATGAATCTACCCATTCTCCCATCCTTTTTGCTATAGTTGTCATATATATTATTACCTACATGCTTTATAAATCTCATGATACAAAGTTATAATTTTTTTATTTATATAGTCTTTTTTATTTAGCTACATACTTACCATCTAGTATCAACCTGGAGAACTTCTACAGCATATCTTGTAGTGCAGGTCTGTTGGCAACAAATTATCTTAGTTTTAACTTGTCTGAAAATGTCTTTATGTTGCATTAATTCTTGAAGATTATTTTCACTGTATATAAAAGTCCAACTTGAAAAGTTTTTCTTTTCTCTTATCGCTTCAATGATATTAATCCATTGCAGGCTGGCTTCCAGAGTTACTGATGAGAAGTTAGCAATTGTTTGTATTGTTTATCCCATGTATGTATACACACACACACACACACACACACACACACACACACACATAATATAATGTGTCATTTCTTCTGGCTGCTTTAAGAATTTTTCATTATCTTTGGTTTTCTTTAGATTTACCATAATGGGTTTTACTATGGTTTTCGATCTTGATTGAATTTTCTGAAATTCTTGTATCTGTAAATATCTTTCACTAAATTGGGGGAATTTTAGGCATTTTTGCTTCAAAAAATTTTTGCCCTTTTGAGACCAGCCTGAGCAAGAGTGAGACCCTGTCTCTACTAAAAATAGTAAAAATTAGCTGGGTGTGGTGGTGCACACCTACAGTCCCAGCTACTCAGAAGGCTAAGGCAAGAGGATCACTTGAGCCCAGGAGTTTGAGGTTGCTGTGAGCTAGGCTGATGCCACAGCACTCTAGCCTGGGTGACAGAGTGAGACTGTCTCAAGGGAAAAAAAAATGCCCTATTTTCCCTCTCTTCTTCTTGTAGCACTCGAGTTACATGGATTTTAGGACTTCTGAAATTTTCCCACAGGCTGATCTATTTTTCTCCTTTTTCTTCAGATTTTATGAGTGTATTGATCTATTTTCAACTTCACTGACTTTTTTTTTCTTGTGTCATTTCCTAGTTGTTAAGCCCATTCAGTCAATTTTTTATTTTAGGTACTACATTTTTCAGTTCTAGGTTCTCTAGTTGGCTATTATGTATGGTTTCTATTTTTCTGCTGAGATTTATTTAGCATTTTTTCATTTATTATACACTTTTTTAGTATTTTAAATCAATGTTAAAATATCTACTTTAAACTCCTTGTCTGCTAATATTGGAGTCACTTCAGGATCAGATTTTATTATTAACTTTTCTCTTGGATTTGTGTCATATTTTCTTTTTTCTTTGTATATCTAGTAGTTTTTGCCTTGCATATCTAGTAATCCTAGACATTGTGAGTGATGTATTTTAGGGACCCTGAATTCTGTTATATTCTTTCAAAGAGTATTGATGATTTTGTTGCAAGCAGAAAATTAACTTGATCAGAATTGAATTCCAAATTCTTTCATCCCTGTAGTGGACGGGAGCTGAAATCTGCGTTCAGTTCTTTAGTCGCAGCTTCACTGCTTGGAGTCTACCCTGTAATTCAAGGTTCATCCAAAACTTTGGGCAGAAGGTTTACGTGAAATTTTGGATATCATTTTCTGCCTGTCTTCCGTCCTGTTTAACCCTCCCAAAATGTGTTTTCTGGTTCTTTAGGCTTGTAAAACTGTTGCTTTTTATCCAAGTTTTAATTTTCTAGTGTAGCCCTAACTTAGACCTGCTCTCTGGCTATAAAATATAAAAAGCAGAAAACTTATCCCTATTATTTCCCTCTTCCAAGCATCGGCTGCCTCTCTCTCAGTCTTTGCCTGCCTTTGGTCTCTCTAGTGTATTCAGTAATTGATTTTTATATTTTGTCCAAAGTTCACAGTTGTTACCTGTGATATAGTTTGTCTTACGGGAGCTTCTCTGATATTACCAGAAGCAGAAATTCCAGGCAAGTAAAGTAGGGAGTTAGGAGCAACCCCTCAATTCAGGACCGATGGGCAGGTTAATCACAACTGGGTTAAGTATTTACAATGATTCAGTTGGTTTAGGAGTCCTCCTCTCAAGAGCTCAGAATAACAGACACATGGCAACCTGTGGATAGTCCTTCCAACTCCACTGGTAGGAGACAGCAACCACCTTCCTATCCGGAGCCCCTATCTCCAGTCGTTCACCCAAACACAGCCATGAAAGCGATCTATATAAAAACACATCCTATCATGTCATTCCCCTACTTAAGAATTCTTCTGCGGCTACAGAAGAAACCCCAAACCTTATAGCAGTGCTTATAAAATCATATCAGACTTGAAATCAAAATATTCTGCCTCCTCTCTGGTCACTTTCTCACCCTCTCCCACCTCCACCCCCAGCTCAGCCCACTGAGATTTAAAGACAACCGGATCTTGCTGATTAATAAAACTCATCTGCATTTCTACATACTTGCAAATAATATCACCTGACCTTACGTTATTTCTCTTGTCACTATTTGACATTAGAACATAGACCTGTATTTCATTTATCTATTTATTTCTTCATTTATTTATTTTTACTGTGTCTCGCACAGGGTCATGCAGGCATCATGAGTGTAGGGGCTTTGTTTTGTTCACGATGCTGCCTCCAGTACTCAGAATACCACCTGGCACATAACGGGAGCTTCAACAAGTACTTGCAGGATGAATACTGCTCTTACTGGTTATAATTCCCTCTCACTCTCTGCCCAGATCAGCCTGGAGAAGACATGCTGAGAACCCAGCTCAATTGTTACCTTCCCTTTGGAGATCCCTCTCAGTGTCCCCTCACCCATGTAGAATGAACAATTGTCTTAAGACATTGTTTCGTAGAATCCATTTTTCTTATTTCCCTTTCTTGTTTCTCTGTCTGTTTCTGTGTTTACCACTGCACTGTGGTGTTAGCGCAGGATTACTCATGCATCAGCTTGCAACTGCATCCATTGCCTGTGTGCACCACACAATTCTCAGTTCCCCTCAGAGAGGATTCCCTTTCTGGCTTACCTCCTCACTTGGAGAAAAGCCCTTTTGTTCCCCTCGAGCCCATAGATAAGGTCTAAGACACACTTGATTATACCCAAATCTGGATACATCACACGTATAATTAAGTGTGATTTTGGTGTCTTGGGAAAACTGATGATAGTTTATTCATTATTCACACAGTCTTAGATATGAATTGAGAAATTATGAAGAAAACTGCTAGTTGGTTTTAGGGCCCTAAATCAAAGCATTTCTTTTAGATCTATTCTTTCTTTCTTTTTTTTTTTTAAGGATTTAATTATTTCAGCAATATAGTATTTATTTGTCTCAGTAACCATTAAGAGACAATAGATATTTCTTTTGCTAATTCAGTATGAACATACTGAATGAATGACTTTTAGAAAGTAATTAACATCCTTTCCACAGTTAATATCTTTCCCCCTATTATTGAGGATCGCATGATGGACCTATTATTTCTTAATATTTTCAAGCATTCTCAGGATTAAAACATTGAGCTTATTTTTTATATTAGATTTGTGGTTAAATTTCAATCAATGACTTTAGATTAGTGAAGTACAGGCATACATTCAGTAGCAAGCATTGTCCTAAGATTTGGAGAACACATTCTCTTCAACCCCAAACTACAATGAAGTGGAGTGGACAAGGTAGACAGGTAAAGCATCAGTGATCATGGAATGACATTTCTATGTTTGCCATTCAGGAAAAATCTTTATAAACGTTGAGATTGTGTTGGAAAATCTACAAATCTATCACTGCATTATCATCACAAAACAATGTAAGAATTAATCTATCTTTAGTCTCCTCTGAAATCTCTTCTCAAGAAATAAAAACAGTGGGTAGGGGGAATTTTCAAAATGAAAGAACTCTTCTTATCCCATTTCATCTATTTATCTTCCTTTTGGTAAGCCCCAGAAACCTGGATTGCTGTATGTATGTTTGTTCACTGTCTACACGATGGTTAATAAGTGATCCCAGGAGAAAAAGTACACGGTCTCCTCTTCAGTATCTCCTGTAATACAAGAATGTTTTTTAAAAAGGTATACATGTGCTTATGCACAAAACAATGCACATAAATCACAGACTTCCCCTGAAATGAAATACTGAGGCCATGTGAGCATATTTCAGTCTTTAGCTTAGACACCCGGGCTGTGTGCCCAGCTATGACACACCATCCGTGTTTATAAAGTCAGTTTAATTTCAGTTGTTAGTATCAGTTACCATCATTCCAGATTTAAAACTACCAGCCCAGGGCCTTTCTCTGAGTTCCTGTAGATCCTAGGAGCTGCAGCAGGCATCTGACAGTAGCGCACATTCTGTCCTACTGCCCCTGGGCCATCCACTTGAATGGGACTTTTCTCCTCATTTTATTATAAATTCTTGAATCCATGGATCATGTCTGATAGTTCTCAGAATCCTCATTAATGTCTAGCCCAGAAGCCTGCTCTAGCAAATGCTCCAAAAATGTCGATTGATTCAAAATGGATTTTTAATTTTATGAAAAATATTTTTAGAATAAAGGAAATATTCACTTTTATGTTTGGAAAATAAGATGGATACATAAAAAAAAAAAAAACGTGGAAATGGGATGACTTCTTAAGGACTACAACTTTCACAGCAGCACAGAATTTTAATGTAAGACCCCAATCCAACTTTATGAGGACAATATGAAGATACAAAATAGAGAGAATATAACCAATTGCGTTTAGTATTTCTTCTACTCCAGCAATTATTTCCCCAAAAGCAATGGAAAAATACAAAGTCGTTGATCTTGCTTGAGAGTGGGCCCGTGTGCTTTCTCTCCTTCTTTCCTCTCCCCTGTCCTGCCTTCTGCAACCAAGTCAGACTGGGCCATGTTTCCAGTTGGAAGCCAGCAGCAGAGCCACGCAGCTGTTCAGAAATGTCCAAGTAGACAGCAAGTGGCGCTGATGGAGTTAACGCCAGTGACTCACTTGGGACATTCACAGCAGGTCAGCTGAGACGCTGCTCCCTTGCTGTACAGAGAATCCAGTCCCCGCCGGGCACACGCCCAAGACTGTGAGCTGAGGGTGATAACAGCAGAATGCCTCTTAGCTGCCAGTGGTTGCTTTGCTCGTCTCAGTTTTCAGCATTTTTTTAAAGGTGGATTTTTGTCTAACGCAATCATGAACGGTGATGGGAACAGCAGGCTGAACAGCTGTTGACTGTTTGAAATAACAGAGGGGAGGTTTGGTATCTGGAAATGCTCAACACAAGTTGTCCTGCAAGCTTTGATGATGACTTTCACATATAAAATTATGGGTCAGAGGCAGGAAGCTGCGCACTCTTCATGCCAGTAAGTCTAGCTTGGCAAAGGTAAGATTTTTGGGTTTTTAGAAAGATTTCATTCATCTAGGAAGACTTTCTTACAAAATGTTATGATATTATAATGTTATTCAACTGAGCAACAATGAAAACAAATTAAAACTATCCAAACGAAAAAAAAATGTATGAACGAGACACAGAACATACTCCTATTTTGTGAGCTTATACAACTTGTTCAAAACAGAGAAGGGAAAGTATAAAAACATGATGAAAAGCTATTGTGTGTTTTTTCACCATGAAATATGATTATTTTTGGAGAAAGAAACCTAATTACGTGAACTATCTCAACCCTAACACAAGACTTCTTTTTATTTTTGTTTTTTCTTTGAAGTATTTTTTTTTAAACTTTTTAAGGCAAATATCTTAGAGTTATTCCTTACAGGTAGACATTTCAACAAATAAGGAATAATAATCCCTGATATAAATACTCGTTGGAGTCAAATTCCATTTCCCTAAAATTCTGGCATGAGAATGTGGTTTTCACATTTAGAAGAGATCCTGTTTCCATTGCACTTATTTGGTAGAAAAATCTGATTTGGCAATTTGGGTTCACCATAATCAAGTTTGTTTTGTGATTAGATCCAAAAACGAATTCTGATAGTCAGACGAGCCTGAAAAACAGAATTAAAAATAAATGAACTTCTTCTTCCCTTCCCTGAAAAATCTTTGCATTAAATACAGGTTGGTAAATTAAATGACTATTTCTCAACCAGTATAGTTTACTGGGTATATTAATGCATTAAACAATTTTTGTTTTGGTCCTGGTCCTTCGAGAATATATATCCTAAGTTCAGATGAGAACAGTTGTGCTGTCTGTATCTTTGTGGAGCTACGGAGCACGGTGTTTGTGGGAGTTTCACAAGGGCAGCAATCGTGTCAGTTGCTTGCCCAAAGTCTACTTCATGGAAGATGCTTAATAAATATAGTGGAATGAATTAATTTTGACCACAGGAAGTGTCATCTCTTCTTGGCAGAAGAACAGATTAGTCATTAGGATCAAGCAGAAGAGAAGATGGGGATTTAGGGTGATTTAAATCAAGATTACGGAAGCCGTTGGAAGCCAAGGCTAGGGCAGGCAGGGTTGGGAGAGTGGGAGGACAGTTATATGAGTTTGTATTGGCCTGGACTGGGCTTGTTTCTTCACATGGCATCAAAGCCCAGCCGAAATCCCACAACTGGGGAGAATGAACAGGGCACCAGGGTATCATGGGGATAAAGAGAAAGCGATGAGAACAGCCCCAGTGTCAGAAACAGATGGTTTGAGAATTCATCTCTGTTTCTGTTGCTTCTGCCCTGTTAGTCCGCATCTTCGAGTCCTCCTTCCTCACTTTCTCCTCTCTTTTCATCTAAAATGGAGCTGCCAAATGCAAATGACTGGTTATGTGCTGAAAACACTTCCCAAATCTCCAGCATTCTCATGGGGGTGTGTGTTTCTCTCCCTTGGTCCTGCTGATTGTTCAGAGATATTTCCAACTATTCACCTGATCATGCGATGACTATGGCAGTTAACTGGAGAACAGCGTTACTCTTCCCAGGTGAGAAGCAGTTTCTCCATGAGTGTATGTGTGTGCAGATATTTATATATCTATATCTGTACCTGTGTACAGAGAGAGAAAGAATAGAACTGATTTTTCTTAGAAGAGAAAATTAACTGGTGAAGTTTTTACCTTATAACTATTCTACGTATAGTTTCATTTTTTTCTTCCATTTGTCTTTTTAATTGCTGACACTCGATACATTTATTTTAAGATATTCTGATTTGAGGTTAATAATTAATATCAAATGATACCTGTTTTAATTCCACTAAGTTCAAATCACACTATAACACCCATCATGATGGAGTAGCCACTGCCTAGGCCTTTTTGGTGTCATCAGGTTGTTGAAAAATCCAAGTTTTATACGAATGTGTGGAGAGGCACCTCTGTCTCTATGTCTCTGTACACACACACAAACACACACACCCAAACGTACAAATACTAAAAGTATATTTAAAAAGTCTCCACTGTTGGGGTGATTTATTATAGCATATCAGTATGTCTGCATTGTTTAAAAAGCTGAAAATGGAGTCCCATATCTCCTTTTGTCTTATTTTATTTTATTACCTTATTGTCACCTAAAATGAGACCAGAATTCCCTACATGGAAATCAGCTCAGTATTCGTCACGTCTATACCAAGTGTCTGAACTCATTTTTTATGATCGGCCCATTTCCCCATTGCACTTCCTGTGTGGTAATGCAAACAAGCAGAACATTGTGTCATTGTGCTGCGTGACACTCCTTAGAGGCAGGGAGGATCGAAAGCTGGAACTGGATTTAATGGGACTTATTAATAAAAGAAAAAAATGTTTCGCTCCCACTCCCTGATCTGGAGGGCCTGCTAATCTCAAGGTATGAGGCAATTCACACTCCACAGCAGGCAGTTCCCTCCGGGCATCTGCCATCTCCAGACTGCCCCGCACTGGGTGTCGCCTCTTGTGTAACCCACAATCGGAACAGTGAGTTATATACGAACTGACTTGTGAGTTGTTTGGAATTTGCTGAAAGTGTTCTTTCCAATGCAAAAAGCCAGTGGAGTTACAAAACTTATAAACTGAAAATGGGAGATGATCTACTCTGTTTTCAAGCCCTTATTTCTCAGCCTTATTCTTTATTCCCCAGATGTGGCCTTGCAGCTGTGCTGTGTATTTTCAAGGCCTCAGAATGAGTGTGTAGGGAAGAGGTCAAGTCAAAGAGATTAAACCAAGGCTTCAGGCAACATAGAGTGCCATTTGTGGGTACATGCACTATATTTCACATTTTTAGTTTGGACAAGGTTTTTCCAGCTATTGTGGTTGGCTTTGGAATCTAAAAGTCGTCACTCACACCAAACCCCAGCTTCATCTGTCGATACTGTGCCTCATTGTACCAGGGAAGCATTTAAAATGAGGTTCTGGCTATCTTTGTGAAATGCTCCTACAGGGTTGTCTCATAAGAGTCAATTTTTTAATAAAGATGATTTGATTTATTGATTAAAAATAGCTTTTTTTTTTTTTTTTTTTTTTTAACCAGGTGGGTTTGGAGTTAGGATTTAAATGCCTTTCCTTAACACCGGTAAAAATTACCTAAGGTTATAGAGCTCAGACCTGGAGCTCACCAGAGTTTGAACACCCACACTGAAAAGGCAACGGTGCAAAACAAACCAACGGGGACAGCTGGGCAGAGGTTCTTGACCCCAGGGGTTACTTGATCAATGAGAGTCATAAAATTAAGTCCCAATGGGGATTAAGGCTTCAATAACCTAGTTAGACTGTCTACGTCTACAATGTTTAAATCAGAGAGAGTAAAGTAGTAATTGGCTCCCTGGCTTGAATTTCAGCTCTGTCATTTACTAGCTGTGTGATTTCGGACAACGCTGCTATATTTGGCAGTAAATAAAATACTTCATCTTTCTAACAGGAGTCCCTAGGATTGTGGTTCTCAAACTGGATGATGAGGAGCATCAAAATCACCTAAGAGACATTAAAATGAGGATTGCTGGGCTCTACCCCCAGAGTTTCTGATTCACTAGATCTGGGGTGGGGCTGATAATTCACATTTTCCAGTAATGCTGATGCTGCTGTTCCAAGAATCACACTTTGAGAACCACCAACCCAGGGAAAGAAACTTAATCTTTTTGTTCTCAGGTTTTCTTCTCTGTAATGTGGAAATGATAATGACACCTCACAGAGTACTGTTGAGATTAAATATTTAATGCAATAACACAAGATAAGGTCTTAGAATCCTAGGTGACATACTGTAAGTGTCTGGTAAGCACTGGCATTGTCATCAATAATGATTGAGAATTCTGCCCTTCGGACTATTTTATGTGTATAGACACAGCCAGCTTTACACTGGCAAAACCATATGCAAAAATGCCATTAAATAAAACTACCCAACAGTACTGAATAAGTGGGCTTAGAAAAAAACACTGGACCTCCTGGGATTTTTAATGAAAACACTTTGTCGTTGGAAAACCTCTTTGGGAGCCAGAGACCCTTTGAAAGCTAAGGAAATCCACTTGAGAATGCAATAGATCTTCTTCCTACCAACAGTGTCCACACACGCATGTGTGTGTGCTCAGGAGCTGCCTTGGGTGCCCAGGTTAAGGACCACGGAGGTCAGAGCTGCCCACATCACGGGGCGGGGGGGCATGGAGAAGCAGGCAGCTGTGCCTTTTCTTCGTTATCCTTTGCCATTTAAAGTAAACAAAAATATTTCAGTTCTCTCTGATGACTTACCTCCAAGTGGGACAAAATGACAGAGACCTGCTCTGGGACCAACTACCCTGCACCCCAGGGCCAGCTGGGAGCCATTTAGGCAGCTACTAGGACCTTGGACAAGCTGCTGACCCTCTCCGAGGCTTAGATTCTTCAACTAAATGAAAGGATTGCAGCAGATAACGTCTGATCCACTTCTAAAACAGAGCGTGGCAATTACCTCAGGAGATGAACACCTTGCGTGGTCTTAACAACAGGACCTTCTTTCTCCAATTTCTGCAATGAGCTTCTCTCACATCGCTGTTGATTGTGAGCATTTTTCTTACGGAACTTACGATGTGCTGTCTGCTGCATAGATCCTCTAACGTGTTCACGCCAATGCTCTGTCGTTTCTACCTGAACCCGGTGGGCACATCCCATGTTCACTCTCTCCTGGACCGGCAGCATATTCTGGTTCACCTCCAGGCCTTGGCACATGCTCTTCCCCTCACCAGGAACACTCTTTCCCTCCTACTTTGCCCCCTCTCTAATGCCCCTCTCCCTCTCTCGGGACCCCTATCTGACCTTCCTACCTGGCTTCACCTTATCCTCCACGCTACAGGTTAGATTCACTACCTCTGGAAAGCCCTAGACCCTGTGCAAGCCACCCACGGCACTCAGAGCCTGGACTGCATTCCTGTGGATGTATTGGCTTTGGAATCTGACCCACACGCATTTGTGTCTTACTTCCATCACTTACAGTATGGCCTGGGGCAAGTTTCTTCTCTGAACGCCAAGTTCTTAATCCATAGGATGAGGATAGTAAATAGCTACCTTGTTGGCTGCTGTGAAGATTACATAAGAAGATGTACAACATCCAGTGCAGTGGTTGTAAATGGCGGCTTCCGTCGTGACCAATTCATCATCATTATCAGACAGTCTCCATTAAATACAAGGTATCTAAAGTCAACTTTTGAAAAGTCATGGATCACAGTCGAATTATGGTTAAAACCTTAGCCACGATGTTGATCAGAACAGGGGCTCCATGTGCTTTATATCGGTAGTTCTCAACCCTCTCCTGCTTCAGGGTCACCTGGAAAGTTCAGTCCTGCCCTCACCTCCAAGTGTCAGAGTCAACTGGCCACAGCCTTTCATGTTCAGCAATTACTCCCAGATGAGTCTAGGAGGCAGCAAGGTTGCGGACCACTGCCTCAGGTAAGCCCCAGACAGGCGGAGCAGAGGCCATCCTTCGATGGAAGCCTGCTTTGCGTCTTAGGCAGCGAACCTCATCACCTTTATTCAGAAGTGGGCTGTGTTAGTCTGACCAAGCTGCAGTAGCAGAATACCATAAACTGGAATATTTATAAACAACAACAAATTATTTCTTTCAGTTCTGGAGGCTGGGAAGTCCATGAGCAAGGTGCTGGCAGATTTGATGTCTGGTGGGGTGTGGTTTCATGGCAGGAAGGGGACAAGGGAGCTTTCTTGGACAGCTTTCACAAGGGCACTAATCCCATTCACGAGGGCTCTTCCCTCAGGATCTGATAACCTCCCGAAGGCCTGAGCTCCTGACACTTTCACATTGGAGATTAGAATTTCAACATACAATTTTCAGGGGCCACAAACATTCAGATCATAACATGAACCACCGTGGTATTTTGAGAGAAGTCGGGATGTGGAGAGGAGAACAGACCACAATCTTAACAAACGCTCGTGTACATGTGTATAACTGGGACCTCCGCCTCATAAAACGTGGAGGGGGTTAACTTGGTCTGAAATTTTTTAATGGCAGGAGTTTCCAAGTAGCCATCTTAGCCATAAACGTGTGGCCAACATGAGGCCAAATATGCCTGTGGAGAGAAATCAGCTGCAAATTACGTACCCAGGTAGTCAATGGAGTTGACTGACTGGGCGTGGTCAATTTGCAGTTTCAATTCAATGTTAAAAGCTGTTTACCAGATACAATGACATTTTGTTTTGGTGTGACTGATGCAGAACTTCTGTTTCTGTGTATAACCACCCAACAGGTTTGGCTACTTCTTCAGCATGGTTCTAGTTCTTAACAATAAAGTTGAAGCTTCAATTCAGCAGAGCTGTGTCTTCTTGTTGGTTACGTTGTCTAATAGCTGTATCAGATTAGTCGAATATGTTTTATTTTTCTATGGCACACGACTTAATATTGGAACTTGATCGGTCAAAAAACAGCTCAAATCCGCTATGAATTTAGCAGTAGTATTAAAATCCAGGGTTTAGGGGAATATCAGAAGCCTGGGATGGGTAACAGATTTATATAATAAACCATGGAGTATCCAGAGCTAACAGGAGGTGATGAATATTTGTAATAAGTCAGTCATCATTCTCTAATTTGTTGTAGTATCCAGAGGTAACTAATACACACAGTAATTATAACCTTCTGTCACACTATCAAAATTTCTTGTTTATTTTGTTTATTGCACATTGCTGGTTTCTCCTCACCAAAATAAAACCTCCATGAGGCAGATGTTTTTGTCTGCTTAGTCTGTGTCATATCTCAGGTGCCTAGAATAGTACCTGTACATCATGGGCACTAAAATCTTCACTGGGTAAGTAAGTGGTGAGCGAGTCATTGCCACCTGCCCACAACTCCCCACAAACCTGTTTTCTGCTAAATTGCCTGCTTTATGAATGCCATCTCCATCTTTTCACACTCCTCAAATCTTCCCCTCCCTTACCTACATCCGGCCAGTGGCATGTCCCATCCACTCTACCTCTTAACTGTCTCTCATTTCTTCTCTTCTCTAATCAAAGTTCTTGATGTCAGCCTTGGTTCAGCCACTTATTATTTCTCTCTTGGACTACAGTAGACCCTCTGCTACTCACGGTTCTCACCACCTTCTCCTCCTCCTGCCAGTACCTCCTTCTGAGCCCTGCTCACCTTTCAGCCTCACGGTGCCCCGCAGCACGTGGCTGTACTCCTAGACTGAGGCACCCGAGCATCCTTGCTCCCTGCCTTTCCTCCCCTGCGAGCTTTGGGGGCACGTGCTGTTGCCCTTTGCAGGCTTTGGCATCACGGGACTCCTGGTACCAACACTGGCTCCACTGTTTATTCAGCTACCCAGTAAGAACAGTCAGCCCTCTGGGGGCTGATTTATATAAGGGACTTGGAAATCCACAAATTTTTGCACAATTCCCTGTGCATAGCAAGGGACAACCGTACAGTGATATTATCTACATCAGAGGTTTGCTGCGAGGCTCAACCGGACCAGTGTGTGGTCGATTGATAACAAAAATATTCCCAGTTCTCTGCCCTTCCTGTGTCCAAGTGTCTTTGCATTGCAACTTTCCAGTTCCTTCCATCAAAAGATAGAGTCTATTTTCCCTTGAATCTTTTCCTCTCGATCCCCCTGGAATTCCCTGTGTCTTGCTCAGTCCAGTGGAACGCAACAGAAGTAACGCCCTGCTCGTTTACTGTCTCTCAAGGAACCCTGCCACCCCCCTACGAACATGCCTGGGCTAGCCTGCTGGAGGAGACAGTGCAGGTGAAGGAGACTGAGGCAGCACAGCCTGTAGCCAGCCGACCCCCAGGCGGCTGCCTACCTGAATGAAAGTGGACCAGAGATGCGTGGCTAAGCCCAGCCTGTTCCAGGAGAACCACTTGCATGACTCCTAGGTTAGTGAGTATCGATAAATGCTTATTGTTTCAAGCCGTTAAGTCTAGATCTGTTATGCAACAAGAGATAACATACATGTGGAGATAGTCAATGTTAGCTATTTATTATTAATATATGCAAAGATAAAATGTTACTGTATCAGCGAGCATTATCCATTCTGTTTAAAAGAGGCCACCGCTTTGATGTTTGCATGGCACCCTGTGCTGAACACCCTCTCTCTCATCTCTACTATTTTATTGATAATTTGCCACTGACATTAGGTGGATATGAGGCAATGTGTTGTACTTGTCAATGCCACGGCTCTAGAGCCAGGCCGCATGGAATCATATTCTGACTCTGCCATTTATTAACGGATGACCTTGGCAAGCTCATCATCTATCTGCGTTTCAGTTTTCCCATCTATAAGATGGGGATAGTCATAATATTACCTACCTCCTAGAATTGTTGCAAGAAGTGATTAAATTAATGGCTGCAGAATGCCTGGTGCATATGTTCTGCTCACTAAGTACTGAAGAAGAAGAAAGAAAAGAGGAAGAATTTGTCTTGTTCTCTGCGGAGAGTGGACCCCTTGGGAGAGGCCTCCTGTCCTTGTCATGCCCATATTCTTAGGTTTGACGTAGTATCTAGCTCCCAGTAGGCTCTGAAAAGACAGAAAACATTTTTTATCGGATGAATAATTATATACAAAATCAGTTCCAGTTTTTCAATAAGGGTGTTTGCTGTTTAGATTTTTTTACATTGAGAGAGAAACTCACCAAAGAATGGGTACCATCTTGCTAAACATGCTGCAGATTTCCTACAGGTGACAGATTTTTATTGCTGCCACAGCAAATGATCACAGTATCGGTGGCGTATAATAACTCAAACTTACTACTAGACAGTTCTGGAGGTAGAAGCCCAACAGAAGTCTCAATGGGTTAAAATCAAGGTGTTGGCAGGACTGTTCCTTCCTGGAGGCTCTAGGGGAGCATCTGTTCCTTTCACTTTCCAGTTTCTAGAAGCTTCTCTCATTCCTTGACTCATGATCCCCCTCATCCATCTGCAAAGCCAACAATGTCCCATCTCTCTGCCTCTTCCTTCACACCTTCTGATCACAGTGGGGAAGGTTCTCCCCTCTGAAGGACCCTTATGATATTATGATGTGATTGGGTCCACCTGGATCATCTAGAATACTCTTCTCAGCCCCAAGTCCTTAACTTTATCCCATATGCAAAGTCTTTTTGCTGTGCAAGGTAATGTGTTCATATATTTACAGACTTGGAGGATTGGGACATGGAAATCTCTGAGGGGCCGTGAGTCTGACTACCACAGGAGATAATAATACTGGTCAAAGTTTCCAAGGATAACACAGAATCTTCAGTGAAGAAAATGGAAGAAGTGCCGAAGACCGTTGGTCCAACCACCTCAGGGCATTATTGGCATCAGTGCAGCATGAATCCTGCCCCCTGTTGTTGTGCAAAGCTAGCAGGGTCACAGAAATAAAAACAGGAACTCAGGGAGGACTTGTCCAATCTTCCATGCCACTATCTTAAGCTTCCATTTTGTAGTTCTCAAAATAAGATTTTTTTTTTTTGTAATTCTAATCAGGATAAAAAGCTCCATATAGTAAGTCCTTCAGAGTCCTGCCTTGCTGGCAGGAAAAATCGGTTTCATAAGATGCAGTCCAGAACACTGGTTCTCAAGCACTGGTTCTGGAGTCTCTGGAAGAGACTCCAGAATTTTCATATTTAATTCAATTTTCATTTAAAAGTATTTCAAACACTTAACACTCTGTAATAAACATGAGCACTCAGATATGTTACCTATGGAATTTTGAATCTCATGTTATTACTTTATTCTGTGACATTCACTGGTTTGGGGCTGGGCTCAGACCCAGATTGAAGTATCTCTTATCATCTTAGTTTAATGAAAAAGGATCTTGACACTATGAGTCAGATTTTTTTTTTTTTTTTAGAAATGATAGAGAAATCATCTAATCATGGCCATTTCTGTCATGAGTCAAGAATTTTTTCCATATTGTGCAACAAAAGACCGTCATCATAAAAGGAAATACATAACAATATTAGCAAGCACACATGGGGTCCTTACTACATGCCAGGCACTATTAAAAGGTTGTCAATATTTCACTCGAGCATGAATACCAATTCGTGTAAACTTCGCAGCAACCCTATAAGGAAGGTACCATTTTCCAGACAAGCCAACTGAGGTATGAGGAAGTTCAGTGGTTCTCTGAGGTCAAATAGCTAATAAATGACAAAGACCATGAAGTTCTACCACACCGCCGATATGTAGTGATAATTCTGATGTGAGTATATCAGAACAGCCTGCGTGGTTCTCACAACTTGACCTTGTGGTGAGTCAGTATCACTGTTTAGGATTGGAGCAGGGTCAGCAAGGATTCTTGTTTTCCCTGCCTAATTCCACGAGAGGTAAGAGCAGAAGGCAGAACTATGGGAATGAAAACGCATCTTCATTCATTACTGGTGGATGAAAGCGAGGTTGGAGGAGGAGGCTGAGGCTTACATAGCAGCAATGGCTTCTTAACACTCTAGCCCAGACGTAGAGTTACCTTTCCACAGGAGAACGCGTGGGGCAGCCAGGGCCAGGTCTTCCCTGTTACAATAAGGGAAGACAAGGCAGGTCCCAGAGAGTAAAGACAGCAGGAGACCCACTTATGCCTGGCCTGACTCCTTTCCTCATTTCCAAACCTCACCCACTGACTCTGGAAGAGGTCGGAAGCTACTCTCAGAATGGAGCCATGGGGACATCTGTCCCTGTTAAAAACAAGTGGAGGGGAAAGAAGAGATCGCCAAACAATTGTGAACTAGGATGTATTAAATATAGCTTTAATACTAAAACACCACTTAGGTCTAGTATATGTCAAAGTTCTAGTATACAATATATATAATAGACTTTATCAGCATATGATCTATAGTTTGTATATTCTCACCATATGCTCAGATCTGGTATATATCAGAGTTCTAGTAACATTCTTGTTTGAAAGAAAAAAAATATAATTCCATTGCTAAACATGTTTTTAAGACATCCTTCTGAAAGGATGCAAATAAGTTATATCCTATTTCAAAATGCTCAATTTTACCTTTTCCAAAGGATAGTTTAGAAATTTTAAGACAACCTTGTTCTTTTCGTTGACTATAACTACACTGATTTAAGGCACCCTTCCTAAAGTTTAACTTTCTACCTGCTTTCTTCCCAGCCCCATGCTGTCGTCCCTGTTCCCAGAGCCAAGCAGTCACTGATACATATTTATGTTCTCAGCAAATGTTGGAGTTACAAATGACTGATGAGGAAGCCTACCTTACGCCAGAAAATTACATAAGACAAAGACTGTGTTTTCCCATTCTTTGAGCGACCCAGTAAGCGGTTGTGAAACTCAGTTGTCTGTAAGAAACACTCAGGCTGCTTTTTAATTAGTGAGGAAGTCTGGGGCCCAACCCAGAATCACCTCACACCAGAAACACTGGAGGTAAGGCCTGTGAATCCTTTATTTTAAATACTCCTAAAAAATCAGAGAAAATGAAGTAAATTAGGATAAAATATATTAAGAAAAGAATTAATGATTTTTTTGGAAAAAAATTTCTAGCGTTAAGAGAAAAATCACTAATATTAAAACATCTTAAAGCACTTATCAAAACCTCTGTGCTAAAACACCACTTAGGCAAAAAAAGCAACAAAGGCAAATTAAACTTAAGCCAGACTTGTCAGTTTCTGCCTAGGTCCAAGCTTGGGGTGGCTTGTCCGCAGGAAGAGAGACCCACTGTCAAACACAAGTCAGAATAGGGCATCTGTAGCTGATTCTTCTGCCAGGCTACTCATTGGCAAAATCTTGTGTCAAGCAATCGTCCATTTTCCTCTCTAAAACTCCCATTACCTGCAAGGGTCTATTAACTGCTTTTGGATGTAAAGTTCTGTTCCAGGAACAGTGTGAACACACAGGAGTCTCTGTCATTCATGTATGCATCGTGAACGAAGCTTCCAGAGTGCAAGACACTGAGCATCAAGGATTCCAAGGTACTATCCTGGTTGGTCCTACCCGAACTCGAAATACAGTAAATAATTTTATCTAACCAGAGAGGAAAAAGATATATATGTGAAAAGAGAATACTTAACAAAGCCATCTGTAAACAAATACATAATGCACACATACAATGATTTATTTATTTGGCATCAAGAAACAAAGGGATATTTCATTAATCAAGATTTTCCATAACTACCAGGTATAAATTACCAATTAGTAAAGAATTAGAATACAATGCAATTATTTTATGAGCATCATTTAGTCTTTTAATGAATCAGAAGTTACGTGTGTTTCTAAGCCATCAGTAAGACAATCATTAGTGTTACAGCAGTGGATCTCTGACAAGCTTATTAGTTATTTAGCAGATCAATCTAATCAATTAATCTATTAAGCTAATGACTGACAAAGTATACTTTATCAGCATATGATCTATAGTTTGCATATTCTCACCACACGCTATTGGGTATATTGCATAAAATATTTTAAACCAATGCGTCCATTTAATAAACTGGGTCCTACTGCCAATGAATTTTATGGGGAAAGGAACGAACCTCAAATGAACTGAGTGAACACTGGGAGGAGGTTGAGAAGGAAGAAAGATGTTTAGAGAATCACAGGGGAACATTCTTGTGATACCGATCTTGTTTTCTGTGTCCCAAGTGACAGTCTTTTCATGACTCATGTGTACCCTGAGCACACCAAGAACGAGTTTTTTGGGTTGGATGATTGGCATATTGGGCACACCGGCTGGGCCCGCTGACAACATGCAGAAAGATAGAAAGTGTCCTCAGATTTTTGGTACATTATTTATTGTAGACATGAATGCACAATTTCAGCACATCTTCCTCAATTCATCCCAAAGTAAAACAGCCAAAACCTTTTATGTCAATAGGGTGGAAAAACACCCTGAGTCAGCTAATTATTTATTGCATGTTGCTGTAACAGGTAGTATATCCAGACTAAATTTGGTAAAGCAGGGGCTACCCACAGATTTTTGCCCAAACTGGGAGCTAGCATCTACTTTCCTTAAAATGGAAAAACTTTACTGTTTTTTCAGATAGCAAAAATAATAGTGCAATTTATAAAATCCTAAAGGATGCATAGAATATATCGAAGGAAAAATCTGACACATTGCTACTTAGAGATGAACATTGGTAAAAATTTGGTAAATATGTGAATAGACACTTATCTATGCATCTATAATTTTACATAAATGGACTCATAGTTTATTAACTCACTTTGTTACTTAAAAATATTGTGGTCATATTTCTACGTCAAGATGTACATGTTTATGCCATAATTTTTGATAACTTCCAGGTATTCTATTTTCTGGTTATACAAAAATTTTATTAACTATTCCTCAATAAATGTAGTGTTTATCTTAAATTTCTCAATGTTATTAACATGCATCTTTGTGAATGTATCTGCTTCTATCCTTAGGATCAATTCCTATGAGTGGAACGGCTGGGCCAGAGGGCGTCCTCACTATTAGGCTTTGGTTCCTAGTGCCATTTGCCCTCCTCCAGAAAGGTGATCCCAATTTACTCTTCCACTGGCAGTGTTGGAAGAACTTAGAAACATTATATCTAATAATCAAGCACAGTCCGCCTAACTCGGGTGTTATTTTAACAAACTGTGAAGAATTGATTGACGCCAGCCTTCATGAAAATGTTTTGTTGAGAACGGCAGAATTTGAGCTCTGGAGTGAGATCCACATCCCGACACCACATATAAGGAGCATAAAGGCCAGGGGAATTAATTATCCCATTCATCCTCACTGAACTTCTCTTTACCTAGTCTGGCCAAGAGTAGAGCTTTGGGTCAGTTTGGACCCTCCTCTGGCTCCACCTGGGTCTTACCTTCTCTGCCCTGGGGTACTCACTTCTTGATCCTGGCCCCCGTTTCTGGTCATGTGTGGTTCCTGTCTGTGTGTGACCCATAGGAGAGCCTTGTAGCACAGCAGCTCTGTCTGGCCACTGTGAACTCTGCTTGCCTGGGGCCTGGGGCCTCATTCCTGGAATGATCCTTTGGTCCATCCTTGGCATCTACTGTCTTTGTGAGCCAGGACAACATGAGAATTTCTAAAACTGCATTGACAGAAAAAAATTTATTGTTTGAAGTTCCATGTAGACATAGATCTGCCATGCACATAGAGCCATGGCTCATCCTTTGCAGTCCTGTAGGTGCCCAACATGCGTGTAAATTGGGATGCTCTTTATGGGACACCCTTCGCATGTACATTTCACTCCAGCCTCTTGTTGCAACAACTATCTTCCAAGGGCTGTAACCTACAGCATCTTGCCTTGACTGATGCTGTCTCGTGCTTTCTGGCTTCTGCTCAGTAACGTACCTTGGCATGGATGTTTGTCTCAGTGCAGTCTCCCGCTTCTATTCATTGGGAACTTGTCCTGAAATAAACTGCATACAAGCCCTGGTCTCAGGCTCTAATTTCTGGGAGAACCAAGGCTAAGATACTGCTCAATATGAAGACTTCTGATGAAGAGAGAAGCTTTAATTAATAGCAAACAGTTTCCTCTCAACTAACCATTTGCTATAAGATGTGCCAAGTAGCTCTTCTTAAAGCAAGAAGTTGTCATTGACTTGCCGTAAAGACTGCGAGTGTTCTAGAGTCAAGACCCCAAGGCTCTATTGAGAAAGCCAATGGCAAAATTAAACCAATAATTATAACTCAATTTTGAGAAAATAGAGAATGATACACCCAAAAATTATTTTAGTGTCTCTATACTAAAGAAATTTGTGTTCTAGATGATTTAATAAAGACTCTTATTATCTCTACATATACAACTACTGTAATAATTTTTAATTAGCTGCCTTGGCTAAATAAATTTGAATCCTTTATGTAAATATTCATAAAATATAAATGTCTTTTTAAGAAAGTAAAATTTTATTAAAATATTTTTGCCTATAGTCTTTTTTTTCAAGACACTTTCCAAGAAACAGAGTTTTTTTCCCTAAAGGACAGAAATACACAGTCTTGAATTAAAAGGCTCCAAAACAGAGACTCATAATGCAAATGAAAATATTTCCTTTAAAAACATTCACTGTGCTACTCTAAAATTAAAAAAAAAAAAAAATTCCACCAACAAAACACAGCCTGAGTTTCTATGACAAATTTTGCTGACTCTAATATCCGAAGAATAGGAAGAGAAATAGGTGTGGCAGTGTGCCCGTGGCCATCTTTGTTCTGTTCTACGGTCATTTTCTGAAGTCCTAGTTCAAACTAAGACTCCAGGTAACAGTTATAAACTCCAGATAATTCCATTTCCCCCAAGTTTTAATGTCATTCTTTTAATATTTGCTAACTCTAATCCATATTCACTATCTAAAAATTCTTTAATCAAAAACCATTTTAGAAATGTCCAGAATCAGCAAATCCATAGAGACGAAAAGTAGACGAGTGTTTGCCAGTGGTGCGGGTAGAGGGGAGTGGGGAGTGACTGCTAATGTGTCCAGGGTTTCTTTTTGGGGTGATGAAAACATTCTGGAACTAGACAGTGGCAATGGTTACACAACTTTGTGAATATACTAAAACCACTGAACTGTACACTTCACAAGGGTGAATTTATTGTATTTGAATTGTATCTCAAAAAGAAAAAAACCCTTAAAAAGAAAAAAATTGTTTCTAGAAGTAGTTATTTTTCCCTGGGAAAAATATTTTTCAGTCCTTGTGTTCACTCCTTTTCTTTTGCTTATTCTGCTAGAGAAAGGAAGGAGCAGCAGGGAGCTCCCACCTGACCTCTCTGACAGTCTTGGTCAATTCCGGCCCTTTGCCTTGTGTTACCAGGAGGGAAGCATCCTTTTGGCCGCAAGCCTGAAGTTTAACCCCTATGATCCCGCCCGGTTGGACACCTCTATGCTACACTGCACATTTTATCAGTTTGACTATCAGGAAGCTTGACCACATTATTCCCCTGATCAGCACTGTCGACTTCATGCTGTCGTAAGTGGCAGGACAGTGAAGAGGACAGCTGTAACAATCCCTCGGACCTAATCCCTCCCACGAGCCGCCGAGCACCAGAGCCACAAGTTAATATTCAGCAGGGGAGTCACGGAGGCTTGGCTTTTTATTCACAAGGAAAAAAACAATCCCTATTGGCAGCTGAAGAGACAGCCCCTCTGGGGACCAATTATTCTATTTTGTGCTGTACATACTGCGGCAGGCTGCTGCCGGCCCCCCTGGGAGCCGCTCCGCTGGGCTTCCCTAACCGAGGCCAGCCTGGTGCTCTAGACGCAAGTTGTTCTTCATGTCAAAACTCCTGCTAATGACACAATTAAGTAACTGGGGACCACGGAGAAGCTCTTAATTAGGTAAATACTGCTCTCGGAGAAATGATCGCCCAGTTTTAGGCAAGCCATTGCTGTCAGATTGCTACAAGATGCATGCTCTGTGGACAAACGAAGCAGCATTTTAAGAACCCAGTTTCTCCCCGATTCTTTCTTCTTAATAGTGGAGAATACTTATCATTTTATGAGAAATAGTGCAGGTTGCTCTATTTTAAGAATTGATGTCCTTTAGGTTTGAAAATGGAAAGGGATTGCTTAGGGAGGAGGGAATGGCTAAATATCCTCCCAGGTACCAAACGTCTTGGTAGTACGTGACCATCTTCTGGAATCTCTAAACAACCAGAGTAATCTTACGTTGGCCAAACGAAATTTACACACATTTAGAGTAATGTCTTGTTCAGAACCTCCCTACCCCTCTTTCCCCCACCATGAATCACACATTTCAATATTTTTTTTTCCTGACCATCTTTACATAGATTATTTTTGAGAGCAGATTATATGGAAGGGCCATTGAAGAAATGCTACAAGCGTTATTTCTACTATCCATTGGCTGCATTTTTATGAGGTCCGTTTTAACCAGGAAGCAAGAAGGGTCACATCCCATTGGCAGACTTGACCTAAGAGGGGAAGTCATGCATGAGTTTGCAAAGTAGTTCTTACTTACACTTCCTTTCTTCCACATTGTTTGGATTTTGGTGCTGTTTTATATGTTTTTAATATGGAAACCATTTGTCTTACTTTAGGAAACTGAGACGACACTCTCTGAGAACTCCTCTATTTGTCAATGATGTTTTATTTCTTTGGTAAACGAACTTGAAGTTCAGTTAATTTACCTTTTTTGTATTACAAAATGACAAACTAAAGGAGTTTTCTCCCAATTACATATTGATCCAATTATTTATTACTCACAAATATTTATTGTTATGTAATAACATTTACAGGAGCAGCATGCATGTCCATTTTCATCATTTTTATACTCCTGGTTTATTCTTATGTCAGATTAGCTGAATCTATCCTAAAATTGAAGTTCAAATGGTCAACCATGTGGAAAAGTCAGCACAATTCGATTGCTTGTGGATAGGAAAATCAGGTAGCAAAGACCACATACAAAGGCAAAGACATTTGATAGGCCAGTTTATCACGGTTCTCATTGCGTAGTTCTCAAATGCATGCAGTACTTGGTCCTGGTACTTTTATTAACCTGATCTTCTACCTACACAGTTAGGATCACAGGTGAACGAGAGAAAGAATCATATGCCTTCTCTTTGCTTTCCTCTGGTCCACAAACCTTATTCTACTTCCCTTCTTAATGTCCTTGCCCTCTGGCCAGGTCCTACAGATCCTCTGCCCCCGCCCCCCATCAACATCTCCTGTGACAACGTCAGCAGCTGAAGCACAGTCACCATCCCCACTCCCTGTCTGACTCCACCGATATCCGTCTTCCTTCACAAGCAGTCACCCACCAGTTCAGCCTCTAGCCCTGCTGGTCATGCTTTTTGGCTCCAAGGGGGCCTCCAAAGTCCCTTCTTGCCTCACTCAGTCCTCACAGTTGATACTCTTAAGTCCTGTCCAGCTGAAATTCCTCAATCAGACATTTCAATGTTGCTCTCACACTCATGTGGGAGCCTCAAGGCCCCTTTGCCCTGCTCTTGGGCCTGCTGAGACAACCAGAATCTCACATCACTCCCAAAGTCTGCTTTGCCATTCTCCATCTTAGACTTTGGAGAGTCACTGAAGAAGTCTTGGACATTGGCAGATCTGAACTTGGATGGTGCAACTTCAGTTCCAATCCATAAATCTTTCATTCCTTTCGGCTGTAGAGCCTAAGATGCTCCCCACAGAGGCCGTATAATGCCTTTCTCCTTTTGAAACACCCAATCTAAATGCTACCTCTTTTCTTTTATCCTTTTAGTAAATGTTTTTTGACCATCTCCTACCTGCTCTGAACAGTAGGTAAATGCTGAAGATATAAGAGGAAAGAAAGCAGGTGCCGCACCTCCCTTTAAAGAGTTTCTGATCTAGTGTTGGTGGGGAGAAGGTTGAGAAAAGGACAGATAAGCAAATAAACCATCATGAGATAGTTACATCCAAGGGCATGAAGAAGGAGAGACAATCTGAGACTCTGAGCCAGGAAAGGCTTCAGCAGGTCAGTCATCTTGTTTATTTGCTGAAGTCAATGCCATCCAGCAGGTGATTCTTCAGCTGACTTCCTTGAACATGGAAGAATTTCCCTCTCTGATTCCATCTTTAATCCTATTTCAGCCTTAGAGGGAATGACACTGTTCTCCATTACAGCTCAACTCTTCCATCTGCTCTCTTAATGCCACTCTCTACAGCCTAGTTGGGAACCTCGCCATCCATACCATTACCCTTTACAGAGTACTACATCTTTAGTTTCTTACTGGCTTATTTCTCTTTGCCTTCAAAAGTGCACAAGGTCACCTCAATATTGATGAAACTCTGCTGCTCCACAAGTACCTCAAAAGAGTCTGTCTCCAGCTCATCACCCTTATTTAATCTTTTTTTCTAGATTTTAAAAGAAGAAATGGTTAATTTTTAAAGAAAAGTGTATTATTTGGCTCATGATTCTGGAGGCTGGGCAGTCCAAGAAGCATGGCACTGCATCTGCTCGGCTTCTGGTGAGAAACTGGTGCTGACTCACAATTTGGCAGAGAAGAGGAAGGTGATGGGAGAGTGTGAAAAGAGCACAAGAGGCAGCCTTGCTGCACAACAACCTGCTCTCTGGGAACTGATACGTTCCTGAGAGAACTGACCCAGCCTCGCAAGAAAGGTATTAATCTCTCTTTCTGAACCAATCACCTCTTAAAGATTCCACCTTCTGACACCATTATGTTGGCAATTAAATTTCAACATGAGTTTTGGCAGGGATGAACCATATCTAAGCCATAGCACTTTGTTAATTGATCAATTAATTAACTGATTAAAAGGTGTAATAAAGATTCTTGTGCTTACTACCCAATAAAGGATTAGAAACCAAACATTACCCAATCAGTCGTGCCTCCTGATAACATTCTCCTTCCTGCTGCACAGAAGAAACCGCTCTCTTGATCTGATGCTGGCCATTCCTGTGCATTGACTTATACGTTTGCTACGTGCTTACTCTAAAACACAACAAAGTGTGAATTTGCATATATAAGCTTCAAATCATTGGAAACCATGCCAATATAGCCTTCTGCAGATTGTTATTTTCATTCAGTAACTTTGCATTTTGAGATATATCCATATTGATACATACATTTTACTCCTGAATGGTATTCCATTGTTTTTGCGTGGGTCTCCTCATGCACACAGCAAACACACATGCATACTTAAGTCCTACTTATATTCTATTCTCCTGGTGTTAGAAATTTAGACATTATTAAAAAAAAGTTGACAATTATTTTCCATGAGTATTCTTTTTCTGTTTATTTTTTTGTGAATATATGTGAGAGTTACTCCAGGGTAGAGACTTGGAGTGGAATTGCTGAGTTTCTTAAATGAATGAATACAAACAACACTACGATTGCCACCTTGATCCATAGAACCACCTTGCAAACATAGAGCTCACTTTGTGATGGTAAAAATATAAAGCAAAAGGTGGTGATATGTCATGATGGCGTAATTATGGTGGGACACAAAACACAAATCTTAATTCCAAACCTATATGCAATAGTCACTAAACCTAGCTTTCATAGATACATTGAAAGACATTGAAATCCAAGAGCTAGATTTCAAGAATTGAGTTTCCAGCTATGGTATTTTCCACTTGAAAACATTGGTAATGCATCAGATTTTTTTAAACTTCTTGCCCATCTCTCTGTCTTTTTTATTTTAAAAACCATGGCAGTCTTTTCTTGTTAACCTAACCAGCATAAGCTTGGCCAAAAAACTCCAGAAGACATGTGTGACTCATGATTGAGGTCCAAGTTAGTTTAAATTAACCTGCTAAGGCAGTTAGCAAATTCCTTTCCCTACCCTGAGCAGTTTTTTCCTCTACTCAAGTATGGTAACCAACAACTGTGTGTGATGGTTCTGAAACCAAAACCACAATTGCAGTGCTTATATTTAGGCCATTGCCTTGTGTTGCCAATTTAGAGAAGATGTGGTTAAACCAACAGTCACTTCAACTGCTGGCATTTGTGATGTTGAATTAAAAATAAAAGTCAATTTTTCTTCTATAATAAAATTAATTTGCCACTGACACAGGAGTTAAATGACACATTCATCAAGATAATTCTCACCAACATAATAAATTAAGCATCTTAATCCAAAAGCCTCGTGGGATAGTAATTTGCCAATTATTTAGTACTTATTCTATTTCAGTGCTTCCACTAAATATAAAGAAACTTTTTTCTATTTTTTAAAAATATGCCGATGGTAAAATTATTAATAGTTTTATTATTATTAATATAACTGACATTAATATTTGACAGTTTCCATATGGACTGCTGACACTCTTACCAAAGAACGTGTCAAAAAATGTTGAGGTACCTAGGGAGAAAGGGAAAATTTCCTATGGAAAATAAATAACATTGGATTTATTTTTTTCTTGCCTACCAATATATATTTATGGGCACAGGAAAGTATTAGAAGAAATGATGGCACATCCATAGACAAAGATATGGAGGTTTTCCTATCTAGAACCATCTGCAGAATGGGATAGCTGTGTTGTTATTCCCACCACCGTACACAAAAATGTTGGAAATGTGCCATTTCCTCAGAATCTTTCCTGATAAATTTTTCAGAATCCTCCAATCTGTGTTTGGAGACACGGAATCCCTTGCACAACCTAAGCTGTATGATGAGTTTAATGTCTTCTGGATTTGCAATTATAAAGAGATAATATACATATCAGATAGTTGGTGGAAAAAAAACAGCGGTTAATTTGCAGCAAGAAAAAAGGAGGCATTTTTACAAGCTTTTCAGTGAGTTAAGAAATACAGTCAAACGTTTGAGAAAATATTTTTTATAAAGATCTGTAGAGGTCCCTTTACATGTGAGTGGCCTCTTGATTCTTATTTGATTATGAGGGGTAAATGCATAATCCCTCATGTCAATGGGAGTAATTGTGAAATCCAACCAAAATTTGATTCATTGACGTTGGGTTCTGGCCAAAAACTCCATTCTTTCTTATTGTGACCTGAAAGTCGTGTATTAATCTTAAGTTCTCTTTAGACTGTCTTTGTTCTTTCCATGGTAGTAGATGATAAAACTAGTTATATCTCTTGAAAAATTAGGAGCAGTTATAACAAAACCTATTTAAGACCTTCTCTATCCCCCATATTATCAATAAAAATTGGTTATATTGGGCCCACAAGATGGTAGGGTGAATGGCCACATTACTTTGGTGTTTGTTTGCTTGTTTTGCTTACAAAAGGTAAGCGACATAGAAACCACATATTTATACATTTTCTCGGCAGTAAATTTTTCTTAAAAGCTTCAGGCAATAGGAATGCGTTTTTAAAAAGCCTGGAGTTGAATACCTGAAAATAAGAAGAGATGAGTTTGTAAAAAAAAAAAAAAAAATCTGGATAAGTAATACTTCAGTTTCAGTAGAAGACAGAAGCAATAGAGGATTAAATTTAAAGGATTTAAACTAATTAGGAGAAGTTTTGCTTGTAGATTAAATTATTGAGAAACCCTTGGTTTCCTTTAATGAACGTCATCATCATCCTTTTTAAGAGGTTACAGACTACAGAAAGATTAACAACATAACAAAAGAATATTAATGGAAATAAACGATTCACTCACTAAACATAACTGACCCACTTCCAGCAGCAACACTGTATAAACCCGTATCCTAAATAGACCTGTCTTGGTAAGAAGAGTATTTGGGTAGAATGATTAACGCTGAGTGTTAATGATTCAATAGATGTTGCTTTCTTTGCCATTGCTAGAGAAGGGTCTATGCTAAACCTTAGGAGGCAGTGGCCCTTTGAAGTGGTCTTTTTCTTCCAGACTTAAAACCATTGCCTTGGCCTGGTTGGATTGTTCGAGAAAATGCCATGAAAACCCTAGATGTGTAGGTTCCCTGACACCAGTGTCTTGAGCACTTCCTCACTCAGAAAATTACATTCTGATTATTGACGCTCTCTTCTTGTGGTTCTATTTTAAAAAGATTAATGACTCTGGTTGGAATCTAATTTCCTCTTAGAATTAATGCTACAAAATTAATGGGCCACCTGGTCACGTTTCAAAGGGTAAATAAATGACCATCCTTGTTACGGGTCAGGGTCAGTGATGACTCCTCTGTGACTCACAAGCCATGAGTGGACACAAATGACTAGACTTGTAGGCTGAGTAGCCAGCACAGTCCTGAGGGTGCCCGGCAGGAGTAGCTGGAGAAGGTGCTCACCATCTTTTCTCCTGTCTAGTAAAAGTCGAATTTTCCAGGAATCTTCAGTGTTAAAGTTGCTACAAAAGGGCAGCACGTGTAGCTCTATGAACCTCTCTGGCTTTTTCAGGATGTGTGTACGGGCACTCACACATGCTGATATAAGTTCCATTGGGCAGGAGCTGCATTTTCCAAACCTAGCACAATACCTAGCACTTGTATGTGCTCAGTACATGTTTGAACATGTTTGAGTACCAAGTTCTCCATACATTGTGGGGAAAAGTGAAGTTTTTTTGTGCACGCTCACACTTGCTGGTGCATGAACAAACATACACACAGTCACGTCCTCGAAGACATAATGATGGCTCTCAGGAACATTTGCTACAAACAGGACAAACACTGATTTCCTCCATTTGGAAGAATTGTCCTCATCTGAAACCCCCATGGCACTATCACGGCACATTTCTTATGACACTTGGCCTTTCTTCACGATGCAGTCACTAAAGGGTCACATACCTTATGGAGGTATAATGCATTTGACATCCCTCCTCTACAGGACAAAATTGTTTTCAGTAATAATTATGTAAGCATGATTTATAAATAAATAAATTTCAGTTATTAAGATACCATTTGCAATCTGTAAATATTTCATGTGGGAACTAAAATTTGTACTTGCCAAGCAAAATTTTTATACCTTGTAGTTCACACCTGCTGTCATTATTTTAAGTTTTAAACATGAATAAAAATTCCAAATGGATACATAGAACAAAAAATTTCGATGTAACTCAAGTTCTGTTCCTTTAGTTTTCTGATCAGAGTGATATCAACATTTATTCTCGGTCCACTCTTTAAATCCAAGAATATTGTAAGGGCTGGATGTAGGAATAGAGTCCAATCCGTGACAAACTTATTTTCAAAACAAATGTATGTGGTTGAGTCCTTAGGCAACATTATATAACTGAGAGTTCTAGAATTAACTTCCCTGTAAATACAATGTTTATTAAGGGACAAGTAATTAAAATGTGCTAATCGAAGATATATTATTATCAAAACCCAACAGTAATTGCAATAGTTGTTTATAATTTAGACTAGAGGTGAACAAACTTTTTCTGTTAAGGACCAGATAGTAAACATTTTATTCTTTGTGGCCATCTGGCCTCTGTCACAACACTCAACTTTGCCACTGTCACATGAAAGAAAGCTGTCATAGATAATACATAACTGAATAAGAGTAGCTGGTTCCAATGACACTTCATTTACAAAAACAGACAGCTGCTGAATTTAGCCCATAGGCTTTAGTTTGCCAAACCCTAGCTTTTTGGGGGAGGAGATTTTATCAGTGATACTTTTTAGAACTACTTGTTTATTTGTCAGTTTTATTATTGTTTTTAAATTCTTTGTAGAAAATACATCCCCTAATTCCCAAAGCCGGATTGTACTCCCTCACCCATCCTTGGTGCACCACTGTCTACTTCTAGCAATGGTGTAGGCTGCTGAAGGCAACCTCGATGTCCATTTATTTCATCCTCGTGGCCCCAGGATCTACAGCAGGGCCTTGTACACTGAGTTGGCTTAATAAATATTTCTGAAATAGATGAACCCAGCTGCACCTTAGATTTAAACCAAGTTTAATGTTTACTAATTACTTTTATAGCACTAATTCAGTGTACTCCTAGCAGGCTTTTTTAAAAATAAAGGATCATATACAGTAAGCATATTACAATCGTCTTCCCACTACTAAACAATCATCTCCCAATATTCCTCAAAAACAGTATTTATTTATATAAATAAATGCTATTTATTTATATACTTTTTGTTTCAATAAATAGATTTAAAATGCCTATTCTCTTTTATTCTTTTGTTTCCACGCCATCTATTAATAGTGTTCCAACCCATTTCTTTCCAGTTTCTTTCGAAAACTTAAGGGCTTCAGCACTGATCCTCCTGCAAATGTTTTGTGCTCAATCAGAATTCTTTGTTCTGTCTTCTTTATTTGCTTCATGGACTGGTTCTCTGAGGCCAGCGCTTGCTCATCCTTCTGTCTTGTCATCTTGGCCAACTGTCGAAGAGCCTCTGGCCTTGTCACATTAAGAGAACAGGTGTTGCTTCGTCACCCTCTCCTCACCTGCTGCGCCCCCCACACTGGCAGGCGTTGCTTCTTCTAAAACAGACACCTGTTGGCTTTTGCCATCACTTTGTTTTGTACAATATCCCAGATGACATCTGCCCTTTGTTTTAAATCTCCCATTTTCTGAAGTTTATTCATTCCTTTTCCTTGGATGTGTTTCCTCTAGTCCACCGGTTTCCTGTGCAGTGTGTACGCGGATGTCCTTTTGCATTTGCTTTCCTGGGACCTCGTAAAGCACAGGTATAGGTGGTACAGGAAGCTGACCCTCCAGAGCCACATGGTGGGATAGAATGCTAACTTCTTCTCAGCTGAGTGGCCTTGAGAAATGTTCTCTTTCAGTCTCAGTTTAGTTTGACTTTAAAATGAAGACACTAGGGCCCATTTCATAGAGTCAATATGGATATTCAATGAAATAGCACATGCAAAACAGCTCATTGAGCACCTGGCACCTAAAAGGAGCTCAGCACATGACACATTAATGTTATTTTTAGGGCCCCCTAAAACTGCCTATTTATGCAGTTTGTACACTGCACAAAAGCACCCATCCGAGGGAAGTGAGCAGAAGGTGAGAGGGCTGGTTTCTGTCATTTATCTGCCTAGAGGAGTCTCCTTTATGGAGTTTGTCTTCCTAGATGGTTATGTTTTGTTCAATTAATCTGCCAGGATGGGTGGCCTTTGTGACCGGTGGGTTTGACTTTTTTGCAAGGCGACACCTCTCATCTCATTCATGGGATGCTCTTTTCCTTCTCTCCGGGATCTCGCTTGAAAGCTCTACCCTCAATAGGAAAATACAGGCCCCGCATGAGGCCCAGACATGGAGCTAACCCCTGCTCTTCCTCAGACAGAGAGGGGCTGTCTTACTTTCAGTTCGGGCAAGTCACAGCTATCCATGATGCCAGCTTGGTGCTGGGAAGGAGTCCTGATGCCTTTCCCTGGCTCATGGTTGGGCGGCAGGGTGAGATATGAAGAGGAACAATGCCCACGAAGTGGGGAGTGCCATGGGAGCTTGGGGGTGTCACATCAGGGATCCCGGAGCCAGCAGAAGGGCCCCTGCCAGGCCTAATGTGGGTAAACCTTCCCTGAGGAAGCCACACTTGTGTTGAATCTTAGCTGATGAAGAGGAATTGCCCAGGTGTAGTCAGATGACTAAACATCTCAGGCAGAGAGAATTTGGGATATTAGCAAGAGTTCAGATCAACAGGGCCATGCACCTGGCTAAGGAACAGCCCCACGGTCTTGCCAGAACTTCTGGATTCTCAAGCTTCCCTCGTTTTCATGGCATGCCCAGAAGCGGGCAGGGCCGGTGTTGCTGTAGCCCCGAGAGGTGAGGAAAGCGGGTGCCTGGGTCTCACTCCCTGGCTGAGGGCTTTGGGGTCACTCAGTTCCCGGACAGTTCTCAGGCCTCGCTTGACCCCGGGCATGGACTTTCCTCCAGCTCAGCACGGCTGTAACCAGATCTCCGTGGCCACTGGCAGGAGGGCCAAAACCCTGTTCCCAGGAGAGATGCCAGCGCCCAGAGGGCAGCTTCTCTCTGGGCAACACCTTTGACCCAGTTCACGCAGGAAAACAGCATTTTGGAGATCAACAGAAGCAGCCCCCATGGCCTGCACAGGATCGGGGTGGGAAAGCCATTACGTTTTAAGGAAGCCCGGATAAATGCATAGGAACCTTTTCCTTAGTTTTTTCATGACCACGTTGCAGGGCTGGGCAAAAATTCAGCACCAGAGCAGCAACTGGGGACAAAAGCCACTCAGCAGAGAGTGATACCCTGTCACTTTGAAAGGGCCACAGCCCCTCCTCTCGCTGGGACAAATTCGACTGCTGGGCCCCTGGAGATCTTCCATGGCTCTGCATAGATGTCCAGCTACAGGCCAACCCCTGTGGGTGGCATCACTGCAGGGGTCAAGAGCACAGATCCCTTTGTCTGGAGACCTGGAGTCAAGTGTCCCTTCTGTCTTCATGAGCCCTGTGACCTTGGGCAGGTTATTTGGTCTTTCTGATTCTCAGTTTTCTCTTCTGTATGATGGGATGATGCTGTAGGCAGACCATGAGATTATACGTGTAAGATATTTAGCATCCTGCCTGGCATAGAGCAAGCTCTCCATACCTGTTGGCTAGTTCTTCCTTAAATATTTACTGATACTTTTAAGTTATGAAAGTAGTACTTGCTCAGTGCAAAATAACTGGAAATGTACTGACCTGTGTACAAAAAGCAAATGGCAAAAATACCCTCTTTCCCCTCCCTCTCCCAAGAGCTGACAACCATTCAAAACTTACTGTACCTCTTTCTAGTCCATTGTCCACGCATTGTAATCTTTTTAAGGTAAATGCATTTTATTTTTCTCTTTTCCAAAAAGTAGAAATATAATATACAAACTATAACTTAATTTGCTCTTTCTGCTTTTTGTGTGGTAGAGATAACTTCATAGTAGTACATATAGGTCTATCTCTTTTTCCTTATTCACTAAATAATATTCTACTGCATAACTGGACAACCATTTATCAGCCCTTTGCCCATTGGTTAGCATTTGAGTTGTTACTAATTGTGTACTGCTATAAACAATGCTAAAATAAGCATCACTGCCCGGACCTCTCTGTGCTCATGAATTCCTAAAGGAGGAATTATTTGGTCAAAAAATAGGCATATTTAATGTTTTATAGAAATTGCTAAATTTTGCCTTCTAAGATATTTAACTGTTTACCACCAAACAACAGTGTGTGAGAAGACATTTTGTGAGGTGGACAGCTGGGGACCTCCAGCCCCTCCTAGGGACAAGGTGGGTGATTGCCACACCTGGGGGAGGAGGGAACACCCCACGAATCTGCCAATCAGAACTTAGTACACCAACTACAAAAGAATACAGAGGATTCTCTAGCCCAAACAGCTTAAGTACAATAGAGTCTGGAAAGTGACCTAGAACAACCGACTTTCAGAGAGGCTCATGGGAGATCCGCATGCACAGTAAGACTCAGACGACATAACTCCAAACTGTGCATCAAAGTGGTTCCATAGTGATGTCTGAGCCACAGGGAGGGTTCAATCCAGACACTATAAGACAAGACCCAGACCATAACCGAGGCCTTTTTGTCAAGACAAGGAGCCCATTAGTCATCTGTGGCAAACATATCTTGCTCTCTCTGTAAACTTCTATCTTGCTCTTGCTCTATATTCCTATCTTTCTCTCCTCAATAAACCTTGTTTCATGCTTACTTTGCTTTCAGTGTGTCTGGTCATTTTTCTGCCAAGAGCTTACCAAGAACCAAGAACAGGCAAAATTACCGACCCTGAACCCTAACATTTTCTCCCACAACTGCATGAAATGAGGAGTCAGAATTTTATAATATTTAGAACTATCACATAGATAGACCACATTTGAAGAGTATTTGCTCAGTGGCCCTAGGAAATAATCTTGGAAGTGTGAACTTCTCTAGCCATAACCCATCCAGGTGAGCCCACCTTTCATGCTCTCCTAAATGACAATGAGCTGCTCCTATCAGACCAACTCTCACTTTAATGGAGGGTACTTAAAGGAGGAAGAATGTGACTTCCTGGGCTTATAAATTGAATGTTTCTTTTGTGAAAAGGTTATGCCTGGAGCCCAAGGCCAAATGTTCTTTACTAAATGAAGCCTCCCAATTCTTGGAAGCATTTGGCTTCTAAAAGGACCCAGCCGACATCATGTTGTCCAGGGGCTGCAGGATCAGGGTTTCTGGGTCCCAGTTCCATGACAAGTTCTGAGGAGAGCCTTTCCTATCTAAGTTTGGACAGTGCGCCTGCCTCTCCAGAACCCGATTTACCTCTCTACTGATGCATTGACCCCAAAGAAAGCTGAAACTTTGCGCTGATCGTCCAAAGGACTGTGACAAAGCAGATTCCTTTCTACGGCATCTCCTCACAATTCAGAAATATTCAGAAGACACATTTTCTTTATCTTACAATCCAAAATTTCTCATATTTTTAACTTTCAGGGGTATCGACCCTTTCAAATAATGATCATCTTGTTGAGAAGGGGAGCAAGCCCTTCAGGGAAAATCGTCAATGAGCAGACGACCTGTCCCATTGTAACAGTCTTCATCGGGAGCAGATGGGACAGAACCGAGCTGCTGGTGTAAAAAGAACCTCCACTTACTACTGTGAGACCTGGGGCAAGTTACTTAACCTCTCTGAGTCTCAGTTTCCTCCCGTGCTAAGTGAGCATAAATCCCTGTGTCGTTTATCCAGGGGTGGCGAGGACAAACGCAGTAATAGAGGTAAAAAATGTGCTGTCCTCTGGGAAACACTGATACATGAAAGGTATGGTTAATATTTGGTTTTAAAATATGGCCTTCATTTTATGGTGTCTGATTTTCTTGGCTTCCACAACACTTAGAACTCAATAATAAAACCATGCCATCAAGAGTACAGTTGGGGACAAGTTGGAAAGCTGCCCGGTTCCCGTGCATTTGATCTCAGTGAGGCACAGCACATTTGAAAGGACTGGATTTCTGGGGAGGTCGCCCCACGTGGCCCTGTCCCTCTGCCCTCGGACCTCCCCTCCTTCTACCCCGGCCCCTCCAACCTTCCGCCTCTGAGATCCCAGCACCGAGGTTCGTCCTGGGGAGGGCTGAGCCCAGGCAGACCCTGCCCTGCCTTTCTTCCTTTCCCACTGACCTAACTTATTCTGTAAACCAGTGCAAGAAAGGCCTTGAGGCCCACCTGTGAAGGACAAAAGGGTCTCGGTTTAGGCAGCTGTGTGAGAAGCGGACAGCTGTCTGTGCAAACGTCAGATCGTTCTTAGCTCTGACTGGAGTCTACTTTGCCTCACGCCTCATCTTTCCAGAAGCAAATAGAAAGGAGCCCATCCCACTTTGCTGAGGCCAAATCACGCGCTTGTTGTCAATGCCGTGCCACTTCCTGTAGGTCTCTGACCGCGGGGGCTTGAAGATCTCTTTTCTCAGGCACCTTTCTCCCCACGTCTGTGGTCCACAAATGCACCCACGGAAGCAAGTAGTTCTGCAATAAAGGAACTTAGGTCAGAGTTTTCACCAGAGACAGGTGACATAGCCAGGGGAGAACAGAGTCAGGGAAGTGAGACGGTCAGGGTGAACAGAGAAAGGTGGTTTTCAGAAATGCTCTTTGAATGTACTCTGGCACTTTCTATGTTCCCAGAAGGCTGTAAAGGCCATGGAGGTGATCCCCAACTTGCCCATGTACAGCACCAGAGTCCTTCCTGGCATTAACCTTGCTTTCCCATCAGCACACCCTCTGCTCTGCTGCTAATTTGGGTTCAATGTCTTATTTTTCATAAACTCATGCTCTCATGACCTGGTTGCATGTGCAAAAGTAATTTAGCATATTTCATTTGATACTCTCTTTAGAATTCTCAGATGGTTGCATAAAAGTATTGATGTGTGTGTGTGCTTATACACGTGTATGCATGGGTTCACACGTGCCTGTGTGCACTCACACGCTCTACACTGAGCGGTAGGATAGGAAGAGAGCTACCGTGGTGTATCATTTATTCATTCACCTGATACATGTTTATAGAACTCCCATGGACCGAGCTCCACTGTGCCTGCACAGCTGGCTATAGGGTGAGGAACAACAGTGAAGAGGTCCTTGTCTTCAGGGAGCTTACAGCCTAGTGGAAAAGAAAGGTCATGCCAATATAGCTCAGGAAGTGCTTCGATAGCAGAAGTACAGAGAACTTTTTACCCATCCTTTGCTTTGATAGCCCTTCCAGATTTACCCTCAGCCTGACTACAAGATTCCCTTCACTACCCAACCTAGCAGCCTCAAATCTGCCCCAGCCTTGGAGTGCCATGAGGAGACATCTGAAGGAGTCAAAGCTAAGACCCCACTGTGAGGAGAGCCAAAGCAGCTAAGCACAAAACTGGGATTTGAGCTTCCTATAGGTCACTGCAAAGAGGGAAACAAAGAGAGCACTTGACTGAATTCTCTCATGAAGTAATCTGATTACATCATCAAATGTTAAAAACTTCCCCTACATAATTTATCTATTATCTAATTATTGATTTCAAGAGATGACAGGGCAGAGTCTTCTCTAATCCTGTGTTCTGTTCTTTTCCATTTTCATTCTTATCCTCTAAACTTTTGCAGGAATTAATACATATTCACTGAGGTAAATTTTGAAATTTTTGCTATCATTACCTGCAGTTTCCAAGGTGGATTTTGAAAGAGTATTTAAATCTTTTATATTATTAAATATTTCAAACATACCAAATAATATGTTGAATATGATTTATATACAAGGTACACAGAATATAAAATAAACATTCCTGTAGTCACCAGTTAGCTCCAGAAGAACATAAAAATATAGTGAAATTCTTTGCTTTTTCTTTTAGCAGGTAAACACGGTCTGAAACTTGGTATTTCTCATTGCCTAGTTTTTCTTATATATTTTCTCCTATGTATGTGCCCCCAGACAAGATATATTTTGAGTATTTGAACTGTTTATAAATAGTTCTCCGATGAATGAAGTAACCTGTGAGTGCAGCTTTTGTTTTACATTATATTTGAGAGACCCGTGTATTTTCTTTGTTCATCAGTCCTTCATCTGTGTCCAACCTTGACCTTCTTTCTGGGGCCATTTTTCTTTCCTCTGAGCACAGTCCTTAGAGAAATTCCACTAGTGAGGATCTTCTGGTAATAGATTCTCTCACTGTTGTTCGTCTGAAAATATCTTCACTCTGCTGAAAGACGTTTCGACTGGCTACACAGTTCTAGGTTGATGGTTACTTTCTTTCAGCCCTCTGAAGATATGCTTGCCCTGCATCTGAGGTCAGCTGCCTGCCTAATTGTGGCTTCTTTTAGGACATTTGTCTTTTCTCTCTGGATACTTTTCAGATAGTGTCCTTTATCTCTGGTGTTCAACCATTTCAAAAATCTAGGGTAAATTTCTTTTATCTTGCTCGCAATTCATTGAAATTCCTAAATCTGTGGGTTTCATGAATTCAAGAGAATTCTCCACTATCACCTCTTCAATATTGTGCCTCCTCTAATCCTTTTATTATATCTTTCCACAGGTCCAATTAACTGTGTGGTATACATTTCACTTTTATGTACATGTTTTCAAACTTCCTTTCATTGTCTCCATCTCCTTGTCACTCGATACTGCATTCAGCATTATTTTATAAGATGAATTTGTGCTTCAATTTTTTCCTCCTCAGCTGTGTATAATCTGTCTTCAGTCTTGATACTGAGTTTCAAATTTTATTTATTATAGATTTATTCCTGGAGGATGTATCTGTTCCTTTTTCAAATCTGACTCATGTTATTTCATACTCTAATTTTCTTTTCTCATGTGTTCAAGTCAAGCTTTTCATGATCTTTTAAAAAGCATATTAAATATATTTAATGTTTTTATCCAATTTCAGTATCAGATATTCTCTGGATTTGTTCTGCTGGGTGTTGTTTCTGCAGACTCTCACTCATGGTACCTTGTTTACATATATATTCTATGATTTTTTTTCTAACTCATGAGTTTTGGACCTTTCTTTGAAGCCTAACTTGAAAGCACTTTACTCTTGAGAAGCTCTACATTTACTTCTGCCAAGTATCTGGGGCCACCACCAATCTGGCACCAAAATGTCAAATTCTCAAACTGATGTTTTGTAGACCACAAGCATAGTGTGAGTTGGCCCTCAAACCTGTGTGAAACATGGTAACGATTTCACAAAGAACACTTCTTTCCCCTTTTCCCAGAATCAAAACTGATGTCTGTACTGGATAAGTTGTCTGGACATTTGCATTTATGGGAGAATATATTTTGGTTCATCCTTTCACCGAGGGTGCAGATCTTCAAAGACCCTAGTGTTAGTGAGGTCATCTAACTCATTGGTCCACCATTAAATGAAATCCAAAGCTCTAGTTTATGGGAATAGCCAGACAGCTTTAGGCTGTTGACAGCTTTTCCAGTCATCTATCTGGATTTGTGCTCCTGCTTAGCTTTTTTGGCCTCTGAGTGTTTCCTTAAGCCATGCACTTACAATGCATTTAACATTTTATCCAGTACTTTCTCATGTTTTGAAGAGGGAGTGCTTTAGCATTCCTTGGATACTGTGTTGCCAAAGAAGTCTAACGCTCTCGCACAGGACCTCACAGTTGGCATAGTCAGGTCTTCAAGTAAGTAAACTCATTTTATGTGAATACAGTGTGTTGAAATATAACAAAACAGAAAAAGATCTTTGGGAAAGGAGAAAAGAACTAACATTTACAGAGTGTCTACCATGGGCCAGCCATTAGTGAATATAATCCTCACTCAGCCCTTTGAAGCAGATATTTTTATCCTTAGAAACTCAGCCTCCAGTGGTTAAGAAACCTGTCCACAGTAGCACAGGGGTGAAGTTGGCATTCAAAATCTATTTTGCTATTTTGTGGATTCGGTCATTTGGTTATTCATGGCTCTTCCCTACCCACAGAAGAGTTTTTCTCTCAAATTTAGAAATTCGTCCAGTGTCTCCTTAAATAGAAGAGGATTAAGACTTTTACTTAATCAATGCCAGGCAACCTTATGTAAATTCTGGAATTATAGCCAATATTTTGAAAATGTTATTACCAATATCTATCTATCTATTCTCTTTAAATGCAGTGAATAAACTCTTGAAGACCCTCTAGGGCAGAGATTATGTTCTTGCACATCTTTATAGCATTCACAAGAGCACAGTGCTGTAAAATGAAAGATATTCAACAAATATCTCTTGAATGAACAATTGCCTTTATTCATTATTGCAGAACCAAGACGTGTCCACAAATATCAATGCTGTGGATAATTTAAAATGTGTCAAGGCAAGGTCCATCAGCCCTGCAAAGGCACATGTCTCTAAGATTAGGGTTTGGACATTCCAGTCCACCCCGTGCTGTTCCGACCACATTTCTCCTCCCTGAGTCAGCATGCATCAGCTCTCTGTCTCTCTCATTTGTTTTAGCACCTCGCACCCTGCTCTGGTATGTCAGAGATCTCGAGTCACAGACTTCAGGGACACTGAAATCAGTCCACTCACATCCTCTCTCTCAGATGCTATCATTGGTCTAGGTAGGTAGTTTTGTGCCCTGGCGTGCCCCATCCCGCCTGGCCTGTCCCGAGGGCAGTGTTCACCTGGACACACTGGTGTGCAGGGCTGTTATCATGTAGGTCTCTGCCATCCTGCAGATGATACTTAAGATGCATTATCATGTTTCCTATTAGAGGACTCTTTGGGGTCATTAATAGCCCATTTTAATGTGCTCACTTAAGAAGGGAAATATTTTGCTTCTCTTTATTTGGTGGAGTCATCTAGTCTCATTCCAAGGATTATCTTCCATTAGTGGCTTTGAGAAAGTCAGTCTCTTTCCCTGGCTAGTTCATCTTTGGAAAGAGGTTACTATTGAGCCGGGGAACCCGCGAAGGCTGCTGCTTTGCTTCTCTACCCTAAAGGGACAAGAAAGCAAATACCTCTTTCAATCTCACTTTAAATTGAAGCATGAGACTGGCTCTTTGAACTGGGAAATGTTTATTTGTGAACGCACAGCTCCTCACAGGTTTGCATCAAAAGGCTCTATGTCCAGGGAAGGAGGTGGAGACAGGTTAATAGCCTTGCGAGGCACAGCTTGTAACATTAGCCTCTCTCCATCCAGCTTTCCTCCAGCAATAAGTGGGAGAGCTCAGCTTAGAACCACAGAGCTTGCTCCAGTGCTTCGAAGCTTTCATTTGACTGTATGTCCATGTTCTAAGGATATTGGTCTCCAAATGCTTTGAACGCCAAGAAGCAGCTTTTCATATAGCCCGCCATAGCTCATTAAAGAATTTTGTTAAAAAAGATGATTGTATTTTAATTTAACCTCCTTCTCTAAAAGTTTGTTACTAACTGTAATGTTAGGGTCTAACAGATGATTTAGTATCTCGTGTCATGAAACATTCTCCAAAAGGTAATCTCAGTAAAATGTTTTTTAATTATAAGAAAAGTTAAGCTTGCACCACTTGAGCAACAGAAGAAATTTAAGTAAATTCAGATAAGAAAATGAAAACAAATATTTCTTCATGTTGGTAGCTGAAACAATTCAAAACTACTTGACTAAATCAAATATATATAATGCGTACTATGTATTTTCAGTTAAGACCAATACCTATGCATGAGTTATAAATAATTTTGGATTTATTGTTGATAAATGAAATCAGATTATTTTGAAAGGAAAGAAACTTCAACTTCTCCAGATTGCTATGTATGCTACTAGAAGTGTAACAGAAAAATAAGACACATTAAGAAGAATTGCCTTGTGCGATTTTGTGCCTTTTTCTTGACAGAAAGGAACCATAATTTGTCCCCTACCTGCCCCCCCAAATCTAGCCTTTTACACTAGCATCTTGGCTTAAAATTCTACTCATTCATGCAGGTGAGCTCAAGTCCCATTTCTGGAAATCCTTTTCCTTCTATCCCAGGCCAGGCTGATCCCTCTGCAGCCTCCTAAGGCACTTTCTGTCCTTGTCATTCCTACAGCATAAGCTCTTCAACAAATGCTTATTCAGCCCCCATGTGGTTCTCGGCTCTGTGCGGGGTCCTAGTGATGCCACTGTGAATATGGCCCAGTCCTTACCTACCAAAAGGAAGGAGTAACTAAAGTATGGGACGAGTGCCACCAAAGGGGCAACTTCAGAGGACACTGGGAGCCAGGGACTGAGCGTTGCTGAGGCAGGGACACACCCAGAGGAACAACGCAGACCTGCAGGACCCTTAGCTGCTCTGGATGGGTGCTTCAAGGCTGCCCAAAGACCTAAAGGAAGTGACCTGTGCAAACTGCCTGTTCCGGTGGTCGGCTCTTCTGCACACGCAGAACAGCCCTTCCTTGGGGTTCTGTTCTAAGAAGCATCGCATCCCGGAAGCAGAAGGAAGTCCAGCAACTTCTCAAACCAAGTTTTATAACAACAAGATAGTGTTGTTCACATTAAGCATTAAGTAACTTCTGCTCCAGATCATATTAGAAAGTCAGCGCAGCACCAGAAAACCTAAATGGAAAGAGAGGTTGTCATTTTGATTTCCACCCATTCAAGAGCTAACATCTGCTGCATCTTTCCAGAGGTGCACACGTGGCTTAAATTCTCTCCATTCAGCTCATTTCTCGAAAATGTTTGAAACTGAACTGAAGCATAAATAGATTCCTCTGTATACATGCCGCCATTCCAGTGGGGAAAGTTATTTTTATGTGGAAATTTGGGGTTAAGTGATAATGTGGCACCTGGCAGTAAACTCAGCAGACGTTTCTGTTAAACTGGGTATAAAAAATTGTGATCATTTAAGGATATTTATTTGCTATTTGGAAGCCACTGGCTTGTGATTTTGGAACATTTAGTAGTTTTTACTTGGCAAAAGACTGTCAAGTGTGCCTTTCAAATCCAGTGGTGACAAACATCTAAGGAGACACAAAGCTGACCCTTCCTGCCTGCTATAGTGATGGTAGGTAAGTTTGTGCAGGTGGGAGAAAGGCTGCTCTACAAACAGCTGCAACATCCATAAGTGCCCGAGGGTTGGTGGAAGAAGAGTTTTATCCCCTGGCACAGGCGCCTTGTGTGATTCTCTTCTCTGTTTCTCTCTGCTCCTGGGTCCAGCCTTCCTTGTTCTCTGGTTTTAGCCCAATGAGTAGATAGCCAGGAAACCCAAGGCTTAGATATACAATAAAAATAATAATTTTAAACTTGATTTTAAAAAATTTTGAATGACTAATGCTACATCTTTCTTTTTCACCAGACCATTAGTCATTTGCAAAGTTCCAATTTACCCTCTGAGAGCCTACACCTCCAAGGTTCAGAATAGTGGATATATTGCATAATTGTAGCAAAGCCTCCAAAGCTAATCAAAGTAAAAAAGTTCTTTCCTATACAAAGTAAAAGAGGCTAGATTAAAAATAAATTGATTGGAACCCAAAACAATTTAAATTTGACTCACATTTGAATATTCCCCTTTTTTTAAACTCAGAAAACCTTTTGTTAAATAATTCCCTTCCAGAGTGACTAGAGGAATAGATCCTTTCAATAAGGAAAACCAAACAAATACAGAAATACAAGCGAATACTTCACAACGAATGAAGAAGCTGAAGTTCTAGCTCCCTGTTATGGATGTAAAACATCCCAAGAGAATACAAACCAGTGCAGTCTAATGAAACAATGAATGCCAAGACTTGTGTAGTTCCCTGGACAAAATGTGAAGGACCTCCCTGGACTTCGCAAGTGTTGTTTCCTCAGCCTGGAATACTCTTCCGACTTCATCTATTGTCTTAGTCACAGGAATTAATTCTTCAAAACCCAGATGTCATTCACTGTTTTATAGACACTTTCTTGATTAATTCTTCCCTAGAAGAATTAATCACTTCCTCTCTACGCCTCTTTGGAATCTTATAAAAACACCTCTTCGGGCACATATTATTACGTTTTCTTGCTTCTCATATCTGTGTCTCATAGTAGATGGAAGTTACCATATTCTTATTTCTGTTTACAAAACCTCACATAACAACCAGGGCACACTAGGTGCCCCACAGATATTTCTTAAACTGAATTATACAGTATACTGACCTTGAACTTATATTACTATAATAGTTCATTCTCCTTCCATGAACTCTTCCTTGTTTGACCCCAGTTCTACCTCCCTTTAACATCTGCTCTCTGGCCCTAATTTACCCTTTTAGGACAACATAGAATCAGCCTATTTCCTCTTCCAAATAAAGCCTTATGCAAAATGGAGGCACCACTTATGGCACCCACAATGAAACACCCTTCAACCTTTTCTCATATGACATGTTTCTAGAACCAATGACCTGTCCAGGGACACACGATCAAGTGCATCGCTTCCTCCACAGGTGTGGTGGCCAGAACAAGGCCCATGGAGCAGATGGAGACTGACCAGTGACTAGCACAAGGCATCAGGCTTCTATCAGAACAATCTACAATTATATTGGGCTCTTTTCAGCAAAGTGTATTGTACTACTAATTGCAATCAAGTTTGATTCATTCCAAGTCAGAGAGAAACTGGCATTTGTGTTACTATAATCTCTCATATGCACATATTGAAAAATTGAGAGATTAAAAAAAAATTATCTTAAGTGAGTTCCCAGATATGGGCAAAGGTCATCTGGCTATTGGCAAATAGGGCTCTATTGGCAATCTGGCTATTAACCTCGAAAAGTGTTCTAATTGTGAATCATCACCTATGCAAGGTTGACAAATAGTACGAGGACAGATAACCAGGATAATGGTTAAGGCTGAGGCTGTGGGTTCTCCACAGAAACACGCTGGACAGATCTGCATGTTATTAAGATAAGGAAATATGTTCCATACCAACTGGCAAGTGGCTGTTTCCCCGAGCTCTCTGAGTCCACAAACAAGGAGCCCCAGAAAGCCTGCTCAAGTTCTATGGCCAGGGTCCATTCTCACAGGATAAAGCTGGAGCCTTACCAGTTGTTAAGTCTTGCCAGTTGTTAACTATTTTGATCATCTCCTTCCTTCTTGAACCAAGAGGGGATTTTACTAATGGCCTCCAAGTACACAAATGATTGTTTCAGTGAGTCATGGCCAGCTAGTTTCCAAATCCATGGGGGACAATTCAAAAGGAAATGAGTACAACTGTAGCGAGGACTTAGCGTGGCCTGACGGGGTTTGGGGGAGTGACCTGGATGTTCCTATCCTCCCATTTGGTCAGACTTATAAACCAGATGCAACAAGACCCACAGGTCTTGAGGCTACAGCACCAGCCAGCCTGGGAAGGGCTCTGCAGGGCTTCTCCGGGTCTAGGATCCTCTAGGCTAAAAGCCAGAAGGAAAGGACTGTGGGTGTGGGAGGAACTCTTATCTAATATTAGTCTCTTGACTCTTATAAGAACTGAAATAAATGACGGTTTACTGGTATCTTGCACCAAACCAGCCTGGAGAAGAGAAACTGTCAGATGTTTCAACTCAACAGCTGCACATCAAAAATAGTATTCTAGACACTAAGAGCCCTGTGGCGTGAATGCCAGAAGCAAGTCCAGTGCTCTGAAGTTTCTTGTTCCCGGAATGAAAGGAGGCAGTATTGCTGGCCACAGCCAAGGTTGATGCACTCCTGGTTGCAATCACACTGTTTGTGTGTGTGTATGTGTGTGTGCACGTGCATGCAAGCACTGACTTGGCAAATGCAAGCAAACAGTAGTAAAGAAAAATATATGCTAAAGACCCTCTTAATCAAAATCTCTCCAAAAGGATCCTTGGATCTGATTGTCTTCTAACCCAACACATGGAAACTCACAATAAAACAAGAGCTACTTTATGGACCTGGCATTTCGCACATGTATAGGCATTTCTCCAATGTGTTATACCATAAATTAGACAAAATGTGGTTGATAACTTGAGAAACATGATTTTAGTGCACATACTGCCATTGGCATCGTCAGGCTGATGTCATGTTGCCACGCACCAAGATGGATACACTAGTTGTTCTATAGCCGGCATCTGTTCTGACTGGACAGCACCCAGACTATACAGGTTGATAAATATTTTGAATATTGTTTCCAGTTAGCATGGGTTCGTGATTGAGAAATAGCATCACAAACATAAGAAGAAAGTTTGTTGTGTTCTCTTCCTTGGAATACACAGTTGCTTTCTGGGGTGACTGGCTGCTCAGTTGATATTAATTATATTCTTTTATCCACCGGTGGCTATTGTGAAATGTCCTGGCTATGTGATTTGAATATAGAAATGTATTGATTTTTTTATGGCCTTTCACAATATTTATAATTTTCTCGGTTATGTTTAGGATTTAAAAAGCATCTTTACTTTACCTAACATCAATAAAATACATTATTGTTATTAAGATACTATTATGAAAATCCTGCAATAAAAACGGCTTTGAAACTCTCTAGGTCCTTTTGTTCCCAACTTAAATCATTGTTTTCACAATGTAATTCTTGATAATTAGAGGTTTCTTTGAAACCTAACTGTAACAGAGCATAAAAATAATAATTGGTTAAGCAAATGGAAATGTCAGAAGGTAAGCAGTACAGGACTCGTATTTTCTAAAATACTGAGGGACCCTGGCTTTGTCCAGATCTGCACTTCACCGGTGCTCGCATATAGCCCTGTTCCTCAGGGTTCAGTTTGGCAGCCAAAGTACCAGCCATCACATATTTATTCCAGGTATCAGAGAGGAGAAAGAAAAAAAGGATACAACAAAGAATGAATTCCAGCCATCATTCAAGATAGAGTGCCAGAGTTCGCTACACAACTCAGAGCAGGTGGCTTGATGGCTTTGACTACCTAGTTATAGCCTGGATTTTGTAAAGAAAGGATTAAAGAAAGGTAACATTTAACCTGTATTTCATTGGTCAGAACTTACTTAAAACCTGGCTACACCTAATTGCAAGGGATGTTGAGAAATGTAGTTTTGTTTGTTTGTTTGTTTGTTTAAAGTGACCATAGGCCCAGCTAGAAATTAAAACTTCTGTTAGTATGAAAGAAAAGGAGACCAGATATTAGGGGTCAACTGGCCATTTCTTCAGCAAAAGCCATTCCTCTAGAGCAGAACAGATTATATCCTATTCACTTCTGAATTGCACATTCACTTTCTACTCCTATCCTATTGAGAGTTCTATTCACTTCTGAGTTGAGCCATTTAGAATGAGAGTATTAATAATTTTGAGTCCCCTAAATAGTTTTATAATTTTGTTTATTAATTTAATAAATATCAATGGAACAGCTACTATTCTATAAGAGCTCTGCTCAGGTTTAGGAATAGCAAAATGAATGAAGCATTACTCCTGATTTTATAGAGTCACATGGAGACCAGTACCAAACGAGAGAGTATAATAGCATGTGACCCCTAGAAAGAATAGGGCAGGGAGGACATAGCTTAGCACTGAAATGGGGAAGGGTATTTAATTTGATACATGGATGATGAGTAGGAGGTGTTGACAGAGTGCTCCAAGGCAACAGAGCATGCATCCCAAGACCTGAGAGTAAGAGAGAATGCAGGCCGGGCACGGTGGCTCACGCCTGTAATCCTAGCACTCTGGGAGGCCGAGGCGGGCGGATTGTTTGAGCTCAGGAGTTCGAGACTGGCCTGAGTGAGACCCTGTCTCTATTAAAAAAAAAAATAATAAGAAGAAATTAGCTGAACAACTAAAAATATATAGAAAAAATTAGCCGGGCATGGTGGCGCATGCCTGTAGTCCCGGCTACTCGGGAGGCTCAGGCAGGAGGATCACTTGAGCCCAGGAGACTGAGGTTGCTGTGAGCTAAGCTTATGCCACAGCGCTCTAGCCTGGGCAACGGAGTGAGACTCTGTCTCAAAAATAAATAGGTAAATAAATAAAAAGAGAGAGAATGCAGAACTTTTGAGGAGCTGAACAATTTACAACATCTCTGGAGTGCTGAGTTCAGAGGGAAAGTGTTGAGAGATAAGGCTGGTGAGAGGCGAGGCCTATGAGCCTGGTAGATGTCATACTTTTCTTATGGTCAGCCATTGGAATCAAGGCTCATTGTGATTGCTGTATAATAGCTGTAGCTAGCATCTACTGAATGTCGACTATGTGCTTGACATTGTGGTAAATACATTACATCATTAAGCGTATTACATACATCAACAAAGTCTTAGGGGCAGATTGTCCCCACTCTATAATTGAAAAGACTGATGCCCAGAGCATTTAAAAACCTTGCTGAAGGCCATTCAGTTAACAAGAGGTTGAACCAAGATCAACCGAGAAGCAGTCTGATGCCAGACTCGTTTCGCAGCCTAGACTCCATGGAGACTGGATCGGATGGGGTCACGCAATCAGACATGATGAGGTATATAAACAAAGTCTTTTAAACTTTAACCTTCACTTCTACCACTGTTTATTCTACTGCCGAACCTGCTTCTAGCCTGGTTCTGTGCCAGTCTAACTTCCCTAGAACCCACTTGTTTATTTTTAAATGGAGGTTGCCCTCTATGCTCTACCAATAAGTAGCCCTCCTGTCGGACTCTACAGAGCTGACTTGCCTGACCTGTGGGTCCCAGATGCCTCTGACTGACCCGAGGAGGACACTGGCTCTTTCAGCACCAGCTCCACCTCTGCCGCCCTGAGTGTGCATGACACCCAGTAATCCAGGAAAGAGGCATAAACCAGATATGGGAAGACACAGGATCCCTCGTGCTGGTAATTTGTAAAATCTCTTTTGCCCATTTCAGATTGGTTAGTTCTCGTTTGCTTCCCTCAGCACAATTCATGTTACTGAATGCCGTGGGTCAAACACACACTCTGGGTCAGATGGATACTTGGAGCAATATGCACTGGTTTTCTTCGTGGCAGTGAGAACCACAGCTAGCTCTTAATGCCCAGGTTGAGTCAAAACTTCAGGGGCTCCGACCCGTCCCCGCACATGTGCACAGCCTCCTTCCCATCGGCTACTGTGCAGATAGCTTAACCACGCCAGGCAGCATTGTGTCAAGATGCCAAATCCTGTTGTTACTATTTTTGACAACAGCTGTAACTTACCACCAAACCTTGGACGTGGAGCGCCAGGAAGGCCCATGTTCTCATACACATCTGGTGCTGCTGCTAAAACCAGCTCTGTTTTGTCTGTATTGACAGCATGCTGAAAATATCCAAGCTTCCATGAAACAGAAAATCTGACAAGTAAAAATACCTCAGTAATGTACAAGGAGTTGAGGTAATGGGTTTATTCATTGTAAAAGCAGCTGGTTTTCCTTGTTAATGTTTGTTTGGTTTACAACAGGGAAGATCCTGGTTGTCAAAGGAACAAATGGAATATACTGTAGTTTTTCCTCTTTGAGATCTCTTGCTTCTAATGAAAGTAAGTCCCAATCCTGCCCAAAGCCCTCATCTTCCTTGTCTGGATAATTTATTAGATGAAGTTTAAAATTTTTAAATGAAATCTTTTCTTTATCACATGCATTTTTGTGGGCAGATCATTTCTCTACCTTCTCAGCATGAATTCTGTGATGGAAATAAAAAGCTCAGCTTTTATTCTGATGGGATACTGTGTTATGTGAAGCATCGCCTTCGTACCTGATGGAACCAGAATGTATTTTAAGTTCACTTGATATTCAATGCACCATAAAATATTCTTGGTGAGGATGGTGTTGGCACTTACCTGTACTACAGTGTGGAATGCAAATCAGTTGTGTGGTAGGAAGGAGAAAAGAGAGCGTCAATTTGGTTTTCACCACAAAATAGTGGGAAATGAGGTCTTTGGTGACCTTTGTCTTTTACTTGCCAAGTTTTTATATACGCCACAAAACAGAAATCTGTTTACTGTGAAAATGTGGAGCGCAATGTGAGCTCTAAAGAAGGATTCAGATATCATCAGCCTTCCAGGTTGGTTGTAATGTCATCACTGGCATTGTGTGTTCTGAGGAGAAGGTGAAGAGAGAGACGGGGAACGTGAGGAGGGAAGACCCCAAAGCCCCTGGCTCCCACGGGACTGAGAGTTCATGATCACAGACTGCCTTTCCAAACACAACACAAGTGCATTTTTGATCTACGTTTTTCATAGTTCCCAGAACCGTGGGCTGTTTACAGAGTCAGGAGAACTTTTGCTTTGACATGAAGTAATTCTGTCCTTTGGGAGCCTCCAAAAGTTCGCCAAGTTTGAGAAGAGTTCCAGAAACCACATTTGCAGCCCACTGTGGATTTGTTTGCTTTACTGTTGTGGGTGCTTGTGTTGGAGAAACTAAACAACACCACGAGCATTTTTAAAACTTTACTATATGGGAATATTTTGTTTTCCCTTATAAAATAATTTGTGTTGTGAAAATCATGAAACTGCTTCAAAATGTTCTTCGCTGTCATCAAAATCAGCTTGGCTCAAAATATTATAACATTTTAAATTAATTAAACATCAGCAGTTTATCTCAAGATTATCTGGGGCTGAAGAAAATAAATGAGAGCAAAAAAATTGAAATAATTCAGTAAAGCAGATTGCTTTTATTAAATGTAGCATTTCTATTCAAATTATTTAAGCAACATAATGCTACAATTTCTAATAAGTAGACTACAGCTGAAGACTGCATGTACTTAGCAAATTTATTACTGAGGTCTGTACCAGACGCTCAACAGCTTGTACAAGGTTCCAGAGGGTTCCAGAAAGTTCCAGCTCTCCAGGTGAGAGGGTCATGTTAGAAGCCTGATTTTTCTGTGGCCTAAGAGGCTTGTCCTTTCTCTGAGATGGAAACCAGTGCCAGTTCTTCTCACAGAATGATACACCGGGGCTCAGGAGAAGAGAGCAGCTGAGGCCACATCAGTGACAGGGGAAGACTTTGACTGGAGGTCTTGGGAGCAAACCCCACTTCTTGAGAGGAACATATTGAATGTCAAGGCTGGTGGGAGGCTGAATACACTCCTTTGAGGAGCGACTCTGGGTTTGCAGGAGGTTAATGTGTGCTGGGCAGGAGAGCAGGGGCCATGCGCTGGCCGGGGCAGAGGCTCCCCACAGATCTCTCTGTGCTGTGTCCACAGACACAGCCGGTGCCTGTGAGGTGCCAGGTGCAGGGCTGGGTGCTGGGCACACAGGGCAAATGAGACAGGCCAAGCCCCCTCCGTGCTCGCATCTGGGTGGGAAGACAGACCCACAGACGGCGCCAAGGCCCAGACCCCACTGTCCTCCCCTCAGGCTTTCGGACCCCAGTTTATACATTTGGCTCTTTATTCCAGAAGCTGTTATTTTCCTTGAAGCACTCGATTCACTTTTCTCTTTTGCAGTTACAGAACCACACAATGGTATGAATTATTTCACTCTTAGAGGGAAGGGAAAGTGTTTGCATAAATGTAAGTGCATCGTGCTGTGGGCACCCACACCCACGTGGTAGAAGGACAGAGGGGTCCTCTGTGAACGGTTTTCGTCCCTTGTGAGGTTTCTGAGGGCAAGGATCACCTTGGTATGGTTGGAGCCTAATGCCGAGACTGCTGGTGGTGGCATCTTCTAGATACGTATGGAAGGAAGGTAGGAGAGGGGAGAGACGGGGGGTGGGTGTCAGTCTGAACTCTGGTCCACGAGCTCACGGCTACCTCTCTCCCACCTTGCTTCTTCCCCGCCGTCTGGAATCGTGGCCATCTCAGTCTCGTAGCTGAGGCAGATAAGGCAAGGAGAAATGGTCATTCATATTTTCCCAACACTTTCACGTTAGATGTGGCCCAGTTTTCCGCGTGGACCCTGGCTGTCCCGCAGCTGCTGGCAGCAGGGCCCTTGCTGCTGGGGCCCCAGCTCCTCTCTGTCCCCAAGGCCAATAGGAAGCCAGGTATGTGCACGGGTTCCAGCGAGGCAAGGGAAACAAGAAAGAGCGCAACTGAGCTGTGGAGATTAAAAATAGCATTCACAGGAACCGAAGAGTCTGGGTTTCCATTTCTCCGGTTCACTGTGTTTTCACGGTTCCCTCATGAACTCTTGTCATTGCCGTTTCTCCCAATTCAGCAGTCATTTGGAGTCCAGGATAAGAAAATAGGACTTCTCGGGTCTCTCCATGTGGAATTCCTCACCCCTCATCCTCAGAACATGTTAATTCCCAGCACACGTGAACATCATGGCCCAGAGGGAAGAAAGCATCAAGCTCAGGCTTTGCCCAGAAAGGCAAACACAGCTCCCTTCACCGCTCTCAACAGCCTCCAATCGGAAATGTCAGAAATCCAAGAATAACTACACTCAGTAAAAAATTACCAAGCTCCACGCTTTGATTTAGCACTATTTGAGGGGAGCCCCGAGGTAAGAGGTTGTGGAATAAACATGGAATGCTCACGCGGCCCCCCAGCCCAGGTAAACACCCAGGCACTGATGTCCTCCACGGGGCTTGGCTGGAAATCTTCTTTGGACTCGGGGGAAAGGTCAGTAGGCCGTGTGTGCGTGTGCGTGTGTGTGTGTGTGTGTGTGTGTGTGTGTCTATGAGATCGGCAGCCAGAGCTCCATTTATCACAGCTCTGCTTCCTAAAACTGTGACTATGGGCACATACAGCTCTTTATAAATCAAAAGGCTCCAGAGCCTCCACTGGCCCGAAACAGTAGAGACGGTGGGAGCTGCCTGTGTTGAGTCTGAACGAAACGCCCACTCAGCCCAGCTGCAAGCTATCTAAAGCAAATATCCCGGCAGTGGCCACTTGCCCAGAACTGGCCTCAGCAGCTCGCCTCCCTGGGCAGGAAGGAAGGGGCTCTGGCACAGAACCGAACGGCTGCCCACGTGGTGGGGCCGTGGGGGGGACGCTCTCCTGGCCCCACTGCACATTTGCCCCAAATCAAAGTGGAGGCTGCAAAATGACTGACAGAGAAATGCGGACCGACTAACTGCTAGTCAATGTTTATCGTACTCTCAGAAGCAGCGACTCTTCTTGACTTCCTGAGATCAAAAACGCTTGTTCATCGTTCTTATTAAAAGCCAGATCTCCCCCAACATACAACTTGGTTGCACATGGACCGAATTAAAAGCAGGAGGTTGTTTTCATCTCTAGAATTCAGCTAACGCCAAAACAAATGTACATTAAATTTCTGGACTTTTGTTTTTTTTTTTCCTTTATCTCTTCCCTTATTTCCCCCTACAGGAGGCAGTGAAACATCGTAAAGAAAAATGAGGAAACTGGAACCCGAAGCCCAGGATTCCTGGCAGGGAATCTGGATTCTGCCCGGGTGGAAGTGTTAGGTCACAACAGGATTCATTAAATTGTCGTGTTGCTTTTACTTTCTCACCCCGCTGGTTTCCGGGCGTAGGTTTACAGTATGTTGATGACTGAGAAAAGGCCCCTCCAGAATGGCTATTTTCTGGCTAATAGCAAATACTTTTGACTAGATTCCCCAGTTCTTGCAGGAAAACATTCAGAATGTATTTTTGATAAAATAGTACCTGAGAAAAGCTCACCCATCTTATAGGGTTGCCATTTAAAATACAGGCTGCCCAGTTTAATTCCAATTTCAGATAAACAACGAATATTTTGTTTAATGTTCAAGTAAACAATGAAAGAGAAACTATTGCACGGAGTATATGTATACTACAAAATTTATTCATGTTTATCTGAAATTCAAATTTAACAGTGTGCCCTGTATTTTTATCTGTTAAATCTGGCAAACCAGAACAAGTCGCCTTATTCAACTATATGTCCTCTGAACACAGAGAGGGTTGAAGACATTCTGGTTAGTAATTATTCCGGTACTACTGTTTTATTTCTGTACTGCTGCTCACTGCCAAGTACCCAGAAATGGTTAAGTCATCTAATGCAATATGCCGATTTCTCGTCGGGTCATAGGAGACTTTTACTGGTACACTGCAATGGGAATCTGGAGGCTGTTCCAACTGTGGTTCCTAACAAGCTTTACTGGAAAAAGAATTGATTCTCACTTGAGTGGAAAAGGCTCTAGCCACTTTCTGACTTGAAAGTCTTGACTGCGGAGAAAGGTGGCCGTGTTTCTACCTGTGAGGCTGAGAGCGCAGGACAGTTGTGCCTGATCCTTGCAGGGTAGTTCCAGTGAAAGATTTTTCCCTAATTGGCTCCAAATACACAATTTTCTGGAGTATAAGGGACCGAACACTCTGTAAGTCGTCAAAGACTTACGACCTTCCTTTCGAAACTCAAGTGCCAAAGTCAAGGGAGCCTGCTCCCAATTTAAAAACATTCCCAGGTCCAGCACACAAGATCTAAAATTAAACTTAATTATCATCACTTCAAGATGCTCTATTAGAGGAAAGTCTGTGAGTCAACGTGAGGCGTCCTGCTAAACCTCTGATCATCATCTGCGACGTGGCCCAGCCAAGAACTGCCAGGGAGGCCGTCGCTGCATACGGAACAGGACAGGCATATGTGATCCGATACTCTGATCTTAGACATCTACTCGCTTCAACATCAAAAACAGCAGAATGCTTCTCCTGAGTGACTGTTGGATGCACCTATTTGTGTTTTAAAAATGTCCTTCCACACTAACAGAACCCCTGCTGCTCGTTCGCTCAAAACACCTCATGGGAAACGCTGAGAAACGCTTTATTTAGAAGCAATTCAGCCTGTGAGTCATGCAATTTTTTGCTGTGTTTTTCTTCTTCGGTTCTCCTGCTCCCATAAACATTTACATGAAGACAGGATATTTCACCGCGTTTCAAGAGTCCATCTGCCACAGATGCTCGTTCCCCACCTGAAGTCATCAACTTTCATGGAAAGAAAATATCTGGTTTTCTTTCAAATGCTGATAAAGACAATTTTAAAAAAAGGCAAGGAGAAAAGATGACTCTTGAGCAGAATTGCCTCTTCTCTGTTTCTCACGATTCTCCGTAAAGCAGTGGTAGCTGTTTAATGCTGGGATCAGCCCTGTGGTCAGAAGCAGTTTTATAAGATCAACAATAGTCTAAGGCAAAGAAATCACCAAGGACTTTGTCTCTTTCATGAGACAGTGAAAAAATGATTCCTTTTGTTTTTTAGGGGCTACTGGGGCGGGTGAGGAGTGGTGGGCAGTATAAAAAGCATACTTTGACTTCCTGATCACATTTCCTTTTATATTTTTCACATTTCATTCAAACCTGCAAGGAGCCACTTTCTGAAAGTGTTGTTCTTCAGATCTAAGAATTCTGATAGGATTTGGTTTATTCCTTCTTAGTTCCAGGTTAGGGTTATGAGTTTTCCGACATTTGATTAAAAGACAAATTTCCTTTGTGATCCAGAACATTTCTCCCTTCGTGCCACCATCAACCCTCTTTCAGTTGCAGTTTCCCAATATTTCCTTGTTTTAACAAAACAAACAACAACAGCAAAAAGTTTTGTTTTTGTTTTTCCTCCAACACACAGTAATCTACTTTCTTTTTGGATACTTTTCATGTTTTGATTACCCTTTGCCTCCAGTGCATGAGAATGGTGCTGCCAAATTTCCCCAGGATATTTGCTTAGTCACTGAGAGGACTTGGATTTAAGAGGTCACTCACTTTTCCCCACTACAGCAATACAAAGTAGATGTTTGTGATGATACCTCACTTGGGAGGTAGAAAACAGCCCATGAACATCATGGCACATCGTTGCTTGGGGCTGGAACCTGAGTCTGGAAAGCCCAGGTAGGCAGTGTGACACGGTGACAGAGAGCAGAGGCTCCAGAGCCAGGCCTCCTGGGTTCAAAGCTGCATTCCATCACTTAGGATCTATGTGAGCTTCAGAAAGTGACCTCACTGCTTGGAGCCTCAGTTTCTCCATCTGTAAAATGGGGAAAAAGTGGTATCCACCTCATTAGGTTGTTAGGAGGATCAAAGATGTTGGTATTACTACTTAGCACAGTACCATGGTAAGTGCCATGAAACTGTTGCTATTGAAAGTTTGGACCTATGGGGAGATACTCGAGGGGCCAGACAGAAAGTTTGCACATTATGAATGGTGAATGAATGAATGAAGATTATTAAAATGTATTTTTTCAATACATATTTATGGAGCACTTGCTCTATATTAAGCAAGCAGTGTGCTGGGTGCAAGAACACAAAAATCCAAAGGTACAGAACATGTCCTAAGGTAGCTTGGAGTTTTTGGAGAAGGCTGTGGGCATCGTAGGCAGACCAAGGCTGTTGGGGTCAGACAGCTTTCAGCCTGATTCCAGCTCCGTCAGTGGAAAGGAATTGGGCAAGTGAATTTTCTCACTTGTAAAAAGGGGATAAGTCCATTTTATTAGGTTATGAAAAGTAACGAAGAATACAAAGCATGGACATAGTAAGATCTCAGTAAACATGCTACATATTACATCCGTGCTTGTCTATGTCTGTAGAAAGGGAGAGAGAATTATGGTATGAGAAGATAGTTGCTCTGGTGGGTTTGTTCCAGGTGAACTCGCAGCCCAAAGGGAGGGTCCTAAGCTTGCCTGGCAGGTCCCCTGGTGGGGCGCGGAGACAACTAAGGGTCTGCCTTTGCAGGAGAGAAGTAATTTTAGTGATAATCAACAGGCCATGCAAAGGCCCAGGACTGGTGGATTTGGAGACAACTAAGGGTTCAGTATTATGAAACAAAATGCAAGGCAGAGAGGTTGCCCAAAGTGATGATGTACAAACAGGCAGGACTGACTCACACCTTTGTCAAGATGTCACCATCTTAATGAGACCTTCCTCGATCACCCTATTTAAAACAATCTCCTCCCCGGCGTTCCTTACAATCCTTCCCTGCCTTTTTTCCTTCAACTCACCTTCTACTCCTTTTTTACAAGTCATCTTCTAAATATAAGTATTAGCATTCATATATATAGGTACATATATGCACATAGAGACACATATGTGTGTGCCGTACACACACACACACACACACACACACACAGAAGCTCTATGAGAACAGGGCCTTTGTTCATGCCTGTACCCCCAGCACCTAGATCGGTGCCTGGCACACAATACGTGCTCCATAGATACAGGTTGAACTGAATAAGTTCAAGGAAGGAAGGTGAGCTTATCCTTGGTCGGAGGAACCTGAAGAACTCTAAGCAAGGAAAATGTGTGGCTCTATTTCCCCTTAGGAAGAGTGTTGGGAGGCGTTGTTGACGATGGACTGTTGAGGAGTCCCTTTGGTACTCTGAGCTGGCTACGCCAGGGCCAGACCCAGGGAGTGAGAGAAGTGGGAACAGCTGGCACAATGGTATGGCAGATTGGAGTGGACCAAGGGAGAGTGGACAGCTAGGAGTCCCTCCGCAAGTGTCGGGCTTGAGCAAACAAGTGTTATTCACTGAGAAAGGAAAGGAACATGTGCCAGTGAAGTAAAGAGAAACTGAAAAAATTGATGTTCTTATTCCAAAGAGGACCAAGGACATCATAGATGCTCTGTAGAGATGGATTGAAAAAGGAAAGAAATGGGCTGGTGGAATCCTATTATTAAGTCTATAGCTTCCTGAATTATATGTGGCCTAAGATGATGAAACCTGAGAAAATGTCTTACATAACAGAAGTAAGACAGACTTGGGAAGGATTCATTTTTGAAAAAACTGTGAAGGGCAAGTAAGTTCTTGAAAGACGGTGTTTCACCCTATGTTATGTTATTAGCTTTAACAGAGCAACCTTTGCACACCCAAAACTTGTCTTCACAGTTATAAGTACTGTATTCCATCCCTATTTTGTGACACCCACAAGAGAAGCCAAAGAACCAGGGAAGCACAGAAGTAAAACCCAACGGGTTTCCATCAGGCTCTTCTTTGATCACCATCAGAGGCAGAAGTGGCATTCAGGAGTTTTCAAACCTGTGTCATTACCCAACTGAACATACACTCACTGAGCAGCTTCTACAAGTGAATCTACGAACAAGTTCTGATCACCTCACCTAGTTTGTACTAAATTTCTGGCTAAGTTGCTGAACTACTTCCACTTTTGGAAGAAGAGTGTGGTCCTAGGAGGTCATGTGTTCCATGTGGCTGGATGAGGTGTTCTTCGATGGTCTTTCAAACCCTGGGATCCAGCAGTCCTAGGCAATGGCAGGTCCAGTGGGAGTCCGCCTGGGCTGGCCCGGCAAATGCTGATAAAATGGGCCCAGCATGGGGCATCGTCTACCAGTGGGTGGGCCTTCTCAGAGCCTAGCTGTTGTCTAGAGCAAAGGAGCCCACTCTGCTGGTGAGGAGTATGGACATTTCAGTCTTTACTGTAGAGTGAGGATAAGAACACCCATTGTGCATTGCACCGGAAGAATTAAACGTAGTTAAGTCCATCCAGCGCACGGCACATTGCTGAACAGGAAGGTACACAATCAATGACTGTTACTTTTGCAGTCCTGTTGGTGTTCAGCCCTCTGTCTTTACATGAGGGATGCTGAAACATGTACAAGTTCTAAAGGAGATATGTAGAAATAGGTTATTAAGTGAAGAAAATAGAAAAAATGAGACAGTACCATGCTGAACATGAAAACCACTTGAGTTTCCTGAAATGACTTGGTCAATTTTCTAAATCGACATCATTCACTGAAAGATACAAACAACTTTAAACCAGTCCAACATTTTTATGCCTTATTTTAGTAGGTGCTATTATGTTAATATTTTGAAAAATGGTAGGTTTTTTTTTTAAGTGTTTTTTTTTTTTCCTTTAAGTTGTGCTTTAAAAAGTTTACTGTAGTTTTAAATATGTTTTTTCCATATAGGGGAGAATTTTTCTTATTTCCCAAAAAAAACACATCCTTGATTTGGCAGTGGAAATCAATGAAAAATCTGGCTATATTTTTCAGAAATTCATTTTATGGCAAAATTTGGGAAGCTCCAAATTTAGTGGGAAGTTTTCCTAAACAAGACATAGCAACATCTAGTATCACTTTGACCATTCTCTTAAGCTGACTTTGCAAAGACTATTTTGAAAAATTCGTACGTATGTATCCCCATTTGTAGTTTTTAAAAAAAAATCCATTTCATGTTTAGTTAATTGATTTACTGCTTCCAAGACCTATCTTACCTCCATCAGTTTCTCCAGTTATTTCTTTTATGTCATTTTTCCTTTATATTATAATTTGCCTTTTATAATTCAATTCAAAATCACACATCAAACACTGGTTATGTACCATGATTATTCTATAACATAAATCTAAAATCTATCATGGCCAGAACATTTTATTCCTCTTTTTCCTTCCTTTCTCTAATTCCCAAGGAAAGAATCCAGAAGAGTGATGTTTGCCAGTAATTTCTGATTAGACATCAAGCTGTTGGAGAATGTTCTTCACTTCTTATTTCATTCCGGTTGAATCTATGACTGTTGAAGTTTTCCACGTCCTTATACTGACTCAACAAATGCCCCCAGGGGTATTTCCATCCTCTAACCGTTAGCTCACTTTCTTTGCTTATTCATTCCCAGTTGCTCTGTGGACTGAGCCAGGATATCAGTGATTAATGACTCAGTACTATTTCAGGAATCCCCAGCATTTTCCATGTGCTGACTCACCTACAGTTCTCTACGTTCACCTGTTGGAAGCATGGTGTGGCATAGCACATGTGGCTTCGGATGGCCAGAAGGCTCCTGAAACTTATGTGCAATTGCAGAACCACACTCTGAACAAAGCCCTTTTGCCTGTTTTTCTTTGGCATTTTTCTTCCCTTGAGTGAGTTCCTTGAGAACAAAGATGGATTTGTCGTAGTCATCTTTGAATCACCAGTGACTACCATAGTACCGGGGGTACAATAAAACATCTGTGCTCAGTAAGTATTTATTAAATGATGGAATAATGTAATCTTGAAGAATATTAAAGACAGTTAATTTTGGTGAATTTTTATGGTCGTAAATATGGAAAAATCATCTTAGGAAGATACTGGCTTAGGCCAATATCCAGGATGTATGTATATAAGTGCCTAAACTCTTGGGGGTAACTTATAAAGAACGGTATGACCACAAAAATCATTAAAAGACCCGAGAGAGTTGAGGTGGTTGAATGAAACCTGCCTAGGGTTTATCCCATGCAGCCTTACTGGTGACCATTCTCTTAAGCTGGACTTCCCTGTATTCATCCCTTGTTCCTTTCTGCCTTTAGCATTTGACCCAACTCTTCTGTTTATACTAAACTGTTTCTTCAAATACATGACATGAATTCCATGAAATAAGTATACATGTCATGTTAGGGGTCCCAAGACCATCCTCAGGGTTGACGATTCACTAGAAAGACTCATAGGACTTGGCATAGGGTCATACTCACAGCTACAATTAATTATAGTGAAAGGATACCAAGAAAAACAGCAAAGGGAAAAGGCACATGAGACAAAGTGCAGAGGAAACCAGGCACAAGCTTCTGAGTCCTCTTTCCCAGGGGAGTTGCACAGGACGTGCTTAATCCCTTCAGTGTCGAATCGTGACTCATGCGTGAGCTGTTGTCTACCAGGCAAGCTCTTTGGAGACTCGGCACCCCGGGTTGTTACTGGGGGCTGGTCACATAGACACTCTCTCCCTAACACAGACCAACATTTCAGCCTCCCCAAAGGAAAGCAGATGTTCAGCATAAATCACATTGTGTTTATAAGCAGTTTAGGTAGAGTAAGCCATCCTTATCAATTAGAGAATTGTGGGAACACTATCGAAATCCAAATTTCCAGATGTCAGCCACGGGCCAACCTTGCAAGTAGGCCTTTGTAAGGACAGCAGTGTCAGGCCTGCTATGTTCCCTGAACACACATGTACACCAAGCTCACCATCTTTTCCTGTCTTGAAACATCTACCAGTTCTTAGTGCCAGCTCTCTGCATGGATGATTTTATCATTCAAGCCTGGACACAAATGATATCTCCTAGAAGAGGCCCTACCTGGCCATCCTGATGGGGGCTGCTCCCTACCCTACCCAGTCACTCTCTGCTATATGTTTTAATCCTCTCTGAATGTAAGCTGTGAGCTCCAAGGGATCTTTATCTGTTTTATTTCTTACTCTATGCTCAGGACCTAAAAGAGTGTCTGACCCTTAAGTAGGCACTCAATAAATATTTATAAAATTAACTGAATGACTTAGCACTGTCAGAAGTCCTTTTGTTCGTTTATGCATTGGCTTTTATATTGACGGAACACTTTGCACTCTGGAATGTAGGTTCCACCAGATCAGAGACCCCTCTTGTCTTGTTTGCTGCTGTATTTCTAGCAGCTAGAATAGTGCCGCACACATACTAACTTGTTATGAGTATTTACTAAGTTAAAATGAATGTGAACACACACACATATATGCAGATTGTGCTTTTTTTTTTTGAAAACAGTGTCTTAGTCTGTGTTGCTCCAAAGGAATATCTGAGGCTGGGTAATTTATAGAGGAAAGAGGTTTATTTGCCTCACAGCTCTGCAGGCTGTACAAGAAGCATGGTGCCAACGCCTGCTTCTGCTGAGGGCCTCAGGAAGGCCCCACTCATGGGCGAGATGAAGGGGCCCAGTATGTGCAGATCACATGGCGAGAGAGGAAGCAAGAGACAGAGGGGGAGGGGCCAGGTTCTTTTTAACAACCAGCTCTGGGGGTGGGAGGCCCCTCACAGGAACTAGTAGAGTGTGAACTCACTCATTACTACAAGGACAACACCAAGCCATTCATGAGGGATTCTCCACCTTGACCCAAACACTTCCCACCAGGCCCCACATTCCAACACTGGGGAACAAATTTCAACATGAGGTTTGGAGGGTCAAATATACAAACTGTATCTCGTAGTTACTATTCCACGCATTCTAGTCTGTTTATGAAAGAGATAGGACTATATTTTTCCTGAATTATTTCCTTCGATATGTATTGATGAAATACACACTTTGTTTAGTCCATGCACCACGGTAGCCACTGTAGATTCATAGATGACTTAATAAGTCCGTCGCTAGATTTAAGGTATTCACAGATGAGTAGAGTCAGACAGACTCACAAATGAATCATTGTACAGCAAGTGAAATTAGATAGATAGATAGAAGTATATAGATATACACATACATACATGTGTGTATATACATACGAATATTAATATCTGTGAGGTCTGTCTGGAAAGTATCCAGCCATTGTTAATATAACGAGAACAGTTTGTGCAACATTGATGTCACCTGGCAGCCAAAGAGAGTGGACTGGGATGTGCATGCATGAACAATGACAACTCCACCATACTAGTCAGTGCAGCGCTAGAGGCTGTTGAGTGAGCCTGTGTACCTTGTGGCCATTGCATTCAAAATGACCAAGTGAGTAAAACAATAAATCTGCATCAAATTTTGCATTAAACTTGAACATTCCTCCACAGAAACTATTTGGATGATTCAGAAGGCTTTCGGGGACGATGCAATGAGTGCAGCGCAAATAACAGTGTGGCACAAACACTTCAAAGACGGTAGAGAATCTGTTGAAAGTGATCCACATTCTGGAAGGCCTGCAATAAGCAGAACATCTGAGAATGTTGACGTGTACGGGTTAGGTTAAGAGATGCTGGGAGAACTGTGTGAGGTCCCAAGGTGCCTACTTTGAAGGGGACTGGGGCGTCATTGTCCTATGTACAACATTTCTTGTATCTTGTACTTTTGTCAATAAATGTCTCTATTTTTCATTTCACGTGGCTGGATGCTTTCTGGACAGACCTCATATGTATATCACACAAAAGTATATTCATTATAAAGTAAATAAAATAATAGGTGTGGGCATAAGATTTTATTCATACAGGAGGGAGGGGGCTTAGGCTAGCTTAGGGTGTCATAAGAGGCATCCAGGAGGCAATAATCCCTCAGCTGAATCAAGGACTTCTCAAGGAGAATTGTGGTGAAGAGGGGCTGGAGGAACCTTTCCAGACAGGGTATAATCAGGAATTGCAGGAGTTCCGTATTGATGGAATATGAGAGTCAGGAAGAGAGAGATTTTCTGGCGGGGTTGGGGGACAAAAGGTCTTACGAAGGCACTTGGGATTTGCTTCAGAGGGGATGGCAGCCACTGAAGGGTTCACTCAAGGAACGTGTCATGTTTTGGCTTGATTTGGGACTGGATAATTTTGGCCACTCCAGGCAATGGCTTTCAGGGGAACAGTGTTGATGATTGAAAGGGTGGTTTAGAGGCTCTTGCACTCATCCAGGCAAGAAATGACCAGAGGCTCAAAACAACCAAATACAGTAAGGATGCAGGGGAGGTGCAGGGCGGGGAGGTGGGCAGAGTCAAGAAAAAACTAGACATTAAATCAAAAGAACTTGACCTAAATTATGACTGGTTAAGGGTGAAGGCAAAATGATGCCTGCAAGTTCCGTTTCTCTAGATTATATGAGTGAACTGATAGAGAACATATGAGAAGACGTTTGAAAGAAACATTGTGAGTCCAGTGTGGGGCAGATAAAGTATAACATACCTGTGGGTTATATGGTGTCCACTATCCAGCTGGACGCGAAATACAAAGCTCATTGTAGCCAAGGCAGGTGTTAAAGGCGTCCACAAGGGAATCAATGTCATGTGAGTGATGAAATCACCCAGGGAATTACGAGGTAGGGTGAGAAGAAACCATGCTGCAGACAGATTTCTGGGCAACAACACTTCACTGCGAGCGCAAGAAAATGTGTCTGAGAAAGAGACAGAAATAGTGAAAGGGGAGACAAGAGAGTGAAAAACTCACATACGCAAAAGGAGTAAATAGCTTCATGAGCATGAACTTTCAAGCTCTCTTCCAGACTTCAGTGGAAACATCCAAGCTCCTCATTTTGCCACCCAAAGTCCTCCTTCTGGCTTTGGGCACATCTCTCCCGTCTCTGCTCAGCAGGGTCTAGGATGTCACAGGACCTGAAAATCAAGAACTGAACTTTTCATTAGAGTCTTTGGTTAAAATATGTTTGATTCCCCACTGAGAGAAGTATTAAAATAGAGTATGATGGTGGAAGTCAGATTACAAAGGGCCAAGGAAGAAATTAGAAAGAAGGAAAGTACACATAGGATATATGGATCGCTATTCTGAACAGGTGCACATAAGATGGGAATGGATAGAACACGTTGGTGCTAGTGGAAAGTTCAATCCAGGAAGCAATGTTTACGTTGAGACAACTTCAGTATGACCCAGGATAAAAACAGCATCAGAATTCAATATTTGGAAGGCATAACCAAAAAAGTTCTATAAGCCAATGATGCCCTCAGATAGCTCTGCTCCTTGCTATACATATCCACGGTCAAAGATACAGCTCTGGACCTAACTACCTCGTGACAAAAAATAATCATTATCATCTCACCCTACCCAAAGTAGTCTTCCAAAAAGGAGCCTGTTTTTCTTCTTACATGTAATGAATTCTCTTCTCCAACATTTATGATTCCCAATTCCACCTGAATGAAATTAAAACTCCTTCAAATTAAAACTTACTACTAAGCTCAGATGAAATGATCTATAAGCATTCCTGGTCTGTTGTCTATATTGGTCCTAGCTCTGCCATTACATTATAAATTCTCTAAAGACAAGGATGGAATTTTTCTCTGTTTAGTTCACATTCATTAAACAAATACTTATTGAGCATCTATTAAATGCCAGGCACGGTCCCAGGCTTTGAAGATATATCTATATAGGAGAGAAGCATCTGTAGATACATGTCTGTGAATATAAAAAAGTGGAAGTCCCATTGTCCAACTTCAACTGAAGAAACTACAGTTAATTCAATGAAGACTTTTCCTGAAAAGTCTCAGAATAGTTTAAAAGTTTTCCTTTGAATAACTATAAGTGATTCTCATTCTCAGAAGAAAATTGGTACCAGAAAATAGCCACTTGAAGTAACACATGTAAAATGAGAATCAAAATTGTATGGTAAATAGTGAAGGAAAAAGGATTTATTGTGTTTTTAATGTGAAATAAAAATATTACAGAAATAAGTGTATATAAGCTTATAGTTAACAAAATTCAGGTTAAAATTTTAAATTGCTAATTCTTACAACAAAGAACGAAGTATAATTCTTCTGACAAAATTTTAAGAGAATACTTTATTTTACTATTTCAGCATGATCATAATGATAATTTTTGCAAAAATATTAGAGGAACACAAAGAAATGATAAATGTTTGAGGTAATAGATATCCTAAATGCCCTGATTTGATTATTATGCATTATATGCATGTATCAAAATATCCACATACCCCATAAATATGTGCAATTATTATGTATCAGTAAAAAACAAAGTCAGGACTTCATTAAAAAATAGGGAAAACCTGAATTTTTAGTGTTCTGAAGTGCAGGATCCAACTGAGAAGGAGAAACTGAAGCTCTGGGAGGGAGCAGGGGTGATGAATGAAAAAGATTTGCAGGAAGAGGAAGAGAGGCCACCAAAGCCACAGCTTGTGAACTTCAACAAGAAAAGAGATGCCTCAAGAATCAGGATTCGTACACACAGATATACTTGCAAAAAAAGTTGTGGAAGACACTGCCCGTTTACCTCATTTTTAAATAAAGTGGCAAGTTTCTCTCCCCAAATCGAGGCGTTTGTACGGGATAGAGTTCTTGAGGAGAGCGATGGAGGTTTTTCATGAACATTGAAGGGTGCTGGAGAACGTTGTCCAACAGCAAGTAAAGAGTTGACAGCTGATATTGGGAACCCAGCTGAGACACGAAATCACAAATTTTCTCCAACAGTGTTCAGCCACCTTGGAACAGGAACCAAGAAGGTGGCTTGAAACATTGATCAGATGCTGCAGTTTTGTTGAGTGGGTGTCATAGAAGGGTAGAGGGTAAGGAAAGCAAAGTTCCCAGTGGTGTTAACAACGGGATCCAAGAGAGGAAAAGAGTCCAGGAGAGGTCGCCTCTGAAAGAACATGAAGAGCCAAGGAACATGGCAAACCTAACCAGCAGATAGGATGGGAGTAGCAATGAAACCAAGTTAATTAGAAATTTTGATCAAAGAGTAAAATGCGTGTATCTAAAAATTCAAGGATGGAGAAATTTCAGGATTTAACCCTGAGAGGAAGTGCCTGAAAGGGAACAGAGATGAAGGCATTGGAGATGTGGAAGTTAGGAGGAGGGAAGACGGAGGACATCAGAGGGGTCGTCCGCCTGAACCCCAAGGTCACGGGAGACAGTGACAGGTCAGCGGGATTTGGGTGGAGAGAAAACTGTCTCAGGACCCGAGTGGGTGTGTAGGGCTGGCTTGGGAGACGGCAGACAACAGAGACAAAAAGAAGTGGAAAAGGATGATGAGAGCAGAAATTAGCCTCAGTGGAGCAACGGTATTTAGAGGGTGTCGGGGGAATGGTTGGAGGCCTCAGTGAGAAGTGAGGAGAGTACTTAATCCCACCTCAGGCACCTATGTTCTAGAAAAATGACCAGTAGTCTCTCAAGGGGCTGCAGGGAGGAAGGATAGTGTTCAAAGAGAAAACAAACCACTCAACCAATCTGAAGTCATCTCTTACCCTTAAAATCCTTATAATTGGCTTCATTATCATGTGCATTGATCATCTACAAATATCTTGCCCTCTCTTAAGTAGGTTTAGTAACTACATCTGAAACTTTAAACAACAACGTATATTTGTATTTAAGCCAACATGATACAGGCAAGCTTATGTTTATAAAACATATTCATTTTTATGAAATAAATTATAAGTCCTTTACGTAATCCTGCCAATTAATTTCAAATAATAATTCAAAACTGTTTTTTCGTAAAAACATATATTTCATAAAGTTTTACCTAAAGTTAAGACTACCCAGCTGTCACAGTTTTGAGATAAGCAGTTTGGTACATAGGTAACTTTATTCTGGGGGAAAAATTCAGATACTATAAATAGCATAAAGTCTGTTATTGACAATAGCACACTAATAAATATTAATATCTGGTTGTCACATAAGATTAATGAGTGATTATTTAGGACTGAACACATGTTAAAACCAGTGGGTCATAAGGTAGCTTATTAAAATAGTACAGATATGAAACCATGATATAACCCAGAAGCAGTTAAAATATGGAAATGTTTAATCCATCCATCACTTTAAAATTATTATTCAATATTCTTAGTTCAAAATTCTCATGTTTTATGCAGAAATCAGCAATTTGGCAGATCCTATGTGAGAGAACTAAAGAGTTTCATAAGCTATACAGGTGTCTTTCTCAAAATTACTCCACAAAATAGTTTTTAAAGATATTATTCTAGAAAAGCAACAATCAGTGTAAGAAATGTAATAACTGACAGGTATTTTACTCCTGGTAGCATTATGACTTCTTTTGAGAATATGAAGCTTTTTGTACACTATTTCAATTTCTCCGGAACCATAGTATCGTGTGGTTGTAAGAGATAATAAAAATAATCATAGAAGCTTAAAACGTAAGCATTTATGATATTGCTGGCATAATCTCAAGTGGCTTTATTTGCATTATTTTATTTAATCCTCACCAAAAAAAATCAAAAACTATAAAACAAATGCTTTCGTTCTTTCCATTTTAAGATTGAAGAAACTGAAGCTCAGAGGTAGGTGAGTACGGAGTCAGTTTGGTGGCTCGCTGATGTCGTGAGAGACCTATGCTGTCTCCTGTTCTGTACGCCATCCTCAGGTCACGAGAAGGCTGCAGCTGTTACAGAGATCACTTGTAGACACGGCAACATCAGGCCAAGGAAGAGAGACACATCTTCCTAGGCAGTGCTTTGTAATTAGGGAGTAAAACCTTTCCCGTAAGTGCCCCAAATGACTACCCTCAGGTCCCAGTCTACAGCCAATGCTCATGACATCACCGTAAAGGGGCTGATAAATCCAGTATCTGATATTTGCAGACTCTCTAGTGGAGGTGAGCTCCCTGAGCAAGGAGGAGTGTGGAGGGAGGAAGGCATTGCGTGTAGACAACCACCATGGCTTGCCACTCTACTAACTTCTTCATGCTTACAGTCTAACAGGAGCAAGACTTTCATAAGTACTTATGTTTCATGAACCACATCTTCTAAGGCAAATAGAGGAAATATTTGGCTCTGGTTTAAATGAATTACACCTGGACAGACATATTTATTTATTCAACTATTCAACTCTAAATGGGCAGGCTCAAAGAATTTTAATTGAGAGGTTGATTAAACTACAAAGCACCCATAGTTAGAGCAGAGCCAAATATTTCTCATATTTGGCAAAAGCAGTTGTCATTAAGACAGTAACCTTTACGACCAATGAGTTTTATTTTCATTAGTTTGGTGATATTGTGTTTGGACTCCAGACTTCTTTCAGTCCTATTTCTGCCTGCCTTTACCTTCCCATTGGACAATAGTCCCATGGTTGTCTGGTAAAGTTTAACTTTAATCACATCAGCAACATTGTTGAGACCTCCCCAATCAAATGAATTTGAAGAACCTCCAGTGATGCTCCAAACTCAGCACAGAGCTTCATTATGTGAACCAGAACTTCATGTGACCTTTACCAGCTCGAGATAAGCAGAAGCCGCCAGGAGACAATGACTCATTTCTGAATAAACAAGGATAATTTTCACACCTGTCTTTAGAAAATGTTGCCCCAGGAGTCTAGAGTCCCAGTGAAAAGATGATCTATTTCTAAAAGCCTCTCAAAGAAAACAGGAGCCACATTGCAGGCTGAGGGGTGCTAGTGCCATGGAAAGAATGGAGCTAGAACATTGTATAATAGCAGAACCCCACGACTACCATTGCTGGCAACACTGTTCCTCAGAACCCCAAAACCACCAGTTTCAAGATGGGGCTACTTGAAACCTAACTTTAAAAATGAAATTTGCCCTGAAACAGAAACTGAACACTAAGTCTGTCTATCAGTCATCTATGTATCTAGCTAAGTTTCTGTCTAATCTATATATCTATACTAATCTATCTTTGTATTTACAGACATGTCATCATGGCTATTTAGAAAGGCTGTTGTGTTTGCAAAATACTTTACACCCAAAAGTTTTGGGTGTGAATAAACATACAGACAGGTTGTTTTTTCTTTCTTTCTTTTTTTTTTTTTTTACACATTCGTAAGGCCAATTTGCCTTTCAGAAAGTGCCAATAATAGCGATTCATTTTAAAGTTACTTTGGTATTTGAAGATAAATAGCTTGGTTACTCTTTGTTAACCATCAAACATCTGTCAAACTCAAGGATGAAACAGAATGGTTTTGTGTGTCTGTGAGCAATTTTCCTGAAGCCACCTGATTTTTTAATTTTTTTTTTTTTTTTTTGGTGGTCCTTTTCTCTATTAGCAAACATTTAAATGTATTCCACCCTATGGAGCTTTCAACTGTGAAATTAACCTATCCCCAGGCTCCTTTGAGTAAGACCAGGTGTTTCATACTATTTCCCTTCTACCTACAGCAAGAATCCCTTAGGGAAGACAGGAGGAAGCGAGATTTTTGACATTTGTGCAGTGAAAAAGTGTCACTAGATAATCTGAAAATGACCAGAGGCATTCTGCCGAAACCCAGTGAGAACGATCTAATAAGCATTAACTTTTTAAATGTAATACAAGACTCATCTCTCTTCTTACTTAAAACGCAAAGCTCCCCCGCTTCTCGTATTCAAGCAACAGCTCTCAAAGATTTAACGATTGCACCATTGGACGTAGTTCAAACAATATGGGCAGGAAGGAATGTGCAGCTGTCAAGGAACCGGCCCAGTCGGGGCGCTCCAGACAAGTTGCTGTACATCATCGGCCAATTTTAATTAACAGCAGACTCTGCGCTGTTTTCTCTTCTCCCTTCTTTCTTTTGGTAACTTTAAACAAAGTGATTTGTAGCGTTCTGTCTTCTATGGTATCTACCCCAGTGGAAACAGAAAATGTTCATGGAAATAACTTGAGCCAAAGTTCAAAGTGGATTAATAGTATCTAAAGGATGCCTTGAGATTTGTACCTTGGCCCTGGAAGAAGAATGAGTTAAGTTTGTTCATTTTCCCTTCTAAAGGGCTGAGTCTTTTGTGAAGTGAGGTTACGTGGTTGTTATTCTACTAGATTGCTAGTAATGCTGATCTAATTGTAAGGACGTTTTATCCTGTAGTTAATGAAAAAATACTTTATGCTGCAAACAGCCACTGTCAATAGAGATTTTTAGAGCTTTATTTAATGAAATCTTCCCTTAGTGAGTAAAGACATCATTCAGTGAGTAAATGCTTTCATAGCCATCAGATAATAAAAATATAAGTATTGGAAGACACTTTAAAGATATGCAGTGTGACCCTTTTATTATGTAGATAAGAAGATATTACTGCTCTATGTTACTACTTGTAGAATAAATGAATGAGACTAGTGCCCAGGGATAGAGTTTTCCCTGAGGCCAGGGGCTTGGTACTCAGTGTGTCATAGGTTGCATGCATACGCCTCTCTTGGAGGAAGGGGGCTTAAAGAAAGTGGAAAATTTTTAACATATTGACATGAAAAATCATGTTAAAAACTATCAATCCTCTTTTACACTTAAAAATTTGCAAGCATAACACTCATGCTATAGTGACCAATTAGCCGACTGGGGAAAGCAGAATTAGAAACCGGTATCCCCTGATTGTCTTGAATAACTCGAACCCCTTAATTTAATGTGCTTCATTCACAAATTAAATACTGTTCATCACACAGCAGTTTCTTCCTCCACAGGCCTAGCCATTTTCTGCTCCAGGCAAAGACGGTGCAACATACTGACTGTGGTCATGGACTCTTAAGCCAGTCAGCCTGGAACCGAATATGGGACCTGCCACTTACTCGCTGGGTAAACTCAAATGGATCATCCAACTCTCCATGCCTTGGTTTTCCCATCTGAAAAAGTATTTTCTCCTGTCTGGAGCTGTTGTAAAAATTAAATATTATGCATAAAGCTTAGAATTTATTGTACACAGTAATTTTTATAGACATGTGGGCTATTAGTAGTAATATTGAACTTCACCTTCCCTGATCCAATGTCCAACAACATGATGCCACAGATCCAAGGCATGCTCTGTGGGCCTTTATTACTCTGTAAATTATCTTGGATCCAACACTTTTGGTTGTGATTTTTTATGTCTTTTTGAGAAAGCAGAGGCTTGGAAATAATCTTTCAATTTCAATAGTACTCACTGGTATTTTTAAATGAAATCGTCAATAAACGTGCAAGGACAAGCACATATACAAAGTATCACCTGATGCCATTTTCAGGAGCACAACAAGGGCTGAGCAGGGCACCGCTTTGCTGCAGGGAGGCATTCGGGATGTCCCCATGTGAGTCTGACTCCACATTGAGGTTACTTAAGAGAGTAAGTGCATGAAGTTATGGAGAGATGCACCTCGACTCACCTTACAATTTGAGTAGATTCCTACTGCTTCGGAATATTTGTAAATGGCATATTTTGGTGAATCCCATAATTGGCAGAGAGGTTGCACATATATCAGACCTGGCATAGCAAGCTTTGATGAGTTACCAGGGGTTGGCAAACTATGACCTGTGGGCCACATCTGGCTCATATCTTGTTTTTGTATGGTCCCATGAGCTAAGAATGGTTTTTACATTTTTAAAAGGTTGTAAAAGTAACAACATGCAACAGAGGCTGTTTGTGGCCACAAAACCGAAATTATTTTCTATTTGGTCCTTTACAGAAAAAGTATGCTGACCACTGAGTTAGGATATAACAAAATAAATTTAACGTAAAAGCCTCATGGAGCATAATTTAATCTTTTAATAATTTAGAAGGCACTTCTGACTCTTTTAATAGCCCAGGTTCAAGATTATGAACATCAGTCATTGGACCTTATAATGGTTAAAAGTGTAAACTCTGAAATCAGACTGCCTCGGATCAAATCTAAGCTCCGCCACTTATTAAGCGAGTGATGTTTGTCAAGTTACTTAATCTTCATAAGCCTTGGTTTCCTCACTTGTAAAAAACGAACATTATAATAGCTACCTCACACGGCTGATATGAGGATCAAAGAACATAATGCATGGAAAGCACTTTGCACATGGTAAGGGCTCATTAAAAGTTAGTTGTTGCCGTACCTCCCAGCAAAATCAGTCTAGCTTCCTTGAGCTTCCTGGTTATTTACATGTTATATGATCTGAAATTGACACCACTGTCGCCTGGCCAGGATGACATACACAGTTTTCTGACTCTACATCTTTGTGCTGGCACATCTATGACAATGCATCAGATTTAGAGTTGCTACATGTGGCTGTCACATGTAACTGGAGCATGAGAAAATTGAGGGAAGAGGGTAATTCCTGGCAAAATTCTACACAAACATTTACACCCTCCTGCCAGTCACCCATTTCATATTGGTGGCTACATGTGAGATGTGCACAATTCTGCGCCTTCTAGGATCCTTAGAGCCCTTGGTGGCTTAAAACTACTGTGTTGCCCCTAAGCATTGGCCTGTAGCCATAGAGGGAGGATGGGTCCAAGTTCACATTGACAGCAACTCTTGACTACCACTGTCAGCAAAAGGCTGCTCCTTTAATTCAGATGCCAGCACAGAAAAGACATGTGCAAAGTAGAAAATGAGTTAAAAATGAACCATCATTTTTATAAGCCTCTCAGATTTGGGCGATCATATATTATTGCAACATAACCTCTGTAAGTCTGATTCATGCAGTAACCTAACAGGAAAAATCTGCTTCTGCAGGACTTTCTAATAAATCTGGATTCCTCAAGTAAAGATCATTAATTATCCCCATATATAAATACAAAAAAAAATAAGGAAAATCTTTGAGATCTGTGATCTGAAGGCATGAAGTCAAGTAAGAAAAGGTAAATGATGAGTTCTAAATTGTACCGAGAAGTGTTTCTTCATCCTGATATTCTTGTGTGCTTATATGTGTTTTTATGGGTCAAAAAGTATGAATTTTCCTTTAGGCTTACATGACAAGTATTTCCTTCTAACACTGCAATAAAAAAAATACAGAAATTTTCCACAGATCTAAACGCTGACAAGCAAGACAGAATTTCCACCAAATATTGGAGGTAGGCCTCCCAGATGGAACACAGAGGTAGGGTGAAGGAAGCAGGGGGACTTTTTTTGGTTTTTTTTTTTTTTTTACAAGGTTTGGAAGCCCAGTAAAATTTCTCCATCCCTCAAAACAGTCTTTGACCATTGGTAAAAATGTCCCTCTGCTGTTGGGAGGGAAAAAAAGCAGCCTGTGACTTAAGGAATATTGGAGCACAGTATTGGAGTCCCATACATCTTCAAGCGTCTCTTATATATTGAGAATGATAAAGCAACATTTCCTTCTGTTTGCTTTATCGCAGAAAGCCTAAGTATATTCTATAATATTTCCAGCATGTAACTTTAGTTAATATACAAAATCTTAGTGGGACGCTGCTTTTACATTTGTTTTCATTAACCAAACACTGTCATCTTATTAACTGATCTGAATCTCTCAGATCATTACCTTTGATACCTGAAAACCCCAGGCTCAAATAATGACCGGGGACTTTCTTAGGAGTTTGCTCTTCTATTTCTCTCTTAGCAAGTTTCCCCACTAGCAGCACTTTTCTCCATGTAGTTCTAGGAAGACGTAAGGGGGGATTTTGTTGTACGTTGCGTGCTGTTTGGGATATGCCACAAATGCAATAAAATGCTTATTGTCCGTTTCTAAAAGAAGTCATTTCATCTTTGTTCACGGAATCAGTTAACAAAATGGATCTCAACTTGTTCTGTTATGAAGAGCAACTCCCCAGACTCAACAGAGTGGAAAATGATGGAAAGCATTCTTCTTGGGGAGTCTGTGCAATTTCCACTGGAATTCCCGCCCGATCGGTGGGTCTCCGTACATGTCATTGAATGCATGGGTCAGCTCTGCTGCTGTTTATCTTGAAATGCTCTTCTTGACCCGGCAGTGAAACATATCCACAACCTCATCTCTTCTATTTCATCCTCTAGTCAGAAGTAAGGCTATGAGAAGCAATTAATAATGATGAAGATATAAAATATTTCTTTAAGAATCAGTGCTGGTGCTATGCAAATTGTGGTTTGATTAGGAAGAGCACTTCTTCCTTTATTTGTTTTGGGTGTCACATAATCAGCTGCCAGGAACTTTGCATCTTTTCTTTAATAAGTAATTCTCACAATGATGGTGAAGGTAAGTGCTGTTATTATTATTGTTGTTGTTTTGAACAAATGAGGAAGCTGAGGCTAAGAGAGGTTTAGCATTTGTCCAAAGGTCACACTCTCAGGAGTCAGAGGAGCAGCTGTGTGACTCCAAAGCCATTGGCCATTTTCCTCCAGCTCCTGTCTGGGTTAATAATTCTCTCTATTTTAACGTCTTCCCTTACACTGTTTTGATTCTATCAGATCCTCTGTTTCGATGAGTCACATCCTTTCCCGTTCTTCCAAAGGGTCCCTGACAAATCTCACCCCCACTCACGCAATTTTAACAACAAATATTTACTAAATGCCTCCTGTGCATGAGGTAAACTCTACAATTTCCCCTCTGTTATCAAAGTCAGATGTTGACAAACAAACTAATCTTGTTGACTCTCATGCCAAAAAGACGGTCAACATATGAATTTTGGGAGAATGTTGGTCAAACTGTACCAACGTTCTGTTACAAGATGAATAAGTTTTGGAGATCGAATGTACAGCTTGCTGACCATAGTTGACAACAATGTATCCTTGAAATTTGCCAAGAGAGTAAGTCTTAAGTGTTCCCACCACACACACACAAAAGTAACTGTAGGAAGTGATGGATTGTGGTAATCACTTCACAATGGTGCGTGTATTGAAACATCACATTGTGCTCCTTAAATACATACAATATTTTTTTGTCAATTATACCTCAATGAAGCTGGGGGGGGGGAATAATACAATGTTCATTTAAAAAAAAAAAGAGGTTGACTTTTAAAAATGTAGACTTTATACAAAAGATAAGAGCTGAAGGGCTCGGATTTTCAACCATGCTATTTAGCAGCTGCAAAGATGAGTCCTTTCTTCATTCCACATTGCGGAATCCCCAGCACTTGCTTGTAGCCCAGAAATGGGTCACACCTCTGGACTTCTGTGACCTCTGCAAAATTAGTGGTTTGGAGGTGAAGGGATGGCAGGTGGGTCTGCCAGCGGGTAGGGACTGAATCCATCTTTAGCCCTGAAGTGCGTGTTTAGAAATAGCCTCTTCAACATCAGGAACTTCTTGTGCAACCCTCATCACGTTTCCTCCTACGTAAGTACCTGTTGGTCTCCTTAGGGACTGGTCTTTACGACCAGATTTAGTTTGAGGGAATTTGATATTACTTTGGATTACCTGTGTTTAGCCTTTGGGGGCATACCGTATTTCTAAAAACAATATTTTGATAATTTTTATAGCTTAATGGTGCTTACGTTGAAATAGTCTCAACTCTATGAGAAGCCCTCAGATTTCTCTTTTCAGTTCCATTTAGTTTTTTTACCCCAACATTTTTAAACTCAAGTATAGAAATTTCAATAAATATATGTTTAAATTTCAAACACATAAAAAATAGAAAATATTGTACAGAAAATACCCATCCCCACCACCTAGAATCTACGACCAAAAGTTTGCTACATGTGCCTTATTATGTACCTAACTGTTCATCTCTCTGGCCATCCATCACTCCGTGTTATTTCTGATGCAATTCACAGCAAGTTGCAGACATCAGTATATTTCATCTGTAGACACTTCCACGTGCATATCATTAGCAAGGGTTCAATATTTTTTATTTAAGTTTTTAGGAAATAAATTGCTTGAAGAGAAATGCAAAACTCTTCCATGTACCATTCTAAAAGTTTTGAAAAATGCATATACGTATATAATTCAACCTTCATCAGGATACAGAACGAGGCCATCACACCAGATGGTTTTCTCATGCCCATTATCAGTCCATTCCCACTCTCTCCAAGGCAACCATTTATTCCTTTTACCTTTAGTTATTTATAGAAGGTTGTTTTCCAAATGGAAAGTAATTCAGGGTTTACATATATATATCTATTGGAATTTGGAGACAAGTCATCTATTACTACCTACAGTATAGAATCCTCATAAATAGGAGCCTCACATTTGCCTCTTGTCACAAATAACTCCATCCGTCCTTTCTCTAACTGAGTGTTTTCTGCACCATTGGGCAATGGTTGATCCATCTTTCTGTGATTTCCAAAGCTGCTTGAACAAATTTCAAGGAAGTTAGGACCAGCACTCTGTGCTTCCCTTGTTTGGCCTGCACAGCTTCTGCTTTGCAATTGAAGTTCTACTTGGCTTTGGACATGGTCTCCTTGTCGGGCACTGGTGTGTTCCGGGTGCAGGGCCGGCTGAGTATTTTTCTGTACTCACTCACTGGGGTTTCTTGGCATCATTTCACACTGCGCATTTGACACGGGGCGCCGTGGAGTGACGGGGCACCTGCTGCAGCTATACTGCACAATGCTCGATTCAGGTCCAACCGTTAGTCATGTGGCACATGCTTCTGACTAAGCTGATTTTGTGTGTGTGTCACAGGATGTCACACAGTGGAGTGACCTTTTGCATCATGAGCTGGTGCATTCCATTGTAATCAGAGAGTTTTTGTTGGATTTTTCTACTTCAGACATCTGCCAAAGAAAAGTTGTAGGGCTGAAAAAAAGGTGAATCTGTAGTGCAGTGCTCCCAGCTCAGTGGAGAAGAGAGTTTCAGACTTGGGTACAAGTCATGTATTTGAAATATCCTCAGGCAAAAGTAGGGTAGGGCACTCATATCATCTCTATGACTTGCCTTGAAAGAAGTTACAAGTATCTCATCAGCAGATACAGAGAAACTCTTTGAAAAACTAAAAAACACAACACATGCTAAGTGTTCTCAGAGTTCTCAGGCTCCTTTGGGGGTACATTTTCCACAATGCTGGTGCATGGACTAAAATATCTTGCCAGGTGTGGTGGCGCACACCTGTAATCCCAGCTACTCAGGGGGTTGAAGAGGGAGGATTGCTTGAGCCCAGGAGTTCTGGGCTGTAGTACACTATGCTGATTGGGTGTCCACACTAAGTTCTGAATCAATATGGTGACCACCCAGAACTGTGGGACCACCAGGTTGCCTAAGGAGGGGTGAACAGGCCCAGGTTGGAAACAGAGCAGGTAAAAACTCGCCTGTGCTGTTCAGTAACAGGATTGCACCTGTGAATAGCCACTGCACTCCAGCCTGGGAAATGCAGCAAGACCCTGTCTCCAAAAAAGTATTTTGTTAAAAAGGAAAGAATAGGAAAAAAAAGAACAAAAATGCTTAGCCTGTAGCTCTCACCTACAACCCAAAAGATAAAGATAGGCTCTAGGTCCTCTGTTGGATATTCCAGAGTATAGGCTAATAATGATAAAAATATTTGCTAATATTTCTTCCTTCTTACCGCAACTGGTAGACTTCTATCAGGAAACATGTACAGCCACCAAATTGTGAAAACTGGGGAGAATTTCATTAAATTAACTATTTTCAGATGTATAAGCTTGGGAAACTGATAAGGAGTGGAAAATCAGCCAGAGATTAGCAATCTCTTGGTCTGAAAAAGCAGGAGGGAGGAATGGGTCCTCCACGCCTGTAAGAGGCAGAGCTGCAGAAGAGGGTCGGTCAAATGAAAGCTATAACCACGTGACCCTGCCCGCGGCGGAACTACAGCAAGGCAGGGAAGGAGGGCAGTTTTTGTTCGAGTTGACTGTGCTAATGGGAAGTCAAGAAGATGCTTTTCAAGTAGCTGCAACAAAGGTCTGGAGCTCTTCAGAAGAGTTGGAGATGAGTTTGGGCATCATCGTATTCAAGAGGAGAGATTACTGAGTCACGGGGACACACAACATTGTCCAGGGAGACAGTGAAGGCAAGAGAACAAGAGCTGGAATGTGGCTGGCAGGACAACAGGTGGCAATGCAGAGAAGCCAAGGCCCCCAGAATGGAAGATGTCAAAGGAGAAGACTTCAGTAGGCCAAGAAGAGGGAAAGAAATGAGCCTCTACTGAACGCCCGCCTGGACAGGCTCGGAGCTAAGCTAGCTCATTGAATCTTATTAACCTTCACGTGAGGGAAGTCGTTCACATTTTGCGGGTGAAAATAAAGTTGAGATAATCTACATAGAAAAATATCATATTTTAGTACCGATAAAGACTAAAGTCAAATTCAACTCCTGCTGAGTAGGTTTCCTACTCCATGAGTTAGGGGACAAAGGGTGTGGAGGGAAAGTGGTGGGGACGAGAGCGGTGGAGGGACTGGAGGCTGCGGCCTGAGAGCAGACGTTCCGAGTGTGAGTTCCTGGAGGACATCGCACCTCGCAAGCGCTTGCCTGCACGAGATGGCATCATGTGGTAGACAGAATAATGCATCCCACCCCTAGATGTCCACATCTTCATCCCTGGAGCCTGTGACCGTGTTGCCTAACCTGGCAAAAGGGACCTTGCAGGCATGATCAAGGCAAAGATCTTGAGATGGGGATAATCCTACACTGTCTAGGTGGGCCCAGTGTAATCACGAGGGTCCCTCCACAAGCAAGGCGGGGGGTCTGAGTCAGAGACGCTGTGGCAGTGGAAGCAGAGGCAGAAATGAAGGGGCCATGAGCTCAGGAACGAGGGCAGCCTTTGGCAACTGGAAAAGGTGAGGACTTGCATTCTCCACCGGAGCCTCCAGAGGGAATGCAGTTCTGCTGATCCCTTGATTTTAGACCTGTAAGATCTGTTTCCAACTTCTGACCTCCACGACTATAATATAATCAACTGTTACTGTTTCAAGCCACTAAGTTTGTGATAATTTGTTACAGAAACAAGAGAAAACTAATACAGCTTGCATTTAAGGTGCGGGCAAATAATCTACCCGTTTGGACACTCTTCCTGTCAGGACCCCCACTCCCCTCCCCTTGGGGGGTCCCACTTGCTACTGCCAGAGGAAAACTTGCCCTTACCTATGAGAATGTCCCCTCCCATGCTATGGACCCAAGCTCCATCAGAGACCCTGCACCGTTCGTTCTTGTTGAATCTCTGTTCATTTCTACCTCCTCATGGCAGGGACCCTCCTGCCAAACAAAGAGGAGGGAACCTCACCTGGGAGGATGCACATTCCCCAGCAGCCCTGGTTGGAGCTTAGCATCTAAGTCCTACCGTAAACTGGCCCCAGGGGTGATGTTCTATAGTGCCACTCGTGGTTAAGTTTGATGCTGGGTGGACCAGCTAGAGAGACCTGTCAGAAGGGTATCAAGTGGCAGACAACTAATACAGCCACACAGTTTTGAGGCACAACTTATCTCTAAGTGTCTGTAGATCAAAACCTAATTTCATGTCTTCATAGTCATCATAACTGCAAGCCAACTACAGAGTGACTTTACCTTCGAACAGAAGTAGAGATAAATAACATATATTCAGTAGGGCATGCTAGAAAACTCCAACAGCCAAGCGGAGCAAGCAGAGCTGGTTATTCTGCTGGGGGTCATGGGCCTGAGCACCAGGGTACCACCCAACGCCTTGGTGCCAGCCAAAGGGGAGGGAGGGTGAGGCCTGCTGAGGATGCTCCCAGAGTAACAGTTCTCAATGATACAGCCAAATGGGTCACACAGTCTTACTCACCAGGAAAGTCCAAGAACTAAACTTCAAGGATGATTTACTGAAAGAAAAAAAAAAATCCATAGAGTAGGATCAAGAGTACTGTCTTTTTCAAACATTTGCATAACAACATCTTTTTCAAATATTTGCATTCTAGCAGGCTTTCCTGAATAAATGTATAAGTCAATTTCCCAAAGCTGCTGTAGCAAGCTATCACAAACTTCATGGCTTAAAACAACAGAAATTTATTCTTTTACAGTTCTGGAGAAAAGAAGTTCAAAATCAGGGTGTCAATAGCATTACTCTCTCTCTCTGAAACCTCTAGGAATGGATCCTTCCTCACCTAGCCCAGCTTCTGTTAGCCCCTGGCAGTTCTTGGCTTGTGGCTGCACCACTGTAATCTCCGCCTCCATCCTCACGTGGTTTCCCTCCCTGTGTGACTGCTCCCAGCCTTCCCTTCGTGCATGCCTGTCTCTGCACCTGTTCTCTTGGATTAGGGCCCGCCATAATGACTTCATTGTAACAACTGATTGCATCTGCAAAAGACCTTTGTCTTAGTCTTCTTGGGTTGCCATAACCAGATACCACAGACTGGGTGGCTTAAACAACGGAAATTTCTTTCTCACCATTCTGGAAGCTGGAAGTCCAAGATCAAGGTGCAGCAGATTTGGTTCCTGGGGAGGGCTCTCTTCCTGGCTTGCGGACAGCTGCCTTCTTGCTGTCCTTATATAATGGGGGAGAGGAGAGGGAGAGAGAGAGAGAGAGAGAGAGAGAGAGATCTTTTCTTATAAGGAAGTTCTTATAAGGAAGTTCTATTGGATTAGGGCCCTAAACCTCATGATTTCAATTAACCCTAAATCACCATCTAAAGATCCTTATCTCCAGATACAGTTGCACTGGGGGCTAGGGACTCAACATGTGAATTTGGAGGGGAACACCATTCAGTTCATAAAAACCCTACTTTGAAATAAACTCCCATTCACAGGTACTAGAGGTTTGGACTTCAACACGTCTTTTTGGGGAGCACAATTCAACCCACAACAAAAAGCCATGATGATAGAGGTTCCAGTAAGGGTGTCTGGAATTGGCATTGTCCCCTAGAGGGTGACTCTGGAGAACCCAGTATACATGCATGTCCTGGGGAGAGCCTTACTGAGAACAGAGGCTCTCCGCCAGCCTCTTCGGGGTCCTGGTGGCTGGAGCAGAAAGGCAGCTTGGCTGGGATGAGCTTGGAAGGCAGGCACTCCCCACCCCCCCCACCCCCCCACACTTCCCATACAGGCCCAGGATGAGACCCCATGTGCCTGAGCCTGCAGCAGCCCATCACTTTGGCAGGGGAAAGCAAGTCCCCCCACGTGGGCCCAAGATACTGCCTCTGGCCTATGGCACTGGTGGCTTTTGTACCTCTTTCTTCTGCTGCACAGATACCTTCCAAATGTCATACGCACGGGGGCCCAAATCATTTCCTTCTTTTTTATGACACCGATTGGTTGCATATGCCCATTTTGCATGGGTCTATACTGCCTGCAGCATCTGACACACCTGAAGCCCATCCTGGTGAACTTGGAAAGAGCAGAAACCTGCAAGTCAGACCCGGGCAGAATCACGTTGTCTCGGAGACAATGCCTAGAATGCCTCCCTGCTCCCTGGGCAGGAGATGCCCTCAGCTGGGAGCCCCACCTCTCACTGAGGGATGCGGCTGTGAAACGATTAGGAGTCGGCTGTGTCTGCTTTTCAATCTTAGCATTTACATGACTCTGGACGCGTTGCTTAACTTCCCCAAGCCTCACGTTCCTCATCTGTAGAATGAAGCTAACCCCAGTACCTGCCACGAAGGATGGCTGTAAGGCCCGAATGAGATGATGGATTTGAAATGCTTTGTGTATCGTGCTTGGTAGTTAGCGACTCATTGTTCCATGATTAATGACAATGCTTGCCATTGTGTTCGACACACACACCTAGTCATATGTGTGCCCCAACAAAACGCTTTCCTGAGCACCCAGGGGAGAGGAGAAGCAAAGAAAGGGCTCCTAGCCCACTGCATTTGAGGCTACCTGCACGGTTCCCACCGGCTCTCCCACCCACCAGGTCGAAAGGGGGCAGAGAGAAAGAAACGTCCGATCCTTGGGGCATGTCGAGCTCCTGCCCACCCAGGCAGCCCCATCCTGAGTTGATTTAGGGAAAGTCTTTAATGTGGCCTCCAGGGTCTCTGAACCCTTTACGGAGCACATTTATTCCTGTCTCTGCTCTCATGCCTCTTTTAACTCCAAGCTTGAGTTTTATTTGTTTCCCTGGACTTGCCAACTTAGTTTTGTGATGGGGAAAGAAGCTTCCACCCAAGTGAGCTACAGCTGGTGTAAAAGGAGCCTGCTATGATTTGCATATGTGATACAGCTGGCCCCAAAGCCAGGGTTCATAGATTACAGAGCAGCACACTCACCCACTACTTAATCATACAACCGGGACAAATGTTACCTACGTATCATTTTGTTGTTAGAAGTATTCATATCACTGAAAACTTGGAAGAAAGCTTATAAATTAAAGAAAGTTAGGTAACTTCATTTGCTTTTGATAGGTGAAGAAACTGATGTTCCTGGAGTTTTAATGACACTCAAGTCAGGAAAATGGAAGTTTAAATACTGTATCCACCTGCCTACTCACTGTATGATTTTGACAAGTTTTTTTATTTTATCTGAACTTCCTTGCATCTGTTGACCTGGGGATGACAATATGTACTTTTTAAGGTCATTGCACAGAAGAATTAGGTGACATATATAAACCATCTAATTTATGGAACTTGGTACATAGCAGGTAATCATACCTAAAGCAGTGAAAAGTGTTGCTGATTCTGCAGAGCAGGTATTCAGTAAAGTGTCCCTGTCTCTCATAACCCCAGCACCTAGACAGGGGTCAGCAAATTTTTTCTGTTAAAGGCCGGATAGTATTTTTGACATGTCAAGCCACATGGATTCTGTCACAACTATTCAACTCTACTGTTATAGCATGAAAAAAGCCAGGGACACTATGTAATGAATGAATATGACTATGTTCCAATAAAACTTTATTATAAAATCAGACGGTGGGCCTGATTTGGCTGTTGCTCCATAGTCTAATGAGTCCTGACCAATATAGAACTATATTAAAAAGTTTGGCATAATATCATAACTGATAATATGTACTAGGAAAACCCTAACCAACTTTTAATATTTTAGTTTCAACTCCCCCCTTCTGTGAAATGTTTTCTTCCTCACAAAGCCAGGCAGACTTAAGGCCTCTGTGACCTCTGCCCTGTGAACACCTCACAGGACACCACCTGTCCACTGTGGGGAGCAGACAGGCCCATTTTCCTGAGGTCTGTGAGCTCCTGCACATCAGTGACTACGTCTTTTTAGCTTTCTGAAATGTTTAAAAAGTGAACAACAATACTTTTCATATCCCCAGAGAATAAAAAAAAAGGTAGTAGTTGGGGGAATTTAGACTAATCAGAGGCTCTTACCTGGGGGGATTTTGCCCCCAGTTGACATTTTGGGGTGTCACATCTGAGAATGCCATTGGCATTTATTGGGTAGAGACCAGAGATGCTGCTAAACATCTGCAGTGCCTAGGACAGCCCCTCACAAGAGAATTACCCAGCCCCTAATATCAACTGTGCTGATGTTGAGAAACTCTGGACTAGTAGAAAAGAAGCATTTTATAGGCCAGGGAGCATAAATCACTGCCCTTTGCAGTTTGTATGATGCCGCTTACTCTGTTTCACCAAAGGAGTGTTAGAAGAATCCAATGAGATATGTGAGTAAAGGGAGTCTGCCTAAGCTGTAGAGTGCTGTGCAAAAGCAAGACCTTTACATGAGTTAACCAACCCTGGAGTGCCTATGCCATGTAGGCTAGCTCTGAAATATTCAGCTCATCCTGCCCAAATATCTGCTTAGGTTTAAGCCTTTCCCCATCATTCTCTTCTCAGCAGGAAGAGGAGTGCCTTTGGCCACCTTTCAATTGCGGGGGAGCTGTGAAGCCACACCTTAGTCTGCTTTTCTGTAGGCAAAATTATCTAATTCCTTTTCGCCTTTTCCCTAGGTCCTATTTTTGAAGGCTTTAATTATTTTAGCTTTTACAAATACTCTCCTGTGGATTTTCTCCTGGTTTGCCACATACCTCCCACGATATTCAGTCTTAACCTGAAAGAGCTTCCAATTAATCTACTTGGACAGAATTACCCAATGGCTTTTTGTGAGCCACGGTGGCTTTTATCTCACGTTCTGACATGCATGTGACATTGGTGATAGTCTGTCCTTCCTGCTGAAAGAGTCTGGCCCGATTTTCTTTGCACCATGAGTGAGAGAAGTAAAGAATCACAGTGGTGGCTGTTTGGGGAAATTGCTCTAAAAACCCTTAGTTAAACAAGGTGCATACTTCCTTGTTAGGTGTTTGCCCACTTAGGGCCACTGTGTGGAACATGGTGGCAGTTTCTCTCATTTGGTCATTAGGAGTTGAATTATGTCACCCCTCCCAAAAAAAGATATGTTGAAGACCTAACCTCTAGTTAACCTTAAAAAATGTGACCTTATTTGGAAATAAGGTCTTTATAGGGCTAATCAAATTAAAATGAGGTCATTATTGTGGGCCCTAATCCAATTATGATTGGTGTCCTTATAAGAAGGGGGAAATGTGGACACAGGCAGACACACATGGAGGAAAGATGATGTGAAGACACACAGGGAGAAAACAGCCATCTACGAGGGAAGGAACCCCCAACACCACCAGCAGCCGGGAGAGACATCTGGAACAGATTCTTCCCTAGAGCCTAAGGAGGGAACCTGGCCCTGCCAACACGTTGATGTTGGACTCTGGTCTCCAGAAGTGTGAGACAATAAATTACCCAGTTTATGGTATTTTGTTATAGCAGCCCTGAGACACTAATACCGTCACTGATAGAGGCAGCGGTTTGAATAAATACCCAGCTTCTTCACTCCTGGTAGAATCACTTGAGGCTGGGGTCACAAAAGCTTTTCAGAGGGTCCCCAGCAGGTCTGAGTCCTATTTGGCTATAATGAAACCTACTAATCAAGGTATCTCTTCTTAGCTCTCCTTTCTCCCTTCCTTACTTCCTCAGAGCGTTTCCTGGAATCACCTCCCAAATAAAACACTTGGCCCAAATCTTTGTCTTGGGGTCTGCTTTAAGAGAAACTCAAACTAAGTCACCTTACAATGGGAATATGAACGCCTGCAGTTGAAGTCTGAGAGCTAGCACCATCCCTGCAGCTAAAAACCAAGTAAAAAGGGGAAGAATTAGGTACGGGAGCCACGTGTCACCAGCGGCAAGGTCAAGAGCCAAAGCCCAAAACGGGGCAGTTGATAGACTCAGAAGTCCCAAGCAGGGTCACATCGGAGCATGAATGTTCCAAGACTGCTGCCAGCCAGGCCAGTGGTCCTCCCTACATTCACTCAGGGACCCACGCACCAGACACTGGGCAAGCAGCAAGGTGCACAGAAGGGGACAGGACATTCCTTGAACTCAAGGAGCTCACCTTCTTGGAGGAAGAAACCAAGGTGTAAAAAAATGTGGTTTAAGTGCCGTGAGACAAATGCTGATTGGGAGCCCTAGTGAACCAGATTCTGTCTAGGCGGTGTGGAGGTAGGATGTGGAGTGGGGGTGCCTTAAGGTGAGGAGGACCCAGGTGGGTGTGGTAGGTGACGTGGTTGAACAGAAAATGGGGATCCTGACCTCGAGGAAGGCGTATGCAAAGGCAAGTGAGGAAACACTAGAGAAGCTACGAGATATTCACACTGCTGGGTGCTGTGCCGAGGAGTTTGTGACTCTCCCCTGTATGTAATAAGGAGGGCAGGAATGTGAAACCTGGGCAGTCACGCAAGGCCTCCTGCTTAGAAGGACCCCGCACTTTGGTTAATGCTCTCCTGACTCCATTTTGAGATTCTTAATTCTTTTCTAACAAGGGGCCTTGATTTTGCAGCGGGCCCTGAAAATTACGTATCCAGTCTCGGCAGTAAGGAACCAAGAAATGTGTGGTTTCGAGCCAGGCCTGCAGTACGTGTGTTGGAGATTTCTAAGGAGGGCAGTGTGCTGACAGGGTGGGGCTGGGAACCAAGGGTGGTTGCTCCATTTGGGGGATTTGGAGGATCTCACTGGCTGATCAGAACCTCTGCTTCTGATTGTGTTGGGTGTGAAGGCAGGCAGGCATTTTAATGATTCATTCATTCATTCATTCTTTTCACTGTTTCAATATGCAAAACCCTTCACTATAGCGACACATTACTAAACAATATTTATCATAAGGTGAAAATCCATGTGTGAGTCATGTCCTTTTGGGATGACAGTCAAGGGAATTTAGTCAATGCTCTCTGGTCCTACCATAAATGATGAAGCATTCATTTCATCCTAGAGTATAATGCTTTCAACATCTCTGTGAGGAGGGTATCACTGTCCTGGTGTCACAGACGAGAAAAGTGAAACTCAGAGAGACTTCGGTTTATCCAGCGTAGATCCAGGTTTATCCAGGGTCACTTCCAGAGCTGGAGTTGGAAGCCAACACGGCTTCCCAGGCCTTCCTCTCCAAGGGCCTGCCCTGCTCACTTCCCACCACTCTCTCTCTAAATCTCTCTTCTACTCTGTATCCTCTGTAAAGCTGTCTCTGAATGTGACATTGTCGTAAGCAGCCACCATATTTTACAGACATACAGGACAATATTTTATAGTAGGTTTATATCTTTTTCTTGATTATCCTTAAATTTCCAAAGTATTTCTGAATCTTTGTAAGTTCAGCAATTTCCCACAGCACACAATGTGCAATCTCTAAAGTACGCATGCTTAACCACAGGCCAGGGTTCATCCATGTTGGCCGCGAAGCCACTTCTTCTACCAGCCCTGCCAAGGGTTGCCTAAGAGATCTCCTTCTGCCTCCACCTCGTCCTAAGAGGACTGTTTTTCTTCCAGTGTCTACACACACACATACACACTCTCACTCTCACTATACAAGCATATTCTCATGGGAACCTGACTGCACTCCCAGCTCCAACGGGGCCTGACTGGTCCAAGAATAGTTCCCCTCATCTTGCCATGATTGGTTTAGAAATGGACATGTGACTTGATTCTGGCCAATGAGACATAATAGTAAATTTGGGATGGTGAGTGCTTCAGAGAAAAATTTTTCTATGTCTCAAGAGTCACTAAATGGATGTGAAATCAGTATATTGAAGACGTGTCTGTACCCCATGTTTACTGCAGCACTATTCACAATAGCCAAGATATGGAATCAACTCAAGCATCCATCAATGGATGAATGGATTTAAAAATGTGTTATAGATACACACTGGAATAGTACACAGCCTTAAAAAGGAAGAAAATCCTGTCATTTGCAACAATATGGATGAACCTGCTGGCCATTATGTTAACTGAAATAAGCTGAGTGCATAAAGACATGATCTCACTTATCTGTGGAATCTACACAAGCCAAACTCACGGAAGCAAAGAGTAAATATGTGGTTACCAGAGGCTAGAATGGGGGATTGGGGGAGAGGACATTCGAAGGACACAAAATTTTAGTTAGCCAGGAGGAATAAGTTCTAAAGATCTATTGTACGAGATGACTGCAGTCAATAACAATACATTGTATACTTGAAAATTGCTAAGAGAGATAAGTATACTCAACACAAAATAAAAGGTAAGTGGGATAAGGCATGTCTTGATTAGGTTGATTTATTAATAGCCATTCTGTAATGTATACATGTGTCAAAACATCATCTTGCACACCATAAATATATACAATTTTATTTTTTACTTATCAATAAATAAATAGAAATAATCACTAGAAGGTTCAGACTTCTTCTGATCTCCCTACACAGCCTTTTACCCATACAGCTTCCAGTCACTTGAGTGACCCCGAGTAAATCACTAAAAAAATACATGGAACATTTTTCATGAACACTATCTCATTTTTTTCCAATGGAGTTGAAATTCACAAACATGAAATTGACCATTTTAAAAGTGAACATTTCAGTGGCATTTTGTACATTCACAATGTTGTACAACTACCACCTTTATCTAGTCCCAAAATAGTTTCATCACCCTGAAGGGAAAGTCTGTGCCCATTAAATACTACTTCCCACTCCCCTCCCCTCAGTTTCTGGCAAGCACCAATCTGCTCTCTTTTTCTTTGCGTTTACCTCTTCTGGGTGTTTCACATAAATAGACTCATATAGTATGTAGCCTTTTGCAACTGAATTATTTCACTTAGTGTAATGTTTTTGGGTACGTCCATGTGGCACGTATCAGAACTTCACTCCTTTTTAAGGCTGAATAATATGCCATCATCTGCACACACCACATTTTGTTGCCCGTTCATCCACTGACAGACATTTGGGTTGTTTCCATCTTTTGGCTGTTGTGAATAATGCTGCCATGAAGATGCGTGTACATGCATGTGTTTGAGTATCTGCTTTTAATTCTTTTCATTATATAGGTAGGAGTGGAATTGCTGGGTCATATGGTAACTTTAACTTTTCGAGAAGCCATCAGACTGTTTTGCACAGCAGCTGTTCCATTTTACATTCCCACCAGCAATGGACACACAGTTTCATTTTGTCATAACTCCAACTGTTAAGGTCAGGTCATTTTATAAAGGAGGGCACTGGGAATTGAGGATTTCAAATCATTTACCCATCTCAGTCCAGTGTCAAAATTTGCATCCACATCTTTGACTATAGGTCCTGTTCCTCTCCACTGCATGAACTTCTCAGGTCTGCAGCTTCATCTTATGGAGAGAAAAAACAGAGATTAGGATGTATAAGCTCATCCAGATGTTCTAAGGGTTCCAGGTGCTTCCCATTATGTTAATCCAAATATATATGTTTATTTTGCAAACACAGCATCTACAAGAATACTTAGCCCATAGTAAATCCTCAGAAAATATTTGTCGAATGAATGAGTCTTATGCATTTATCTGAGGGCCTTTTGTGTCTCTGGTAGCTAGCGACCCATATGCTGCCTTTTTCTTAACATTTTTCTTTGCCAAAGCAGCACTTTCAGAAGAATCAGACTGGATCAGCCAGATGTGACAAGACTCCAACGATGGTAGACTGTCTCTCTCACACTGTAAATTGAAAATATGTTGTCATCAGGTGTGTCAGTAATGTACTTCAAATGCAGTGGCAATGTGCCTTTCTCATTTTGACTTACTGTCATCTGATCATTTAATCAATAAGTCATATATCACTGATATATTTTAATTATAGTATGTTTGCTATTTATTTATAAATCAGTTTTCATCTTCTTGGACTTTGATGTTTTATTGCCAAGAAGTAACTAGCACCAACCCCAAATAATGAATATGTTTTGTAGTTAATAAAATTCTTCCCAGATCAATAAGGTTAAGAAGTGATACTGTCACTTGAGGATGTTAATAAATTAAAAAAAAAAAAAAATAGGCAGAGCCAGCTGAAAAGCTAGAACTGGGAATAGATTATAGCATTTTGCCCCCAGGCTTTGGCAGCTATTAAAACAAAGTATTTTGAAACAGAGCAAATTGGCATTTCTCTGACTTCTTATGTTCAGTCTCTCCAAACGGGACACCTGGTTCAACTACACAAAACATCTATTCAGAATTATAGTCTGGGCTTTTGTTATGCAAAAGGTAAATGAGGGCAGCGTGAATTATTCCAGGAAAAGCTGTTTTTACTTTTTCCCAAAGGAGAGCGCTCATCAGACAAAAAAAAAAGGAAAAGAAAAGAAAAAGGCAAAAAGAAAACCTGTGCCAACAGGAAATCAGAAGTTATGAGGATGGGTGTGTTCTAAAATTATTTTATAAAAGAAAAATTCATACAATGTTATAAAGTGTTTCTGCTGTAAATGAATGAATTAAATAAAGTCCCAAACCTTCTCTGTTTGGGAGCACTAAGTTGTCATGGAATGTTTTAAAGAATTTCTGCCTGACTTTCTTTTACCCAGCTCTCAGTCTGCAGAGACTTGCTTTGATTTTAGTTGCATTTACGTTGTAAGAGAAATCGTTTGACCAACACTGTGGTTGACCTGCTAGAAGAGGACCTGTGTGCCATGTGCTCTGAGGCCTGTGACCACGTGTGCCTGCTCATGCATACATGTGTACTTTGCATACTACAGTCCAAGCAAGGCTGGAAACTGTGCTTGAATCTAGCATTCAAGCCTGTTGGCTGAGCTGCCCAACCTACTGATGGGAAAACCTAAAGTCCAGAATAAAGGAGAATGCAGTGAAGGTCCTCTGACCAAAATAAGCTCATCCTGGAGGGCTGGCATTTGCCCCCATGACTTTTAATCCTTGGTGACCTCCCTTGGTGGGTCCCTAGTTATTTATGTTGGGTGAGTGTTAGACAAATATGAAGCCAGACAGTTTTGAAATCAAACCAGAGAGTCTCTGATGGCTGGGTATTGGGAAAGTGAGGTGTACCTGCTGTTGCACCCCAGGAACAGCATCTGAGGTAGCCAGCCCCCGGGTGGGCACTCCCTTCTTCACTTAATCGGCCACTGTGTCCTGAGTGCCGACCCTGTGCTGGGCCTTGCTCCAGAGATGGGACCAAGACCGTGCTCTCCTGGAGCTCACCTCCCAGCAAAGGAGACAGACGATAAAGACAAAAGGTGGCCATTGAGTAATGTAATTTCAGAGGATCAAAGTGCTCTGAAGAAAGTGCGGAGGGTGGTGGGAGAGAGGAGCTATTTTAGATGGCAGGATTAAAGACAGCCTCAGGGAGCAGCATTTTGGCAGAAACCTGCATGGTGAGGAGCAAGATCTGCAAACATTCAGGGGAGATATCAGAGGACACAGTGACTGAGGTGTCCTAAGTAGCAATGGTGCATCTGAGGAAATCAAGGAGTGACCCAGGAAGAATGTGTCAGAAAGCATGGGTGGGGTGGGCAGGACCAGGATATGAGGGACCCACAGGGCAGAATCTCCCAACCTTGGCACTGCTGACATTTGGGACTGGATAATCCTTTGCCATTGCTGGGGTTGCAGGGGGACATCTTACATAGTGTAGGATGTTTAGCAGCATCCCTGGCCTCTACCCACTAGATGTGATTAACTACCCCTCCCGCCACATCACGATAGCTAAATATGTCCCCAGACATTGCCAAGTATCCTGGGAGGTGGATGCAAGGTTACCCCCAGTTGAGAACCACTGCTGTAGATCATGGCGTGGACTTCACTGCTGTAGATCATGGCATGGACTTCAGATCATGGCCTTGACCCTTGGTTTTCTTCCAAGTATCGAGGGAAACAGTTGTAGGGCTTTAAGCATGTCAGTGCTGCAATATAACTTACATTTCAAAGGGAACACCCTGGCTAGTGGGCAGTGTAGAGACTTGAGAGCAAGAAGGGCAGCAGGAACCAGCGGCAGGTCAAGAGAGAGGCGTGAGCAGAACCAGCAGTGTGGGCTTCTGCAGATCTAGCTCAGGAAGAGATTCACCTCTTGATGTGTGTCCCTGGATAGCTCACCACGGTATTGAATGACCCTGCTTTGCTGTCCAGTATCAACTCCAAAGTTGTTGCACCAGGTAGTGGCCAAACGCAGCTCCTGAGGAGAATGGGCTTTTGCAAGAAGATGGCTTCTTGGGGGCTGGGAGCTAGTGGTCAGGAAGCCCAGGCTAAGGGTTGGCCTATGTCCAGCCAAGTAGATCTGTGCAAACTGTACCTTGGGCACATGACCCCTCTCTGGCCCTAACCACCTCACAGCCACAAAGTGCACCTGCTGTAACACTAGTAGGAACCAACCAGACAACAAACATTCACAATGGAGGGCCGCCCTTTCTTCACATTGCCAATCCACTGTGGGGAAATTTGCAAGGCCATCTTCCCACTGCTCTGCAAGCCTTTGAAAGCCAGGGCCACATGTTCTCATCCACGTAGTCCTCTCAAGCAGTGTCTTCTCAGAGAAGTGAAATCACTCCCTAACTTTGAATGGCGAGACCTTGTCACCTCCATCTCATCTCACGTTTCCCACAGCAGCAGCCCAGATGTCGCTCTCATGTGGACAATGTCACTTCACTTCCAGGAAACCCATTTCTGACTTTGGCCTCCATAGCCACTTCGGAAGTTCCTGGTTCTCCCCAGGATCCTCTGCCTCCTCTCTCTCTGTTTCTCTCACTGACTCATCACTCTTGGCCCCACTCTTACACATCAGTGCTCCCCAGGGTTTTGTCTCCAAGGCTCTTCACATCTCGAGTCTAGACGGTCTCCTAGGAAAGCTCCTTTATTCCCATAGCTTTAACGAGCACTTCCATGGGGATGACTCACACGTTCATTTTCCCAGACTCCATATCTCTCTTGAGCTCCAGACCTCTAACTTGACCTTTCCCCTGCTAAGGATGTCACCACCAAACCTCTCACCGAAGCTAGACAGTTGAAAGGCATCTTTAATTTGTTCCTTTATCTTTTCCTCCAAATCCAGATGGATCATAGCATCTTTGTGGTTCCATTGTCTTACTCCAATGTATCATCTCCTGAGTCATCTTCTAATGCCTGCCTCTGGTCTGCTAGTCCCTGATTAGAAGTTATTAATGGCTTTCGATTACTTGCTGGCAGAACCCAAGTCCAGGCTCCAGGGCATCCCACCTTTCCAGCAACACCGACTTCCGTCTCCTCACCCCCACGACTCTTGTTCCAGTGCCATAGATACCAGCTGTGGTCCCTAAAACACACCATGTCTCTTACCTTTCTGCTTCCTCTGACTGTAATGGCTCCACCATTGACCCCCTTGTCCGGAATCAGTCCTTCCCCTTTGTCCCTCCTCTACTTTGTGAAACCACACTCATTCTTACAGACTAGTTTTAAATGGACCTCCATCCACAAAGCTATCTTCCCAGTGCCAGACAGGGTCCCCTGCTCCATTTTCTGTGTCCCCAGGGCCTTTGAGATTCCTGTCTCTCCTGCTCCATTAGGCCCCTTTACTGTTGTAACCATGTCTTATCCATCCTGAGAGCCCTAGATTATCTGGTGTTATTCCTGACATTGAATATGTGCTCTGGAAAGCAGCAGTTGAAGTAATGAACAATGAATACATTATCTTCTGTGATCATCACTGCTGGAAAGCTCTTCCTTGTTCCGCCACTCCTAAAATTCTGAGATTGTAGTCAGTCTCATGATTGGAATGGACCAAGAGATATAATTCTTTCAACAGAACTAGATTCAAAAGAACAATTTGGGTGATAGAAATAAGGTATACATTTTCATAGAAACATTACACCTCAGGTCCAAAATATTTGGGTGAGAGAAAAAAATAGAAATAAAATAGTATTATGAGCACCATGAAAGACTGTTACAGATTGCCTAGCTAGGGAGAAAATACAATAGATATTTTCCCCATTCTAAATTAAGCTATGGTGGTAATTAGAGACATGAGATATCCACTATTTACCAAGGCTTTACTTTGTTAAATGCAATTGTATTGAAATCTGCTTATGAAAATAATCTTTTAAAATTTGTATATAGTAACAGCTATGCTTCCTTATTAACTTATTAAATAAGATCTATTGCCAAGTCAAACCAACCAGATGATCACCCTGGTAGCAGCTTGATACACCGGACCACTTCTACCAGGGAAGAAGCAGTATTTTTTTCTTACTGGAATAGACACCGTCGGTACAGATTTGTCTCCTCTTCATGCAATGCTTCTGATCCAAACTGCCACCTTCGGGCTTACAGAATGCCTTATCCACCATTATGGTATTCCACATAGCATCGCTTCTGAGCAATGAACTCACTTTACAGCAAGTGAGTGCAGCAGGGGCCACGCTCATGCAGTGCACTGGTCTTACCATGTTTCCCACCATCCTGAAGCTGCTGCTTGGACAGAACAGTGGAAGGATGTTTTGAAGATTCAGTGACAGTGCCAGCTTAGTGGCAGTACCTTGCAGGGCTGGGGCAAAGTTCTCCAGAAGGCTCTGTATGACCTGGATCAGAGTCCAATCTATGGTCCTATTTCTTCCACAGCCATGATTCACAGGTCCATGAATCAAGGTAAGGGGTTGGGGGGAAATGGGAGTAGCACCACTCACTATTTTCTCTAGTGACCCACTAGCAAAATCTTTGCTTCCTGCTCCCATGACCTTATGCCTTTTGGCCTGGTGGAGCTCCAAAGGGATCTCCTGGTAGAAGTGCTTCTACCAGAAGACACAGCAGTGGCTCCAGTGACCTGGAAGCTAAGACTACCACTAGGCCACTTTGAACTCCTCATGCCTTTGAATCAACAGGCGAAGAGGAGAGTCACTGTGCTGGCTAGAGTGGTTGATCCGGACAACCAAGGGGAAATTGAACCATTACTCCACAAGGAGGGAAGGGAGAGTAGGTCTGGAATACAGGACATCCCTAGGGTGTCTCTTAGTATTACCATGCCCTTGATGAAGGCCAATGAGAAACTACAACTCAATCCAGGGAGGGATAGAAACAGCCCAGGCCCTTCAGGAATGAAGGTCTGAGTCATGTCACCAGGAAAGAATCATGACCAGCTGAGGTGCTTGCTGAAGGCAAAGAGAATGCAGAATGGGCAGTGGAGGAAGGTCATTATAGACACCAGCTACAGCCACGTGACCTGTTACGGAAATGAAGATGTGTCATGAATATTTCTTCCTTAGTTATGAATTTATTTGTGCCTGTGTATGGGCATGCATGTATATGGTAAATATTTTTGTTTTCTTCTATAATTCCTTTACCATGTAACATATATATTGACCTTATATCATAGTATTTGAGTAATGTTTACATCATAGAATAATATCTAAGTTATAATATATCAAGGAGAAGAGTAAACACTACTCAAGCACTTTATCTCCTCTTCTGGGGAAGGGGCTAGTGCATTCTAGAGTAGTAGCATGTTAGGCAGAATGATAACTTGGCTATTTTCTTCATGCGGAAGTCAAGTGTGGTTTAAGGGGATGTGTATGGGTGCCAAGTTGACAAGAGGTGGACTTGTAATGGTTAATTATGTGTCAACTTGACTGGGTCACAGGATGCCCAGATATTTGGTCAAACGTTATTTGGGGTGTCTCTGTGAAGACGTTTTGAGATGAGTTTAATATTTAAATTATAGGCTGAGTAAAGCAGTTTGCCCTCCATACTATAGGTGGGCCTCATCCAATCAGCTGGAAGCCTGAACAGAACAAAAGGCTGACCCTCCCTGAAATAAGAGGGAATTAACTCCTCCTGCCTGAATGCCTGTGAGCTGGGAAATCATTCATTTTCCTGCCTGCAGACTCAAACTGAAATGTTGGCTTCTCCTGGATCTTGGCTGGAGCTACACCATCAGCTCCCCTGTGTCTCCAGCTTGCCAACTGCTCTCTCTGTTTGTCTAGAGAACCCTGACTCATATAGTTATCAAAATACATTTTTAAATAATTGTAAATAGTAACAGTTATGATTCTTTATTAACTTATTGGATAACAAGACCTGTTGTGCCAAAGCCAAATGACTGTAATTTCAGGGTAGTGCTGATTATATACAATATTTCAGTGCATTTGTAACTGTTATAATGTGATTTGAAAATATCCATGATTTCAACTGGTGAGAAAGTCATACATATTTCTAATATTCCTGCCATTTTCTATCTATACTTATGGTTGAAGAAAATACTACATTTGAGCTAGAGGATTGTAAAAATTGAGATCTATTTCATCCCAACCAAGTTGACAAGAACCCTAACCATGGATCCCTCAGAGAGTCCAACAAAAAAAACCCTGAGGTGACAAAAACCCTTTACTGCAGAGACTATCCTTTGAGGAACTACCTTTACAGGGAGATCAATAGATAGCCTGTGGGTTCTCTCCTGCCATCCATGTGGCACCAGGGCACTGTGTTTCCTAAAAGCATTTGGCTCTGGCCACTGCTGCATGTCACCAGCTCAGAGCCATGTGGTCTCACACTCAGTTCCTTCTGCACCAGAGGCGAAGGGAGCAAGATGAGTAAGCCTCAGCCACTTGGTATTCATCATTGGTTCTCCCGTGGAGGAAAACAAGGTTACAGCCCATCAGGAACTCTGCTCTCTTTGGTTAATGAGTCCTTTTCTAAATACACTCATGGAAAGCACAAGTGTCACACTCATCAGATAACAGAATATTTTATCATTTCAAACAACCATTTTTTTGCATGAATTAATTTACATATTAATCCTAATGAAAGCCCCAAGGAGAACTGGGAAATACAAAAAGAGGAACAAATGCATATCTAATCCTACAATGCAAATACACCCGCTACATTTATATTTTAGAGTATTTGTTTCAAGAATGTTTTATATTTTGAATCATTCTTTTTTTTCCTCTGTGGGTTTTTGTCAAGGAGAATAAGAAAAGGGAGTGGGACATGTTGGTGAGGATTCTAGCACATGCTCTCGTTTCCTTTCTCTACTGCTTAATACAATAACTTTTTATTATACATGGACTTGTATGTACAATGTTTTTACTTATCAGCACCCTTCCAATGGCCATATGCCAGCCCACCAATTAGATGGCACATTCACACCATCGGCACTTTTCACTATCACAGATAACGCCTGCTATGAACATCTCTGTCCGTCCATTTTTTTTTTTTTCTGTACATATTTTGTCCTTGGGATGGCTTCCTAGATGTGCAAATGCTACATCCAAGAATGAAATTTCTTAAGGCTCTTGTTATAAATGGCAATGAAGCTGCTCTCAATTTTTTTTAATTTTAAGTTTTAATATGTTGGTAGCTTAATTATCTAATCCAGAGGAAACTCCTGAAGTCTCGGATAGCTTATTTTCTTTCACATCAAACAAGTCTAGGTCTTTCTTGGTGTCACCGCTTGAGAGGCAGGATCATGGAGTACAACATAACATGGTGGTTGAAAGACCAGACTCTAGATTAAACACATGGTTTCAAACCCCAGCTCTGCTCCCTACCTAGGCCAGTTATTTAACTTCTCTGTTAAAAGAAGTGCCTGTGTCTCATTTTTAAAGTGGGGATAATACCAGACCTTACTACATATGGACGCTAGGAGGATTAAATGAGGTACATCATGTCAAGTAGTTTAACACATGGTATGACTTCAGTAAGTTAACTATCATTTTTATTTAGTCGCTAACAACACAGTTTATAACTGTACTATTGTAAATACTAATATATTGGAGGTAAAATTTAATAGCCTATTATTAGCTTTCTACTTCTTCTACCTGTTTTCATATTCCTTTTTTCTCCATCCTTGCATTCTTTTGCTTTATGGAATATTTAAAATTTGTTCTACTTTGATCCCTCTGTGAGTGTGTGGGTTTACTACTCTTTCACTACTTTTTCACAGCTTGCCTAGAGATTGTGGCTGGCTTTTTGACTTACCCAAAGCTGATATAAATTAATACCTTTTACCTCATCTCGGATAATGCAAGAATGTCTTTTTCCTCTTTTCCAACTTATTTGCGCTTGTTGTCATTTATTTTAATCGCATACATATTTCATATTTTATTCAACCATAATTATTACTACAGATTATACAGTCATGATTAATTTCAGTTTACAGACATATTTGCCTTTTTCTTTGGCCCTTTCTGCACTGTCCAGGCTCCATCTGGGGTCATTTTCCTTCCTCCTGAAGAATACCTTTAATATTCCCTTCAGTGCAGGTTTCCTGGTGATGAATTCTCTCTGTTTTTGTCTGAAAATGCCTTTATTTTTACTTCATTCTTGAAAGATATATTCATCCAATATAGAATTCTAGATTGGAAGCTAATTTTCAGCATTTCTTTTATTATTTTCTGACTCACATTTTAAAAATTTTATTATTTTATTTATTTATTTATTTTCAATTTTCAATGCAATAAATGTGAATCTAAATGTTCCTGTTAACAAAAGCTTGGCACTTGTCTTTGAGGCTGCATCAGAAGAACGAGGACAGTGGTTTGAGGAGAAGAAAAGAGGAGTTCATTAATTTGCTGGCAAATGAGGAGGATAGAGACTACTGTCTAAAAATGCCATCATCCTACTAATAAGCAGAAATACAGAGCATTTAAAGGATGGATTCTCAGCTTCAGGCGATTGCTGTTCAACTACAGTTGACGATTCTAGTCGTGCCATCTCTACTGAAGACAACCCTGTGATCTCCATGCAGGACCTCCGCTGGGACAGTTCTTGTAGCACAAAGAACAAAGGACATTCTCCTGCCCCAATCTGACCACTTGCCTGAGGCAGAGCTGCAGGTTTTAGTTCTCAAAAAAATGTGAGAAGTTTTTAAAGAGACAGAAAACATTTTTGTCATTTTTTTTAGGGCATTCCCTCTATTACATATTCCCACTGTCAATATTTCCCCTCCATATCTATGGGAGGAAGGATGACTACTCTCTTAAATTCCTTCTTTTAATGTTTCTTTTTTCCTCCATTCTCTTTTAAGATTTTCTCATTGTCTTTGGTTTTCAGCCATTTTCTCATTTTCTCTGGATTTATCTTGCTAATTGACTCTCTAGTTTAATATTTTCTGCCAGTTTGGAAAATTGTCAGTCAATGCCGCTGCATATACTGTATCTACACCACTCTCTTTTATTCTCCTGGAAGAAACCTCATGACATCTATGATAGAACTTCTGTCTCTTACTCTTTATTCTATACTTTATCATTTTTTTTCTCTCTATGCCTCCTTCTGGATGCTTTCTTTGAATCTACCTTTCAGTTCACGGATTCTCTCCTATCCTTTAATATGTTTCAGTCCCACCATTATTTTTATTTTAGTTATTGCATTTTTTAGTTCCAAAATTTCCCTCTGGTTATCCTTAGCACTCCCAAATGTTCATCAAAATTCCTCGTCTTTTCTTGTAATGTCCTGAACCATTTAAGCATTGTTATTTTAAATTCTGTGCTTGATAACTAGTGTCTTTGGGTCTGCTTCTATTATTTTTTTAATTTCCCGTCTATGCCTTGATATTTTTGATTGACTGCTTCACATACTTGAAAAATTATAAAAATGATTTAAGACTTCATTTTCCTAAAGAGATGATTTACTTTTGTTTGCTGCAGGACACCAGAAACACCGGCATTCTAGGATCAGTTTCAAGGATTGAGATGATCCTAAAACAGGCTTCATTTCCAGTAGGGCTATTTTACTTCCATGTGCCCTTCCTCCTAGGGTCTAATGCTTACCTGTCACAATCCCAATCCAAAGCATACAAGCTTATCCAGAAACTTCTTCTCAGTGGGCCCTGGACTCCCATTTTCCTTCTACTTACCTTGTGAAGCTGGCAAAAGCCCTCAATATCTTTTCGAGTTCTCAGCCCCGTCTTCCAGTACTGGCATTCACCATTAGCATAAAACTCACCCCAAATGCTGAGATCATCTCTCTGTGCTATGTCTTCTTCTGGATCTTAGCCTTATAATTCTTTATTGCATTAAGAGCTCTGCGCTGCCTTTAATTGGATGACAGTGATGACAACAATGTGTGTGTGTGTTGGGGCGGGGGGTGTTTGTTTGTTTTGTCCAACTTTCTAGTTGTCTTCAGCAGAGAGTTGGTACAAATCAACTGGATCACCTGGTCCACTATTTCGCAAAGTAGAAGCCTGGAATTTATTTGTCAAAAGTACGTGTTTTTTTCAAATTGTCATTATGAAAAAAGATCCTGGAAAAAAATTATGTTTAATTTCAACATTTCCAAACTTACTTTACTTCAGATTCCTTTGTTTTTATGAAGCAGCTCATGGAACAAATGTTCCATGGCAGCTCAATTTACAAAAGTCTTAGATTTCAAAAGGCTGTTCCTGAGAATTTTGCTTTTAAGTTCAGAGAGGTATTAAACAAGGAACCATTGTATTCACTTTTATGCAAAGTTAAGTTACAAGAGAACTGTGTTTGATAGCTCTGTTGTGACTCATCCCACTCCATGTCATTTGTCATTCTCTCACCACTTTCTTTTTTTAAAAAAATTTATTTCTACTTTTGTTTTCATTGTAATCAAACACACAGGGAGCTTGGGATTAGTCAAGAAGCACCCTTGGATCAGGTTCATAATGACACTTTTAAAAAGTTTTATTTTGAAATAACTATAGATTCACAGTAAGTTACAAAAAGAATACACAGAGTCCACTGTACCCTTCACCCAGCTTCCCCTAACAGTGGCCTCTGATATAACCCTAATAAAATATCAAGACCAAGAAATTAACATGGTTACAACACTCTCAACCGGACTGCAGACTTTCTTCAGTTTTCGCCATTTTTCACATGCATTCGTTTGTGTGATTCTGTGTGTGTATATGTGTGTGCACACGGGCAGTTCTGTGCAACTTTATCTAGTATATAGATTTGCGTAGCCACCAACACAACTATAATATCCAGAACTGTTCTGTCATCACAAAGGAACACCTTCATGTTATCTTCTTATAGTCACATCCCAGCATCCTTGTCCCCTGGCAACCACCAATCTGTTCCACATCTCTACAATTTTGTCCTTTTAACAATGTTACATAAATGGAATCAAATGGCACATAACCTTTTGAGATTTATTTTTTTCACTAAGCATAATGCCCTTGAGGTCCATCAGTAATGACATTTTCACTCATTTTACATCTTTTCTACTATCTTTTATCCTTGGAAGATGCCATTTTTCCATTGCCTTTTCTTACAGAGTGAGAAAATAAGACAGATGGAAGACAAGAAATTACCAAAAATCTTGAATAGAACTAATGACAGATTCCTTGACATTCTAGTTCAAAGTTATTTGCAACAGACTTTGTTTCTCCTGAGACCACTCCTTTCTTTCCGACCAGTTTGGAACAGGTCAGCTCAAGATCATGGTAGATAAACTCAATCCACAGAGGATTTAATCAAAAGTTGGTTCTATGACAATCAAATGCTTGACTTTGCCTGAAGCAACTGCTGTATTATTTTATATCAGTAAGAATTACTGGGCTGGTAACTTGGAAATCATACATACACTTACTGTTGAAAGCACATTTAAATCTGAATAAAATGTCTAAAATCTTAGCTCAAGAGTTGATTAATTAAAAAAGAAGAAATAAACACATTGAGTGTGTTTACAAGTGACATTTCCTAGTCTTCGTCTTTCTTCTCTTCTCTTTGGGGGTTTGCAATAATGTCACCAAGTTTTGAATGAACCTGACAAGTATTCAACAGCTTTCTGCACTGGCAGAGAATGTTACTGGAGGGGGGAAAAATGTTTTCTTCAAGTCCAAGAGCAGATATTAACAATATGAGGTCTGTATGATCCCACAAGTACTCTTGAAGAGTCTTTGGAAAAAGTCCTGGATACAAAGACACCCAACATGTCTCTGTAGACACATTTTCCCAAGTGACCTCCTCCCACGGCCATCCAGGTTGATGAAAGGAGTCGTTCACTCCAGCCTTTACCTGCGGCAGGCTTTCCTTGCATAAAGCCCGGGACCAAGGACCAGGAGCCCCTTTTTAGTCTTATCTGAGTGCTGATTAGACTGTTCCAAAAGCACTTGGAATGGGTAGAATTTAGGGACAAGAAGGGAAAAGACATCATTGCATAGTATATTACATGACTGGGTTCCCCAACCAAACATCCCACTGGAGTTACATTGTTTGGAAGAGTATGAAACTCTATTCTTATGTCTATGGCCATACCACCCTGAATGTGCCCAATCTCATCTGATCTCAGAAGCTAAGCAGGTCGCGCCTGGTTAGCACTTGGATGGGAAACTCTTATTTTTGGTATAGCAAATGTAGCCTAGCAATTTTAGCCTAAGAAACCACAATTAGGTTCTTAAAAACATTAATATCTCAAGCATGTTCTCTCCCAAACTACCTTAATATTTATCTTCAGAGATGTGTTGAATTCTATTGCTGGAGTCATGGTTCAAATAATGATCTCCCCTGTAGTTATAAGGGTTGATATTTTATTTGGGGAATTAGTCCATACAATTTATTCACATCTGTAACAACAGTAACTTGCTCTCCATTTAGAGTTTTTAAAGTTTATTTAGTCCTTTTACTTCAATATTTTTCATCATAATTGGATTTCTTTTTATTTTGACTCATTGGATATTTCCTTTATAAGGTATTCCTATCAGTTTTAAACATGGTAAGCATTATAGAGGCTTAGAATAGATTTGAAAGCTGGAAGGTGTTTGTCTAAAATGAGTTAGATCTCAAAGATCTTACTATTCTCCCATTAATAGTTGCTTTTTCCGTCAAATGAGGGAGATTGTGTTAACTTTCCTAAGCAAGGAGAGCCAGCTACTAGAAAGGAAGATCTTTGCTGACTCTCCCAATTTAAGATGTGGAAAATTAAAGTTGCAGAAAATAGACTGAAAGTGCCCAATTTTGAAGATAATGTGCCCTTGGCAAAAGGCAACATCTTTTTTCTAGGAAAAGAGCTTAAATAAGCCTTGTTAAAGAAAAAAGAAGGCAAAAAAAAAAAAAAACCCCACCACATTGGGTATGTTGGACATCAAATACCTCTTAAACAAGCAACATTTGGGTGAGCTCACTTTCAAGGTACCAATTGTGTATTAAATTTTCCTCTAAATAAGAAACTCATGGATATAAAAAATAAGGGGGAAAATTCACAGCTTTTTCTCACTCTGGAGGGTGGAGGCCACCCACCCAGTTTGGGGATCCTGTACTCTTCATATTCAAAGTAGATCAAAGACCTTAAAAACTAAAAGCTGACAATCTAGAGATATTTTTGTAACCCAAGGGAAAAAAATCGCTTTGCAGTTTCCATCACACATGGGAAGGTAATTAATTATATTGGAAGGGAGGAGGCTTATAATCGTCAAAGAAACCATATTAAGTGCATATATTATTCCTCATTTTATACTTGGCATAAAGGCCAGACAGCAGTATGGCAATGAATGGGAAGGAAGTGGTGTGGGAAATGAACATTTTCAAGAACCCATTAGTGAAGTTTATAATTTGTAGGTGTTTATTGTCCTCTCAATGATGGCAAGGTCTCTTAAGGCAAATGAATGGTTATCATTTGCACGAGGTGACCATCCATGCCCTTCAGAAATACCACACGATAAAATGTAAAGTGCTGCCTTAAAAGACCAGTGAATCTGTCTTGCAAATCCCAACACATCTAACAATGCGATCATTTTATCAACTTTTCTCTTGGAATGCACTTTCCAAAGATGAGGCTGTCCTGACTTGTAGGAACAATAAACAATCTTGAGAGATTAAAATAAATGACTGCAGGCTTCTTTTAATTTTCAGCAAACCCTTTGTGAGAATAAAAGAATGACTATCCTTAAATAACTGTAGAATTACATCATTGATCAACTATGTGCCCAGTGGATAAGGACTCAAGGTGAGACATGGCGTGTGAAAGGAGTTGCGTCTTTGCTAAAACCCCTCAGTAATTAAAAGTTCCAGACAAAGGACCTTCTCTCTCCATCCCCTGCACCAACCCAATGGGAAAAGACCAAAATGTTTGGTTGGGGGAATGTGACACTGTTCTGCACGTATTTTCTCTCTCTCTAAGGTTAATCATGAAAATATTATTTGTGGATTGAGAGTGATTTTGGAGAAAGTGTTCGTAGGTATTAAAAATGTTGAATATTTTGGGAAAAACTTACTGCGTTGAATCAAAAATTCATTCCAGTAGCACTTTTTCTCCTATTATTTTACAGCGGGTATCGATTCATCTTGGAGACACTTCTGGGGTTGGCTTTGTGTTAAGGTTCCTGCAGACCACTCCAGAGTCACCATTATGATGGGAAAGAAAGAAAGATATTAAGGGTATCTTCTGCTCAGTGGACAGTGATCTTCAAGGGAGTCTAATCTGACAGTTGGGAGTCTAGGCAGCTACTCTCTGGAGACGGAAAAATGTGTAACAACCAATCAATAGGGTTCTTTAAGATTTGCTTTGAGAAAAAAAGTGTTTAAAATTGTGCTTCTGAACTAATTTATTACCTACGTCACTTTGGAGCATGGTATAGCTATTTTATATTTGCAGGTCAAAATACTTTACCCTTCTGTTAACTAGCCTGGGAATGATGATGACGATGATGAGGATGATGATAATGATAATGGTGATGATGATGAAATTAATAAAGGTTAAAAGAGAGAATTTAGTCTGTGCCAGGTCCCTCTCAAAGCATTTTATCTGTAATTCCCAGTTAGACTTGTCAACAATTGTTTAAGATAAATATAAGTATTATCCTCATGAAGAAACAGTTTCCAAAGTCTTATATGCACACGGTCACAGGACCAAAAGAGGGATACAGCTGCCACAGAAGTCTGAGTGTCTCTGGGCCTTCACTCACTCTTTGGTACACTTACACAGCAGCAACACCTTGAAATTGTTCTATGATGGCTTTGTAAAAATCCTTTCTGTCTCAAAAGAGAGTGACATTCAGACCGTGCTGGTTCTTCCAAACCAGATAGACAATTTTCACTTAATCAGTTGCTGAAAAAAAGAGAGAAAGAGAGAGAGAAAGAATAAAGAAAGAAAAGAAAATATTTTTTTAAAAAGAGCACAGAAACACATAAATCATAAATTGTTAGAAAAGTGACCCTGAAATTCTTTGTCTGCTTTCAGCCAGTTAGTGGCAGACAGAAGACCATCATTGAGGTAAAAGTTTAATCATTTTTAATATTTAAAATATTTGGTTGGAGAGGGAGTGAAAAGTTCGTTCATTTTTGTAATTTTTTGACATAGCCATATTTTGACAAACTAGGTTGGTAATGCAGGAAAATTAGTTCAAAACTTTCAGTATATACACAAGCACTCTATTCCCAAACCATTATAATTCTATAGCAATGTTTAAGGAAGTGACATTTGCATTAATTTTCCAGAGCATCCAGAACAAATACACACAATGTCTTTGTCTGTATTCAAAATTGCAATTTTTGCTTTCTCATTTCTGAGTGAAAAGTGTATTTTATTTTATATTTTTCATTTTTTTAATATTTTTATTCTTTTTTGAGATAGGATCTTATTCTGCTGCCTAGGCTAGAGTGTAGTGGCACCAGCATAGCTCACTGCAGCCTCAAACTTCTGGGCTCAAGTGATCCTCCTGTCTCGGCCTCCCGAGTAGCTGTGGCTATAGGTGTGTGTCACCACGCCCAGCTAATTTTTCTACTTTTTGTAGAGACGGGATCTCACTACGTTGCTCAGGCTGGTCTTGAACTTCTGACATGAAGCAATCTTCTACCTCAGCCTCCTAAAATGCTAGGATTATAGGCATGATCCACAGTACCTGACTGAAAAGTGTAGTATAGACAGGAAGAATCTGGAATTGCACCTTCAGTATCCCATAGTTACATTTCCAGCAGCCCAGCCTGGGGCAGCAGTCTGGGCACCCCGCCAGCATGGACGGACTATAAATATGTGGAGGGAAATTTTGCAAGTTTTTTTTTTGCTTCATTAAAATTAATTTGAGGACATGCAATTAGATAAGGGAAATGCTGCATAGTATTGCTAAATTACCATCCTTCTCACCGAATGATTCGTCAAACTGCAATAGAAACATTCATGTGAAAACCTGTCAGTAATCACGACATGCAGATCAAACCATGCACTCCCATCAGACTTCCTCATCAAAAGCAACGAAGGATATTTTAGAACCCAGGTGTAACTTCCAGACACAGAAGAAGGTAAAGCGCTTTTCAAAGGCAGAACTGTCAGCCATTTCGGCACTGTCTCTGCCTTTTCCTGAATTGGGGAACAGAGCACAAAGAAAGAAGTTAGGAAGGAAATTTCAAAAGTTACAGCATTAAAAAATGTATCCAGTGTCAAAGTGAGTGGTTCAGGTGCGTGGCCTGGGATTCTGTCGGGTGAGTGGTGGCCAGATCCCTGCAGGGCACAGCCCCTAGACTGCCCTGCTTTCTTCACATTCCTGCAATTTCAGTAGCTGCTGCAGGACAGGCAAGAAATTGGCGTGGACACCTGTTCTAGGGGAAGTCAGGACTTTGAATACGTTAAAGGCACCAGAATTAGCTTTCCGTTACATGCATCTCCAAATTTACAATCCTGACATTTCTGAGAAGGTATGCTTTCTTCCTGCCCACCTTTTGGGCCATGGTTAATACCATTGATCATATGCCGACTTCTCCTTGTTCATCACCATCTCTAATCAAACCAAGCAAGTTTTAGGATTGACGCACATCTAAGGCTTTGCCAGAAAACTTCCTCCAGGGAGCCCTCTAGACCATCTGCGTTGCTAGTATGTCAGACTCTTCTTTTGGTAAACTACTACCGCCACCACAAGACGGTGGTGAAAGATGTCACTGTTTAATCTTATCAAAGCAATGTAAAAATGATCAATATTTTCCTTATCTAATTGCATTTCCCCTAAATCAGCGGTCCCCACCTTTTTGGCACCAGCAACCGGTTTCATGAAAGATAGTTTTTCCATGGACCTGGGGCGGGAGGTGGGGGAAATGGTTTCAGAATGATTTAAGCTTATTACATTTATCATGCACTTTATTTCTATTATTATTACATTGTAATATATAATGAGATAATTATACAGTTCACCATAATGCAGAATCTAATGCCACCACTGATCTGACAGGAGGCAGAGCTATGCAGGGATGTGAGTGATGGGGAGCGGCTGTAAATACTGATGAAGGTTCACTCACTCACCTGCTGCTCGCCTCCTGCTGTGCAGCCTGGTTCCTATCAGGCCAAGGTCTGTGGCCCGGGATTTGGGGACCACAGCCCTAAATGATCAAGGTGGGTGTTTTCAATCAAGATTTACTCACTTGGAAAATTTGTTCATAAGCTGCATCCTTCTTATTTTGGGAAAAAAGAAATTAAATAATTCTAAATTCTAATCTAATATGCACAGAATCCATATGTGGAGATTGTTGCTTTTGCCATAAAACAGGAGACTAAATTTATGTCCATTTATTATTTTTAGTGTAAGATATTGTGGTAGTAGAGAAAGAAAGTGTCCATGGTACCTTCTACTTTTGCAAAAATCTCTAGGTTTCCGCTCATGTTCTGTAGTAAATGTCTGTGGCTGACGTTCTGTGGAAATACTTCTTTACAATCATTTGCCACTTCCCCAGTACTGAAAATTGATCACAATTAACCTGTTGGATTGTTTTTAATAGAAATTACTTTATCGTTTTTCATATTATGAAATTTGGCTGGTAAGGTGGCTCACATCTGTAATCCTAGCACTTTGGGAGGCTGAGGCGGAAGGATCACTCAAGGCCAGGAGTTGGAGACCAGCCTGAGCAAAATAATGAGACCCCATCTCTACAAAAAATAGAAAAATTAGCTGAATATAGTGGTGTGTGCCTGTAGTCACAGCTACTTGGGAAGCTGAGGTAGAAGGATTGCTTGAGCCCAGGAGTTTGAAGTTGCAGTGAGCTTGTAATGATGCCACTATACTCTAGCTGGGGTAACCTGTTTCAAAAAGAAAGAAAAAAGAAAAGAAAACAAAAGAAAATTATGAATACCCTCTTTAAAGAAATATTGAAGAAATGTTTTAAAATACTCATAATCCCAACACCCAAATAGAAACACAGGTAATATAAAAGAGGACACATATCTTCTAGCCACAATTATTCAAATCCATGATTTTAAGAATGGACTATATTTCACAAGCAGATGAAAAACCTTGTTCAAAGTCACATAGCTAGTTAGTGGCAAGACAGAGGTGATGAATCATCCTGGTTTGCCCAGGAGTTTCCCAGGTTTAAAATGGTAAGTCTCACATCGCAGTAAAACCCCTCAGTCCCTGGAAAACCTGGACCGTTGTTCCCATCGGCAAAACCAGGACTAGACCCCAAGGCTGGGTTTTTGTTGTTAATGAACACAAAACCACTCATACGTATTAAAAAATTAACTCCTGTGATATATAGTTTAGAAACTTTCTCTAATCACTTTATGTATGTGGAACATATTTCTATGTCAACAAATGTAATTCTGCAATATAATTTGTAATAGTTGCACATTATTCCATTGTGTGGAAGTACCAAAATTCATTTCACCATTCCTTTATTGACGGATGTTTAGGTTATTTCCAAATGTTTGATACGAAAAATGATTCCATGATGAGTAATATTCTTACACATACATCTTAGCACACTTATCTCAGAAAAATTTGCTTAGAGTAGAATTACCAGGTAAGTTAAAAAGTATGCATATGTTTTCAGGCTTTTGGCATATGTTGTCAAATTGCTCTCCAGAAAGCTTATGCCAATTTGCTTTCTCACCAGTAGTTACCTCCCTTTGCAAAAAATGGACATTATCAATCTTCCAATCATTCATAATTTGATGAATGGATGTCAACATTTCACTAATATTTTAATTTATATTTCTTTAATTATTAAAGAGGTCAAACATGCTCTTACGTTTTTATTGGCCATTTGAATTTCTTTTGGTGTCAGTATTGGTAAGTTTTGATCATTCTTCTATTGGATTGTTCATCTTATTGATTTCTAAAGGTTCTTCATATAACCCTTTATCATTTATGTCGCAAGTATTTTTCCAAGTTTATTCTTGTATTTTAACTACCGTCATGCTATTGGTAGTAGTGTTGGGGACCATACAGAAAATTTTGATTTCTAAATATTTTATTTAATCTCAAATTTTAAATTACTTTATTTTATTTTATTTTTTATTTCAGAATATTACAGAGGTACAAATAATTTGCATGTATTGCTTTTGTAGCGTTTGAGTCAATGTTATAAGTGTGCCCATCACCCAGATAGTGTGCCTTGTACCCATTAGGTGTGACTTTACCCAACCCCTCCTCCCCCTCCAACCTGCTTGATCTCTGTTGAGTGTTACTTCCATATGCGCACTTAAGTGCTGATCCATTAGTTCCAGTTTAAAAGTGAGTACATGTGGTGTTGTTTTCCAATTCTTGTGATACTTCACTTAGAAGAATCGTCTCTATTTCCATCCAGGTTGATACAAAGGGTATTAGTTCCCCATTTTTTATGGCTGAGTAGTATTCTGTGGTATACATATACCATGTTCTATTAATCCACTCCTGTATTGATGGGCACTTGGGTTCATTCCACATCTTTGTGAATTGTGCTGCAGTAAACTAAAATTTTAAATTCTTATATAATATCTTTTTATTGAGCTAATATAATTTTTAAAATTTTCTTCATATTGAAAAGAAAACTCCTACATTCAAGCACTCTGGGAGTCAACATAATGTAGTGGACGGATATTGCGGCGGGGGTGGGGGGGGTATCCAGCCTGCATTGCCCGCTGACAGCAGTGGCTTGGGACAAGGTTTTTCCTCCGTGAGACTAGCCTCATCCAGCCCATTCATTTCATCTGCATAATGAAAGAGCTTGATCTAGATCTGTGGTTTCCAACCTCACCTGCCATTAGAGTCACCTGGGAAGACTATAAAACTCCAAACACCAGGACACACCCCAGACCATCTAAACCAAAGTCTCCAAGGTAGAACCCAGGCAGCCCCATTTTTCAAAGCTCCCTGGTGATTCCAGCGTGTATCCGAGCTTGAGACCATTACTTGGAGCCTGTGCTTCCCAAACTTGCCCAGTGTTTTCTTTAATTGCATCTTAGGCCTCCGGCCTGGGGATTTGGATATAGTCAGTCTGGGTTGAGTCCCAGGAATCTGTGTCATCGGCAAGCCTTCAACAGTTCTGATTTTTAGGCACTGGGGAACACACTGAGCTGTCTGAGAGTCCTTCCAACTCCAACACTCGGTTATTTTCTTTGTTCTTCTGCACGGCCTTCTTGTGTTATTCTGAAGCTGAAGTTATCAGAGAAAACTTGAATGATGTCCCAGGAATTAGCACTCTGACACTTACGCAGTTTCCTTGACACCATCACAGATCATTACAACTGCATGGGACGCTGGGAGTCATCCACCCGAATTCCCAGGAAATACCAAAGGGAGATGCCCAAAGTCACATAGCTATTGAATGCCAAAGTCAGAGACAGGATCCAGGCACCTGGCCCCTGATCCAACACCATCCTCCCAGCCCCTGCTGCCTTCTCGCGCCTCAGTCTTTCCAGCCGTGAAACAGGGGCAAGAGCCACTCCTCACCTCCTTTTGAGGAGTGTTCTGAAAGCGGCTGAGGTAACGTCTGCCGGGCTTCTGAGCACCTCAGATGAAAGACACTGTAATAAATACAAAGTACTTATTTTTCATAATATACTTTAAAGCTCTGTAAATGTTGAAAGGACCTTCTTACATAAACAGACAGAAACAACAGTGAAAAAAAGGTACCCCCTTTATTTCTTTTTTTGTATCCCAGACCCCCTTTTCCCATCAATTTTTGTCAGTATTGCATTGCGGCATGTTCACCTGGGCAGGAGCAGAAGGACAGAGGGCCCCACGTGGATGGTGACAAAGAGCCATTCTAAATGACCTCTCCCGTGTGATTGTCCCACACCACCTCATACTGTGCCTTCACAACACTCATCTCGACTTGCGCTAAAATGTTTATCCAAATGAGCGTTTGCTTAATGCCTGTCTTAATGCACTCTGCTTAGACCATAAGCCGCACGAGGACAGACATGACGACACGTTTCATGGACTGTATCCATCCCAACTATCTTCTGAGTAAATGAATACTTGACTCCGTGAATTAATGGTCCCAGTCAAAATGCTCACAGTTAAGATTTTAACCCAGTCGTTGGCTTCCCAAATCCTTGTTCTTTCTGCAACATCACATGGCCTTCCTGTAACATGAACTGAGGTCTATTTCTTTCTGGACCATTTCTCTTGGGCATAAATAAGTAGGTTTCTGGAAAGGCAAAGTGGTCCGGGGTTTGCAGAGAGATTGCAGTCAAAATATTTAACAGCTCACCTGCCACAGCCCAGACAGTAGGGACAAATACTGATTGTAAAACCACCAGTTGCCTATACAGGAAGCCCAGATAAGATGCAGGACCTCCAGGAACTTTGAATTTCAGATAAACAGCAAATAATTATTTCAGTATAAACAATACTCAGGACATACTTATACTAAAAAACATTCATGTATACAGCCAGGGGACCTGGGCTTCCAGTGTGATGGCAGATACATAGGAACACCACCGTCAGAAACAGTTCACTCAGGTTGCTAAGTCTTAAAGGCTGATTTTCTGTGAAAACGTAAAAGTTTAACCGGACACTGTTCACCCAGAGTCAGTGCTTAAAAGTGATTTGTTTTATTCTAGGAGTTTGAACAGGTGTGGTTGGAGCAAGACTCTCACTTCTAGTCTGTCCTCATGTCCTGCATCTTACTGCGATTCCTGTGTGGTCTGTTATGATTTAATTTTTTTGATTAGTGAGTTGTACCCCTAGCTAATACGGCCCTCTGAGCCGAGAGGCAAAACCATGTAAGTTTTAAAAAATGGTTAAGATAAAACAGCAGCATTACTAAAATATATGTTTATGTTAAAACAAATTCTGCACTGATCATAATAGTATTATTTATAAAAAATATTAATATACTATTTATAATATGATATTGATATTTAATATTAAGTACATAGTAAAACCTTCCAAACGCCCCAAAATAGGGAAGTTTTCCTGAATTATGGGCTTGTGTTTAATTTTCCTTTTCTTCATACATATCTACATTTTGAACTTTTCTATAGTGACCATATGTGGCCTTTTATAATCAAAAAAAAAAAAAAATACTTCTTAAGTTTAGTAACAACCCAATAAGATCAGAAAGACAGATGACAGGGGCCATAAGGCTAAAACCAAATCTTCCTCCTGAGGAGCAGCTACATTTATGGAAAAACGTAGCCGTTAAACTCAGACTGAAAATGCCAACAACGACTCACTATAGAGTGGAAATAATCAGTCAACCGACCCATGTTTTGTCTACATGACATAAATAACTGTTTGGGTTGGTTTGGGCTTGGTTTTTGTTTTTTTTTTTTTCCATTCCATTGGCCAATTTGGGCATACTGTTAACAGAATATTTGATTAATTTAGACTCTTTTCTAAACTCCAATTTAGTGCAATGTTTAGCTTGAAATTTACTATGAATGTCCTTGAATCTCCACCTGTACACAGCACCCACAGGAGCAAACAGCACCACCTTAATTACTGCACTAATCCTCTCCAACGGCATTCTGTGCTCATGGATCTGACCTAATAGGTAAAACACTGGGGTGTTTTCTCTACTGGAGCAATGTCACATGGCAAGGGTGTGTTGCCTGCCCCTTGAGAACATTTGTTTGTAAAGGGGTAAGAGTTTTTTAATATATATGCAAAGAATGATAATGAAATGTGTCTGGCCTGAACATAATCAAACGAGATTCCACCTAGTTTCAATAATTCAGAGCGCCAGGGCTGAAGACATTTTTACCGTAACTCATATTTTCAGCCCTGTGAAGTTGCCGCCCACACAGGAAATGACTTGGAACAGGTGGTCCACGGAGCTTGCTGGTCTTGTCTGGCTCCATGGGTAATGCTTGTGGGCTCCTGAGTCACTGAACAATTATGAGCCTGAACAAAAGGCTCTCAGATAAGCCCTAAGTCAAGACACAGAGAAAGGCAAGGTGCAGAAGATGATTGTCACAGCGTGCTAAACTGTTCGAATTGAGCTGATGAATGAGGCCCCTTAGGAAACAATGCCTCCTTGGTTTGTGCTCCTGCTGGCTTCCCTAGACAAGAAAGCACAGGTGAGGCGAGGGGCATTGCACACCTCGGATTCTAATGAACTTAAGCGTGTTAGGAAACATCGTCCTTACAGTCAGTGCTCACAGGGGCAAGGAGCTATCTTTTCCCGCTGTACATACTGTATCTCCTTTGATCTCTTCCCAGACTGGGAGGTGACAAAATTCTTCCCATTTCACAGATGAAAGAATGGAGGCTTACAAGCTCACATACTTAGCTTTATCTTCTAGTAAGGGCAAATGGACTGTGCTAGAGGTTGAATTGTGTTTCCCCCAAAAATTGTATGCTGATGTCTTAAGCTCCAGGACCTGAGGATATATCCTTATTTGGAAATAGGGCCATTTCAGGTGTAATTATTTAAGATGAGGATACTGGAGTAGGGTGGATCTCTAATCCGATATTATGACTGCCCTTATAAAAAAGAATGCATGTGGAGAGACAGAGACCCAGGGAGAAGGCCCCGTGAAGAGGGAGAATTGGAACGACTCATCTACAAGCCAAGGAATGCCAAATATTGCTGGAAACCACGAGAAGTTAGGAGAGAGGCAAGGAAGGGTTCTCCCCTGCAAGTTTCAGACTTTCAGAGGGAGCGTGGCCCTACCCACAACTTGACCTCAGACTTCTAACTTCTGAAACTGGGGGACAATAACTTTCTATTGTTTTAAGCCCCCCAGTCTGTAGAACTTTGTCACGGCAGCTCCAACAAACCAATAGAGATGAGAACTAAAGTTTATTGAGGGCCTGGTATGTAGATCTTCTTAAGACCTTTTTAGAAACTTCATCAGCTATACAAAAGAAGTAATTGCTAACTTGAATATATAATTCAAATAAAAATAATGTAAGTGGATAAGGTATGGCTGACAGGTAAGAATCAGAGTAAGTGGCTCTGTTTAAAAAAGGCAGAGAAATGAGAAAGTAAAGGGTCTTTGTGCAAATTCTAGAAGACCCTCCTCATGATAGTAAGTTAGACTCCACTTTGGAAGAAAAACCCTAGTGAGAACCCCCATCCAACTGCAAAATCAGAGGGAATGTGTATAAGACCATATTCATTCCAACACCAATTACAAGTTCAGGGGATTCTCAAAAACAACCCTAGTTTCAACAATTCACTAGAAGGACCACAGAGCTCACTGACAGCTACTCTACTGATGATTAAAGTTTGTTACAGGGATGGATACAATTATCAGCAGAGAGATGAGCATAGACTGGAACCAAGAGAGTGCCACATGCAGAACTGGCACCATCCTCTCCCTGTGAAGCCACGACAGCATCGCTGTCCCAGCATGGACGTGTGACAACACACCCACTAGGGAGGCCCACTCGAGCCTCCATGTCCACCATCTTTGCTGAGGCTCTTTGGCCATGAAGGAGTAGCTGGCTGCCACATAGCTGGAATCAGTTTCCCTAAGGAGATCCAGCTGGTACCATGTGACCTGAAGCCCCCACCCTAACACATGTGGACATAGCTCAGAGCCTGACCCCAAATCAGTTGTTACTGCCTGGCTGGTCCCAGGCTCCCAGGCAAGCAAAGCAACTCTTATCAGACACAGCCATTCTCAAGGCACACAGATCACGTCCCAGAAGCCGAGGGCAAAGCCCAGACCTCTCTTTGAGTAAGTTCAAATTCTTTACCGTACCTTAGATTAGACATAGACCTTCATTTTTCCATCTGACCCCACTGTGGTGAAACATTGGGTCCCAAGACCCGATTCTGGGAGCAACCTTTCTTTCACGTAGACCCTCCAATGGGAAGAGAAACCTCCCTCACCCTCCCACAGGCTCTATTGTGCGCTTGGAACAAACCCAGCTCTGAGCCTTCTCATGGGGGGAGTCTTTGTGCAACTGGAGTCTTCCAAGGTCTACTCTGTATGTGCTCACTGGGCTGCTGTGTCCAGGAACAAGACACAGCCGAGCCCTGGAAAAGCAAGAAAGGCCCAGGTCTTGCCTCAGTCAACAGGGATGGGCACGGGACAGTGGGATGGGATCTCAGAGAGGGCGAGGAGAAAACAGCCTTGCAGCGGAAACCCCAGGATGAAGGTCAGAGCCTGTGACCCTACAGCTATCCCTGCGCCTGAGACATGGGTAGACGGCGCCCTCCCGCAGCCCAAGTCGGGTGGGGGGCGTGCATCCTGTCTTTGTGCTTCTTTTTTTATGCCCAAACACAGAGCACATGCCCCTCCTCAGAAGCTGTCTTCCATAACTAAATTAACCAAAAGGAGCAGCAGGAAGTACTCCTTCAGGTGACATTTATTCATACATTCTTCCTTCTGCTTCTAGAATTAATCGGTGCCTGGTCCCTTTTCTGAAAGTTCAGAGTGTTTGTAGAAAGCAGCTGCTGCTTTTCTGCCCATAGGAGCATTCATGCATCTGTCTAATTTCTTACATTTTACCACCACAGTATACGTTATTTCTGCATTTTCATGCAGCATGCAAACATTTGTTGAGCATTTAAGATATTTTTACAATGTATACAAAAATTAGAGTGAGAGAAAAAGTTTGTCTGAGTGACACTCCTATCCCAGCTGCTTCGTGAAAGGGGCTTTCTGTCCTCCGTACACTTTTCATGCAAAATGTGCTTCAGGCAAAGGGGCAATTTTAGAAAGGAAAACCAAAAAAGAAATAGAAAGAAAACAGGGAATCAGTGTAATCATTTACAGCTAATTTGAACTTTTTTTTTCCCTCTGCAACTTTGCAGGATTTAAAAGATGCATTGCATGGTAAATGACTGAAATAAAAATGTGTTTTAATGGAACTCTATGGACAACCTACCTGCAAATGGAAATGGAGTTGAAGTTATCGAAATGATTTCCATGAATGCATGAGACCTACAGGATGGAATAAATGTGTTTCGAATCTCGAGTTTTGACCCATCATTTGAAATTCATTTTCTCTGACTTTTCCATAAGCCATGCCAACGAAAATAAAGGAACCAGCCCTGGTCCCAGCACATGCCTCCCCTCCTCACCCACCAGGCGCACCCGCTTTCCGACGCTGCCATGTGGATTCAGACGAATGCATAGCAAGTCGTCCTGGCGTCTGGTTTTCATTGACAAGAGCAGAAAATTAGCATCACCTTTGGCCAGATTCTGCGACGTATTCCATAATGCATTAGGGGGTCCCTTTCTGATTTTATTTTGTATTTTGGCTTGATAGCGCAGTTTCCCTGAACTTCAAAGGTTGTTCTCTGCCTGAATAACTCATCCAAGCTTGGAATATAAGAAATGGGCCTTTATTCTAAGTGGGAATTTACCCGCCAAAACTATAAGGGAACCAAAGGGCAAAAAGTCCTTCATAGTGGAGTGAAATAAAATAAAGCCTTAATAAGACTTTCAATGTGAAAATGCTTCCTTGAATTTAGAAAAATCAAGATGTGGCCATATCCTTACTCAATGACTAATTATCATGGGCCCCCCAACATGAGCACTGCAAACCCTGATACGCAGAGATGGCTGTGAATTTTTCCTTCTAACCTGTAAAGGGCATCAGCAGGACTGAGGCTTTGCACCGTGTGTTTGTACTTTTCCAGTTTTACACCGATCCTTTATAGTATATTAATATCATGCGTAATGTCAACATTTGGAAAAGGTTCGTGACTGACAGGGCTGAAAAGGCATATTTCTCCAACAGCCTGTTTCTATAATCGAAGTCATTCTTCAAGACTCAGACCACCATATGCTTCCACTTTTTTCCCCCCTGTTTATCAAGGGACCTCAGCACACTGGATTTCAGTATAAATTTCAAATATATTAAGACAGTTCCAAAAACTGAAGCCAGCTCACCCCCGGCTCCTTGTGCACCCCTCTTGTGAGGGTCTGTTGAGGCCTTGGATGCTTCTCAGCTGCGGTTGGGGTCAGCCCTCATAATAGTAATCACTGAGCTTTTGTTGTATGCCAGGCACTGTACTAAGTACTTTATGTGTGTTAGGATAGTTAGTTCTCCCAAGAACCCAGTAAAAGAAAGGTTACTTTCTTTTGAAAAGAAAGGTTACTTTCTATTGAGACAGGTTAGGGAACCTGCCCAAGGCCCAGTGACGAGTGCAGCAACATGGCCATCCCATGCCCACCCCATGTTCTTATTCTCACCATACTGACCCAGACTAACGCCTGCTCACCACCCCTCTGCACAGATACACACCTGCACACACCCCAATATACACACCCCTTCTTGAATGTCTCCCTTTAGGGGCTCTCAATTCTACTTCTAAGGGAGCGATGCCTTCTCCCACTCCCTGCTTCACTCTAAGCCCTCAGCAGGCGGGGAAGAGCATCCTTTTCCTGGACTGGGGTCTGTCATCGTAAAATGCATTTGACCCACAACTAATTCCTTCCCAGCCCCACCCAACCAGGTGACAGAGAAGTAACCCAGTACAGTAAATATTTATTAAGCACATATGATTTATGAAACATGGATTATTATGATGGGGCAAAACCTTTCAATGATCCCTGCCCTCAAGCTACTCTCAGCCTTAGAAGTTTGATCTGCGGGACTCCTGAACACGTCTGTGGTATTCGGAGACCCTGACATGAAAGAGAATTGGAAAAAGCCAAAGGAGGAGGGGTTGCCTGACTTAGAAAGGCCCCCCGAGGCATTCCCAAGAGAAAAGAATAAATCCTGAGAACAACAGGAGGCCCCAGAGACTGCGATGCAGGAGGCCCTGGAACAGGACAGAAGGTGCCTTTGAGAAGAGGCCTGAGGAAGGATCTCGCAGTGTTTAGCTCTGTCTTTCTGTGGGCGTGATCCTCCCCTTTTTCCCTCTTCTGGAGACTTCAGGGAGAGCTTACCTGACTCCTCAGTGCTCTCACGGTCAGAATCGCATCTCTCAGAGGTGCAGCTCTGCCAAGTCAGGACTGATGGTGAAGTTGGGCCTCAGGGGAGTTAGAGTAGGTACTTCCAGGGACACAGGAGGCCACCGACCCTAGAAGGACTAATACACTGTTTAAAGAAAACGCCACACAACTTTAACGCAGAACAAATGCGTCGTCGGTTCGAGGTTACCATGGCAATGCAAAGAGATCAGAACTAGTGTGAGGAATCAATGAACTGGAGACGGCTTCTGTGTGTTTCCTAGAGAGACTGGGTGGACACAAGTGAGGTTGGGGGGTGCTCTCTGTGAGTGAGGGGCCAACTCTTTCTCCTGTCTAGGGTAACTACCTTGCCCTGCGCCCTGCGAAACCCCTCAGTCCTGGGCAAACCTACCATTAACCAAGAGCTAAAGGGCCAACCTCTGCAAATGAGTCCAACCTCAGGTGTGTTCCTTATGCCTTGTTTTTAAACAAGAAAACTGAAGATCAGAGGAGTAAAAAGATTTGCTCAAGATGACAAAATTAACAATGCCTCTAGGTGGGATTTGAATCTAGACCTTATGATTCCAACGTAAAGATACCACATAGTTTTCTACAATTTGTATTTGAAAGCCTCAAAATTTTTCTCCTTAATTTTTTTTGTTCTATTTCATATTATTTACCTACTTGTTCTTTAAACTTTAGCCACCAGGCCAGCTTAGATGTTGTTGGGCAACCCTATCAATTAGTGGTGGGGTTGCCCTGTTAAATAGATTGAATGCTATTCATGTAGATACAACTGCTTTGCAGAAACCTATGAGGTAGATCTAAAATTTACTAGAAGAAAAAAGTACATGATTGGGGGTGTAGAAAAGGCTTATGGAGGATGCACAACAGTGAATGTTGAGAAACTTATTTCAAAAATAATGTATATTTCTATATACATATAGAAAAGTCACACCAAATCATTACACTAAATATCTTATACATGCTCCAGAATTCTAACACTCACCTTCCTTAGAATTGAAGTCATTTATAAAATCTAGAAAATAAACTCCAAGCAAGTTTATGAAAAAAATAAAGATATCAGCCCTACTCTACTGATGACGTGCACCCATGGAAACCAAACAAGATGATGGATGTGAAAATGCTTTGAAAAATCATAAAGCACCATATTTCTATATTATGCTATTATTGGCTTCATGTTATTATTTTATGTGACACATCAATGTTTTGTCTTAACTATAACCTAGAATTATATTGCTCAAAGTTATTGTTCAAGTTTTCAAAGGAGGCGAAAGGATGTAGCAATGTAAGAGATTATGGGATTTTCATCTTCTCTCAACAGGACAACCATGTTAAATATGTATGACATGTGATCCTGGAAATAAACTCTTTTGTTTCTGACTCCTGTCCACAAAATCACACATTAAATGCCCTGACTTTAGAAATAGCTATAAGAAATAAACGGATAGAGAGATGGGCAGGATGGGTGAAAATAGGCTAAATGGGAAGACAGATGGATAGATGGAAGAATGGATGGGTGGATGAGGATGGAGCCTGTCCCTTGGGTGGGTAAGATACTGTTCTGTCTCTGAGCCGTGATTCATTGAGCACACTGTGGTCAGGTTAGTGCTGTCGGCCCATAGTCTGCTGATATAGAGACCCGTCTCCTCTTGGGCAAGCCTGCTTTGTCTCATGCTTATTTGCATATATTGCCTTGACATAAAATTACCTCTGGGATATCTGAGTGCATGCCTCCCACCCTTTGTCTCTTATCTCACTCTGGGAATACCACCAGTAAGCAGGCTTGCTGTGGAGCTAGAAGGTGTGCCCATGGCAGTGAACGTCCCAGGACCTGCAGCTGCTCAAGGTGGCTCACCTCTCTTTCTCATCACTTAGTGTCAATCCTAGATATGTGCCAGCTGTTAACATGATCATTATTACTCTTAGTGAAAGCCAAGGGACCCATGGTATAGTGAAGTCTTGTCTGTCCTCTAGGCCTGGGGCAAACACCACTGATCTCATGGCTCTCCAGGAGGCCCAGCCTATGAGCCTTCTTCTTCTTGGGAAGTTCTTCTTGGGAAGGACTGGCAGCCATCTCCTTGCTGGGTGGAGCATGGGATGGCTGCTCAATGGCTGGCCCTGGTGGACGAAGAACAAGGCTCTGTTGTGAGCTGAAGTTGTCCAGTGCTCCTGCTGTTGGCAAGTGCTGCCAGTGTGTGCTCCAGAGATGCCTGAGTAGCCCAGTCTGTCTCACCCAGACCTCTGTCTAGCTCTGCCCTTCCGCAGCCTCTGGATTGCCCCTCTTCAAGCGACTCCCAACATCCAGACCTGAATGGGTGCTGGAGAAACACACAACTACAAGTAGATAAAGAAAACCAAGTACGATAAAGGGGACTCAGTCCTCCAAGACAGAGGACCCAAGGCCTGCAGTTGTCACTGGCGACTGCATTTAAGGCAAAATAAGAGAAAAGCTGAAAAGTAATGAGTTTTTTCGGGGATGTGCTATTACAGCACCAAAAGTGACTTTGGAGAACTGAAAAATGAGGTTTTGATATTAAAAACATAGAAAAAATACAAGTGAATTGGTGTTTTGGAAAATGAAAAAAAAAATCTTACAGTTAGAATAAATCTCAAAGAGGTCTTAATTATGAGAAAGAAAACCTAAGAGACTGCAATAAGAGACTGGAAGGTGTAACACAAATAATATGAGTTCCAGAAGGAGAAAACAGCACCTGTGGAGGGAAAATTTAAAAAGCAGTGAAAGAAAGAGAATTAAGATATTTCTGTGTAGCAAAGTAAACTGGTTAGCCTAGTCTATCTAGTACACATTGACTGAGTGGGTTTTTAGGTCATCATCTAGAGTTGTGATTTTCTTACTGATGCTTGCAAAGGTGAGCCTACATTCCTGTGAGTAGCAAGTAGAACTTTTCCTGGGCAGAAAGGTCATTTCTGGTTTTAATCTCTGGGGAATGAACAGAGCAGACAGACGGTAGGTCCCAAGGAGGCGGGAAAGATGTACCTTCTCTCTTTCTTGGTCTGGGTTTTTAGGCAACCAGGTGGAGTGTCGCAGTGTCAAGACAAAGACATAGCAGGTGGAACATAAGAGAGGTAGGAAAAATGCCAGGTGAGCTTGGGTTTCGCTGGCCCCACGCAAAGGCATCATGCAAAGGCATTTGAGTCTTCTCCTTCCCATTTCCTTCGCTTGTGATGCTCTCTGTTCACTTTGCTTGTTTTATCTCACAGCTTTTAGCAAAGCCATTCTGAATATTGCAAAATTGCCTTAGGTGATTCAAAATATTTAATGAATACCAGCAGCCCCTCAGGTGCACATAGACATGGCAGAAGTAACCAGAAGCTTTCCCACCCACAACCCCAGCAAAGTGGATGGGAAATCACAGGAGCTGAATCTCCCCAGAAGGAGACTCTCTGCTTAGGGGCCAACTGGGTAGTCCTGGGTTTATTTTGTTGCTTTCTTTTATACTTTGCTGCATTTCGCCCAGTTTCTGGATAACACATCTTTGGATAGGTATTTCCCCTGGGACAGATGTTTGACACACTGGCTTACTTCAAATCACTGTATTTAGAAAAGGACCTGTGAAGTCTGCTCTGTAAAGCAGATGTGGGTGGCCTACGCATGGCTCATTCACCTCCTATGGGAGGAAGGCCAGCGTTCCCTGTGCCCTGACCTACTGATTCCCCCAACTCCTTCCTGGAGCCTGGCTTCTGACCATGGCCAGAGCCACGAACAACTGCAAGCCCTAGAGTGATAGTAACTTATGAATCAACATGTAAGTGCTCTTCCAAGAAATCAAACTCAGGGGCCTATGCAGTTTGCATGGTGCAATGGAGTGAATGTTTGTGTCCCCCTCAAAGTCATATGCTGAAATCCTAACTCCCAGGGTGATGGTATTAGAGGGTGCGGCCTTTGTGAGATGATCAGATCATCAGGGGGATGGCCAATGAATGGGATTAGCACCCTTATAAAAGGGATTCCAGAAAGCTCTCTTGTTCTCTTTCCACCATGTGAAGACCCAGCAAGAAGATGGCCATCTGTGAATCAGGGCATGGCTCCTCACCAGACATTGAATCTTCTAGTGCCTTGTTCTTGGACTTCCCAGCTTCCAGAACTGTGAGAAATGAAGACCTCTCCAAGTCTTTCTTTGCTTCTCTAGTTAAAGAACACTAACTGATAACTTGACCCAAAGCATCAAGAATAGTTTGAAAATCCTTTACCAACGTGTGTTTAGAAATGGCCTCTCTTCAGGGGACTGCCCTATTCTCTTTGGACTTGTTGAAGGTCTGAGTCCCTCACTCCTGCTGATGCACTCAGGTCAGGGGATTTTTCCTGCCTGGCTCAGCAGGTGTCAGGAAGGTGCACTGGGAAACTTCCAGCATTTGGAATAGTCTACATAATCATTCTTTCCTAAATTTGGGCACCAATCTTGGGCTGCAGGGAATCGTGGAGATTGCCGTTCTCTGTGTTAGCAGGGCTCTGTACTTGTACTATTCATGATCCCCACAGAAATGTCAAGAATGGACTTAAAAGGCACAATAAGGATTTGACTTAAACATTAGGCCAGGGGGTAAGACTTTCCAAAGCCCTGTTCAACTCCTTGACTGAACGTAGAAGTTTCTAGGAAAGTGACATATGAAAAGATTGCTTGGTTTAATTAGACAAAAAAAGTAGGCTATATGTCAATAGGGATAAATCTTTCTGAAGTTTTAGAAATCATACTCTAGCATCTGCAGCTGCTCATTCTCACAACCCTCTTAAGATTTATACTCACGATTTTATTGTAATCATTAATCTAGATGATCTAAGATTATGTTATTGCATTAAAGGCTAAAGTGATGAAAAGATCAAGGCATTTAATGAAGTGCAAAATTCATCCCAGTTAGAAAAAGCAATGTTTCCCTCCCAAGGGAAAACCCAACAGAAAATGGGGCTTTTTCATGAAAGTTATTTGTTTTTGTTTAAATTTCTGGATGGCAGGATAAATTTGTGTCATATTCACACATAAATAGCACCAAGTGGCAATGAGGCAATTGAATTCCTTGGCATTGAGCCTTGCATTCCTTCCTCAGTTTAATGAGATAGATCAATAGAAGGTTGCTTGTATAACTGAAGAGCAAAGATAAAGAATTTAAGCCCCTCCCAAGGTTGGTGTAGGAGGCAAAACACCTACCGTGAGCTTAGGAGCTCAGACCCACCACGATTCTGGCTCAACCATCTTTCATCTTCTTAAGTTTACTATTTAGCTGCAACTAAAATTTTGTTTGCTTTATATATTTATATATGTATATTCTATCTGAAATCATTTCTTTCTTCACAGTAAAGATTTATATAAGAGTGAAGGAAGGAAATTAAGAAAGAAAATATACATAGTACAGATGGTATAGGAGACTCTGACCTCATCCATTTGAATGGGAAGTAATTGTGTTAAAAATCATTGATTCTTGTTTGCTTTTGTTCATTTAAAATATTAAGAAAAGGAAAAGGAAAAACAAAAGAATGCCACATGGAGAAACTGTAGGTACCACACACATGAATAATTCTAAATAAAGAAGTTGACGTAGACTGAGGTAGGTTCAGAATCTTTCCAGTGTAGGAATATTGAAATATTCATTGACTTTTTTTTTTTTATGTGAACTGAAGCAGATTGCAGCACAGCCAACCCAGTCATGCTAACAGCTGGCTCACAGAGAGATGCCACTCACTAATGACAATTGCTGACGTGTGGTGAACACAGCGGATCAACAGATGGGAAGACAGTCGACAGCACTGGTTGTGTTCAGAAACATTTGTTCAAATCCAAATATTGGATGAAGTCTTCCCCAGGTCCTGAAATTCTACATTTTCTATGAACAAGCTCCTGATGCCAAATACATGCCCCTTCCAGAAATAACCACACACACTGCTTTCGCCACTCTTTGTTGCGTTATTGGCACCATTTTGCTCATTCATATGCCTTTTCTGATGTGCCAACATTGTTTCATCTTTTTTATCTATTTGCTCACAGAGGGCAAGATTTATGCTGTGTTATACCGGTGGTGAGTGTCAAAAAGTAGAAATAACTAATCCCTCCAACTTTGGGGGCTTGTAAAAACCACAGTGCCATGTTTCTTGTGATGCATTGTACGGACCACTTGCATTGTACGAAGCTGGGATTGGGGGAGACGGTCAGGAAGAAAGGGAGCTGTGTGGGCTCGGCCTGCATCTCCAGCGGCACACGTGGATTGGGAGAAGAGGAACATGGGACTTAAATTTTGTCCTTTCCCCAAGAGCAAGCTGGGAGACAAAATCTCCCACTGGAGGCTGCTGGTGTTGAAGATCGGAGCGGACTGAGACCCGCATTTGGAAACGTCACACAAGGTTTGAGTTAAAGCGAAGTGGCAAACAAAGTGAAGTATCCCAGCATCACAAGGCATTCCAGTTTTCAGACTCTAATAGGTGCTGAAAAATGTCATGTCACTGTTTAGGTGCGAATGCTTCGTAGCAGATGTCTCTGCAGGAAGGGACCCACCCCGTGTGGGGGAAGGAGCCCAGAAGCAAGAACCAGGAGCCACATGATCAAGACCTGCCCCTGACGCTAATTGGTTTTGGAAGTTCAAACAAGGACATAAATTCAGTGGCTCTCAACTCCCCTGTGAAACGAGGCCATGTGGGTGTGGAAGGTCACGGGCAGCTCCTACGGAGCACTGGAGTGTAAATCACAGAGGAAACCCAGGGCTGGGACTCTGCTCATTCATGTTATTTGTAGCCTAAAAATCTTCCAATTGAAGATTTTCTCCCCAAGTCCACAGGGATGGAAGATGTGTGTGGGATCATCCTTCTTTTCGAGCCCAGAGCTGTCACTTGTCAACAAAGCCCCCAATAGCCGTGAGAGTCCTCAGTGTTATATGAATCGCAATAGGCAATAAGAACTTACTTGCAGTTCTCCTGTAATACCTAGTCCACCCTAGGCCTATTCCCTAACACTATATCCACATTCTAGGTTATCAGCTTTAATCGAGCTAGAACTAGCAGTAAAGCTTCAAACACATTCAAGCATCCAGTGTCCAACTTGCTCAACTGAATTCACCTTGTCTCTTTGTAAGAAGCAGAATCACAGCAGAAAACCTTGAGGGGGGAAGAATCTCAATAGAAAAATAAAAGCAGTTTTTTTCCCCACTAGTATGCACTAGTTATGCAATTAGTGAAGTGTTAAATAAATACCTCTATGCATATTAAAGACTATTTAATAGGCACCTTCCCCAATGCATGTTTATCCTTTAGCAGACCTTCGAAAATAAGTCACACTGATTTATTATGAACTTCAGCGTGATTTATTTTTCCTTTATTTTTTTCGAATCCTGGATACAGGGTTGAGTGGCCTTCCCATTTCTGGGATGCAGAGATGTGCTCTGTGAGTGTGTGCGTGGCTGTATCTTGATAAGTTGCCGTGTACTGCACGTTGTACCCTTGCACTCTGTTGGCACAAACACTAGGATGGCAGTTCACACCCCCTCTTTTGTAAATCCTTGCTCCGGAATGCACTTTATAGAATGTTGTGGGAGCAAAATGTTTTGTGACAAGTCCCTAAAGTTGATATGGAGAGCAGACTGCGTAGAAGAAGTTAGAGCTAAACTATTTCAGCTGGGTTTTGTGACAGCTCTAGGGGGAAAAAAATATGTCCTCTATGTCTGTGGTCTCCATCCCCCGGGCCACGGACCGGTACCGCACAGCTCCACCTCACCCCACCTCTACCCTGTCCGCGGAAAAATTATCTTCCATGAAACCAGTCTTGGGTGCCAAAAAGGCTGGGGACCACTGAGTTATGCTGTAAATTTGGACGTGAGACTAGCAGCAAAGAAGCAATCAAGGGTGAGCAGCAGGAGAGAGAGCAAGCTTCATCTATATTTACAGCTGCTCCGATTGCTGGAGTCACCACCTGAGCTCTGCCATGCTCATCCCCCAATTGAAACTGGTCCCTGATGCCATGAAGGTTGGTGAACGCTGCTCTATGTTGCTCCAAGGCAGCTTTGCCCACAAAACACTCCTGACCACAGGCCCTCTTTGTGCTGCTCCCTACAGAGAAGGGGTGACAGACCCCAACTCTCACAGCCCAAGACTCTGGGAGAGGTGCGAGAAAGACAGCAGAGGCAAAGAACTTGCTTTCTTCTCTCTTTCGTTTTCCTTGTTTCAATTTCACAAGAGGTTTAATTTTAAGAGGTGGAAAATAAACTATCATCTACTTGGAAAAACTGAGAAGCACACTTGTCACAGCTCATCTTTACAAACATGAAGAATAGCTTTACAAGTATCTTTACAAATATCACAGCTGTCACCCTCATCTTTACAAATATAGTTGTCCCTTGGTATGCCTGGGGGATTGGTTCCAGGACCCCCAGAGTACATCAAAATCTATGCCAGCCCTGCAGAACCTGCCTAAAGGAAAAGTCAGCTCTCCGTGTATGTGGGTTTCACACCAAATACTGTATTTTTGGTATGCCTTCAGTTAAAAAAAATCCTGCATATGAGAGGACCAGTGCAGTTCAGACTCATGTTGTTCAGTGGTCAATGGTATTAACTCATTTAACCTTCATTATCTTGTGAGATAAGTGCTATTTTATTGTTCCCATTTTACAGATTAAAAAATTGAGGCACAGACAGGTTAAAGAGCTTGCCTGAAGTCACCCAGCCAGCAAGAGCAGAGACAAGGTGCTGACCCCGGCAGGCCAGCAACAGAGCACGTGCTCTTTGCCACCTTGGTCTGTTCCTCTCCCAGAATATTCTATCAACCAGCAGCCCCACCAGCAGCATGTGTGCCCTTCTCTCTCCATTGTGAGGACAATAAGTGCTTGTCTTGATGTATTGAAGGGCTCCTCCCCGCCTCGCACAATGTCAGGATTCAGCAATATCATGTATATTCAAACATTTACAAAAACGTTACTCATTAGTACTAAATTTGTGATGACACGGTCAGAGTAGAATCGTGGAACTCTGTATTAGTTTGCTAAGAAGGCTGTAACAAAGTACCGCGAAGGGGGTGGCTTTAAAGAAAGAAATGTATTGTCTCATAGTTCTTGAGACCAGAAGTCCAAAGTCAAGGTTTCGGCAGGGTTGGTTTCCCTGAGGCCTCTATCCTGGTCTTGTAGAAGTCCATCTTCCTCCCATGTCTTCACGTCATTACGTGTATCTCTGTATCCAAATTTCCTCTCTTACTAAAGACATGAGTCACATTGGATTAGAGCTCACCTTAGTTAAGTCATTTTTGACTTCATTAACTCTAGAAAGACTCTATCTCTAAGTAAGTTCACACTTTAAGAGATTGGGATTAGTACTTTGGGACTTCAACATGTGAGTTTGGGGAGACACAATTTAAGCCATAACGGACTCTGTATCTGAAAGGAAATGTAGACCTCCTATACCATAATAAGCTCAGTCACTGGGGAGACAGATTTAGAGGGATGACATGCTCCACCAGAAACCCCCAGGAAAGCAGTGGCAGATCCAGGAACCAATCTTCCTAGATGATAAACTCAATTATTAACTCAGTTCCTCATATTTCAATTCACTTTTATTTCCTCACACACTGAACTATACACAGACGATTTTCAAACATAGATCCTGAATTTTCTCAATGAATGAGCATATGAGGGCTGAGCTCACACCCTTCCCTTCTCATGGATGGCTAACCTTCAGGAACATGAAGGCAAGTTTCTCAGCAGCTCAGCTGAACAGAGAAAATCATTTCTGGCTCAATTCAAATCATTCTGTGATATTATTGTGTTTAAACTCAAGTGTATCCAATCTAAATACTAATATTAAAAAAAAACCCACACTCAGGTCAAGATTAGGGAGGAAGGAAGTTAAATTTCATAGATCATGTTCTACATGGCAGATATAGTGCTCAGTGCTTACACATGACTTATTTCAATTCAATATATGAGCATTTTAGGTCATTTAATATTTTGAATTATCTTCCTCAATGCTTGTGCCCAACCACAGGGAAACTAAACTCTGCCTCTTCATTTTTGGGGGTGGGAAAGTCAGAAATTCTTTCCCTAGACCTGGTACCAACTATTGGGCAACCCAGTGAAGTCTTCCAACTCCTTTGTCCCTCAGTCTTTCCATCCAAAAAATGGGGATGCTTGTCCCTGAGTTCTTTTATCTCCTCCTAAACAAGGAGGTAAGATTGTTAAAGGCTCTGATTTTACTAGATAATCCTGACATAAACACAGCCTGGGAAAGTGTCAGGATCACTATGTGCTGCTTCCTACAGGCCCAGTGTCAGGGAAAATTTGGCTGAAAGTTTAGCCTGGGTGACAAGTTTGGGGTGAGACTCAGAAGCCAAAAAAATGTGAAGAAAATAGAGATAAGTCTTTTGCTCAGTGTTACTGGAGAAACTAAAGTTTGTTTTAAATGAAGATACGTGGGGGTTTTTCCTTGAACGTCATGTAGGTTATCATGACGGGGACTCACGAGTGAAATAGATCAGGTGCTAATTTACCAACCTGCGCTCTCTGGCAATGGGCTGGTCAGTGGCCGGGTGAGTGTGTGGGGCTAGAAACAGGAGTTACTGAGAAGAAGCAATAGAACTGCACCTTCATCAGTGCACCTGTCTCTCTCTAGCTTGGTTATTGCCCACCTTTTCTAGATTGCCCTCTACTTACTCATTTAATATCAAAGTTACAGAAATTTTTAATTCCCAGATTCTAAATGGGTCTCATCCTTGCACATAGACCTTTGTGCTCATAATCGTAGTTTCCAAGGTATATTGAACTAGCTCTGCAAATATTGCTGCTGTATTATGCCTTCTTTATTAGTTCAGTCCCTTATGTCTTGTCCAAATCTATGGAATAAGTTGTCTCCCTATGCGGCAGACCCCGTGGCCCACTGAGCATCCTCTACTCCTCCTCTTCTCCCATACTGTTTGAATTCTGATTTTTGTCAGGTATCAACCAGAGAGTTCTTACTATCCACAGAAGGGGGGGTCTGCCCCAGGCCCTGGGATGAGTAGTGACTCAGAGCTGCCATGAGCCGTGAAGGGATGCCCACCAGGTCCCCATTATGTGGGTTGAATTTTGTTCCCCCAAAATATATATTTAAATACTAATCCATGGTTCCTATGAATGTGGCCTTATTTAAAAATACAGACTTTGCAGATGTAACCAAGTTAAGATGAGTTCATACCAGATTACAATGGATCCAAATTCCAATGACTGGTGTCTTTACAAGAGAAAGAAGACGCAGACATGGACATACAGGGAAGAAGGCCATGTAGAGACACAGGCAGAAATTGGAGTGATGCAGCTACAAGCCATGAAATGCCAAGGATTGCCAGCATCCACCAGAAGCGAGGAGTGAGGTAAGGAAGCAGATGCTTCTCTTAGAGTCTTCAGGGGAGCAAGGCCCTGCCCAAATCTTGTTTTCAGATTTCTCGTGTCCAGAATACACTTACGTTGTTCTAAGCCACCCGCTCGTGGCACTTTGTTATGGTAGCCCTGGCAAACTAATGCACTGATCAAAGACGAGAGCAACACAGGCAAAAGTTTTTCTTTGCCCTGATGACACCCCTGACTCCTGTTCTTGCCTGAGGCCATAATACCTGCAGCTGTGTCAGTCACCTGTGACCATGAAGCATTAAAGACAATAATGCATGCTAAGCATGGCAGAGCAAACGACAGAAAGACCTGGGTCCTTGGTAGATATCACAGAACATCTGAACCCAACCAGCAACTGCTGCCTGCCATAGTTCAGATTATGTGACAAATATAAAGTACTCTCTATTAGCTACAATCTTTAAGTGTTTACTGTTACTTGCAGCTGAAAGCATTCCTAACTGACATACTACCTCTAGTGCATGTACATTACATCCAATTACCACAATGCCTTACTCAGATACAGATATGATCACAAACTTCCCAGTTGCCTTCCCAATAGTGTCCAAACTCATACCAGGTCATTCAGAACCTGTCATTATGGGGTTCAGCCACATCTACTATTCCTGTGTCTAGTTCCTGCACATTCCTGTACACAAACCTTACATGTTGGTGAAACTGGAAGGAATCACTTCTTAAACACACCCCTACTTGTGTTGATTTGTATGCCTGAAATGCCCTAACGTGATTGCCATTTCGAACACTAAGAAGGTAGCTAGAGAAATGAACAAAGTGCACATCAGCACCACTGTAACAGTGATGACTGGAAACAATTGAAGCATCTAGGCATCAAGGATTGGTTCACTGTGCTATGACATATTCGTACAACAGAACACTCTAGAGCTTTTTAACTCCTTTCCTCCTCATCTGTCCTGCAGAGCAGGCCTCTTCCTCCCACTGAAACTATGAAAATCACTTCATTAATAATCTCCCTGCCTCCTCAGCCCATCCAATCTAACCTCCATCTCATCACCAATCAATCACCTTTCCAAGGACTCTTCATGTTTTAGAATGCTGCTGATTTCAGTCCCTCTTCCCTGCTACTTGTTTGGAAGATTTATATTAGATTTAGAGTTTTTATTTTTAAATTCCAAGTTAATGAGAAATTTAAATGAATTACAGATGGTCTCTGACTTACAATGGTTTTTTGACTTTATCATGGTGCAAAAGCAATACACATGCAGTAGAAACTGTACTTCAAGTACCCATAGAACCATTCATTTTCAGTACAGCATTCAATAAATTCCATGAGACGTACAACACTTTGTTATACAATAGGCTTTGTGTTAGACGGTGTTGCCCAACTACAGGCTAATGTAAGTGTTCTGAGCATGTTTAACTTAGGTTAGCCTAAGCTAGGAAGTTTGGTAGGTTCGGGGTATTAAGTGGTGGCATTTGGTGTCGTCCATTCACACGTTCACACTTATGTACCAAACACTGACCGGGCAGGCACATTGGTAGCCCAGGGAGTTACAAAGAAATTATGACGGGGCCTGTCTTTCCAAAGCTTGAGCTAGCATGTGGAATTTTCAATATGTTCAAATTAAGAACCCAATACACCAAGATTGGAAGATCCCATAAAACTTTTAGGCCCCTTCTTGGTCGCTGAAGGCCCTTCACTATATTGGCAACTTAAAGCAGGTGAGCAGGAAGTGAAGCAGCACGCCACGTGTCGACGTGTTCTTCGTTTCTCCCCAGGAGCGTGACATTACACCTAACACCTCTGAAAGACCTGCCGTAGGTTTTTCCAAAAGCCTTGGCTGGTGGTGCTTGCCTGGCCTCCGGGGCAGAACGAGGCTGGCTCCAGGCAGTGGCCACCTAAGCACAGGCTCCTAAATCACCCCTTATCCTTGCCCCTTCCTGCTGTGCTGACAACAGCCGGAAACTGCTCTGAGAGCCTCACCCCACTGTAACAACTGTTGACGGACTTTAGAAAGAGTTTCTTCTCTGGCAGATAATTCAGAGTTAAAGGAACAAACATGTTGAAAACCCCATTCAAGGAAGGTTGTAAGTGTGAACAATGCTGATGATAACAGCACTTTTCTCAGAAGACCCCTTGGAAGAGCGTTGTCCACATTTATTTCAGGCCGCCGGGCTCTTATCTCGCATGTGCCATGTGCTCCCACGTATCTGCCAGCAGTTAGAGCCACTGAAGTTGAGAATGAAGTCCAGCTCAGTGCGGCTGACCACCAAATGAAGATCACGTGGTAGGAAAGAAGTTTGTCTCTCCCACATTTATTCTCAGCAGAATTGCGTATGTGTAGTAAGCAAAGCATCTTTCTGAAATGATCATAGTTATAGTTGTGCTCAGATTTTGACTTTTCTCAAGTATCTAAAACAGCATCAGGGCCCAGCTTGTAGCAGCAGTTGGAGATATCAGATGAGTTGCCAAACGTCCTTTGAATATTGGAGGCATGTATAATCGAATAGCCCACCACCCCGCGGCAGAGATTAGTTTTCTGAGAATCTTCTAGACTTTTGATCAAACAGTGTCCGCAGTCAAGAAGTGTAGTTGTCGACTGAGTGAAGCCACAGGGTAAAGGATGATTAAATTTGCAGCATTGACTTGAAATAACTGACCTCTGCATATGCACAAACACACACACACACACACTCTTCACATTTGTGTTTACATGTATAGATCACATGCACACACATGTGTATGATGGAAAGACATATACATATATGCAGGGAGGCTGGCACCATGGTTAGAAGCATTGCCTCTGAACATGGGCTGACTAGATTCACATCTTAGCTTCTTCTCTTTAGTGACGTGTGACCTTAGACTAAACATTCAACCCCTCTGCTCCCCAGTTTCTTCATCTGTAAAAGAAGGATCATAAAGGTATATGCCTCACAGGGTTCTCAAGGGACTAAAACGAGCTAGTATGTGTAAGGGGCTAAGAACAGCAACTAGCAGTCAGGGAGTGCCACGGAAGGGCTTATTAAATAGAAGCCACCCTTTTGATTAAGAGGGAGATGTGGTCTCTGTGTCTCTGGTTGAGCAGCTGTGAGTCAACCTAACTCAGAAGTTCTCCTACCAAAAAACTAGAGAGAGGTCGGGCGGTAGTGGGTGATCAATAGTATCTGTCGTGTCAGTACCACAGGTCTGATTTGTATTTTCATTTGTGTGAATATGTGTATTCCTCTCTAGACAGTAGGCTCCGTGGAGTCAGAGACAGGTTGACTGTGTCCCACCATTTTCTCCCCAGCACACAGCAGCAGGGTGCTTGGCACATGGCAGGTGCTTAATTAATATTTATTAAATGAGCAGTAACTACTACTATAATTGCTGCTGCTACTAATAGTACTATTACTATTATGCTCAGGACAAAATTTAATTTTCTGTATCATAGATTATTATACTGCAATGTGGGTTCTTGGAAATAATGCATATATTATGAAGGTGAGCTCCAAAAATGTTCAAATAATAATAGTAATGAAATAAAAATGTTCTCTTAATTAATAATTGAATTTTCTGCAAGGAAAAGAATAAGAAATAGAAAATAAGAAATTTTAAGAATTAAAATTAAAAAAATAAAGAAGAAACATTATCAGGGCTTTGTTCTACAAAAAGTGTAAAGTCAAATAAAGACTGGGAAGTTTATGTAGAAAACAGAGAAAGCAGTACTACTGGTGCCGAGTCATTCATACTCAAGGATCATCTGCAGGAAGCAAAGAATTAGTGCTTATGTCCACATAGCAAATCAGCAGACATAAAATACAGTTAAACAAACAGAATGTATACTGGATTTTTATGCAGGATGATAAATGCCACTTTTTGCCCTCACCAGGATTTAAGAAAGCAGGTCCTTCACTGGCCAAGGACACCAGGCTCTAGGAAACGCCTTGTTCAAAAGAAGCAGGATCAAGAGCTAGGCCAGTCGAAGCCATATACACCGGAATGTGGGACTGTGCTGGTGGAATTGTGCTGCAGATATTCTGGTTGAAGATTAAAGGAAAGAGAGAGAGAGAGTGAGAGAGAGAGAGAGAGAGAGAGAGAGAGAGAGAGAGAGAGAGACGGACTGCACTGGAGCCCACCCATCCAGAAGGAGGAAGCACTGATGTTTTCCAGGCGTGGATCAAACAGTGCAGATGCCGCCAGAGAGGCTGGGTGATGGCGGAGGGAGGGGCCGGGCGGGGGGAGCCCAGGGGGACAGCTGCTAGAAGTTGCCTTCAGTCCAAAGAGGAAGCAATGCAGAGCTGCTCCTCTGGATCTGTTCAAACAACAAGGAAGTGATGGGGCCCTGGAGAAAAAAAAAGGAGCAGGTTATTCTAGAGCCTACCATGGCCAATGGTAGGGTGCTGGATATTGCCGGCGGGTGACCCTCTTTTTAGAAGGCAGAGCTCTACAAGTTTAGAGTAAATATTGGTGGAATTCTAAGACTTCTGAGAATTAAACAGCAAGTTGCCTCAAAAAGAATAGAGTGTCCTTGTTAACAGCATAATCCCAACTGGGAAGAAAATGGGGAAGTATCTAAAGAGGTGGCCAAACAGGAAATTCTCTGGTTAGGTCAGATGTAAAAATACTTGTACCAAAAAAATAAATAAATAATCAAGGAAGATGAGTATAAAAGGGAGTAAGAAACAGCGGTGGGAAGCCTTGTGCCCAAAAGAGTTCCGCAAACTATGTTAAGGCCTAAAACGAGAGTCAAGAAAAAGAACAAGAGTGACCTTCTGTAGGGGCAGCTGATAGATTGTATAAACAGACCACAGGGAGAAAGGACAACAACTCAACTTGGTTGCATTAAACAAGCACTGCCTGACTGTCTTCTCTGTAGGCCGCTACCAGACATGGGGCCGCGACCTACTCACCAGGAGCTCATGGGCCAGATAAGGACAGCGCACAAAGAACGAAATTATGTGTCGGGGTGGTAAGTTTCCACAGTAGTAAGTATCTGTAAATGATAATGTTCAATTTGTGAATGTTCATTTAGGAAACACTTTGTCAAGTCCAAGAATGAAGAGGAAGGTTTTGCAGGAATTCCGACAGCGGCCTTGGATTGAGAAACACGCTTTAGGGAAAAGCAGAGGAAGAAGAACCTGCTGAGGAGAGTGAGGAGAAATGGTAAGAGGAGAGGGGAGATAACCTGGAGCAAATTATCTTAGAAATCCAGGGGGAAGATAATTTCCACCAACAAAGTGCCTATGGAAGTTGAATAACATGAAATAGACGTGTGTGCTAATAGAAACGTCCTAGTGATTTAAGGGTGGTTTTGGTGGCACAGTGGGACAAAAACAAGGTCCCTAGAAGGTCTGTGAGATGAAGTAGAGGAGACCATTGGTTCCAAAAGTTTGCCTGTGAGGAGAGAAAAAGAGACGGTGGACAGTATAGGAAGATATGAGATCCAGGATGAATTTTGTGCTTTGCTGTTGATTTTATTTTTTGTTTGTTTACACACAGAAGAGATTTAAATATAGTTGTATGTTTAGAGGAAACAGGTGATAGAACAAAAGCTGGTAGAAATTAAAGATAGTAAGGAGGAGGTCGTTAATAATGCAAGACTTTGAAGGAAGCAGGCAGGGCAGAGGAACTGGAGACCATTTGGGAACATGGGTGAGAGGTGGGTATGAGCTTCTCTGTGGACATTTCAGGGCTCTGAAAGTAGATTCCCCTGTAATCAATCAGTGCTTGGAGCAGAACAAGGAAGGTGTTACTCGGTGTTGGTTTTCCTTTCTTAGAAAATTAAGAGGAGACGTTATCCCCTAAAAGGGGGAGGAGGGAGAGTTTCAAGGGGGATTTGGAGACCGTGGAGAAACAATTTAGGAAAATGGAAGAGGGGCATGTCATGGGATTTGTAGAAGGAGAGGGAGGTAGAGTTCCCACCTCAAGCTGGAGGCGACTGCTGTGTAGGGCACCAACCTACACAGTATAGGAGTTTCTCCAGTTATCCTAGTGCAGAAACGGTGGACGGTTGTATTGATCCTGGGGTGGGGTTTGCCAGTGGTATAGTGGAAGGATGGGAATGCATGTCGGCAAGACAGGGGTGGAGGTGATGGGTCATGAGATCTAGGCTACTTAGTGATAGCAATGAAGGCAGCAAGGAATTAAGAGCCATTAAAGCCTCCAAGAGATAAAAGAACAAGTGCAGTAGGCATGTAGAATTATGAGAAAGAACAGTACAGTATTGTGGGCAGAGAGAGGGATACCTAGGTTTAAGTTTGTACAGAAGGAAGAATTCCAGGTTATATCCAGGTCCAGGGGGTTGCCCTGGGGTAGCGTGTCTGGGGTGGGGAAAGATGGAAACCAATGGAATTGAGGATGTTAAAAAATTAGTGTTGGATGGAAATGTTTTTGTAAAAATCATTGCCATGCTTGTTTATACACTGGGGAACCACATACGCATTCCTGTATTCTAAGGGAAGGACCTAGGAGAGAGGAAGATGTGAGTGTATGGCAGAGAGGAAAGATGGTGGAAGGAACAAAGTCTCAAGGAAGTGGGAGAGAAAGCCGTCCCGAGTCAGCTGGTGAGATGGGGGAACCAAAACAAGCAGAAGGAACTAGAGGTGGCTCTGGATGCAGGCACACCAACCTGGGCATTTGAGGCAGGGAGCTGAGGGGACGCTGGCTGTCCTCAGTGGCCAGGTGATCTGCTGTGAGACAGGAAGGCAGTGAGACCAAGCATGGGGGAAAGAGGTGGAGGTTTGGAACAGTCAGGGGAGTTTCCTGCTTAATGGTAGAAGGATGGTAATGATTTTCTCCAACCACACTAAGCTGCCCGGGCTTGAGAGCGGAGAATGCCAATCACGGATGCATTCCCAGGTGCATTTTGCCAGCTTTGGATGGTAAGAAGACAAGAAGATGAGGGGATTACCAGTGAAAACGGCCATGTCCTGAAAACCAAAAAGCCTGGCTGGATAAGGAAGGAGGGAACCTGGCAATCCTGAAGGATTGAAAGAAAATGGAGGAACCAAAGGTTGGTGGTGGTGGCGGGGGGGGCGGTGCTCAGGAAATTAAGAGTGGGAGGAGTGAGAACAGACTCTGAGGGGGTGTCAAGCAAGATGGGGGAGCTGTGACCTAATGGAATTTGTGAGGACGATCTGGGCGTTGGGCTTAACTGGAAACGTCCTATGAGTCAACACTGAGATGAGACGGCCGTGATAGGAGGTGACCTCATTACACTCGAACTGAGGCTTCACGGGCTTCTTTCTCTGTGTGACAAAGCGGAGGGCAGGAGACCGCTCGGGGCCAGGCCCACTCTGAGGGTCCACGCATGACTCCACCCAACACACATCAAAATGCATACCAGTCAATGGACGGTTATATAAACTCTTACATAAACCACCTACGGCTCAAGGAGATGTGTTTTAATTCTTGTTGTGCTTTTCACCCTGGACATGTATGTGATGGTCTTTTAGAACATGCTGCATTTTGGAAAAGGGAGGGCTGAATCTATGGCATCATTGGTTTTATGTTTTGCAACCTGTCGGACTAAAAAGGCCTATATAAACATTTTCCTCAGGTAAGTTCTGTAGGGATGAAGGGCTTCATTCCTGGAATGAAGCTCGTTAACAGCCCTGGAAAAGGAGGCTGTGCAAATAAGGTGTTACTGGGGATACTGGATTACTTACTTTACAATAATACCACAAGAAAAATAGTAAAAGTGTAATAAGCATAATCCAAACATATTGACTGTAATTTTTTTCTTTATATCATGTTATTGGGTCAAATTTTTACATTCCTATGTGTAAGAGAGTTTTATTTGCAAACAGAGCAAAATACCCCAGTGGTAACCTGAGTTTTCTTTAAATCTCCGTATATTATAGTTTAAACTGCAACTAAATCAAAAATGCAAGTTACTTATAAAAAAAAAATTTGAATCTATGGGACTACAGTGAGCTCTGTGAGTAGCTTTGAGTAGCGAGGTGGAGTGTCACAAAGGTAAAGTGCGTATAAAGCCCCTCTGTCCCTTCCTGTTTCCATGGCTATATAGTCACCATCAGCACCAGCATGAACCTCCATCTCTAAAGACCAAGAGTTACCTTGAGGACTACAAAGTTAAAACACATCAGAAGGTTTACTCTGCCTCAGCAATATTCATGTTAAGAATTACTGCAAATGAGATGGATAATAGGAGAGAGATGGATGGATGGGTGGATAGAAATAGAGAAAGAGAGAGAGAGAGAAAAACACAGACGGAGGGAGGCTATGGGTGGACAAATGAATACAGTCTACAAAACTCCCCAAGGGCCCAATCCTTACCCCCAAAATGCAGAGCCATCTGAAAATTGTTTGAGTTTCCATTTGCTGCCTACTTACCTCCAGGAATGGCCAACACTTTTGTCTTTTTTCCTTAGGCCTGAAAACTCCCTGGCAATAGGCAGACCCACCAGAAGTGTTAAGTCTTTATAACCCTGGAGCTGCTATTTTTAGGTTGGAGTCAGGTATTGTTAGGTGTGTCGATGGCAGGGGAGGAGAATTTTTCAGAGTCTTACTTTTTATGTAACTGATAATCTTCCTGTCTCCTCCATGTGCAGGATATTAATATTTCAAGGTGTTAGAAAACAGACTTCCTTAGGTCTAGAGCTGAGTTTTAGGCCAGTAAGAAAAAATATTACAGTCCAAGACTAAAGCAATGAAGAAAGGACTATCACAGTCTCTTCCATAGAATAAAGCTTCATAGAAGGAATTTTATCAATGCTTGAATAAATAAACCAATGAACAATTTCATTTCCTGCTTCCTAACTATGTTAATTCAAAAATACCATTCAAATAGAATTCAACCACCTCTGCTTCAAAAGAAAAAAAAAAAAATCTTCTGGAAGAGTCTCAGTAATAGGATAGGTTCTATAGGTTCTACTATCCTGTCTGGGTATCCTTGTTAGGGACTCAGGACTGTAACTCATGCCACTTACTGAACTGGACAAAAATATTCCAAGAGATAATTCAACATATTTTTATTTTAATATACCTGATAGATGTAAATGTGGATAAAATACAACTTGTGTGATTATAAAATGTCAGAGATAAAGGATAAAAAGTCATACATTTCTGTCTTTGGAGACTGTCAGACAACCCCTTCAATGACGGATGCCATTGCTCTTATACCAGATGATGGAACACAGATACATTTATATATCAGGGATGTTTGTGTTAACATAATAATATGTACAGTTACAAACCCACTGACACCAATGTTAGCACTAGGAAAAATATCTCCCTGGCACTGTAAGCTTCAATCCTGTGTTGGTTCCTCTCTGTGTGAAACATTTACCAATATGCTGCCTAAAAATAGCACACTCTGTCAATGCTCGCCCAAATGGCCAAAATGAGCTTTGAGGTCAAAAGTCAAAATGTCACAGTGTGTTTTACTAATGTTATAAAACTAATCTCTACAGAGTTCTCAAATAAAGAAATAAACTGTTTTACTCAATTTATCAGTTGTTCCAGGGGGACCATACATGGTCACATTTAAATATGACTTTGATATTGTTCTTGGATGTTGGGGAGACCTGTTGCAGAGTGAGCGGCCTAAACTCATTGGCCTTTTCAGAAAATCGGGATGAAGAATCCCCATGACCCTTGGCTTGTCCTGGTGCTCTGCGGTGTCCTCCAAGGCGTAAAGGAGATGGAATAACATAGAGGTGTGGGTCCGGCTCTGGACCCCTGCCTGGGTCTGAATCCACCGCCACCTCTGGCAGCTGTGTAATCATGGGCAAGTCACAGGAACCTCTACTACACCTGAGTTTCCTCATGAGTTAAACAGGAATGATCATAGTGCTGATCTCCTAGGGGTGAGGTAAGGGTTAACTAGGAAAAGAAATGTAAACCGAGTCTATAAATCAAGCACTCAAGAAGTACTTGCTATTATTATAAATCTTTATAAAACGTTGTGATCTTGGGCTTTTTTTTTTTTTTTTACCTTAAACATGGTTCAGCAATTTTCTAAGAGATCTATTATTGGAATCAACATGATTCTAAGAAATTCTCAACAATATTTTGGGGTACCTACAGTATGCCTGCTCGGCTAAGTACAGAGACTCCAAGATAAAGACTCTGTGTGGTCTGGGGGCTACTGGTCTTGTTGGATGCAAGAGGAAGTTGCTAAAATTCAAGGTGACACCATCTGTCTCTTTCTTTCTGCCTTTTTTTTTCATTTTAAATAATGGCGTGAATAAAAAGCCATGGGGGCAGAGATATGAGAATGACTAAATCTGCCCAGGGAGTCATGTCAGGGAACATTTAACAGGAGGGATCACATTTGGTGTGGAGCGTCACACGGAAATATGAGTTGGAAAAGAGAGAATGAAATGACACGGGAGGGAACGTTTTAAGTGGGGAAAGCGTTGGGGTGAGACATTTGAGCAATGTGTTTCCAGAACAGGATGAGACATTAGACGTAATTGATGCTTAAGGTGAGGGGGAGGGTGAATAAACCTGGCCAGGCCCCTCGTCCTGTGGCTGTGGGTGACCTTGAGTGCTGAGCTGAGAAATGTGGCTTTTATGTTACACGGGTGTGGGCAAAGGGTTGATCAACCGAATCTCCTCACCTTCTATATCAGAATTTGACCTTTGACTATCTGTGTTCTTCTGGTACCTGATAAGATTAAAATGTCAACTATGTTCCCAGGCAACATTCATTATCATAAAAATGACCCTGATGGGTAACTCACATCTGGACTGGGGAAAACTATGAATGAACCCAGTTAGGGCACCCTGTTTTGGGGCTTCACTGAAGAATTAGAATAGTGTGGTGAATCTTATAAATAGACATACTCCTTAGGTGGACCCTGGAAGGGGTTACAGCTCTGGAGGTGGTATAGGACGTGTTGGTGCACGTTAGAGGTATAAGGCTTTGTAGCCAGGGTAAATCCCATAGGAGCCCAGTGTGGGTTCATCTCCCTGCTGTGTAGGTGACTGTTGTAAGAACTCCCGCTGAGAAGAATGCTGGATACTGCTAGGCTGGCAAACCGTGGCTCCTTTCCTGCATCTTCTGAGAAGATGACCGTCAAGTGTATCCTTTGATAACTTACGAGTCTGTAGTTTTAGCTGAACATAGAGTAGAATCCTTGGTAAGCACAGCAATGGATATAGAGAAGCAAAGGGAGCAGTTAAGTAGGACTGTAGAAAGACAAGTCTGATCACGTTATTCAGATTATATTTATCATAGCTATGCAGAAGAGCTTTCTAGAATGTAGAATTTCTAAATTAAAGCATTTCATATGACTGCATAAAGCTGTAGGTAAAAAAAAAAAAAAAAGCTTTCCTTAAAATAAACTTTGGAAGCATGACATGCATACGTTGCAGGGTGAGGAAGGTTCATATGACGAATGGAAATAATAGAATGAGCTGCAAATGGTTGGGAAACTACTTTCCTGGTCCAAAAGATGCATTGACTTGGGCTACTGTGACCTAGTTCACATCACACCTCTGCAGAAGTTAGATCATAATCAGCACAGAACGGAGTTCAGGTTTTAAACATCAATTTTTTTTCCACCACCACATCTCTATGTGATGAGCACATCAAACTGAATGGGATTGCACTCACTAAACAAACGTGTGCCAGCTCTGAAATTGAAAAGGTGCATGACATGGTCCCAAGCGAAACTGACCACCTGTCTGGAGAGGGAGATAGACACACAGACAGGTGGCATGGTCAATGTGCTAAGTGCCCATAAAAAATATGCACATTTTCTTATAGAAGCCCCAAAGAAGGAAAATTCTTTTATTTCCGTTAGTCATATGAACCTTCCAAACCCTGCAATGTATGCATGTCATGATTGCAACCTTCTAAATTTATTTTAAGGAAAAATTTTTTCCCCACCAATTCTGCCCAGTGGGACCATGGATAACTTGTCAGAGAGAATAACATGCAGGCTGAATTTTCGAGAGTAATGTCTTATTCCGGGCTGCTATAACAAAAGACCACAAACTGGGTGGCTTGCAAACAATAGAAATTTATTTCTCCAGTGCTGGAGGCTGGGAAGTCCAAGATCAAGACACCAGTAGATTCAGTGTCTGGTCGGGGCCTGTTTTCCAGTTCATAGATGGTGCCTTCTTGCTGTGTCCTCACATGGTGAAAGGGGCATGGGTGTCTCTGGGATCTCTTTTACAAGAGCACTATCCTCATGACCTAATCTCCCAAAGGTTGCAACTCCTAATACCATAACCTTGGAGGTTAGGATTTCAGCATACGAATTTTGAGGGAACATAAACATTCAGACCATAGCAAGTAAATAGCAATTTCTAGGCACAGAAGAGAAAAAGTGTGTGTGTGTGTGTGTGTGTGTGTGTGTGTGTGTGTGTGTGTGTTTATGTATAGGGGTCAGTTGCGGGGAGCATGGGGGAAGATGGTAGATAAGGCAAGAATAGCAAAGAAGTTTCACATAGTATCCACATTGCATGCCAAACTTTGAGCATTCAAGCTCGGCAGATGTTTCTGCCCACAGCAGCACACCTGAGCTGTGACGATGGTAGGGCCATTCTAAACTCCTTCTGTTGGATGAGCCAGTGCCCAGGCAAGACTGAGTCTCAAAATGGCCTATTCTTCACTTGGACTTAGGTTGATAATCTTACAATGTCATCACTAAACATACTCACCTAGTGATCAGTAGGCTCCTATTGTATGATCTAAATCACATATGTATGGCCCTGCTACCTGAGGATAAAAACCATGAGTGGCAGATGGCCCCTGCCCTCAGGGAACTACCCCACAGTCTAGAAGAGGAGAGAAAGTGTGTAGTTAAATAACAGTGGGAAATGCACTACACTACACGTAAGAGTTTGTCGTGGTAGGCAAAGGTGTGCAAAAGAGCAATACACTGGTGCATTAAGAGGCTTTAGAGGCTAATAAAAAGAATTTAGACACGATGTATAATGACACTAAAGGGTGTTTTAAGATGTCATGTTTGGCAACAATGTTTTATCAGCGAGAATTGCAAAACTGTTGGAAGAGGTGAACATCCAAGGGGATGACTAGGCCACCCAGAGATGAGCAAAAAGAAGTCACTCCGCTCTGATATCAGGTCAGAGGATAAAAGAGAAACTCTGAAATTACCAGAGCCCAGGAACTGGAACCTCAGGGGAGACTCAGCCCTTGCTAGAATCTAGAATCGCCACTGAAGTAGAGACAGAGGGAGAAATACCCTCTCTTCTAATCAAAATTTAAGATTTTTGTGCTTCAAAAGACCCCATTAACAAAATAGAAGGACATGTCACTGATTGGGAGAGCATATTTATCAATCATATATTTGATAAAAGACTTGTATTTAAAATAGATGAGGAATCCTTACAGCTCATTAGTAGAAGACAAACAACCCAATTTAAAAATGGGCAAGAGATTTGAATAGACATTACACCAAAGAAGATATTCAAGAAGACAAAAAAATATGATCAACATTATTAGGGCAATCCAAAGTATAACCACAATAAAATATATCACATCCACTAAGATGGCTATAATCAAAAGGACAGACAAATACAAGCATTGACAAGAAGGTGGAAAAACTGGAATCCTCGATTTTTTCTGGTGTGAATAGAAAACAGAATATCCAGTTTGCAAACAGTTTGACATTTTCTTAAAATGGCAAACATAAATTCACCATATGGCTCAGCAATTCCACACCCAGCTAGGCACCCAAGAGAACTAGAACTATGTCAACACAAAGACTTGTTGGTGAGTGTCCATAGCACCATTATCCATAGTGGCCAAACACTGAAAACAAGACAAACGTCCACCAGCAGGTGAATGGATAAGCAAATGGTGGTACATCCACACAATGAGCCACTGCTCGACAGTAAAAAGAAACAGCTACTGATACAGGCCACAACATGAATCAGTCGCACAAGTATTATGCTGGTTAAAGATGGTGGAATCAAAGGGCTACTTACTGTATTATTCCATTTATATGACATTATGGAAAAAGCAAAGCAGTGGGGACAGAAATCAGATGCGTGGTTCCCCAGGGCCAAGAGGAGAAGAGGATTGACTGGTTGTCAAGAAGCAAGAAGGAGCAAAAGGGGACTTTGAGGCTAATGAAGATGATCTCCATCTAGTTTGCAGTGCTGATTTCACAGCTATTTGTCAAAACTCGTCCAACCATACACCTGAAAATGGTGAATTTTACTACACTTAAATTATAGTTCAATAAACCTGACTCTGAGAAATAAGAAGCATTAGACTGGTGGCAGGCAGACCAGCTAGGGAAACACAGCGGAGGAGGAAGATCACTGAAGAAGGGGAGAGGATATGACGAGGAGAGCCTGCTTCAGAAAAAGGAACATGACAGAGACGAGATTCCTGGAAGCTCGGGAGTTTACAATTAGAAATGGAGAAGGCGGAATGATAAAATAAACAACCAGTTGTGACAACGGAACTCAAAGCAGCCCCTTCATGGAGAAAAATACCGGAATAAAGAGGAAGGTTCTGGTAAGTCTGTCATGCGTAAGGGAGAAAGGCACGCATGCAATCACTCACACATTCATTCGTTGATTCATCCCTGTGTGCACTCATTCATGCACGATGCATGCATGCACTCTGTCTATTTTGTACTTATCATGGGCAATAGTCAAGGGCAAATAAGAATATTGAGAGGTGAACCTACCCTCTAGGTGCAAAGTGCCAGGTGCAAAGTTCAACTTCAGACTACTTTCGTGGTTCCATGTCTACCCCATAGCTATTCCCTCCCAATTTTGTGCTGAAAATGTTAAAGAGAAGTCCCTTCATCCCCAGGAGACTAGGCCCATCCTGAAGTTAGGGTGAATCCTGATTGCCCTCAACCAGCCATGGAAATCCTAATCTCCATCACCAGTGATAACTAGAGATAAGAATGTGTCTTACTTCCCTACCGTGAAACATAAAGGGAAGCATATTGGAAAGCCTTCATTTTTTTAATCAAAAGACAGCTTCTGGAGTAGAATGCCCTTTGTGTCAGTTCCTTCCTTTCTGTGGGGGTAGCTGGGTCGAGAATGTGCAATCCTGAGCTACGTCAGCCATCCTATGACCATGAGCTGACAGGAGTGAAGACAAATGGCCAAGTGGGCAAAGATCACAGAAGAAAGCATAGAAACAGCCTATGTCCTTGACTGCACAGATCATCCACTGCACCAAAGGTGAAACCATCTACCCCCAAACTTTATGGAATAACATCATCTTTTATAAAGTGTTTGAGCCACCATTGCTCTCTGCTCCTTGCCATCAATAAAGAGGGTCCCACTGACGAGGTCAGGACCTAGCAATGGCTTGCACGGTTGTGTATGCAGCCCTCACCCCTAAAGCTTATCAAAGAGATGGAAAAATGACAGGAAGTAGAAAGAATATGTGGGAGGGAAAAATCTCACTGGGTTCCAGAGAAAAATTCCAATACTTGAGATGGGAACTCATGGGAAAATGGCAGGTACTAGACAGGATAAGAGATCAGTTCTGGTCTCTGGAGCAAATGAGTGACAACGAGAAACAGAAATCATACAGAGAAAGAACCACCTGGGTAGGGAGAGAGGGGAAGAGAGGCCTAACTGGTCAAAGTATTTTTTGCATGCACCCATGGAGGATGAACCCAGAGTATCTCAGAAATGAACTCCAAGTACCCCAGTCATTTCATCTTGTGGCCACCGAGACATTGTGTGGAAGGGAGTCATGTTATTTTCTATCCCTCCCTTTTAAAGGGTAGGCAGGGAGCTCTGCAATGGAGAGACTGGGAATTAGGAGTTCAGATCTGTGCAAAGGCAATGAGTCAAGGCCCTTCGAGAATAGCCAGAGGGCCCAGGCAATGGTGAGTCTGAGTTCTTTGCTGGCTCTCTTGTGTTTTGATGCAGACATGAGGTTTCCTTCCCTTCACGTGCTCTTCGGGAAGCCAGCTTTTTCACAAGGCAGCCCCACTGGTAATTTCCCAGAAAAACCGGACTAAGAGGGAGGTAGAGAGATGTTAGGCGATGTAGGTTTTAGTTTTATGAACCAAAGAAACCTTTTAAGAAACGGATGTGTCATTCTGAGACCACGTTTTTCAATAGATTGTTCTATGTACTTCCCATTTTCTTTTTTTATCAATAAAACTATGGCAAAGTGATTATCCTTTTTCTATTTCTTGCCTTATGGTTTGCTGTGCAAATTGGGCGCCAATCTTGCCTCAATCCGGATGCCCAGCTATTTCAACCCAGCCTTGTCCTATTACACAACTTTCCTTTTTACCACTGTCTCAGCTCTGCCACTGCTGACCAGAAACTGATGACCCTAAGCTTCCTCAAACCAAGTCAAGGTAGCAAGGAGGCAAATAAGAACTTACTGGGGAAAAAACCAGCATCGATCAATGTGACAGCATTTGCATCCTGGGCCTTGGTCTGTACTTTACTAGACATGCAATCTTGGACAAGTAGGTTAACACCCCCTCTCAGTTTTCTCATCTTTAAAAGGAAATAAGAGTCATTGTTTCCAATCCTACTTTACAGAGTTATTGTAGGTATGAATCAACAGTGAATTATCTCAATTTTTTTAAATAAACAGGAGCAAAATTAAAGCAAAACTATGTGCTATGAACATTTATATGCTATAGAATTATAAAGAATGAATCTCATTATTTCATTATATAACAAATACAAAAACAATGAAGAAAAACATTTTAACAAGTTGATTCCATTGTTCAAACAAGTTTTCTTTTAAAGCCCACAAATTCATGTTTTCTAGTTTCTGTATTTATATGCAACAGAATCAAAATAAAAATGCAAAAGAATCCTAGGTATTGTTTTATTTTACACGTTTATTCTGACATATTATTAGTGGCATCACAGAAGAAATTTAAGTGAGCATATGATACTTTTTTCTACCTTGCAAAAGTATTCAATTACAACAATATGAAAATTGGAACCTCATTCGATATCCAGCGTTGCAAGGATTCTTTGACAAGAATGATGCTTTTCAATTGCTAGATGTGTTTGTCCTATAGAAATTTCAGTGTTTGTAAATGAACATTTTTATGGAAGTATAACACACATTCAGATTCTAACTGTAAAGCCTGATTCATTTTCACAAAATGAACAGACTCACGTAATCACCATGCACATGAGAAAGTGAAACATTATCAGAACCCCAAAAATCCCCTTGCATCCTCCTCCTGTTACCTCCCTCTACTCCCCAAAAATAACAACCACCCTGACCACCCTCACTACAGTCTTCCTTTTGTTGACCTTTATGTAAATGGAATCATGGAGTTTGAACTTTTTATTTTATCTGCATCTTTCTCTCTTCATTTGTGACATGTATTCATATTGCATGTAGCAATAATTCACTTATTCATCTTTATTGCTATGTGGCATCCAATTGTATGAATACACAATTTATTCATTCTACTGTTCATGAACATGTGGGGCTATTAGGAACAGTGCTGCTATGAATGTTCTTATACATGGCATTGGCTGCACGTGTCTGCAATTCGGTTATATATAAACCAAGAGTCCAACTTCCGGTCAAAGTGTATGTGTACGTTTAACTTTAGTAAATACTCCCAAACATTTTTTAAAGCCATAATACTAATTTACACTTCCACCAGCAACGTAGGAAAGTAAGAGTTCCAATAACTCCTCATCCTTCATGACAGCATTATTGTCAGTTTTGTTTGTTTAGTTTTAGTAATTCTGGCCGAATAGCAATGCTATTCCACCATTAATTTTAATTTTCATTTGCCTTATTCTACTGAAGTCGAGCGTCTTCGCATATGCTTATTGACCAGTTAAATAGCTTCTTTTTACTGTTCAAAACTTTTGCCCATTTTCCTATTTGATTGTCTGTCTTTTTCTTATTGATTTGCCATGGGTCATATACATGTATTATAAACACCTTCTCTCCCTCTGTGGCATGCACTTTCACTCACTTAATGGTGTTATGTGATAGAATTCTTAATTCCAATTGATTCAATTCATCAAAGTTCCTTAATGGTTAATGCTTTTTTGTGTCCTAGTTGAGGACCTTTGCCCAGCTCATGAAAGCAATGGAGAAATTATCTTACATTACCTCTAGAAGCTATTTAAGTTAACCTTTCGTATTTAGATCTACAACACACCTACAGCTAATTCATGTGTATGGAGTGATACAGGGGTTAAAATTTATGTTTTCAATATGGCTATCGTATTAAAAGACCACCCTTTTTACACTTCTCTCTCTAATTTTTCCTATCTTTTTTTCCATTGATCTATTATTCCAAAAGGACTTGTACTAATTTACATTGTATACCTTTTACACTGATACCATGTTACCTTAATAACTACAGCTTTGTAATAAGTCTTGTAATCTGATCACATAAGTCCTCCGACTTTGCTCTTCTTGGAGATAGACTAGAGCTTCTCAGTCCTTTGCACCTGAATATACATTATGATACCAGCTTGTCAATTTCCACACACATACATACAAACCCTATTGTGATTTTCATTTATATTATATTGAATCAAAAGTTCAGTTTGTGGAAAACAGACATTTTTATAATACTAAGTTTTCTACATAATAAATAATTTTTCATAAAAATTATTTATCAATTGTCTTATGTTTATTTTCATTTATTTATGTCCTTTTTACTTTCTTACAAAAACATTTTATACTTCATTGCATAGAAGTCTTTCCTCCCCGCTTTAGTATGGATATTGCCTACTGACCTGTATTCTAGACAACTAACTTGCGCTTCAGCTGCGTAACCTGCTAATAATCACATCTGTTGCACAATTAATTCAGATATTGTATTTTTTAATTTCTTGAACTTCTATTTGATTCCATTTCCATTGAATTTTTACATTGTGATTCTTTGGTAAAATTTCTTATGTTGTTATCTATTTTGTTTAACATATTAATTACAGTTTTCTTTGTAAGTATGTATCTGAAAGTTCCAATATTGCCTGTTTTATTTTTCATTTTTTTTCTCTCTCTTGGGCCTGTTTATTGGTATGTCTGGTAATTTTAATTAAATTCCATACATTGTTCATAAAATAAAAATGTAAATTTATGCATGATTTTATATCACTTCAAGTATGATTTTCTTTGGCTTCTTGAAGATGGCTAACATAGAAGCTGATGCCTTAATCCAGTTAGGTATTGAACTGGTTTGAAATTATTGTTAGTCTTTACAAGGCTTTATCTAATTTCTGGCTTTCCCTTACTCCTGAAATATATTAATAGTATAGTCATCTCTGAGTATCTGTGGGCATTGGTTCCAGGACTCCATGCGGATACCAAAATCCATAAATGCTTAAGTACTTTATATAAAATGGCATTAGTATTTGCATATAACCTGTGCATAACTTCCTGTATATTTAAATCATCTCTAGTTTACTTGTAATTTCTAATGCACTGTAAATGCTATGTAAATACCTATTATACTGTATGTTTAGGAAATAATGACAAGAAAAATGTCTGTACATGCTCAATACAAACACAACCATTCTTTTCTTTCTTTCATAATATTTTCCATTCGCAGTTGTGTGAATCTGCAGATGCTGAACCCACAGTTATGGAGGGCTGACTGTACCCCAGGTCCATGAGACTAGCAAAAGCTCTGCTCAGATTCTCTTCTCTTGGTTGCTGAGTTATGTCTGCTTTCCTTGCTCAGCCTCTTTGCCCAGGGTATAGCTAGGAAAGAGCCTTAAGAGAAAATCAATGTAGAATGTCAGGCTTTCCTTCCTCAATGAGTAATCTTTCTCTTTATGAGAGTAGATCCTCAAATGCAGCCCATTTTAGTAACTCTTTACTCAGATTGTGTGTGTGTGTGCATACTCTACCCAGCTTTTCTCTTTGTTATTGACAGCAGGATTTGTCTACCTCAAGCTAGTCCTTCAGAGGTGTCAGTCAAAGCACCATCCTATCAACTGAAAAGCCAAATATTAAAGGGCTCATAGTAACCTTTCTATTAAATACCACTCCCACCCCAATCCTTAGGATAGTCTGGAAGAAGGAATTTGAAGAACACTACCAAATTTCTCAATAGAATTCCATGGCCTTGATAATATTTTAGGCACAAAATGTTTTCTGTTTTTAAGGTTTTTCCACACATTAGAATAGAAATTCTTTAATTTATAATCTATCAGAGCAGAAATAGCACAGGCAAGAAACTAACCTTGATTTAAACCACTGCAGTTGTGGGATTATTTGTTACTGCACCATAACCCAGCCTATCCTGGTTGATATAAGGATGGAAAGAAATATTTATAGGCCCATTTTACTGATAAAATTAAACAAGGCTCAGATTTTTGCCTAGAAAAGCTCCTTATGAACATGAAGAATGTCCTATTTATTTTTATTGGCTGTTCACCCAATACATTTTAGCTAAACTATTCAATGCAGAAGATGCCTGAGGAATTTTCAAGATGACTGGATGAATGACCAAATAAATTCCTTTGTATGAGTCAGTGTACATAAGAAGACAGGAAGGCAGGATATTATGACCTCACAAGATAAATCTGGATTCAAATCCTGGTTCTAACATCATCTGTATAACCTTCCTTGAACAAGTATCTGAATTTCTGTAACAGTAAAATGAGAAAAATTATACCTACTTCTAGGGGTTGTTATGAGAATTAAATAACATTTGTGCTGCACTTAACGTAGTGTCTGGCATATACTATTAATAATACTCAAAAATGGCAGCTATTATTATTATCTCTCAAAAACTAGTGGGAAGACAGAAAAATATAAGAATTAATGTAGGTGGGGGATGTCGATACTTCATAATTCACTCATGCACTCCCTCCAGATTTATATCAAAGTCAAAAAAAAGCTAATTTCTAGAAAAATAAATTGAAGGCTAAAATAATTGAATCCATTAATCCATTTAAGAAACTATGAAATTAAAATATGAGTATGAGGTGTTAATATAAATATGTGTGTATTAGATATATAGACGATATACTTGAAATTTGACTTTAAATGGATTGATAAATAGACTGAGACACAGACAGTAGCTAGAAGTTAGGTACAAGGGTCATATTGAAAAATAATCGGCAAAGCTCCTTGAATAGGATCTCCATGGTGTAAATGATAAAAGCTTCTAAGAAGGGAATGCTTGTTACCTGGACGTGGCCTAATTATAAGAAAAAGACTCATAGCTTGGAAAAATGTACATCATTTAGCATGCCAATGATGGCATGAAACTTCTGAAGATGAATCCGAAGATTCGTCTTAAGGACCCCATGGTATAAGCAAATACTTCTGACCACCAATGTTACAAAATCCAGAAAAGCAATATTTTGGTTCCAAAGAACCAAATGAAATGCTAATGCAATCTTTATACGGTAAGGCTTCAAGATGGCGCACTCCCAAGGCTGGCAACTGATGCTGGCTGTCATCTGGGAACCTAGCTGGGACTATTGACTGGATCTACACATGGCCTCAGCACAACAGCTAGGTTCCAGAGTCTGAAGCAAAAGATACCAGTCCTCTTAAAGGCTAGGTCTGGAACTGGAGCAGCACCACTTTCACCAAACTCCATTGGTCAAAGTAGTCACGAACCAGCTTAGATTCAAGTGGGGAAGAAATAGACTAATGTCTTAGTCCATTTTGTGTTGCTATAAAGGAATACCTGAAGCTGGTTAATTTATAAAGAAAAAAGTTTTATTTTGCTCATGATTCTGAATGACTGGAAAGTTAGAGACTGGTCATCTGCATCTGATGAGGGCCTCAGGCTGCTTCCACTCATGGCAGAAGGTAAAGGGAGCTCATGTGTGCCCAGGAGGAAAGAATAGGAAAGGGAGAGGTGCCAGGCTCTTTTTAACAACGAGCTCTGGAGGAAACTAATAGAGTGAGAACTCACTCTGAGGGAGGGGATTAATCTATCCATGAGGGGTCTGACCCCACGAAAAAAACACCTCTTATTAGGCCTACCGCCAACACTGGAGATCAAATCTCAACATGCGGTTTGGAGGGGACAAATATCCAAATCACAGCAGCTAGCTTCTTGAAAAAAGGACTTTCACGTCAAATAATTTGCATCCATCTTTATTTTGCTGTAGTCTGGTACGTAGAAGGTACTACACAAATATCTTTTTAATGAGTGGATGATTACATAGTTGGCCACCTTAAACTATTTATGATAAGCATATTTTCTCTTCTTCTGCCTCTGAATATATCAAATATTCCAAAATTTTAGATTCTTCCCTTCCACCTTCCCTTTCCTCCTTCTCATCAACTTCTCTCTAAATCATTCTGTCATCCTTTCCCCCTCCCTCTCTCTCCCCTGACCACCCCCCCCCACACACACACACACACTCACTTTTCCCATGACGGGGGACCATGGCAGTAATGAGGGAGGGAGACCCAGGTCCATGTGGTTGGTGTGGATACTTCTGGTAAGTCATGTGTCTGCAAGTTGGCAATAGCCCCCTTTGAAGCTTGGAAGCAAAAAGGAAAAAAATAGCCGACACATATTTTTCTTCATTGTACAAATTTATGTTTTCAAGTCTACACTTTACAAATATGATTTTCCTTTTTCAAATTAAAAAAAAAAGGTTGAAAGATCTGTAAATCACAGAGGCATCACCGAGTAACATCTTGATGATTTAAGTGTAAAAGGATAAGAAACATATGGATCCCGTTCCGCACAAAGCACACACACTGGAAGTGAGAGAGCGGGGCCATCAGGGAAAACATGTTTCTGGTTTGGTAGAATTTGGAGAATTGGAGGTGTAGGGCGAATGGCAGCACGAGAAGCCCAAATGCCAAGTGTGGGCTTAGTTCATTTCATCCCGACGCCAAGGCAAAGCCGAGTTTTCATTCACGTTCAGATATACATCAGTTAGGCTTTTTTTTTTTTCTCTTCACATTATAGACTTGGCAAAATTTAAAGATTCCTTCCACTTTGGGTTCATATGAGCTCCATGTCCTGGCATGAGGAAAGTAACCTAATACAAAATGACATAAAGTTTGGGAAAAACGACAATTCGATCTCGTGTTCACTTTAATATGGAAAGGTTGAATAACATTCAGCTACAATTCATTCCTATTTTCATCTTCTCAATGAAAGGCCAGGGGCTACCGAAGAGAGGTGAGTGGGGAAGATTTCCCCACCTGGGGGTGGGGCCAGGAGGGGAAGGGCTTCTCCTGAGGCCCCGAACAGCAAAGATGCTAGGATGCAAAGCATTTCACGTTGGCGTGATCACCCGCCTTTCTTCCCTGTTGGTGATTAGCTAATTCACAAGAACCTCTGTTAACAAAAAGAAGAACCACTTTACTCTAGATTAGACGTCAAGCACTTGCCAAAGAACGATCACTAAGTCTGATCAGAATTAAAGACAGCGAGAGGAGAGGAAGAGCTGGTAGAAACTCAAGCAGAGAGGACACATTTAAAGTTTGTTTCTGTCTGTCAATCCATCCAAACCCCAGCAGCGATCTGTGAATGGAATGGAGACTGTCTTGGCTGATGTACACTCTCTCACACATCGTGCTGTTCACCCCCCGTCATTACCCTAAATTCGGCTGTTGTCATGTCTTGCAGGGATCCTTTGCCAGGGCCCCGGCCCCCACCTCCAATTCACCCACACGCAATAAACAGAACGCTATTCTAAAAAGGCAAGTCTGATTATGCCACTCCCCAGCTCAACAGCCTTCATTGGCTCCCAAGTGCTCTCAAGCTAAGGTCTGCCTTCTACAACATCTCAGAGGAAGTGCAGAACAGTCCGCCCCCAAGCTCACGCCTCTGGCCACATCTCTTCACGCCCATGGGCCTCACATTCTGTTTTCTGGCCACTGGGAATTTATTTCAGCTTCTTAAACTCGCCATGCTTTCCTTTTACTCTAGGATTCCTCTCTGCCTGGGACTCTCCTCCTTCCTCCCCCCCCTCACTTCCCCTTGTGTGCACCTCTTTCCCCCAGGTCTGGGGAGTTCGTCCCAGATGGTTCGGGCTAGGAATTGAAGCCTCTCTCTGTGTTCTCGCAACATCCTCTACCCACTTGGGGATGCAGCCTATGCTGCGATGTGGTCCGACTGTGGACCGTGATGACAGAGGCCGCATCTGCCCAGCCACTCTCATCTCCAGCACGTAGCACCATGCCTGGCACTTGACAGTCTGAATTTCAACTCCACGCACTCCAGTGTGGGAAGTGTGACAATTAACTTTATGTCCTGGCTTGGCTAGACTACTGTACCCAGTTGTTTGGTCGAACGCCGGTCTGGACGTTACTGGGAAGAAGGTATTGTTTAGATGTAATTAACATTTACAAACAGTAAACATCCAGTAAAGTAGATTATCATCCATACTGTAGATGGGACCCCTCCAATCGGCTGAAGTGCTTAAAAGAAAGACTGGGGTTCCTTGAAGAGGAAGGAATTCTCAAGACTGCACCATAGAAGCTCTACCTGAGTTCCCAGCCTGTTGTGGAATTTGGACTTAAGACTGCAGCCTCAATTCTCACCTGAATGTCCAGCCTAGCAGCTGGCTTTACAGATCTCAGACCTAACAGGCCCACAAGAGAGTGTTAGTTGGGGGTCTGGCAGGTCTCTCTAGATAGATAGATAGATAGATAGATAGGTAGATAGATAGATAGATAGATGAACACACACAGAGTCGTGTGTGGCTTAACAACAGGGATACTTTGTGAGAAATGCATTGTTAGATGATTTAGTCCTGTGCAAACATCACAGAGTGCACTTACACACATCTAGATGATACAGGTTACCACACACCCAGGCTGTATGGCACAGCCTGTTGCTCCCGGCCTGCAAACCTGTACAGCATGTTACTGCCCTGAATACTGTAGGCAATGGTAAGACAATGGTCAGTATTCGTATCCAAACATAGAAAAGATACAGTAAAAATACAATATGAAAGATAAAATACGGTACACCCACATAGGGCACTTACCGTGAATGGAGCTTGCAGGACTGGAACTTGCTCTGGGTGAGCCAGTGAGTGGCGAGTGGGTGTGAAGGCCTAGCACGTTGCTGCACACCACTGCAGACTTCATAAACACTCTATACGTAAGCTACACTAAATTTATTTTTTAAATATTTGTTTACGCCAGCGTCACCACAAACACACGAGTAATGCATCGTGCTATGGTGTTACAACGGCTGTGATGTCACTGGATGATAGGAATTTTTCACCACCATTATAATTTTATAGGACCACTGTCATATATGCACTCTGTCATTGACCAAAATGTCATGTATACAAAGTGTGACCCTGTGCATGTATATATTTGGGTGTGTATGTGCACACGCACACATGTGCGTGTGATTTCCTAATGCTTCTGTTTCTCTGGAGAACGCTAATGCAGTTAGAAAAGTAACGTCTCCAATTTCCATTTTGACTACCTGTTCTTCCAGTGGGGCTAGAAGCTCCTCTTCTCCAATTCGGCAGTGCCCTCCTGCCTGGCAGTGACACTGAGTCCCAGGACTGTGCCGCACCAAGACACGGGGTGGAAAAGTAGGACGTGGGTCTTTGGTAATATTCCAGCTCCAGGCAGCAGTCTTCTGGGTGGCACTCACCCCACCTGGCCCTACATCTTCTTTGCCACACACGTGGGTATCTGCCAGGCCCCCTTTAGGTCTGGCCTTCTCTCTCTCGACTCTATTAACACCTCTCTGGAGCCCACAGAAACTGTTTTGCTAAGCAGGGAACTCAGAGACAGCCGGAGACCTGTCTGCCTTTGTAGCCCAAACAGCCCTTGGCTTTAAGCTCTTTCTTCCTTCCCCTGACTTTATCCAGGAAAGAAGGCCCTGCCCAGGGGAGACCACTAAAAGGATGTGTTTGTGTCCTAAGCCCTGGAAGCTGTGAACGTGTCCTTATTTGTCAAAAGCATCTTGTCAGATGCGATTAAGTTAAGGATCTCCAGATGAGATCATCCTGGTTTATCCAGGTGGGGTCCCTATGAGAGACAGAAGAGGAAAAGACCCAGGCACAGAGAAGGCCCTGTGAAGACGGAGGCAGAGATTGGAGTGATGCAGCCACAGGCCAAGGGACGCGTGGAGCCACCAGAGCGTGGGAGAGGGAAGAAGGACTTCCCCCCTCGAGCCCTGAAGAGGCATGGCCCTGCCAACACCTTCATTTCAGAATTCTGGCCTCCAGAACTGTGAGACAATAAGTGTCTGTTGTTTTAAGCAACCAGATTCGTGGTCATTTGTTATAGCACTGGCTTGAAGCTAATACACCCACCGATTGCCCCGCCTGTTTGGAGGCAGCTGAGGAAGCAGTAGGCTCTTCCTACTCATCATGAAATTCTCTGATCCAATGTACATGCCAGGAATCTTTTCCGTTACTCTTTGGAACTAGGATACTGGTACTCAGAATGTCTGTAAGAAACTAGCTAATTAAACAAGAGGGGGCTGAATGTGGAGATTTAAAAATATTATACCAGGGAAATCACTTTTAAGTGATCTTTCCTAAAAACTTTAAGAAATCTATATTTTTTTTTTTCTAAAATTGTCCTGAATTCTCACTTGGAGGGTAACAACGCAGTCCAACAAACACATGGCTTAGGAATTCATCACAAATGCTGCCTTCTTAAAGATGGAGACCAATCCAGTCCCCACTCCTGCATTTGTTTTTCATAAGTATCCAACCGTCTTTGCTAGATTTCTCTAATGTGTCAATTCAACTATTTGTGACCAAAAGAATTCTCATTACGAGCAAGTGATTTCTGGAGCGATACTTCCTTGGCCCGGAATTTGCTCATGATTCTAGCTTGTCATCGCTATTTGGCTGTATCTCTGACCCCTCTCTCAGTTGCATGGACTCTCTTGGATGCCTTTTCCCAAAAAACAGAGAAACTGCCCGGCCTTGAAAATTTCCAAGGCTGTAAATGATGTGCTAACACTAGGACCTTTCTTGGAGCAAAGTACTAAGTTATGGATCGCTGTCATTGCACAATGCCTTGGGCACTAGCTTTGCCTAAACATGGACCTGAGTTCAAATTCTAGCTTTGCTTTAATGGCTGTGTAACTTGTAGCAAATCATTTAAACTCTTGGAACCTCAGTCCCTTTCTCTTTATCTGGAGTAAAAGAGCTATGATATGAGAAGAAATTAGCACTAATTTTGTCATCTTTTCTTAACATTTTGCGCTCATTCCTAAACTGATTATTTACCAACCATGATACCAGGTGGTCATTAAACCTTGTGCTCTATAAGAATGTTTAATAATATGGAAAAGACCTGTGTCATATTACTAAGTGAAAAAAGATTTAAAAGATTATCAAGCAGTATGTACAGTATGATCTCAATTGAGATCTAAAAATAGACAAAACCTATGCAAATACTTGCCCAAAAATTTATAGAGAAAGTGACTAGGAGGATATATACTGAGATTTTATAGTGGTCATCTCTAACTGATGGTATTTTATGAATCATAAATATTGCCTTTTTCTGTACATTTTTCAAATTCTATACTACACTTACAATCAGAAAAAAAATATTTAGTGCAACTTTGGATAAGTTGCTTAGCCTGTTTGCTTATTGGTAAATTGGGGATAATAAGAGTTTCTTAAGATCAAAGGATAAAATATGTATGAATATGTTTTGTAAGCTATAGAAATATTAATGTAAGAAAGTAGTGTTTTCATTATTAACATATTATGATTGAGTTATGAATAAACAGTATTCTACTGAAAGGAAAGTTTACTACCAAGCGAAAGCACAGTTGCTCTAAGAATACTCTTTGCTGTGCATTTGTACGGGGTTGCATGTGTGTGAGTGTGATTACTGATGTAACCAGGACTGGCTCCTTGGGCATGCACTCCAGAAGGGCCTGGGGTCCCACACTCAGAGGACCCTGCACTTGGTTTAATGTCTGTCAGTCATCATCTTCAACTTCTAAAGTTTCAAACCAGGAACGCACATTTTCATTCTACACAAGGCCTCAAAAATGATATAGCTTGTTCTGAACGTAGGTGACTGCATGCATGTACAAGTGAGTGATGTCTTGCATGTTTTTAAAGAAATTGAATATTCTGTGGTAAGAATGACGGATGCTGGATGAGGAAAGGAAGTATACATAAACACGGCTGAGCCCAGAAGAAGCTAAGAAATGAAGGATTCAGGACCTGTTGGGAACTGACCAAGTGACAGTGATAGTTGGTTGCTTTTGAAATATATAATAAACACATATATTTACATATATATAATATATAATTTTGACATGTATAATCTGCTTGCAAACAGAACTGGTTAATTCTATGGATTAAACTAAACTCTGATGAAGAGTTTTTCTCCTCTTTCTCTTCAGTTCCTATCGAACATTTGAGAATTTGTTACCGCTTTGATAAGATTCTAACTGAAACAGAAGAGATGCCTATAAAAATGGAAAAGGCACATTCGAAATGAATCAGTTGGCTCTGTCTATGAAGGAAAAATATTAGCTAGAAAGACACCAAAGTTAAACTGTCCGTAGGATCCATTTCTGCCACAGAAGTCCTTAACATGATCTATTTATCCGGAGATAAAAGGTATCTCACAGATTTGTGTAAGACTTGGCTGGGTGCCCTGGGCTTTGCTCACCCTCACTCTTTCTGAAGGCTGAGGTAATGGGGCAGTGTGATGGAGGCGGGGTGATCATGGTTGGCTGTGGCCACTTCATTTCAGCCAATGGGATTGGCTATTTCGAAATTGTATTGAGTAGACTTTGGGGTGATGTCATCTGATCTCACTGGGAGGAAGTCGGTTACTGCCCATTTCTGAATTAATCAGTTCCTCTCTTAGGGAAGTAACAGATTTCACACGATGTAATTAAAAAGCCAAACATTTGAAATCAGGGTCACCACCCCAAGAATTATTCATGCAATTTCTATTTGGGCCAAAGAATCTTCTTCTCACACATTCTTTTGTAAGTACTAATACTACTGATATATTTTTTAATCATAGCAATTAGGCCGGGTGCAGTGGTTCACACCTGTAATTCTAGGACTCTGGGAGGCCAAGGCAGGAGGATTGCTTGAGCTCAGGAGTTAAAGGCCAGCCAGAGCAACAGTGAGACTGTCTGTACTAAAAATAGAAAAATTAGCCAGTGTCATTGCACGCACCTGTAGTCCCAGCTACTCGGAAGGCTGAGGCAGGAGGATCGCTTGAGCCCAGGAGTTTGAGGTTGCCATGAGCTATGATGACACCACTGCAATCTAGCCAGGGCAACAGAGAGAGACTCTGTCTCAAAAAAAAAAAAAAAAAAAAAATCATAGCAGTTAATTTTTAATTATGAAAGATAATATGGAACATGAGAAATTTTTTGACACACCTATGTTTGTCTTTTTCAAACGGCCCCAGCATTCCAGAAATAATTTTAAATATCTTAAACAATGTGCTGTTATTTAAGATATACACTCCTCATTACTCTTAGAAATTAGGCACCTCCAAGTTCACAGCTAAAAATGGGAATGTACAAAAATAACAGGTTATTCAATGGGCAAATTTGTTCCTTGCTTCTTATAGAAAAGACGTCTGTGTCCATACCAGACTGAGAAACTTTTGATGTTATAATTATTTTTTCAGATTTCATACTAACAAATGCTAATTTCATGCCCTGGCACAGTGCATGGGTGAAATCTTTGCTCCCTTGTGGGTGAAGTATATCAAGCAATTATCTTTTTCAATGTGAAGAGTTCAGTAACTCCAATGTCAGAAATTTAAAGAACCCTTGGGTAGGTCACTAATTTTCTATAGCTAAAGAATGTAAAATAAACACAGTGTGTTTATCCCAGACAGTGGTTTTTACACTATAAATGTAATTATGGTTTTCTTTAAACTAGATATAGATATGTTTTGAAAAGTCACACTCAAAAACTGAAATAGTTTATCTATTGGTAGAGATGATTTCTTTTGATTGTCCACCAGTTTGCACAAATTTCAAAAGGTAAACCAGAGAAACTTCCTGGTAGAACTCCCATTGTATTAGTTTTCTGTTGCTGCTATAACAAATTACCACAAACTTAGGAGCTTAAAACAACACAAATTTATTCTTCTACAAGTCCATGGGTCAGAAATTAGACCCGGGTCTCGTGGGACTAAAATCAAGGTGTCAGCAGGGCTGCGATCCTTGCTGAAGACTCCAGGGGGAGAATCCATTTTCTTGCTTTTTTTCAGCCACCAGCGGCAGCATCCTCCATCTTCAAAGCCAACAAAGGCCAGTCGAGTCTTTCTTGTGTCCTTTCATTCCAACATTGACACTTCTGCCTCTCTACTCCACTTGTAAGGATGTTTGTGATGACATTGGGCCCACCCAGAAAGTCCAAGCCAATCTCCCCATTTCCAGATTCTTAGCATCATCACTTCTGTGAAGCCCTTTTGCCACACAGGGCAACTTACTCACAGAATGGCTTCTGGCGGGTTCCATCCAGTCAAGATGCTCCTCCTCCCAGTGCCTTATATGCGTTTGACCTCAGACTACCCAGTGCAGAACTCGATTATAAATTATTAGTTCTGATTTACCACATATCTACTATTTTATTGGGCTTTGGGAACATCACGGATTACTGTGGCCCCTTAGCTGTGTCACTGGCTCAGATGGAATGTCGGTCTCCGCCACTAACTTCAGGGAACAGGGAGCAGAGCCTCAGGGACCCTCTCCAGGCTCTTCTGCACCATGTTAATGTGAACCCAGGAAGTGAGGCTCCTTCCTTTCTGCGTCTGCTTTAAAAGCATCCTGCCTATTTTAATAAGAAAACAGTTAAAAAGGAAGTCTCTCAATTCACTTCTAAAAGTTCTTGTATCTATTTGAGAAGTGAAAGTCCTTTCTCTGATCCAGTTTTCACATTAATTCCTTGAAAGGTGATGACTGGAGATCAGGGAAGTTGTTTTTTACCCACTGAGGGTCTCACCCTCATGCCGTAAACAGGTCTATACTGAAAACCATAAAGCAGGTTGATGACCAGAAGTGAGCAAAACTATCCCCTGGTTTAGGCTAGATAAATTCACCAAAAATGTGGCCTTTCTAAGTTAATGCTGCATTTGTAAAACAAAGACCTGAGTCCTGTGGTTGTCCAAAGAAGGCCATCAGAAGAAGGAATTGGGTATCTACCGTTTGTGTTTCTCTCACAAGCAGGTCAACCCTCCTTCCCTACCTAATCCCCATTGCTTGTCTTTGCACAACCATTAGAAGCTTATAATAGAAATAGTTTTGTCTGTATGTAGTGGAAAACACCAGTTTAAACAGGATGTCGGAGATCACAACAGCTGACCCAGAACACGGGCCAGGGCAGACATAAAAGCATGAGCGTTTCATTCACAAAGGTTTTCTGGGACCGTCTCTTTCTCAGCCTAAACAGAGTCACGCACAGGCTGGCCCGGCACTCCCACGCTGCTTCCAGAGCGGAGGCGACCGCTTTGAAAGTTCCGCAGAGCTGCAGCCTCCGTGGATGGCAGCCACGGGCAGGACTGGGAGCAATTAGGGGCTGAAGCGCATGTTCCTCCGTGAAGCAGGCCCTTCTGCCAGCTACTCCCCGCGCAGAGCATGAGGGAGGGAGCACGGGCTGTCCCACGCCTACTTGTTTTCCTTCCCTTCAGTGGGACAGTTTCAACTGATTTTGATTACCCTGGCGCCAAATAAATGAAAACATTTCATAGACATATAATCATCCATCACTGTGAAGAAAGGAAAAATGTTTCATGTTCAGTGTGTTTATAAATATACTTAATGAAAAAAGGACAGTGCTGTCTTTCCTACCGCCACATAGCTGCTGCTGTTGGCCAGAAAGTCTTGCTCTGGGGTCACCCTCTGTCTCCCACCAACCTGCCCTCAGCCATTCTGCTCTGGCAGCACGATGGCGCTCGTGTAAGTAAAGAGCAAGTACCTGCCCCTCCAAGGCCACCTCCTAATCTTCAGCCCTTTTCCCAACACAGGGGCAGGATGAGGAGCCAGGAAAAGGTAAGTGGCTTGCAAATGAGGACAGCAAAAGCCAACCATTTTTTCCATCTGGCTTGAGGCAGCCAGGATGAAGCAGCGCCATTTCAAAGGAATTACCAGTCCCATGTGCAGAATCAGGGCAACCCCTGCCTGGGGTTTGGTCTTAAATGAATGGCAGGTTGAGCTTCATACAGCGTGGGGGTCGCGTCAATGCCAAGGAGATGGGGAAAAGATCTACGTCACTGGTTTGCATGTCCCATTTGTATATATACGACGTGTAATGACATTTAAGGTAATTTCGAGTTTAGGATTCATACAGTGTTACATCTTTTGGAGTTCTCTCTGACATCTCTCTTATCCTGGCTAGGTCTTTTAATTTTGGGTCCCACATGTTCTTAGGCATAGTAAATGTGCACAGATCTGTCTCAGATGCAACAGTGAGGACTGAGGGTACACGTGGTCAAACAACATGGGCTACCTCCTACACACATTCAATCAGTTTGGGTCTCTTTTTTTCTTAATATCATTTCTTGAAATGTGTTAAGTATTTGCATTCACATTTGACTCGTAAGCAGGGCCAGACCACTGGGGTAAGCATGAGAGTTCTTACAGGACATTTATGCAAAACGTATCTCCCTTTTAATCACAAGGAGCACCACAGAGGGAGGAAATCCATTCATTCAAATACTCCAAGGTGCTCTCTTATCAATGTAGAGCCTATTTCTACTTCCCTGGGGCTGTAGACTCAGCTCAGGCAGAGTAAAGGGGGAAGGCCCTATCCCACTGTGATGCAAAAAATCTGGAAGAGGAGAAGCCCGAACTTTGTTTAAGAGCTTGTTAATCATCCTTCAGGCAGAAACAAATGCAGAAGTCAGATTTTCAGTGTGCCACCTTTCTTTGGTGTGGGAGCCTCCCAGAGCAGGAAACAAATGTCTGCTCTTCCAGAAGGTGGGTGTTACAGCAGTGAGCTGGAAACCTCTCTGGATTTCAAACAGGCTCCCACGATGCCTTGCGTCACTGTGTACAGCCTTCTCTGACGCTCAGGATGCAATTCTCAGACCCAATCTTGGAGTAGAGTGGAAAAAAAAATGTTGTTTATAGAGATTTACACGTTCTCTGCTGATGCAATTCAGAATCTGTCAAATTAGTGAAATTGCAGGCAGGCTCCCCAACCTCAACTGAAATAACAGCAGTGACAGTTCACACATGCGTTGAGATTTATAAAATACAGAGCAATTCAATGTGCGTTTTCCCATTGGATTCCCATGACAACCTTGGGGAGGTGAGAAACAGTGATTAAGGACGTGACATGACTAGTCGTGGTCCAGCACCTATGGAAAGGGTGGGGACCCTAAACCAGCGGCACCACCTCGTCCCTCTGCCCACTTCATGACACTACTTCTGGTGCCCACAGTTGGGAAACTAGGAACAATCTAAGGCCACTCGGTGGTTTTGGGTCGTCTTTATTTATTTATTCTAGTTGTGGCAGATTGATTCCAAAATTAGTTCCAACTCTTCAGCCCTCCTTGTGTACATACTTTTTGTAATGTGACTTTGAATTTCTTCCAACTGAGTGACGAAGTCTATTTCCCACCCCTTGAATCGGGGCTGGGCCTGTGACTTGCTTTGGCCAATGGAATGCAGTAGACGTGGTGATATGCCAGTTCCAAATTTGGACCTAGAGAGGCTATATACATTTCTGCTTGCTCTCTCTCTGTCACCTCCGTGTGACCCTGCTTGGGCTAGCATCCTGGGGGATGAGAGCCCACATGGAGGAGAGTCCAGCTATCCCAGCTGAAACTTTCCTAAACTAACTGATCCCAACACATGAGAGAACCCAGCCAAGATCAGCTGAAGCTTTCCTAAACTAACTGACCCTGACACGTGAGAGAGCCCAGCCAAGATCAGCAGAGCTGCTCCCCCAAACTGCAGCTGACCACAGACATGAGTGAGCTCTGCTGGGACCAGAAGAATTGCTCAGCTGAAGCATGGACCTGAGAACAATGAAAAGTGTTCGTTGTTAAATGCACTCAGGTTTTGGGGTGGTTGTAATGCAGTGTGATTGTAGATAACAGATATGCCACCCCACAAAAATGTGATGGGCTCCTATAGCTTTCTAACCTCTAAAGGCATCATAGAAATAAATGAGATATCTTCCTTGTACTCCAAATTTTACAGTCTGTCAGGGAAGATAAGACCATAGCTATAGTCTGGGGGGGGGGGGGGTGGTACACAGTATTAACTCCATGAGTGGTTAAAAAGTGCCCAGAGTATTTTAAGAAAAGAAAGATTTAATGATCATTTTGAATTACTTTGCAATCTTGTGAACTGCTAAATCACACGGCCCCCTCATTGAGGAAGATCTGAAATGACCTAAATATATATCCTACCTCTTACAAAGACATGGACAAATGCAGGCCTAGGCATGGTCAATTTATATTATCCCTCAAAGATGCTTTTTAAATCTCCAAAGGGAATGTATGACCCCTTTGTAGTATAATTGAACACCTTATAAATGATATATATAGTGGAGACAAGAGAGACAATAAAATTTGAGAACTACGTCCTGTGAACCCTCTGCACCTTAGAGAAAATATTTCTATTAATCTGAAGCAAATGATCCTGTGCTGATCTACAAAGCATGTGGAATTTGAATTCCTGTTGAAACAAATCTCCTCTTTCCTATCTTAATTGATTCTTGGATTAAGAATAAAAGACAAAGAGTAAAGAGTAGTTGGAGCACTGTTATGCCAGGATGAAGGGTGCAGAGTTTGGAGCCAGCCTGCCTAGGCTTAAAACTGTGGCTCCCACACCTTCTCTCTATGTGGCCATGGAAATTATTCAGCTTTTTCACACCACAGTTTTCTCATCTGCAAAATGGGGATAATAATGGGGTTGTAGGGCTGAGCACAGTGGCTCACGCCGATAATCCCAGCACTTTGGGAGGTCAAGGCAGGAGGATCACTGAGGCCAGGAGTTTAAGACCAGTCTGGGCAACATAGCAAGACCCCATCTCTACAAAAAATTTTCAATATTACCTGGGTGTAGTGGTGCCTCCTGAGTAGTCCTAACTACTCAGGAGGCTGAGGTGAGAGGGTTGTTGGAAACCAGGAGTTTGAGGCTACAGCGAGCTATGATTGCACCATTGCACTCCAGCCCAGCCAACAGAGAGAGACCCTGTCTCTAAAAAAATAAAAAACAAAATAAATGGAATTGTAAAAATTAAATCAGATGATCCATGTAAGGCACTTTGCAGGAGGGTCTATCAATGGTAGCTACTGTATAATTAGTAAACTCTTAAAACTCTTAATGCATTTCATTGTTAAAGAAGTCAGCATGAAATGTTTTTCTATCTTATTCATTTTTGATTTTCTTCTTATAGTAAAAAGGAAGTATTTTCCAAGCTACCAAAGATCATCAATTTGACAATTAAAATAAACACGTATTTAGGCTGGAAAATGCACGTTCAGGCTGGAAAGTTAAGGTAGGAAGGATCTGATTTAAATTTTAAGCCTTATAAAGGCTACGACATTAGGGTATTGACCACGAAGTCAATACCATTTCATAACATATTCTAACCGGAAGCAGAGTTGTAGAAAAAGAGCGTAATGTTACTTTGCCCAGCAAAGTAAGTGTCTGGAACTCTCCATGTCCTAAAACAGATTTTCCCACTCTTGGTAAGTCCCCTGAGGGCAGGAATCCTCCTTTATGCATTTCTGAACTGCCCATCTGCTTCCCCCAGCATCCAGCCGGAAACCCAACATAGACTAGGTATGAATGAAAGTTTTATTAAATAAGTGAGTAAGTAAAAGAATGGTGAACTTAGATGAATGCATGGGTGATGGGTCCATAGTAATTTAGCAAGGAAACAAGGATTGTGGTGGATGCAACCATTTCTTTTTAGTACATGAAACGTCTACTCTTTGTAGAATAATCACCCAACTAACAAAAAAAGCAATCCTTTGCACCAAAGAAAGAGAAAAATGAGTAGGTAGATATTGGTCTGAGCCAACATATCAGTCGGGATGGAATAGAGTATGGCCACAACATCCCAAATCTCAGTGGCTTGCATCCACAGAGGTTGATTTCTTTCCCATGTTGCTTGCTCATTGCACAACATTTGTGGCAAAACACTGCCAGTTTCATGGCAAGAGGACAAGCAAAAGGTATAGGATGGCAAGCCACAGGGGAACACACGGAATATTTCGAACAGTAACTCAGTCCAGACACCTGTTAAAAGAAAAATTTCAGATAAATTTCACGGAGTTTAATTGAGTAAAGAATGATTCATGAACCAGGCAGCCCAGAACCAGAATAGATTCGGTTTGACTCCGGGGCAGCTGCACCGTCAGATAACATTTATGGACAGAGAAAAAGAAAAGTGAGGTCCAGAAAATGGGAGTGAGGTACAGAAACACCTGTAACCAAGTCAGGTTACAGCTCTGCCTTTGTCTATTTGGACACAGGTGCAACAGTTGGCCCCCTGTGATTGGCTGAGACTCAGTTACTTGTTACAAAAGTAGGTTACAGTCTGTGACACATCAAGTTAGTTACAGTTCACTATGTATGGAGAAAACTGCAGGCCAAACTTAAAACATGTATGGAGGCAGCATTAGGCCAAAGTTAGTTCAATTTAACACACCCAAGAAGATAATTCTGATTTTTAGTTAGACAATGGCCTAACTAAAACCAATGCAGACTATGACAAAGACAATTTCTTAAGTAATTTAAGTAATTTATCTGCAGGAGGGTGTTTGAATATAAAATCGTGTCTGCTCTGTCTTTCCCTGATAGGTTTGGGGGTGATATTTTTTCTCTTTCCCCATCATTTATGCCAAAGATCACACAGAGAGCGCATTCATTAGTGTTAAATAGCAACACAACGTCACCCCCAAATAAGAGCCAATATGCACTTAGTACTTAGCATGTGCCAAGAATTTTTCTAAGTGCTTCACAGGCACTAACCAATTTAATCCTCACAATAACCCTATGAGGTAAAAATATTATTATTGCCACTTCACAACGACCCTGTGAAGGGCATAATGCTATTATTCCCATTTGACAAGTGAGAAAAATGAGGCATATGTAAGTTAGGTTGATTGTCCAAGGACACATAGCCGCGAAGTGGCTGAGCTAAGATTACAAACCCAGGTAGTGTGGCTCCAAAGCTCACGTCCATAACCTCTATTCCAGCTTTTCAGAACTTAAATAGGACAGGCGTTTTTGTCTATTTTGCTCACTAAAAGTGTGCCTGACACACAGAATGTGTTCAATAACTATTCGTTGAGTGGGTGAAAAGCTCAATCCCAAAGGTATGAAATGGTGGTGGTGTTTTCTAATGTCTCTTTCTGCCCTCACCCTCAACTTCCACTTTCCAACATTCCTTTGGGATTCTTCTGCCAAGATCCGACCTAGGGAAAAAAGAGATCCAATTTTGCTTTCAGCAATTTTGCAATCAAACGTTTCATAGATCAGCAGTCCCCAAAGTTTTGGGCACCAGGGACCGGTTTCACAGAAGACAATTTTTCCGAGGACTGGGGATAGGGGGTGAGGGGTGGGATGGTTTGGGGATGATTCAAGCACATTACATTTTTTGTGTAGTCAAAGCTATCTGCTCTGATAATCTATTTGCAGCTGTTCCCCAGTGCTAGCATCACCGCCTCAGCTCCACCTCAGATCATCAGGCATTAGATTCTCATAAGGAGCCTCAACCTAGATCCCTCACATGCGCAGTTTACAGTAGGGTTCAAGCTCCTATGAGAATCTAATGCCACTGCTGATCTGACAGGAGGTGGAGCTTATGTAGTGATGTGCGCTATGGGGAGCGGCTGTAAATACAGAGGATGCTTCACTCGCTCGCCTGCTGCTCACCTCCTGCTGTGGGGCCTGGTTTCTAACAGGCCACGGACGGGTACCGGTCCACTGCCCTGGGATTGGGAACCGACGTCACAGATGACAAACAAACTAGTTATGTCCTCCTCTTTCCTTTTGTTAAATAGTTTTCCCAGCACCACACATAGCCTGTACCAGTTGTTTACTCAAAATAAATCAGGAGAAACCCTTACGAAGAAAAGTGCTGCATCTTTGGCAGTGCTGAAATCAGCTGTCCTGGGGCAGAAGTGGGAGCGAGTCCTGGACATAGATCTGGGGCCCCCAGAGCCATGCGGAAAGTCAGAAGCCAACAGCCACTCAGCCCTGGGTGTTCCGTTGTTTGAGCGTTTGCTGCCTGCCCATGGTGGTTGGTAATTGCTGGATTCATTGTGTGCATTTGGTCTCTCAGGTGTATTTCCTAAACCAACATAAAAAGAAAATGATAAAGGCAAGAGTGTGGAGGTGTTTATGTTTTCAGCCTTAGCCAATTGCTTGAGACCTAAAACAACAGCTAATGCAGATGGAAGGGTTGCAGGATTATGACGCGCACCACAGTGGAAACCCAAACCTCCTGTTGCAGAGCGTGCCCAGCACCCAGCTGTCGTCCGCTTGCATTTAGTGTAGCTGCCACCCAGCAATTAGCACGCCTGGGCTCTCCTTTGGAAAAGGAGCAGGGAAGAATAATGCCACAGTGAGTCCTCCTGGACCCGAAGGCAGGTGAGTCCAACATGGAAAAAACAAGGTAAATGATCCCTTTTGCCATTGTTTCTTACTGTTGGAAAAACCACTAGCAAGGTGAGCCTGGTATTTAACACTCCTCCAGGGCCTTGAAAGGGTTGCAAGAAAAAAGCCAAAAAAAAAAAAAAAAAAAAATCCACGCCAGCTTGCAGTGATTGAAGTCCGATGGCATACATGCTCTGTTATCTTCTCCTGCATGTTTAAATAAACCCCCAAACTTGCTATTTCTGAGGTGATATGTGTTCATATTTCATATCTCACATCTTGACAGTCAACTGGATAAAATAAATTAAGTAAATTAAATGTACTCAGTTCAATTTGAATTTCAGATAAACAATGAATAATTCTTTATGTGTGGATGTCCCATGCAATATTTGGGACATGCTAAAAACTTATTATTTCTCTAAAATTCAAAGTTAATGATACACGTGTTTTGGGGCATTTTGTTGTTGTTGTTGCTGTTTGGTTTTGCTGAATCTGGCAACCCTGCCCTCATTGCCTCAGAGAGACAAACCTGAAATCCCAAATTCAAACCTGAAATTCAGAGTAAGTGATGGGCCAAAAATACATTACCCCATTAAGGTGAGGGATTGAAGTGCAGTGGAATCACCTGATTGTTGTAAATGTTTTCAGTCTGCCCAAAAAGAGAAAATAAGCTAAAGCTCCCTAGATTGGATAAGTGATATGAATAAAGATGGAAATCTTGGAGTTAAAAAGTGTGCGTTTGAATGGGAGTTCTGACCCTAAGAGAACTCAGTGTTGAGCCTACTTCTCACGACCTTAAATAGCAGGTCCTGGGTGGTCCGGAAACCACGCTGTCTTGGATACAGCACAGCACAGGGACACGCAGAGTCCTAACTCCATCTCTTATTTTGAATTTCCCTTGGCATCTTTGGAAAGGGTGCACTGGGAGGTACAGCATTCCGAGAAGGATGAAACAACTTGATCAGCATGATTCCCTGGTTTCATTTGATTGACCTGGGAGATAGAGCCTACAGGGCTATTGTTGCACACTTCAGTAGATTCAAGGAAAAGATAGGTGTTACGTGGGATTAAACACAGGCAGCGACATATTTATAACTCGGGCATCAAACAAGATAATCTCCACATATTAAGATGCTACAGAAAAAGGATTAATCATTTGACTTATCATTAAATCAATTATCTCCTCTGGATCTGCCCTTTGTGTGGTTGGCTAACTACGGGAACAAGGAACACCCAAAGATAATATGTTGGGGCTTGTTGGCACATTTTTGCCAAGTTAGGGCAGGGCAGAAAGTGAAACCAATATCCTGGATTCGTGTGTGTGTGTGTGTGTGTGTGTGTGTGTGTGTGTATCTGAGCATGTGGGTCTATATAGTTCGTGAAGTCAACTCTAATGATCGTAGTTTATGTTCTATAAAAAATTATCTTATTTTATTTTTCTCAACTAATTAAGATACAATTCTAGATTCTTCTATACATAGGCAAAATGTATAGCTTGCCATGTAAGCTAACATCAGAAACTTTCTAAAGAATGATTTTTCTGGGCAGTCTTCTGATCGCTTCCAATTTATCATAAGAACAGTAAAGATTTAGTGAATGTCTGTTAAATAATAAGTACTACATTAACTGTGTCACACACTGAATTAAACAAACCTTCTCAAGGGTCTCGAGGCAAAAGGTAGACTACACTAACCCTAATTACCTAAAGGCAAGAGCCAGATCTTGACTGTTTCCATTTCAAACTGGCTGATCTAACATTGCTAAGGGGAAGAGAATAAACAATAATAAGTAAATAAATCCATTGCTACTCACCCAGGAGCTGTGTGGACCATCGTATAAAAGGAATCTCACCATGGATAAAAAAAGTTATTTTGGACACAAATAATTCATTGGGTCTAATCATAAGAGCCACTTGATTTTTTTATTTTGGTAAAATGTAGATAATATTTATCATTTTAACTATTCATAAGTGTGCGATTCAGTGCTATTAATTACATTCATATTGTTTTGCAACCATCACCACTGTCCATCTCCAGAATTTTTCATCTTCCCAGTCTGAAACTCTATACCCGTTAAACAATGGCTTGCCATTCCCCACTCTCAGCCCCGGTAACCTCTGTTCTACTCTGTCTTCTATGTATGTGTCTATTCTAGCTACCTCATGTAATAGAATCATGTAATATTCATCCTTCTGTGTCTGGCTTATTTCCCTAAGCATAATGTTTTCAAGGTCCATCTATGTTGTAGCATATATCCAAATTTCATTTCTTCTTAAGGAAGAATACTATTTCACTGTATACATATAACACACTTATTTATCCATTCATCTGCCCAAGTCTATGGACACGTTGGGTTGTTTCCACCTTTTGAAAAGCCACTTTTGTCTTCCACTGTCCTTTTAAACACGTGCAGTGTGAGTGATATCCTTTCTCTGCCCCTCACTTAGATAAGAAAAGTCCTGTGGTCCCTCTAAATCACAGAGTCTCAAATAGCTAAAACTGCTAACTTGACTTGAAGCCCATAGCCACATTTGGAGTCTGTGGGGCTGACTGCTTGGTTGGGCTAATGGAGTGTGGTTGAGCTCCTTCCTTCCTCCAGCCCAGCATTCCTCTGTCCGCCCTACTCCTTGCCTACCAAGGTCCCTCACACTGCCATGCTGGAGAGGATGAGGGGAAAGAGGGGAGAGGATGAAGAGGCTGCTTGTCTGCTGCTGTTATAAGACGGCTTGGCTCTGTCTGAGCCTTGTAGCTGGTTAACAGGGATTGCTCCTCCCCGTTCACACTCATGGGTTCTGCATTGCTTGGCTCTCTCATGAGGCTTCTGTTGAAACCCCGCCCCCCCCCCCACAGGGGCTGTGTCCCTTTCTAGTCTATGAGTCCCTACCCCCTTTTCAGCGCCCACTCCCAATGGGATACATAACTTCTTTGGGCTAAAATCTCCTTGCCTGGGAAGTTCCCCTTCTTGGACCGACTCTCTTTTAAAACAATGCCAAGCCAACATCCTACCTAGGGCTTCTATAAGGAGGATTCTTAAAGGGGCATGCGAGAAGTGCCTAATGCTGTCCCCATCTGTCCTCCCTACAAGAGGCTGCTTCTACTCTCCCAGGAGGTGAGTCAGGCCCCAGACTGAGGGACACATGCTCTCTGCAGAGTCCAATTCAAGCCCCTCTCTCTGGATTTGAAGTGAAAGACTCCCCTCTATGCCTCGGCCACTGAGGTGGCAGGAGAGGACCAGAGCAGCCATGCCTCACTCACCGTCCCCAAAGGCCCTCCTCTTCAATGCCCACTCTTGACCTTGTTATATCCTCACTGAGAATCAGGTGTCCAAATAGCTCTTGACCACCTCTTCGGAAGTTTCTGTACGCTGACTCACACCTCACTCTGCTATGTCATATCCATCATATCTTAATAGCACAGGTGACCACTACAACATCCTGCTAAGACTCACACTTGCAGCTGCTGGGCAGGGTGACCATCCGTCTCTTTGAAGGGTCACCTCTCTTTGTTCCACATCAGCCCATCTCAAAAGTATCCTCAAAATCTAGTTGTTTTATGTAAAGCTGCAACAAAAGTGCTCAAAATCTTTGTTTCTTTACATGTGATTACTCTCTGTTCTTCCAAGTAGATGCTCTATACACATTTTTTGAATTGAATTGAAACAGAAAATCCATATAACCAACTTACATATATTTGAACAAACATCAAAGTATAATAATTAACTTCATATTAACTTCCTTTTCAGGCAGAAGAGGAGCTGCTGGTCTGCATGCAGCAAATTTGGATGTCCCTCTTCTGCTTAGCCTAACGAGGCATTCTGAAGGACAGATCTCTGTCTTATCAAATCTGTTGACGTTTCCATAGTCTTTGTTTTTCATATCTCCCTCTTTTCAGCACCTGTTTCCCTCCCATCCCTTGAAACTTCTTCCTCTCTTGGCTTGTGCTATGTTCCCGTTTTCTTTACCCTGTTTCTCTTGCCAGCCTTCCTCTGGCTCCTCTCCCCTCCCACTTCCTTCCTACATGCATTCCCCATCTTCAGCTTTATACTCTCTTTCCCTCTGAGAAGTAACTGACTCTGTCTTACTATCTCTCTATCTCTACCTCTTCCCTTATAAAAAGGATTGCCACAATAATGCCATTGTACAAACCACCCCAGAGTGCTATGGCTTAGATCAACAGCCAAGTATTATTGTTCATTCCTCTTGGTTGGGTTCTGCTGGCCGGTTCTTCTAGGTTTGACTGGAGCTCACTTAAGTGTCTGATGGTCAGCTGACTATAATCTGGTCTAAGTTGGCCTCAGCTGGGACAAGTGGCTCCCCTCCATGTGTCTTACCTGCCAATACACCAGCCCAGGCATATGCTAACATGCAAGCACTTTTCCATTCTAAGCCTCTGCTTGCATCGTTTGTGACTTGGCCAAAGCAAGACATAAGGCCAAGCTCAGGGCCAGAGTGGGAGAGAACCATAGTTACAGGGTAGAGGGTGTGACTACAAGGGGGTGCAAAAAACTGAGGTCGTTAATGCTCTCATCTATAATAGACCCCTTTCTTTCCATTCCCACAACCCATATCCTTGGTCTATATGTTACCTTATAGCTGAAATATTGCAACCTCTGATTCCCCATCCTGTAGCCTAGTAAAGTCTCATCCAGCCATTCATCCATTAATTCTTTTATCAAGAAGTTTCTACATACCAAACACAGTGACAGTTCACCAAAAATAGTCAAGACCCCTGCTCTCAGGAGTCAACAGAATCACAAAATAATCACAGATGACACTGCCAGATCAGTTTTCCAAAAGCTCCAATATTATCTCATCACCTTTCTGATCCAAATCTTGTGATGGCCCCCCCAGTGTGTGCAGAATAAAAGTAAATACCCCAGCCTGGCCTTTGAGGTCCTCCTTTACTTGGCCCAATTCTACCTAAGATTAAGACAAATGAATTTATGCTATGATAAGAAAAGAATTATAGGAAAGCAATGCTGCTACAATGTGGAGCATCCTTGGGGGGCATTATGCTCATGGATGTATAGAAGGATAAAGATTGTGAGCCCAAGCAGGGTATGGGGGACCCAAATGTAAATTCACATAGATGGAGAGATGGAGGAAGGGCTCATAGAACTGGGTTTTGGAGTGAAGATAAAGCTAAATACATACATGCATGCATGCATACACACATATAGGCCCGTACACATGCATACATACATACAGGCACACATACATGCATGCATGCATACATATATACATGCATACATACATGGCTATGACCATAGCCAGCGCAGGGGAGTAAAAAGAAAAATGGCCCATCAATCATGGAAATGTTGTGATTTAAAAACGAACAGAAATTGGCAAGTGAGACCGGTTGAAGGGACCATGATGGAATTCTTTGTTTAAAGACAAAAGCACCACAGGAAGAGGTTAAAAATCTCCTGCAAAATTGGAACATGCATGTTCCCTGAACTTCTTTTCATTGATGATATTAATATAGACATAAGAAATAAAAATCTCAAGTAGCTCATAATTTTTTTAAGAGTCCCAGATGATTTTCAAGATTCACTAGTTTGATTTCTGAAACCTCCTGATGTCTGTTTAACATCACCTCTGAGTTTGAGTAAGTTCTGGAGGCCCAGCTCATACCACGAGGCTCATGTGGGCAGAAAATAATGTCCTTGAGTCTCCATTCTCAACTTGAAATTTAAAAAGTATAACATGAGCAATGGTAAAATCTGAAAAAGCACACGGAGACAAATGGAGAATAATACGTCCATAACAATGCCTCCATAATGATTGAAGGCCATTAAAACTCCGATGTGACCTGCAGGCAAAGGTCATCGCCCTCTGATGATGGCAAACAGATAAACTCTCTTCCATTCTATTCCCAATAATCTTCTAGTTCTGCTAGTGCTTGCCAGTCCTCCAAATTCTCTTATCCTGGATGGAATATTATCTCAGAAATAAGTCGTGTGGAAAATAGCGTCTTCAATTAATATATTAATTATATATGTGTGTATATATATATATACCCACACACACTATATATACATTTATTGGTGGAATGCAAAATAGTGCAACCACTAAGGAAAATGATGTGGAGGTTTCTCAAAAAATTAAAAATAGAACCATCTATAATTCAACAATCTCACTTCTGTGTATTTATCCAAAAGAATTGAAATCAGGTTCTCAAAGAGAGATTTGTAGTCCTATTTTCACGGCAGCACCACTCACAACAGCCAAGATGTGGAAACAACATAAATGTTCATCAGAGATTGAGTAGATAAAGAAAATGTGCTATTAATGTATATACACATACAGTGGAATATCATTCAGCCTTAAAAAAGAAGGAAGTCTTGCAATTTGCAGCAACATGGATGAACCCGAAGGATATTATGTTAACTGAACTAAGCCAGTAACGGAAGGATCAATACTGTGTGATATTACTCATAGGAGGTATCTGAAATAGTCAAAGTCATAGAATCAGAGAGTAGAGTGGTGGATACCAGGAACTGGAGGGGAGGGAGAAATGAGAAATTGCTAATCAATAGGTATAAAGTTTCAATTATGCAAGATGAAGAAGTTCTAGAGATCTGCTGTACAACATAGTGTCTATAGGTAACGATACTGTATTTACACTTAAAAAGTTTGTTAAGAAGGTAGATCTCATGTTAAATGTGCTCACCACAATAAAGTAAATTACATATATATATATATATATATATATATATACACACACACCCGTATATATAAATCAACAAAGGTTCAGAGCTCCAGTGATGACGTTATAGGACAGATCATTCACAACTGGCCCCAGATGCTTGGGAGATCATGTCCCGGTCGTTGTGGTGAAGTTGTTATCGTACAAGATGATACCTCAGTTTCTTCTCTCTGCTTTGAATAAACTAACAAGTTGAGAAGGAGATGAAATCACAACCAGAACATAGACAAGGTCGTTCTTCCTGGTCTCCTCCCCGAAATCCAGCCAGTTTCTGAACTGGCAACAGGAAGGGAAGGGAATTTAAAGAGGAGGAAATTAAAATGCACACCACACAATTTTAAGTGCAATATGTTGTTTCTCAGTTGACTGGATGTGTTTTTTTTTAATTTTGACATTTTGAGGTTCTAAAAGAATTTTAGCCTGCATCTGTACAGCTGAATAATATTATTTCAAAGGATCACTTCACTCAAAAATTAAATGATGAACACCGAAGATTTCTCTAGCATCAACGGCAGAGGATATTTTCAGCTCAATCTTACCCGGACCTCTAATTTAGGGTCGTGAAGCCATGCTTTTATGATCCCTGGCAAGTGCAAATATTAAAATTCACATATTGGATGTTTCCATATTGAAATGGCAACCACAAGTCTTTTCTTATTCCATTCAAAACCACTTTGCATAGTCCAAACAGTTACTGATCCTCATAGCACCCCAGTGAAAAAGGTGGTATTATGCTTTGGTTTCTAAATAGTCATGTGAAAGTTTGTTAATTTGCCTACCATGAGGAAAAGAAGTAGCAATTACAATAAGAGTCCAAAGTCCCCAAAGCCGGGTGCTTTGATCAGACTTGGGACACCAACCACTATTTGCCAAATAAATTGAAGTATTGAATCTTACACTATCTAACTAATATGAATTCCAGCTTCTCTAACTCTAAGTAATTTTAGTTTCCTCATTTCCCTTTGCTTTCCCTGCCTGGATATCATGCTATAATTAGCCTCAAGGTTGGAGGAACTGGCTGGAAAGTTCAGTACCAACTCAGAATGTTTTCCATTATTTGACCAAACCTCGAATGCTGAACATTTCTAACATTCAAAGAGGGTTTGTTTAAGTTTTCCAGTTTCACCCTCCTGGTTTCAAATGCCACCAGATGCAGAAAGGCCAAAACTCTGTAAGGAGAAACTATTCCAAACAAGCTTTCTGGCCCAAGGCAGGCCTGAAAGGATCCAGATGCATCGGAGAGGAGCAGCCGCACTCTTGGACGCCTGTCTAAATGGAATCTCTGGCCCTGGAAGGTGTGGCTGTTACAAGGGGGTAAAATCTAAGGGCAGGCCCCTTATTTTAGAGCAAAGCGAAGAGCATGACATCCCAAGGCAGTGGTTAGAGAGTGGGGGCAGGTAACCCTCTCAGAGGAGGACAGCCCGTGGCTGGGTGCGTGGCCACCTGCAGTGCTGCCTGCCGTGTGGACATGTGGTGTGTGTCTGGAAGAACTCACAGGATTAATGTGTTTCCAAACAGCAAACTAGGTGAAAACTGAGATTCTGATGCCCCTGGAGGAAAAAAGCCTCCTGTTTATGTACACGTGGCCACCAGCGAGACAGATGGAGAGCACGGGGAGCCTCCCTGCATTGTGCGTCAAACCTCAAGCTGTAAACTTGGCCCAAACACGGCACTTGAGATGAGAGGTCCGAGTGACAATCCAAGAAAACGCTACCTTGGAGGACATGAGCCATGCCTCTTGTGGGTTTCTGCTGTCTAGAAACATCCAGGACTTACAAAAGTATGCCAAGGCAACAAAATAGAAAAGTTTCAGAAAACCCAAAGGAAAAAGACATCTCAACGAATGTAAACAATTACCACATTATTCTTTCTTTACTACATTCCAACATAGGCAAGGCTTCCCACGGGGCAATTCTCCTCAAACTTTAATGTGTATCAGGACTCACCTGGGGATCTCATAAAATTATGGATTCTAATCCGATAGACCTGGAGAGGATCCCAAGATGCTGGATCCTAGCAAGTTCCCTGGTGATGTCAGTGCTGCCCAGCCCACAATCCACATGCAGAGGGTGAAGCAGTTTAAACTCTTCCATTTGAAACAGTTATCATTAGCGGCGCTTTGTATCACTAGATAGCATTCAAGTGATTGCTTTTTTTTCTTTCTCTTTTCCTTTTGAAATCCTGTTTCCCCACAGAACGATGCATCTTCATCTATGGAAGGTTAAGAAATAAATACTGAAACTCTTGTTTGCCTATGGAAAAAAGTCTGAGGAGACTTCAATTTAAATTGCACTTTTATCTAAAGAAGCAGGAAACTTGTGCAAAAAAGGGATATTCTGCCGAGCGGGCACAGTCCTGAGGGTCCAGGAGAGACCTTTAACAGCTGGGCCTCCAGGGATCTCCAGTCATTTTGAACCATTGATTTGCCGAGAGCAGGTTATATTCATTCCATGAAGCTTTGATGTCTGTGTCCCAACTTAAAAATCATCCCTGAGCTCATTGTCAGCATAGCATGGAAGTTTCTGAATAGCACTTCTGTTAGAAAATTAAGATTTAGAAAACAACGAAAATCTATGCTACACAGAGATAATCGAGCAGCATTGTCCTCCTGTGAACTTAGACTACATCTAATTTGGGTGGTCCATCTTTGCTTCCATTTTCTGGCCAGAGAATCTACTTTATAATAGACACGTGGGGTTTAGAGACACATGTGATTACATGCAGTAATCATGTAATGAAAGCACCAAACAGAGAGTGTTTTAATTGGATTGCACTGCACACAGAAGTCCATACATTAATTACACGGTTATGCAACTATACGTCTTTCAACTTTTGCTGATATTTTTATAGGGCCCTTAAAAAAGACACCTGAGCATATTCTCCCTCCACCCTGCCCCCAATAATGGCATTTAGAAGCTATAGCCAATCTGAATAAGGATGAAAACTGTCATTCAACTACTTGGCAAAGCCACAGTCCGCTTGGGTACAATTCCCAAAGCAGCAGCCCAGGGTCTGAGTCACTTGCAGGAACTAGGACAGATGGTGTGGGTCAGTGCACAAACTTAAAGACTCCTAAACAGTTCTAGTTAAGATAGGATTAAGTATTTCTCCAGGCGGCTCATTGATGACGGACGTGCCTTTTTGTCCTGGGCTCCTGGGGAAGTGGTAAAGGCAAGTTCACCAGCAGCTGGCTGAGACTTTACTTATTGTCCTGACCTGGAGGGTGCCCAGAAAAGCCCCAACTGTTGCCTCACCAAGCTGTGAAGTCAGGCTGCGGCTGCTGTGGCCGTTACCCCCACCGGGGAAGACAGCTCAGAGCCAGCTCACAGGCCTTTGTACTCTGCCCCCTGGCGCCCCATCGAAACCTCAGCTCCAAAAATGACAGCACATGGTGAGGCCTTGGCAAGCCCCAACCTTAGAGCGGTCTTTAAACCCGAACCTGTCCTACGAAGACCCCACTGGGAAAAATGCATATATAGCTATAGCCAGGCCCACAGAGAAAAGCTGAGAATTCGGGCAGTTGGCTGACACATCCAAATGCTCCCCTCAAGCCTCTGGACACCTAACGGTAAAAGCATTCGGGGAGTTTCTAAAATGAAACATCCAGAGGATTAATCTACATCGCCACTTGAATTGCTAAGTCATTAAGTCTGAGTCGACTGTGCAGTGGCAGCTGCGTGTTACAGCCTTCAGTTCTTAGAACGTGTCCTAGGACTATTAAGTGTAGAAGAGAAAAAAAGAACCTGATTTGGGGTTTAACTCAGGCTTGACTTTATTAGGGAGTATAATAGCACAGGAATATAATGTTAATTACGTTAACAGGGGATTTGCATTGAGAAGCAATAGGAAGCAGGCATTGCACTTAGATATTAATAAGCTTCATAAAAGAAATGCAGCCATTATTATTCTTTTAAACTTTAGCTAAGTGTCAACATATGGCAAGCTAACTTCTCACAGGTCTAAGAGAAAGCAGTGTCTGAGTTTCAATTCCTGCTTCAGTCAAAACAGGAGTCTGTAAAAATCATGTCTATTCCTTTTGAAAGACCCGTACCACTGAAGGTAATATTGTCGTGGATCTTTGTGTGTGCAAAATTAAGCAGGAAAAAAAATAAAACTGAGGGAGTGTTCTGAGAGTTCGGACTTTCCAAAGTGCCTTTGCTCATCTTTGCAGCTTAGAATCCAGGGTTGGCATTTAGAACCCATCATCGCATGGGTTCTCTTGACTATGTGCATCGAAACTTCACGTGTACAGAGGGCCATGGAAAACGTAGGCAGAACGGAGCAAAAACAAATAAAGTAATTGATAAGGAAGGGAAAGTCTTAATTTTGGAACTACAAAAAGAATGACATTTTGTCAGCAGGCAAAAACAATGGGCAGGAAAAAGAATGGTTTGCCCACATGCAAAATTGTCCTGTTTTTAGACCCTCCAAACAGGCTTGTCGATCCAAGGTAGAGGCTGTGCTGTGTAATATTCATTAGTCAGCCCGGGGGAAGGGTTTTGCCCCAGAGAAGCATCTCCTCTGGTCTCCCTACCTTTTGTGAAGTCTTCGTAATGTGCTCAAAGTGTAGCTTTACCTACAGGTTTCGATTAGCCTATTGATTTGAATTAAACTAGAGAAGCGGTCCGCAACCTTTTTGGCACCAGGGACCGGTTTCATGGAAGATAATTTTTCCATGGATCGGGGTGGGAGGAGATGGTTTGGGGATGATTCAAGCACACAGCATTTATTGTGCACTTTATTTCTATTATTATTACATTGTAATATATAATGAAATAACTATACAACTCACCACCATAGGCTGGGGACCCCTGAACTAGAGAAAGGAAATGCCCCAAACCTTCATAGGTGAAAACAAAAATAAACAGTTGCAAAGTAATCACTGCTTTGCCCCGATATACAGGAACTCTCTTTGTTTTCCATTAGCTTCCTAATTGGAGACAGAGAGAGAGAGAGAGAGTGTTTGTGTGTGCGTTACTACCATTTTATCTATTTACTGAGAGAGATACATACTAAAGATGTCCATTCAGGGTGAATAAAACCACATAATTTGGGTTTTATTAAAATGGTCTTTTTATTTCAATATTAAAATGCTTTCGTTTTTCCAGGCTTTAAAACACCAGTAAGTTGTCAGCCCCTTTTAGGGTCAGACTCTCACTGAAACATTTCCTTTTATTTATTTTCCCTTTTATAGTTTCACTTATGCCATTACAGTCTTTACCAAGGACTGCGCTCTCCCAGAGCTGATGCCTGGCTTTTTAAATGATGGGATCCACATCCTGCCCGAGCAGCGGTTTGACGCCAGCGTTGAATTACTATTGAATAAGCAGCAATGAAATCTTTATCAAAATAATCAGTAGTTCCAAAAACCACAAGTAACAACAACAGGAGCCGAGTTGTACTAAATCAGCAAAGACCATTGAGATATAATAAGAGACTGAGTCACTTTTTTCTACATTCCCTCTCTTGCAAACTCTCCTGGGCTATTTTCTTGCATGGCCTGGGGGAGGGCAGGTGGAGGGAAGGAAGGACATTGCTCAGAAAGAAAAAAAATTGACATCACTGATGTCACGTGACCGGCAAGAGCCAATGGAGATGGGCTGTGGAAAGGGGAACAGTTAAATTTGTAATTTGGGTTGTGTGAAAACTTCTTTGGGCCTCATAAACAACCACAGAACCACAAGTTGGGTAGCCTGGCAGTGTCAGAAGTCTGAGCCTGGCATAGTGGTCAGCAGGCAGACGAATCACACTGAATGCAAACCACAGGGTTTCGCAGAGTGGTAAGCATCGTCAACCCACAGCCAAGGCGGCGCTGCTTTTTTTTCCTTAATCTTTAACAATTTGAATATTTGTTTTCACTAAGGTACATTTTTTCCTAGGGCCTGGGGAGTCCCAGAGGTGTCCAGGGGGGAAAGAGAGAGATGCAGGGCGGTGGGGGTGAAGCAAAACAGTGACCTTTCTTGGTTTTCGCTCCTAAGGTAAAAGAAATCATTGAGTCCCCCGCCTTCAGAAGAGGGTGCCTTTTCGGGAGGAAGCGATGGCTTCAGACAGCATATTTGAGTCATTTCCTTCGTACCCACAGTGCTTCATGAGAGGTGAGTACGCGCTGGTCTTTTAATGTCTCCTTTTGCTCAGTTTTGCATGCAACGAAATGGCAGCCTGGTTCACCCGGGGCAGGGGTGCCTGCCGGCCCCTGTCTGTTCTGGGGGAGGAATTCACACCGAGGCGTATGATTACAAGGCTATTGGATTACTTATTCATCAGATGGCAGCTCTTCAGAAATGTTTTAATAAATACTCAGTTAAGCTGTTGGTGTGTTCAGTCGGTGCGTGAGAACCTTGTCAAGTCTTAGTAAGTTGTGCTGGTCTCGTTTAAAGTCCTAGGGATTGTAAAGCTCGCACGAAGCTCCCTGGGTTTTAGTTTGCAGCCCAGAGTGACTGTGTCTGAATTATCCTTAACTCGGCACGCTGTGTGGCCCAGAATGCAGCCTGCCCGGGGGCTCCGCAGACGCATGCAGGGAGCCAGGAGGGCTGGTGCCAGCGTGGGGCAGGAGGCGGGGGCTCACGGCTACGCCTTCCACCGGCCGGGGACCTCAGGGCCAAAGTGGCCACCCAGCTCAGCTGTCTCCAAAAGGCAGAGCGTCCAGGAGCTGGGCAGACTTGGTTACGTTAAAATCATCAGGATGGGGCTGTGCTGTGTTTTTCCTTGCAGCCTCAAAGCAAAGAGGCAACTGGCATCTTTCTCAAGAGAAAGCAAGCGAGTTGTGGCATACAGAGGTCCCTCTTGAAAAGAATGATGAAGTTTCCTAAGTCGAGCATTCCCATGGCTTAAGTCATTAGATTGCACGCTTAGGATGGGAACAGCAAGGTGGAAAACCTGTCTACATTTTTGCAACCAGCGTCTTGAAATGTGCACAGCTGTGGTTGAGCCGTGAGCGTGTGAGTATGTGTGTGTGTGTGCATGTGTGTTTTGTGTATCTTTAGTGGTAAAAGAGGGCTGTGCTTAAACAAACAAAAATAATAACATAAAAATGTCACGAAGGCATTGCAGTGTGTCAGGGCACGCACTCTGACCAATGGCCGCAAAGTGTGGCTTGGTGGCTTGGCAGAGCTGGGACGCAGCGTGATGCGATGGGGGAATAATTAATTTTCTGGCTAAAAACTCTCTCAAGCACCCAAATAGTATCTGTGACTCATTATTTATTCCTACAGCCAAGTGAGCAGGGGAATGCAGAGGGCTTGCCAGCCACTTTGTCGCAACAAATGCTGTTGTGAATGCACAGAGCTTCTGTGTTTCCGGGTCCCCAAAATTTAAAAATTTGACAAAGATGTGTGTGTGTATGTGTTGGGGGTCGTGAGGGAGGATTTAGGGACAAAAGGAAGAAAGCAAGTCATTAACACCCATTCCAAGCTTTAAATTAAAGTGTTTTCAAGTGCTTCTTTACTGGCAGCCGAGGGAATTTCAGTGCAGTTGGATCATGCGGACGTGTGTGAGTCACTCATCTCGCGGCGTCCCTGGGCTGGTGCGGCAGAGAGACTGGCCACTGGTGAGCGGCTGCAAACTGCTCCCGGCTGCCTTTCCTCCAGGCTGCTAACAAGCAAAGGAAGCAATATCTGTAGAACAACAGAAAAAAGATCTTCCTGCCTTTACTCTGCTTTCAGTACCCCCTCCGAATGTTGATTATTTCTTATTTTATCAACTCAAGAAGGCAGATTCAGGAAATTTTTAAACATTCCACTGGCAATAGCTTGGGTTTCAGCATGCAATGCCGGCCTTTGGAGCTGTCCTTACTGGCCAACAGCAAAGACCGTGAGGGGACACGGTGACATGTGCAGACATCAGGAAGTAGAAGGAGCCCGGCCCCCAACAGAGCCCCATGGCTCCAGCCGACCTGCCCCAGGTTAGGAAGAAGCATCCGTCGGCTTTCCCAGGGGCAGTCTCAGAGAGGGCCCTAGTTTGCTCCAAGACTCAAAAGAGCTCATCCGAAAAGGTTTTTCCACTCCTTCCCCTCAGTCAAAGGCACTCAGAGCCCTCTGGAACCTCGAACTGGATAATAATAATATTGAGATTTAACTTCAGAGGGCCATGTGAAATTTGACGATTTCCTGGTAGATTTCATCCAAATGATCCATCCACATAATGGTTTAAATTGTCCAGATTAACTGTCCACACCCTTCGCCCAAGCCAGAGAGGTGGCAACATATCATCTCTTGGTACCGTTTGGACATTGCCTTAGAGTCCAATGCTAGAAGAACCACCATCCTCACCAGCAAATTCTTCCCACAGCCAGGCCACTTGCAGTGGTCTGTGTGGTCACTTCTCACTGCCTATAATTTACAGCATGTGTTCCCTCCCCAACTGGAACTATGAGCTGGAGGGGAAGACATCATCTTGTTTTCTTCCTGGGATAGGACTTTATCAGTCCATGCAATTCTCACAGAAGGAAACCCGTAACTCGGTGCTAACCAGATACTCATGTGCAAGTTGGAGGAAAAGAGGGGAGTGGAACCAAGAAAACCATTGTTCCCTTCCTGGTGAGTGGCAAGCCAGAGTCTGAGAGGCTGGTACTCGAAATGAATGTGGTCTACCACAGAGAACACGGCCCTTTTTCTACCATACCGCACCAGGTTCGTGTTTCATTTGCTTAGGAAAAAAAGGCAAAATGCGATTGAAATTCCTTGGAATGATCACACGTGGTTTGCAACATAAAATTCTTGCCAAACCCAAACTGTGGTCCCCTCAGAAGGTGCAAGGTGTTGGCAACAAGAATTGAGGTAAGCGTGGAGAGGAAAAGCCTCGGCACATACGTATTTTTGCAAAATGCCTCAGGTAGCCTTGTTCTTAGAAGTGGCTTAGTGGTCTATGCAAAGCCTGAGCACTCACATGCCTCTGCGTTCCTAGAACCACAGGTAAAAATCTCAGCAAGACTGACTCCCTGCTTGTCTTCTCGGCGGTTCGAGATTACCCCAGCAGAGGAGTCTTTCAAAGGGAACTGCAGAACACGAGGCCGCACGTATGAAGTGTGCTTTTCTGTAAGCGCCGGTTTGCCAGTCTTTTCAGAAAAATATTTATTAAGACACTTCTGGCTTGATGAGATATTTTAGATCACAGAAAGCCATAGATTAAACTTCTGTGGCATCCATCAAGGTGTGAAAGCTGTATCATTTTTCTAGGGCTGCCATAACAAAATACCACAGACTGGGTGGCTTAAACAGAAATTTATTTTCTCACAGTTCTGGAGGCTGGAAGTCTGAGATCAAGGTGTCAGCAAGACTGGTTTCTTGGGGGGCCTCTCTCCTTGCCTTGTGGATGGCTGCCTTCTTGCTGTGTCCCCCCTACGGCCTTCTCTGTGTGCCTGTGTCCTAACCCCCTCTTCTTACAAGGATACCAGTCAGATTGTATTAGGGTCTACCCTGATGACCTCATTTTACTTTAATTGCCTCATTAAAAACCCTATGTCCAAACACGGTCACATATGACTCTTGTGGAGGGGACACATTTCAGCCCCTTACAATGTGTCCTAGCAAATCTGACTCACCCTGGCCCACAAGCAAACTGTGGGACAAGGCATCTCTCCTGGAACTTGAAGAATCAGGCCATAGTTCCTCCTTCGTGAGATGGAGTTTCACATCTGAAACTGTCCACACATTTTGAAACTATGAAAAAAAGGTGTTAAAAACTATTTAAATCTATAATCATGCCTTTGCCATTTAGTCTCCTTGCATGCTAAGAAAATTTTGAAAAATGACAAAGTCATTTTGAAATGTCTAAGTTTTAAAAGAACCAAAAGCAGTCACCCAAAGAAACCACCTCCTTGGCTCTGCTTCCTGGGGCAGGCTTGTCCCTGTGCTTCAGACTAGATTACCCAGGGGGTCAATCTACTGGCTTTACCAGTGGAGGCTGGGGGGACTGCAGGAGGCCCCACAGCTGCTCACCCACCAAGCACAGGGATAAGGAGCAACCCCTAGCAGAAACACCTTCAGAAACAGCAGCCAACCCAGGATCTAAATGGCAAGAATCCTTTCAGAGCTTTTGGAAGCAAATGAGAGGAGCAGGGAGATTTCTCCATTCTCTTGAAATAGGTCTGAAAGATGTGCTCAGAAAAGATGTGGCCCTTTACTGAGGGGCCACAAGTCTTACAGTGCACACACGCAGACTGTAAGAGAGAGCCCAGGCCCCGGGGGCGAGCCCGGGAGGGTAGAAGAGCCCCCACTATAGGAAAGACAGTGGCAGGAGGTCTGAGCGCAGAGTGTGCCGAGATGACACCGTGGTGGGCTTTTATTTCTTCTTCTTCTTTCTGGCTTTAGTCAAAAGGCATGAAGAGCTTCTCTCTTGACCGTCAGTTTCCCCATCTGCAAAGTAAGGACAGCAGTAGCACCTATCGTTAAGGTAGCTGTGTGGATGAATGGAATGATCTGCGCAAGGCACTTGGCCCAGCCATAGAAGCAAACAGGAAATATTAACCACGGCCACTGGTACTCAGTTACCTACGATGGCAGTTGGTCCACCTCTGTGTGCTCTAGGAGGGGAGAGGTTGTGATGCTCTGGAGGACATCACAGGAGGCCTCCTGGAGAAGGTGACGTGGAAGTTGGGGAGGCGGGGGGGCGGCAAAGAGAAGAGGGAAGGGTGATCTGGGCCCAAGGTGCAGCCTGTGCAAAGGCCAAGCTACCAGACCCCGCAAGGGGCATGGGAGGCAGGGAGTGAGGCCACCCGACGGCTTTCCAGCAACAGGGCAGCCTCCTTTCCTCATGAGGACCTGAAAAGAGGGTGGTGGAAAAAGAGCAAGAGCTTGACAAGTTGAGCTTGTTGGCTGACTGGGGCACGCTGCGGCACACACGAATCTCCAGTCTGCGCGCACAGGGACAGCGGAGACGCCGCTCCTCACTGACAACTACTGGTGTAGCTTTATTTTCTCGAAGTCTCTTCTTAAAGAAAAAGCCATTTTGCCCAGGTTTACTGGGGCACCGAGAGACTGCCGATTCCCGCACTTTCTAGATTTGTGTTCATGCACTGTGTCAAAGCCCAAAAATGGAGGTGGCTTTTGTTGCTTGTCTAGCTGGGGGCAGGAGGGGAGGCCCACACAGGAAACTCAAGCAAATTTTCAGTTTCTCAGGTAACTTCCTAGTGACCTAGATGAGTCAATCAATGTCTTCATGTCTCATCTGAGTTCTGCAAAAAGGGCTAGTAACGTTCTAGATGAGCTACCTCCAAATTACCAAGTTCCTGCTGGAAATCTTTGAATGCATCAGAGAAGCACCATAAAACACATCGCCCATCTTCTTAGCTTAACATCATGAAGCAACTTCTTCTTAATATTTATTTTCTGGTAGGAAATAGTTACCTTACCATTTCTTACAGCGTGCAAGACTTCTTCCCACATTTTCTTAACTTTTTTCCCCAACTCTCATTCTTTAGAGAAATCTTCAGAAGCTGCACTGGTGCCTGGAAAGACATTAAAATCTGCAAAACACTTTTCCTGCAACTCTTGTCCCTTAACCTCTCCTGTCCCTCCTCCCCACATGCCACCAGTCCCCTTCTTTAGGTTTTTTGCTGAGAGAAACAAGCCTCGAGCGAACCCAACCTGTCTTTATTGGCTCCCCCCACCCCAGTATAATAAAGATGATGCCCTTGAGTGGTAGAAAGGGGACATTTTCTTTAAGTTCTTTGCAGACCGTGAACATGATGAGGGAGTGCTTTAAGAGAACCCAGGGGGGTTCCTGAACACAAATCAGGGTTCAAAGCCTCATGTCACCTTCAACATGCTGGCAGAGTAAGCTCAGACACTCCTCTGTTTGGTACAGCTTCACTCTTTGTTAGAGAGACATACTCTGACACTCTCTTTAGCTTTCTACCTCTCTCTCCCAGCCTCTGCCTTTTTCTCTCTCCTTCTTCCCCTGATAACACTCAATGATGCCAGAGAGGGAGAAATGAACACTAGATCTAAAAGATGGCTGAAATTATGCATTTTTAATGCAATGACAGAAAGACAGTTGAGCTCTTGCTCTAGTTTATCCATGAGAATTGTTCGTGTCTACCCATAAAGGAAAAGCTGGTGGTGGCGGCTTAAGCAGACCCGTATTGGTCTGGGAGCAGGACAGGGTTTCAGGAGGGAGGGGTCCAGGGCAGGTATGGTGGGACTCGGGGAGCGCCTATGTTTTGGTCCCACCATACTAAGCCCAGGTCGGCCATGTACCTCTGATCTGTCCCAGCAGGAAGGACATAGGACGCCTCATCCCTTCTCCGTGTGGGGCCTGGTCTTTTTATTCAGGGAGAGAAGCCCTTCTCTGCAAACTTCCACTTACATGTCACTTAGGTCAGAACTGTGTCACAAGCCTCTGGCTGCAGGGAGCCTAGGACAATGGAGTTGCCGCTTTGCAGCCTGTAGAGTGGAGGGAAGCAGAGGGGAAGGTGGCTGGGAGTGGTTGTTGCATCCCCCAGACCTGGTGACAAAGTCCGTTCCCATGCAGGCTGTCCTTTCCCGGCCATATCTGGTAATATTTGTTTTCTAATGTCAGCCGTCCTCTGGAAATATGTACAGAGAAACTCTGAGTTCTTCCTTGGATCCTTCTTAGAAATCGTGAATAGATGCTGAAAGTGGATATTTAGTCTTGATTCACTGGAAGCACAACAGACAGGAGATGGGATGGTGTAGGGCAGCAGCTGGTTAAATGGATCCAAGGTCACACCTACTTTCAGTGTCCAAGCCCAGAATCACACCTGGTCTTTCACTATGTTGGAATGGACGCAAGAGAAACAGGCAGCCCGGTATCTAAGGGAATGTTGCTCGCATCAGCCACGCCTGGCTGTGAGGTTGATGTGTCTCTCAAGTAATTATTGAAATAGTTTCCTTTTTTTCTCTTCCTCACTCTTTTGAATTCTCAAAAGTCCATCACCCAAAACTCTAAATTTTTTTTTAAATTTTTGAGAGAATCTTTTTCTACAAAATTTCTTAAACGAAACTTCCTTTTAAATGGCCCTCCTTAAATTTACCTAAAAATGCTTTTATCTTTGGTAACAATACGAAAAACAGGTAATGATCCTCTATCTAGGGTATGAACACTTATTCATATCTTGCATTTTTGCAAGTTACAGATTATTTTTGCTTTGTAATTATGGCCCTTTGTAATTAAATCCCTCTCTGACAGAGTCAATGCCTCCTTTAACAAAAAAAAAAAAAAGAAAGGAAGGAAGAAAAAAAATGTCTTTATTCAGTTTTTCCCTTGAAATAAGAAATAACGTAAACCTTTCATTTTGTATTGCTGTAAGATTGGTGTTCATTTAGAGAATTGTCAATTTTGTCCACAATGCAGCTGCCCTCCCGTTCCATGGTCCTATGTGTCTATTTTTGGGTAGACTTCTTTCTAGACAGTGAGTTACCTCCGACATTTTAGGGACCCCAAAGGGAAAAGGTCACCAGAAATAGAAATCTCAGTTTGCTGGTTGGGCTTGCTCAATGTCTGTGCCTATTTCAAGACTGACACTTCTTTGTGTAAATGCAAAGCCCGCGTTAAATTGATTTTAAGTCGAGGACCCAACGCGTCAAGTCTTGAAACCAAGTCCATTGGGAAGGAGAAATACGCAGCTCTCACATTTTGCGAAGCTTCTACTTTACCTTCTTTGCCGGCCATCTGGATCTTACTCCTGCTCTCTTGGATGTCTTCTGTGGAGACCGTAACCAGAAACTTTGCTGGTCTTGTATGGAGAATGAAATGATAAAATGTGAGCAATAGATCAACTACAGCCTGAGAATAACACCGCAATGCAGCCTCCGTTATCTCCTCTCGCTGGAGGTATATTGGTCTTGCTCAGCACTCGTGTTCTTCTGAAAATGTGTAGCATTTCAGATTGTTTTCATTATTAGTTAGACCCCAAAGAAAGATCTAGAAAATATTGCAGCAGTCAGCTTGCCAGATAGTGGTATGTTCAAAAGCAAACAGAAGCCAGTTAAAACTCTGAACACACTGTAGGCTATTTCATTCACATCTCATCATGGGTGAATTTTTTACGGGAGCCTAAAAGTATTGTCAGAGTGGCTCTCATTGCTCATGGAGGAACAATTTCCTTTTCCTATGCAAATTTGTGTAACATATATAGCCTTCGACACTTATTTTTATTATTGACTCAGAATGTGCAAAAGTACATTGGTTTGGGTGCCATTTCTTCCAGGAGCAGTTTTAACACCAACCACAGTTTGCTGCACTTTCTTACACAGCTTCTGTTTGCACTTTGAACTCCGTGCACCAAGCCCCTCATTCCACACCATCTGCAGGCTGCATCTGGGCAGCTTCATCCAGCTCGCTAACAGTCACAGCTGAACTTGACATTTACCCACTTTGAAAGTATGTAATTTATAAAATCTGAAACCACATACATGTATAAAACCCATGCAAGCGTCTGGAGGAAATACAAGGAAGGGGAAAATAGTTACATCTTTTAGGAGCTTTCTCTCTTATCTCAGCCCTTTTAATAATGTGTTGGGAATGGTGAAAATGAAATTATGGAGGCACAGACCAGGAGGAGCAGAAACTCAAGCTGCTATTTTATTGAGTCTACTGTTTATAAAGATCAGAATGCCCTTTACTCCAGAAGTTCTAGAGGAGAGGAACCATGTCAGCAACCTTAAACAAATATTGGGACTGTGAAGGGTGTGAGTCACATAAAAAAATATAAATGCCGACAATGGAAATTCTACTCAACTGTCAATCATTCCACACCATTACTTCAGATTTTTTTTTTTTTTAAAAGCCTGTGCTTCCCATATGCCTCCCTCTAGATTGTTCGAACAAAGAAATAATTGTGTCACAGAGGTGGAGGAATCTGTTTAAAAAACAGATGAACTGTGAGACATATGAACTATGAGACATTGTCCCATATGATGCTTTGTATGTTTCATGCATGTGTGTACGCATGCTTTGTGTATATACATAGATATAGAGTTCTATATAGTTTCACTTGGCATCTGAGATTATATAACTATACATATATAAATACAACTATATATATGACTATAATTATATATTTTTTTAAACTTCCAGAAAGAAAATTCAGAATATTTGGCTGGAGTGATTTTAGACATCTCTCTACCTTAGGGCAACAGAGAGATTCACTTGTTCAAGGTTTCCCCGCTGATCAGTGCCTGAGTCAGAACCAGAAACTGGGTCTTCTCGACTTCTGTCTCCCAGAGCTCTGCAGACACTGAACTTAGGAGACTGATTCAATTCAGGAGTCCGAATAGTTAGCAGACACTTCTAATCTCCGCAGTTACTCATTGCATAGGTCAGACACCACAGTGCTTGGCAGCCTAAATCCTTTCGCCACGTGGAACATTAAGTAGAGCAATGTGTATGAATCCCCGAGCCCTTAAGAGCGTCCTTAGGCTGTGTTAGGAACACGTTCACCTTCAGGAGCGTCTCCACCACCTGTGCTCTTTGAATGTTCTCTCTTACCCACCAACCCAGCACCGCCTTTGCTATGCACCTACCATGTGCCTGCCCGCCCCTGTCCTTAGGCAACTTTATGGTTAACCAGGTTTGTTTTGATGAGTATCTACGGCGAAATCTGAACGACCACAACAGCAAATGTGCACATCCACAAAGAGGGGTGCGGAGATGGTCTCGGCCGAGGCTGCCAGACTCCAGCTCTGGAAGAAGCCTTGGGAAGTGGGAGAATGTCATCTTTTTATAAAATTTGAACCCAATCTACAATTACCATCAGAGATATATGTCCTCACAGTACCCCTGATTCAAAGCTCAGAAGTGGCCTCTCTCAGGAAAAATAAATGCCTCTCTCTCTATTTCTATCTTTCTACGCAACACAGAGAGGCCAGCATTCAAAATTCACATGCCTTATGGAGTCCATTGGGACTTCTTCCCAGGATGGACTGAACTTGACAAAGCTTTCTCTAGGTGCAGCAGGAACTGCTGAAATGCTGCACATCAGTCATTGCCAGACTCCTGATGGTGCCACACATCGGTAAAATTCCGTTTAGCAGGCTCCACGTCTATGCAGTCATTTATTTAAAAATTACATGCCCGTGTGCCTGTACTGATATAATTATTGCATATGCATTATATAGTAAAATACATGCCCCAAATAGAAATTAAAATGAAACTTAAAAAACACAAGTTATGATACTTTTTCTACCCTTTCACGGGCACCCCAATTGGAATCAGAAGATCCCCAGAAGCCTACAAATGTCACATCTCTGCTCACCAGGGCATAGCTTCTCTCTGCAGACCTTTATTTCTTCCCCTGGAGGTCTCAGTCCATGCTGCAGTGTAAACTCCATCCATCTCCAGAAGGAATCGGGTCTTCTCGACCACCACGTCCTCTTCCATGAGCTGTCTTTGGTGGGAGACCAGGAGGAAGACAGGCCCGAGCACAGAAGTGGGGTAGGGAGTGGGAAGCCCTGGGCTTTGGAATCAGGTGGTTGGTTTCTCTCTGTCACCAGCATCCACTGCCTGTGTGAACTGGAGCCATTTACCCTACCTCCTGGAGCCCCAGGGGGGTTCTTACCTGTAAGTCAGGGGAGTGATTCCTACTTTGTGTGGTTGTCAAGAGGATTTGAGATAATATATCTAAAGCAATGGGCACATAGAGGAAGTCAATAAGTAAAAGGTAGCTCCAAAAATACCACGGAGGGAGACAGGGACAGGAAAGCAACCTCAGAACATGGCCCCGCAGCTGTTCCAGGAACCATGCATGTGTGAAGATGAAAAATTGGGTCTACTTCTCTCACCGTGCAGCAGTGCAGAAATGATCTTAGTGCTCCTTGGCAGAAGGTTGAGCTTACAGATATTAAAACCGATGCTAGCAACAACTAGCATTTATTGAGCACGTGCTATGTGCCTTTTCTTACAGTAACACACTAAATCCTCAGCACAGCCGTGTGAGTAGGTGCTCTCATTATTACTCCTACTTTGTTGAGGGAAGTGTGGCATGCTGGAGCCAGGTGATTTCTTGCAGGTAGGCTGCTGGGAAAGGAGGGGCCCGGGTCCAGGAAGAGGTGTCCGTGCTGCAGAGCCCGCCATCTACCCGTGGGAACAAGTAGATGTTCAGAATTTCTCTTTGGCATGTGAGGGAGCTGAGCCTTACAGAGTTAAAGACTTACCCAAGCCGCTAGACAAGGTGAGGCTGTTGGGTGGCTCCAAGCCCGGGCACTGTCCACTGTCCTGGACTGCTTTCGTGACTCTGGATGCATTCGTGGCTTGAGGGCTGCACTGTTGATGTCAAGGCCTCCCCTGCCCACTCATTTCATCCTCATCCCCCCATCAGAGCTACCCCCAAGGGAGATATTCAGGTGGCTCCTGGGCAGCTCACAAGGGATGCTTCTCTAAGCCAGGAGTGCTCAAACTGGTTCCCGCCACGGTGGTGAGATGCTTGGGGGGAGAGACCGTTGCTAAAGCTTCTTCCCTATGGACCAGTCGTTTCTATTTATCAGTCTGAGAATCCGTCAGGGGCAAGATGAAGGTGATATGAATTAGGCACTTCCCATGAAAAGCTCAAGGCAATGCTGGCCCCCAGGGTCCAACAAGGCTGACCCTGCACTTGCATGACCTTGAGGGAGTGCCACCTTAAATATGTGTCCCTGGGGCATCTCTTGTCCCATCCTAGTCCAGGCTGTGGAACTCACATACAAAAGAACCCACAGAATGGTCCACTCAGCAGTCAGGGGCTGTTACTTGAGTTCACCTTCAGGAGTCTGAGGAGCCCCCAGGAGCCAGCACCATCAGCAACCTGTCCTCGACCCTGACCATAGCCGTGACCTTGGCCATGGCCCTGACCCTGACCCCGACCCTGACTCTGACCCTGACTCTGACCCTGACTCTAACCCTGACCCAGGTCCTGACCCTGACACTGACCCCGACCCCAACCCCGACCCTGACCCTGACCTTGATTCTGACCCTAACCCTGACCCCAACCCTGGCCCAGGTTTTCAGCGAGGCTCACACCAAATGCTTTACATTCACTTATTCCTGTGGTTAAAATAAAAATTCTCCCAGAAGCAGTTGACTCAGCTGTGACAGCAGGAAGCAGCCTTAGTCCCTCCTGTCAACAGGACCCTCATAACAGTAAGGGCCGGTTTATAGAGAGAAATACACACACACACACATCCTTACTGGTCGACTTTTAGAATGGTCTTTCTGTCTTTCTGCAGAGACATTTGTCATTTCAAAAGTCCACATCACCGGTCCTCTGACATCATTACAAATCCCTTTTTCAAGTAGTTGGGTTTGAGGTTTTCTTCTTTTTTTTCCCTTAACCTTTATTCGTATAAAGGCATTTCTCATCTGATCATTCTACAATGAGTTGCCACACAGTCACAGAAAGTTCCTTCCTTTCTCCATGGACTCCGCGTGATGAAGGACGCAGTAATTAATGGTTTTCTCCTCCCAACACGTGGCGAGTCCCCTGCTGAACGGCCGGCCTCTCACTGTTGGTGTGCAAACATCTTAATGGGAGCAGATTAAAGGGTGCACAAGCTAATTATTCTCTGCAATAAAAAATAATAAAGGTTCTTTGCAAAAGTCAAAGGAGTTGTTTTTCTTACATAAAGTGTGCAATTGACAGGAAAATAAAAATTCCATGGTATTCACTGGAGACTATATTCTGGGCATCCTTGTGACTAGACAGTGCATTTTTCGTCCTTCTTCAGGCTGTTTTAGCACTGTCTGGGCACACGCCAGGGCCTGGAGGCCCAGTCACTCCCTGGCCCTCTGCAGTCTCTCCTCAGGGATACTGGTCCCCATTGTCACCTTCAGTCCAGACTTCGGTTCTCTCCGGGGGGTCCTGGCCCCCAGGCCCACGCTGACAGGCTCACAGCAGCCTCCTCAGAGCCCAGGATTCCCACCGTCTCGTGTGACAGGTTTCACCGCAGCCACGTCAGTGCAGGGTCAGGCACGTCATTACCCAGAAGCAGCTGGAGTTGTTTTCAAGCTTCTTCTCTATCCCGCTCTTCCATGACAAGCATGTGGCTGAGGGACCTGCAGGTGAACCTGGACAACCCCTGCGGCCTGCACCCCCGGCGGGTTCTCGGGAGGAGACGGAGGACCTTGGTGACACCCTGTGTCCTCGTTCTGTTCTGGCTGACGCACTACAGCTATGGGATGATTCAGTTATACTGTGGCTTGTAAATAACGAGAACAGCTGTCACTCACTTACAAGGTGCCAGACACATCGCCTCTAACATCTCTTTTAATCAAAATCCTTAGGAGGTAGGTACGGCTACTAATCCCCCTTGGATAAAAAGGAAAAAAAGAAAATTGAGTGGAGACGGTTTACCAAAGCCGCCCAAGCCACACAGCTTGTAGGAGGCAGCACCAGTAGAGTCCAGACTCCCCTTGGCTTACCCGCTCCTATCTGGCCTCTCCTGGGCATGTTGGGGGTGGCAGTGTTGGCACTCGAGGCACAGCCCGTGGGGTCTGAGCGTCCGTGCTCACACACCAGCTCTGCCCTGCCCCCCTGAGGCACCCTGGGGAGGCTTCTCACTCTTTCTGTCCCTGCCTTTCCCACCGATACAGCGTGCTGGTGGTGACTGTAACCTCATAGGATAGTTGTGAGTTAGAAACACACAAAATGCCACCCGACACACAGTAAACCTCTCGTTCAATTCAGCTATCATCACGGGGGTTTCCTTTCCACCCTAATTTGCTTTTTTACTTAGAAACTGTTTCACTTGATTTCCCATGTTCTTTACACACGGCACAAACCAAATCTAAAAAGTGAACCCTGAGTGTGTCACGACAGTGAGTGCGTGATCGCTGCGTGGATCCTTGCAGATCGGGTCAGTTCGCTCCTGACAACAAATGGCTGATGCTTGGGATGGGGCGTGGGGTGTGGCAGAAAGAGCCCCAGGCTGAGTGGGGGTCTCAGCTCTGGGTGTGTGTACCTCAGCCCCATAATCTACACCCTCACCCCACCTGTAAGAGAGCATGGGTACCTGAGATCTCTCAGCTCCACGGTTTAAGTGAAATCATTGTGCAGGCTGAGGATTTGCCCTCTTCTAACAGCAGACAGAGTCTCTCTACCCCACCACTGTTGACATCTGGAACCAGGTCATATTTTCTTGTAGGGGACTGTCCTGTGCATTGTAGGGTGCTAAGCAGCATCGTTGGCTGGCACCCAATAGACACTAGTGGCAACCCTACCGCCCTCTCCAAGTTGTGACAACCAAAAATATCTCCAGACATTGCCAAACGAACCTTGAAGGGTCAAATCTGGGGCAGTTTTCTGGAGAACCACAGCTCCAGAAAAGCCTTCGGAACCAATGTACTGTTGTTACTTCCCATTTATTTATAGACCAAGAAAATGAAATGAGGTGGTGATTTTGACCTTCTTCAACACGTTTGTGTCCCACACACCTAGTCTGAACACCACCCCTCACGGTCCCCTAATGCCTGTTTGAGATGTCCACAGAAGCCGACAGTCAGTGAGCAAGGGGATGAAGCTAAGGCTTTCGGCCACATCCCCACAGGTAGGAGCAGAAAGAAAAGGCAGCTGTGATTCCGGCCTGCTAAGGATGACAACAGAGCATCAACACAGTGGATGCTTTCTAGAGGAAGCCAGTCCTACAAACTGGATCTTCTGTAGTTTTCCTAGGACAAAAGAGGGAAAATTAGAGACTTCTGGAACAATACTTCCAGGTGGCTTGTGTTGATGTACACAATGACTAAAATTCAGAAGAAAAATCATGCCATAGGAAGCATTGTCAGAATGTTGAGTTTTATTGTATAAGCATTAACTTTGGGCGGGGCCTGTTCTATGTGCTTTACAAATAGGAACTCCTACCATCTCTGTTACCTCCATGGTGGGGGACAATTAGTCTCTTCATTTCATGGATTGGCAACAGGGGCACAGAGAAGCCAGGTGATTCCTCCAAGGTCACACACCTGGGAAGTGGAGGGCTGGACTCAACCCTAGCCTGGTTTTGGAGCCTGGGTGCTTGACCACTACACTGTGCATTTTCTCAAGAGGTTGTCTTCTAGAAAGGGTGTGGCTGAGGCATTCTTGCCCTTTGGAATAAATTTAAAATGAGTGATCTTGGTCTGTAATTACAGATGTCATGGGAAGCAGGATGAGGACTGGGTGATAAAAGAGCTCTTTTTAAACTGCATTTGACATGCATAGTACTGCAGTTCTGAACCCTTCCAGTGCCTGATTTTGGGTAACTCATTTTCCTTTTCTTTTCATAATGGGAATCATCAGCATTTCCCTGATGAAGACTTTTAAAATTGAAGAGGAACAGAGCAAGGAAGACCAGACAATGATGGATTTCAAGAACCTAGAGAGAGAAGATTTGATCAAAAGTTTCAGAAATCTCAATGCAATATTCAATTTAATTTTTCTTCATGTTATTTTCAAATCCCCTCTGAAAGGTCACTTCTCCATGCTCCTTTGAATAACTTGCATTTCTCCCAAAATTTCTGGTAGCAATCATTAGAGCCTCTAATGACTGTAATGATGGGGCTGTTGTTCAGTCGAGGAAAGTCATTGTGCAGGTTGTGAGAGCTGGGACCTGTGTCTGCATGGTGTGTTGAGGGACAGAGAACAGACATGGCTGGACACACCCATCTGTGTTTGCTCCCTGAAGCAGTGGGACCACCAGAGTGACACCGATGACCAAGTCTTCCAGGATGCCCACTGGGAGCTCAGGCAGAGAGAAGGTCACATTGCAGTTCTGGCTGTGGTTTCTTCAGTTCACATAGCTGCTGAAACACTTACCAAAACATAATTCAGGGTTTTCTGTTTATAAATGTCTTCTCCCAGAGACTCTGAGCAATTTGAGAGAGGGGGTTCATGTGTCGTTTTCTCTTTATTCATAGCAGCTGGCAGGATGTGGGCACTCAACAAATGTTGGAGGGGTAGAAAAATGAATGGATAGAGGGATAGATGGATGGATGGATGGATGGATGGAGCTCCACTAGCTCTGTCCTTACTGTGTAGGCATAGAAACCCCAATAGGCATGAGCAGAAGTGGCCACAGTGATCCCCCCCACACGCACAGCCAAGACAGGAAGCAAATGACAGGGTTTCTTTCCTTTTGCAGGCTGAACAGTATTCCACTGTGTATATACACCACGTTTTCTTTATCCATTCATCTGTTGATGGATGCTTGGGTCGATTTCTTGTCTTGGCTGTCATGAATAGTGCTGCAGTACACATAAGATATCTCTTCCTCAACATACTGATTTAGTTTCCTTTGGCTATATACCCAGAAATGGGATTTCTGGATCAAATGTTAGTTCTATTTTTAACGTTTTGAGGAACCTCCGTACTGTTTTCCGTAACAGCTGTGCTCATTTACATTCCTGCCGACAGTGTACAAGAGTTCCCTTTTGTTCACATTCTCCCCAATACTTGTTATCTCTTGACCTTTTGATAACAGCCATCCTAACAGGTGTGAGGTGATATCTCATGGTGGTTTTAATTTGCATTTCCCTGATGATCAGTGATGTTGATTATATTTGTAAGTCTTCTTTTGAGAAATGTTTTTTCTGGTCCTCTGCCCATTTTAAAATCAGATTATTTGTTTTCTTGCTACCAAGTTGAGTTCCTTATATATTTTGGATATTAATCCCTTATCATATGTACGACTTGCCAATATTTTCTCCCATTCTGTAGATTGTTTCTTCAGTCTACTGATTGTTTCCTTTGCTGTGCATGAGCTTTTTAGTTTGATACAATCCCATTTGTCTATTTTTGATTTTGTTGCCTGTGCTTTGAGGATCATATCTAAAAATCTTTGCCCAGATCCACGTCAAGAAGCTTTTTCCCTGTGTTTTCTATTAGCAGTTTTACAGCTTCAGGCTTCGCGTTTAAGTCTTTATTCCATTTTTAGCTGACTCAATGCCTTCTTATCATTGCAGTTTTCACACTTTCCCTTAAGATCTGGTCTCCTGGTTACCTTTACCATAGGCCTACTTGTTCAGTCTCCTTTGTCATTTATTCAGACCATATTAACTCATCTTGCCAGTTTAGTTTTTTGTCATTACTTTTCTCTTCTTCTTCTTGCTTGTCGCCTTAGAATATCTTATACCAGCGGTTTTTAACTGGGGGAAGGAGGCAGTGTGTGGAATAAGGGGGTGATCTGGCAATACCTAGAGACGCTTTTAGCTGTGACAACCCAGGGGTGGGGGTGGGGGGACTGTACTCGCATCTAGTAGGTAGATGCCAAAGATACTACTAAACGTCCTATGGTGCACAGGACAGCCCCACAACAAAGAATTATCAGGACCAAAATGTGAATAGTGTCAAGGTTGAGAAATCCAACCTTGTCCTATCAACAGAATTATGGCTGTAGAGACATGTTTCTGTCCTTTCTTCCACCTGTAGTGTTTTACTTTCTGGAAAGTGCCTCCTCCCTCCCCCTGCAAAAAAAAAAAAATTGGGAAAGCGATTGTGCATGTCTTCAGAGCAGGGCACAGTACTGTCAAAGAGTAAACAGGGAACCTGAAGGGTCTTAGAAATTAAGGCAGCCGTGGTCACTTAGGGATCTTCAAGGCCATGGTCCAGTACCTGTTGTAGGCACCTTAGCATTATAAATAGGGATCCTGATTGCTCTATTATGTGGAAGAAAGAGCTGTCACCTTAAAAATATGGTCTGAAGACTGTTGAAAGGATTTTGAGTATCAGAGGAAAAGGAAGAAGACAGATAGAAGACGCAGAAGACAAGAGAACCCAACATCAAGAGTCAGGACTAGAGACAGCCCTTAGAGACTCCAGATCAAAGGGCGGAAGTGGAGATAAGAAGGCAGGAGTCTTAGGGCTGCCTGAGCTGGTAAGGATGGTGACCAGATGACTGATAGGAATATGCCTGAAGCCCAAGAAGGAAGAAATTCCTACAGAGGCCAGAAGAGTTCCTAAGAGAGAAGCTAAGCATTGGAGGGGAGCATGGTGGACCAGAAAGAGCAGTAGGCTGTGGCTGGGACTACAGAGAGGGTGTGTGAGGTGAGGAATAGCTGGGAACACCAGGAAGCATTTCTCTGGGCTCGGGCCCAGGGCACTTGGGTTACTGGCACAGACCATGTGCCTGGCTCGCTCAGGCGGTCTCCACACATTATCCCACCTGCATGGGATATGCTGACTTAGTCAATGAAACCATTGAGGCTCAGAGTTTAGAAACTAAAACAAGAATTTTGAAGCTTAGAAAGGCCAAAGAAGAAAACCAAGGTTACGTGGCCAATAATGCTAGCTGAGTCAGGATCAAAATAGGCAGATTTAGTGCTTTCCTCTAAATCATGTTAAGCGGACTCATTAACATACTACCATTCTTTTAACTTGCTTCACTTTGTGTATTTTTTTATTTATCATTTCAGAATATTATGGGGGTACAAATGTTTCAGTTACACAAATTACTTTTGTACTGTTTGAGTCAAATTATAAGTGTGCCCATGCCCCAGACAGTACACGTGGTACCCATTAGGTGTGAATTTACCCATTCCTTCCTTCCCTCTCCCACCTGCTTGATTTCCGATGAATGTTATTGCCATATGTGTGCATAAGTGCTGATCGATTAGTTCCAATTTAATGGTGACTACCTGTGGTGTTTGTTTTTCCATTCTTGTGATACTTCACTTAGAAGAATGGTCTCCGGCTCCATCCAGGTTAATACAAGAGGTGTTAATTCACCACTTTTTTATGGCTGGGTAGTACTCCATTGTATACATATGCCATATTTTATTAATCCATTCATGTATTGATGGGCACTTGGGTTGTTTCCACATCTTTGCAATTATGAATTGTGCTGCTATAAACATTCAGGTGCAGGTATGTTTTTTATAGAATATCTTTTTTTTCCTTTGGGTGAATAGCCGGTAGTGGGATTGCTGGATTAAATGGTAGTTCTCCTTTTAGTTCTTTGAGGTATCTCCATACTGAAATTTCCTCTACCTTGAGTTTGGAGCTGGGCATCTGAGCTGACCACCAACCAGGCAAAAAGGAAGGAAGGAAGGAAGCCAGGCAGGGCAGAAGCCATGGTGGGGAACAGATGGAGGTGAGGGAGGAGACGGGGGCAGAGATCACCAAAGAGCTCCATCATTGGACAGTGACAGTGAAGAGCAAACATCCACGGTTTGGTTCATAGGGTTGGTGATCTAGATTTCAAGTAGAACATAAACCATATCTAACAAAAAGGAATCCCCTCTCCCATTCACACTGCAGAAAGATAAGCTGGGGGTCCACACTGCCTTCTCCCCACTTCCTCTGTGCTTGCCATGACCATGTAACCAGATTTTCATGAGTCTCTCGCCAGCACCGTTTCCCTTCCCAGCTTCTTCTGACGCGAGAGCCACAGACAGCGTGCCTGCTTAATCACACTCTGCAAAGCATGCTAGTGATGAGCCGTCAGTGAATTTACCGCATGGTCCATGTGTAAGTGATACTGTGTTAGAAATGGCCTGGAATACAAAGATGTCACTTCCATTAAGTGACCTTCAAGGAACTTCCCATCCAGTTAGGCAGGCAAAGCCCAAGCATGAGAAATAGTCCACAAATTGACAATTGAGTCGCACTTCACCTGGTCCCATGCAGACCGAGAAAGCAATTGCTTGCTGAATGAGAAGCCATGATCTCAGGAGGGGTAGGAGAGGAAGATGGAAGTCATTTTATTCCAGGGCTAGGGAAGACAGAGGACGTGAAATAAATGAGACAGCCAGTTTCGTGGCTGCAGGGCTGTAAAGGAGTTACTGCAGCTCACCAGTGAACAGCGGAATTGAAGGCTTTGAAGGCTGCAGTGAGAAGGTTGGACTTGAACCTCAGAACAGGGAGTCCTAAACTTGGGGCAAATAAGAATCCCCTGGAGTGTTTGTTAACATGCAGATTCCTGGCACCCATGCTGAGAAACTAGGATGAGTCAGGTGGGGCCCAAGAATCTGTATTTTAACAGCCCTGTAGTTCCCAGTTGTACCTTGAGAAAAATTCTGTGACAGGAAGTCTTTGACTGGTTTTGATGAAGTCAAAACGGAATCTTCATGAAATTTCAGGCCTGAGCGAAACTTAGCAGAACCTGTTTCTGCAGCTGACAATTGGCACTGCCTCCGGAGGGACCTACACAATCTAGATGGTGAGTTCTGGGAGTTCACTCACATACTGTGGATGTCCCAGGTAGTCTCTCAGTTCTCAGATAATACTAACTGCTATTGAAATGTGACTCAAAAACATGCATTTTAAAGTGCATGCCTAAAGATCCTACAGCAAGGCTGAGATCACACTGGATCTAGAATACTCAAATATGGGCTCCAAATTCTGTACCGCCATACAAAACCATCCAGCTTCTGAAAACTGTGGACATGTGCGAGTTCCAGTTCCAACTGTGAGATGCAAATGTTTTCATTGGTAGGAAAGACCCTGGTTGGGCTGGGGTTTTGTGTTTTTGTTTATTTGTTGCATCCCACCCCCTCCCCCACCATCTCCTGGCACAGAACCTAATTTAGACCCTCCTGAATCCCTGAAGGTGTTCCCAGTTGGGACTTTCACATCCCTTAACCGTTTCAAACTTTCCTTCCCTCTGGAACATAAAGGAATTTCCTTTCCCATTAGCAAGGTGGCTGGTGTTAAACCAGACCCTTGGGAATAAATACAGCTCAGCTTAAATATTTGCACTTCCATCCGGATTTACTCTAACGTGGCCTCTCCCAAAGCCCTTGCCATTCAAAGTGTGGTCTTTGGACCACCAGCAACAGCATCACCTGGGAACTTTGTTAGACGTGCAGAATCCCGGCACCAGCCCAGACCTGCTGAATTATAGTCTACATTTTCTCAAGAGCTCCAGGTGATTTGGGTGATTTTCACACATATTAAAATTTAAGGAGCACTGTCCTAAATCTCTCTCCTCCAACCTATCCCCCAGGACTCAGGCCTTTCCGCCCCAAAGTGCTTGCAGAATGCGGCAGTGGAATCAGTTTCAGGGGGGCGGGGGTGCGGGTTTCACCCCCTCCCTTCCCCTCCCTTCCCCTCCCCCGCCCTTCTCAATGTTCTCCCAGGGCTGCACCTGCGGGGTTTTCACTTCTCTGGGAAACAGACCGGGTCCTTGCCTCTAGGGTGGGGCCGCCCTGCCTCTTTTCTCTCAAAGAGCCTGGGATGCTGACAGCCTCAGATGGAGGCATCCTGTTTGTCGAAAAATAAACCGGCAGTTAAAGCAGGGTTGCGAGAGCGAGAAAACCACAGGCCTGCGCGCCGCTGATAACGCGCGGCTGGCAGCTTTTGCAGAAGTTCCGTCGCTGCAGCGCCGCGCACCAGGGCCGCGCCACCGCCTCCTTTCCTGTCTCGCCCGCTCCAGTCCCCGCCGTTTCTGGCTGTTGCTTTCCCCGTCGCTCTTTCAGTTACTTCACCCATTGTTTTTTTCGAAAGGATCCCCTAGCTGCTCCGCGATGAGGGACGGACCTCCGGACAACTCCCCACGCGGGTGGGGTGTGAGCAGATAGATCCTGGACCCGTCGGGGGGCTGAAATTTATGAGCTGTCACGAAAATGACACAGTTTAGGAGAAGCTTACGTTGCTTTCTCTTCTGCAGTCTATGCAATGCTTTGACCTGGTTTTAGGAGAAAAACCGAAACAACAAAAAGCAAATCCATGTGAGACCTGCCATGTCAAAATCTGGAGTAAAAGGGACCCCCAAATCCAATATCCAGATTGTTTTCCTTCTTGGCGTGAGTTGACCTGGCCTGATTCTATGTGGTGAATAACTAATTATCAATCTTTCCCTTTTGGAGGGTATTAAAAGCTCTTTCCCCATTTGCCTGTTATCAGATAAGCGAAGCAGATGAGAAGTCAGTGGGTAACCACAGGTACAACCACAATGTTCGCTGGAAACCAAAAGACTTGACCCTCCGAGGCGTCCGAGGCGAAGGGTGTAATTGAGAGTTAGCCTGAAAAGAGTTTTGCACGAGCCGAAAACCTTAGTGTTCCCACGGCAGTAACACGGACTTCTTTGAGCACTAAAAAGAACACGCACTGCAAGAAAAGGGCATCTTGAGTTGCAGAAGACGGCTCCTTTTGGGTTGATTGAGAGTCCTGCAGGAAGAGACCACTGTGTAACTCTGCACGAAGGGGTCCCTGTCATCGCTGCAACCTCTGCCATCCTTCTAGCCACCCAAACTAAGGTCCTGTCACTGGAGCTTCAAATTTGCTTTTGTTATTCTTCTTTGTCCAAAACCATAGGGTAGAAGCAGGCTGTGCGTATTCACTGATCTTTCTGTGTTCATTACGAATAGCTACCCTAGATGAATAAGAAGCTACCTTATTTTTAAGGATTTGCAGAGAACCATATACTTTTCCCATTTCCTCCCCTAGAAATGTCTTCACATTTGCTAACCTTCCTGTTGAGCAACTCCTCGCGGCAGTCACTCCGCACACCTCCCACCGGAGAGCCTGTCTGCGTATCCTGTGAACTTTTCCTCCTTTATCTCCCGGCCTTACTCTGAAGTGTCTGCAAGTTACTCATGTTCTCCTGCCGAAGGCGCCTTTGCTTGACCCAAATATATAGACATCCATATATTTTGGCTGGCAGATATAGACCCTAATGATGAGTAACTCAATTTTACAATGACATAAAGGAATGAAAACTCGGGTCAAAGGATAGTTGATTCTTAGGGAAGGAGGAGAGGACTGGCCAAGACTAAGGCTGGCATGTGCCGGGTACGAATAGTAAGGTGCCCAGCCAGGTGGGGAATGTTGGCTGTCTCTTGAGACTGGTACAGGATAGGGTATGGGACACCTTGGGAAAGGAAATGAAGCTGCTCGGGTTGTACAGGGCCAGGCTGTGAGAGTGTGAATACACTCAAGAAGGCACCTCAATGTAGGGGTAGGAACTTAACTTCAGTGGGCAACTGCCCAAACTGATGCATGGTTATTCCCATTATTTAATTTGCAGTCCTCGTAGAAATGTTCTAAATAGACTTCTTTCTCATTTAAAAACTATCATAAACAAATGAATACAAAGTTCTCTAAGCTGTGAATAGAAAATAAGAAACCTGATTTTTTTGTTCATTTGTTTGTTGAGGCAGGGTCTGGCACCCAGGCTAGACTGCAGTGGCATCATCACAGCTCTCTGCAACCTCAAACTCCTGGGTTCAAGCAATCCTCCCACCTCAGCCTGCTGAGTAGCTGGGTTTATAAGCACACACCACCATGCCCAGCTAATTTTTAATATTTTTGTGGAGCTGGGGTCTTGCTATGTTGCCTGGGCCAGGCTGGTCTTGAACTTCTGGCATCAAGCAATCCTCTTGCCTTGGCCTCTCAAAGTGCTGGGGTTATAGGAATGAGCCACCATGCCCAGTCTAATAAACCTGTTTTTAACCAGGCTTTACACATATGTAATTGCAGTGTCCTTCAAAATAGTCCCTCCCCTGGCATTGGGGTGGGAGGAACATTCCAACTGCACCATTATTATTTTAAACATCTTTGGATCTTCTGTTTTGAAATGACTTTTAAAGTCAGCTTATTGGTTAAACAAGTAAAATATCCTCCTACTTTTATATTGCATTTCATTTTTGATTGAGGTAAGTATTACCCGGTTTCATTAGCCACCTTATTTATAACTAGTCTAGATCTTCTGGCTGTTTCTAAAAACCAAATCCGTCGCTTATGTTCCAGGCATTGTGGATACCATGGACAATATGTGCCATCCTATGAATTCCAGCTAGATACTAAGAATTTCACCATTACTAGAAGAAGGTCAAGTTGCTCAATGACTAGGTTGGAAGAGGCAATATTATCAGACATCTAATATGCATGTTGAAAAAGCTGACTTCAAATTAGTCACACCTTAAAAAAGAAAAAAAAAAGCCTGATGCCGTAGTGATGTAGTAATGTAATACCTTTAGGTCAGGAACTTAAGTATATAATATCCTTTTTGAGAAGTTAAAATGATAAGATGCAGAAAGTAAATTAAAATTCTGTGTAGTCTTTTGGAGCTCGCTCAGAGATCAACTTTTACCACTGGCATGCTCTGATTATTAGTAGCAGACAGATAAATACATTGTGTTGTATTAGGGTATTGGTTAGGCTGCTGTCACAGAGAGATTTCAGATTATCAAGGCTTAAACAAGATAGAAGTGTGTTTCTCTGTCTTGTAGAAGTCTCAGTAGGTTGGCATGACATCTTCCCTGTCACAAGGAACCAGGCCTCTTCCACCCTGCTGGGCTGCCTTCTGCAATGCCTGGCTCTTACCTCATGGCTTAAAATGGCTGCTCTAGCCCCCAAAATCACATCCATGTTCCAGCCAGGAGAAAGGGAGAATATAGAAAGGGAAGATCTACTCCTTCCTTTGAAGAGCAGGATCTAAAATTTGCCCAAACACTCCTGCTGACCCCGCATTGACCAGAACATAAGCAAATATATGGAGACACCTAGCTGTAAAGGGATCTGGGAAGTGTAGTCTTTTGCTGTATGGCCGTGTACCAGGCTAAATATTTGTTTATTGATTTATATTTATTTAGTATATTGATATATATTTATACTTAGTATATAGTATATAACATATAAACTATATAAATGTAATAAACCATAATGTAAATAGGTAATAATTTAATATAATACATGCATATATGATAAAATATATTTGATTTAATATTTAATTAAACTATAGTTTAATTAGAGTATAATATTAACTACAAAAGAAGTAGTCTGTGATACCCTAAAACTCCTGGTACTCACAAATGTTCACCTTGTTCTAAGTTTCATCCATCCTCAGCCATATACTCACCCCCAGCAGCCACCCCTGTGAACCAGGCAATGACACTGGCGTTCCTGTCCTCCCCCTCCCACCCCACCATCGTCCCCACATCCTCACACTCGGCTCCAGTCTTTTCCGCATCCAGATGCATTTGTAACTGGGAGCAGCCAGGAGAGAAAGCAAACCACTGGCCTCGACAGGGCAGGGCTGCTGGGCTGGAGCCCAAAGCGCAGGGAAGCCTTGTTCTGCCCCGCTGGCCCCTCCGGTCAGCTTGAGCCATCTGAGTGCCCGTGACTTCTCTGTGGGAGGGGAGACGGTCATCGGCAGCCTCCCCGCTTTCCGTGAAGCTGGGTTTCAGCCTGATCCTCCCACCCAACTAGGAGAGGGAGAGAGTTGCAGAGGAGAAGGGAAACCCCTTGTGGGTGAAAACCTTCCTTCTTTTCCTACAGCAATGACAAACGCTGTTCCAGCAGTTCACGCTTGCATCATCTCGCAAGAGTTGATTGTTAATTTTCAGGAGATTTTGCAAGCTGCTAGTTAAACACAGACATCATTCGAAATTAAATTATATAAACTTAGAGCTAAACATGGGAAATAAATACTGAAAACTCATCACTGCCTTATTATTTGACTACAGTTTACAATGATCTATATGCTCTTGGGATTACTTACGTCTCTTATCTCTAAATGGTGGAAATGCTGTAGCATAAAGTGCTGCTGTAATGGGAACTAAATGATCGGCGGTAATTGCTGGAATCTGCCAAGGCTCTCACTCCAGGCTCCATGTCCTGGAGGGCTGGTTGTCAAGCTCTCCCCGCCCTCCTGGTTCGGGGCTACGAAGGCGCGGCGGGCTCTGTCCACTGCTGCCCCTTCACAGCAGGTGCACTTCAGGGTCTCCCGGCGGGCCCGGCTGGAGGACCAGTGGCGCCCTCAAAAGCAAGGCCAGGAAGGAGGCTCCTCTGCACCCCACACTATCTCCTTCCATGACTGCACACGACCAGGACAGACTCTGCAACTCTCTTCAGTCTGTTCAAAGATAAGCCGCATTCCTTTTGTCAATGTTGCTGTAAACTATGGAACCACCAGTCGGCTCCTTCAAGAAAAGTTACTATTATATACACCCCGTCTCAGCTACCCATTAACCTACATTCATTCTGGATTGGACGATGCCCCCAGCAAACTGCTTCTGATGCTCAGGTTGACTGTTTCACAGCATAAAAACATGTATTTCTTGCTGGCGTGTGTCTTGGGGGCCATTTTCACCTGCTCCTGGAGTTCTTGCCAGCCTCTTAAAGGGGAGCTCCTACCCGTCTGGAAGCATCGAGAAAACGGCTCTGAGCTTCCTTCTACCTCTGTCTTCCTCTGACCCATGGGAGGAGAGGCACGTCCTTATGGGTAAGATTGGGAGAGCCCACTGGGGACAGCCTGTGTGGCATGGGGGCGTTCTCCTCTGCCCGGATCTCAGGGCTCAGCAGGGGTGAGGCAGGCGCAGCCCCTGCCGCTGGCTGGGTGGTCTCTGCAAGCACTTCTCATGGACCACACCCAGGTAGAGACCAGAAGAAACTCCATTCGGGCTCTTTCTGCATCCGAACTAAGCCATGTTCTCCAACTCTTCTCTGCAAGTAAAATGTTGATACTTGTCCATTTGATCTCAGGGGTTTATTTCTTAGTTGCTTCAGAGCCTGACGTGGGGAAGATAGTAACATTTGGCTCAGTGTATTTCCATAGTGTATGCGTGTGCACACACACGCATGCATAATACCCACTGTGTCTACTGAACTTGCTGTGTTTGCGGTTTCTGTCACTACTGCTTATTCCACAAATAGCAAACAAAGAAATTCTCCCTGATAGAGAAAAAAAAAAATCAGTGCCTAGAAAGTAAAAACCATCTCATTTATTTAGTTAGTTCATAAACATTTATACAGTGCCTGCTGTGTACCAGGAATTGTTCTAAATACTTTGCAGGTAATAACTGGTGTCATCATCCAAACAATCTCTGCATGGGAGATACAACTATTTGCCCCATTTTACAGATGAGAAAACTGAGGCACAGATTGGTGCCCAGGGTTCCAGGGCCTGACCCAGACTGTCTGTCTCCATGGTTCAGTTTCGCTTTGTTGTTCACAGAGAATGAGCATACCTCAAAGCCTAGGGACAGGGTGCCTACCTAGTGGGCATTGCCAGAATGGAATTTTCTCATGAGGAAAGACTAAAGCTGTATGTGCTCCTACCATCCCAAAGTTGCTCCCCAGGTGCCTCAGCCCCCCAGCATGAAGGTAAGCTGGGGATAATGTGAAGCCCCGGATTCCACCAAGGGACCCCATTTCCCTTCTCCGAGGCCACTGACAGGGACTTGGGTCAGAACCTTCCATAGGTTTCCATAGAAGCGAATGGCTCTTTTAAAAGTTGTAAGTAAATTATATCTTGGTTAAGCAAGTTACTATTTTAAGGGCACTATTTAAGCAATTCACGGGCTTCGTTTATTTAGTCACTTGGGTTTTTTTTAAATCAAGATTTTCACTTGCACCTCAGCCCAGACCACAGAGATTCAGTCCTGGCTTAAATTTAAAACTGAGACAGACTGTGGGGCAAGAGAAAGAAGTTGATGCAGCGGCCAGGTGACGGTGACGTTTGCGGCTTCCCCTGCCCCATCCTCGAGAGGAGAGTGAGACTCAGAAGGCGGCAGAGCCAGGGCCCGGCATTCTCTCTGGTGCACGTGGAAGATCTTTTGCATAACCAAACCCTTCCAGGTGTCAGCACCTCACACTTTCTCCTCCCTGGGGCCTCAGGAATTAGGACTAATTAAATCTCTCCTTAGGAACCGCTTTCCGAGTGAGGGCACATCAAACCCAAACACCAAACCGCTGTGTTTTCTCTACCGGACGCTGGGGCTCAGGGCTGCTGTCCGTGCCACTGGAAGTGGAGAAATGTTCCAGGGACCACGCTTCGTGTGTTTCCAGGTCCCCTGGAGAGCAAGGCGGGGGAGGAAATGGTGAAGACTTTCTATAGAGAGGGGGCAAATTTATGCTATTTCTGTTTTAAAAAACAAAAACAAATCTAATTGTAACATGGAAGGATTTAGAGAATGATACTTTTTCACTTCTTTCTTTGCTATATATACAGTATCAATCATTCTGGGGGGAAGGACCCATGTCTTGTTTTGCTGTTTCCCACATTTGAAATAACTGAACTTAGGGAACCCTGGCGTCCGAGAGGAATGCTGGTTTGCCTGAGACGGTGCGGACGGCCCATTTTCTGCATCACGGTTACCAAATTTGTCATGAAATGACAGCTTCCTGATAAGGGCCTTCCATTTCTACAGCCAAGCAGCCCTCTGCTAGAATTCTCTGCGTGCAAGAGAAAGTTGCTGCTACCTTTGTTCTGCCTTTGTTCTGGCTTGTCCACCATCTTGGCTTCCGCGGGTTTGGGCTTATGATTAACCAGCCAGAAGGCTGACCCGGGGTTGTCAATCCCTTCCCTGGAAGGTTGTTTGAATAGTGTCTTACTCATCTTCCTCGGGCGTGGAGTGCTCCGTATGATCCATGTGAGCTGCAGACACACAACGTCAAGGAGCTTCACTGCATTTATTTGCTACAAGCCCAGAACGCTTTTCCTGAATATAAACTCAGTATTTTTGCAAAGGACTTTGGAAGACATACATTGAATCATTTTAATGTCCTAAGCATTAACATTTTGTGTTGAGCTGTGGCGAGATTGCTCCGTGCACTGACAGCAGGATGCTAGGCTTCTTGCAGACACAAAAGAGAGCTATGTAGCTTTTGTCCCCCAGAAGTTATGGTATCTTTGGGGACAGAAGACATATACATGTGGGATAGTTGGGTAGCATCCTAAAAATGCCCGGGATTAAGCAGGACGTGCAATAATGCCACAGGCACTCAGAGGACTGGTAGGTGAGATGGTGTCTTGAGCTATTACAGAGGCCCGGGCCAAGTTAGGACTTAGCCATTAAGACGGAGAGCAGGGAAAAGTGCCCAGGAAAGGAGAACAGCAAATCCAAGGCAGGAAGTGCTGAGTGTATGCTTGAGAACAATGAGTTAATCACTTTGACTAAAGGGAAATGCAGTGTTGGGAGGTAATGATGGGTTGGTTCCAATCTAAATTAGTCCAGGGCAGTCTAAGCCAGATGGTAGGACTTCATCCTGAAGGCTGAAGTTGCAGGGAAATTATTCCTTGCTTCCCTTCAAACCCCAAAGATAACTGAGCGGCCTTTATTTAAACAACTATTGCTGGCTGAGGGTCCTTGGAAAGCTGGCCCTAGGCTAAGTCTTAGAGTTCCAAAAAGATTAAGATAAGCCCCATCCTGGTCTCATGCAGGTTTGCTGCAGACAGTTAGGCAGGTTGGGCACTGCACAAAGGCACCCAGCTGAGGGGACAGTGGGAACTAAAATCCAGCCTGGGCTCCACTTGCCAAATCAAGGGTCCCAGCATGAGCTATGACTGCCCAGAGGAAGAAGCACCTTTTTCAAACAAAGGGATCATCCATTCACCAAGCTGTGCAACCATGGAGCTGCATGTGTCCAGAGTGCCTTATTTAATTTCCCCAAATTAAGTGGCAATTCAGACAATATCAGATCACCTTAATAAATCAAATTACTTGGCAGGCCTACAGAGGAAAGATTTCTCATGAAAGATTTGTAAGATGTATGTGTTAGTTTGCTAGGGCTGCTGGTTGGGCTCAAAAAATAGAAATCTGTTATCTCTCAGTTCTGGAGGCCACAAGTCCAAGATCAAGGTGTTGGCAGGGTTGGTTCCTCCTGAGGGCCATGAGGGAAGTTCCTGTTCCAGGCCTCTGTCCTTGGCTTCTAGATGGCCATCTTCTCCCTGTGTCCTCACACAGTCCCCCTTCTGTCCCTGTCTGCCCAAACCTCCTCTTCCTATCAGGACGTCCGCCATATTGGATTAGGACCCACTTATAGAACCTCATTTTAACTTGGTTACTTCTAGACATCTCCAAATAAGGTTTCATTCAGAGGCACTGGGGCTTGGAATTTCAACATATGAACTTTGGGTCAGGGTACAATTCAGCAGATACCACACTATACTGTCCATATAATTCCTTGATTTAACGTAACTGTTTGGGTGCCATTCACATGTGAGCCTCTAGGGTCACCGCTGTCCAGCCACCCTCCCCTTGCGCCTCCTTTAGAAGGGAAGCAGCCTCATGTGAGAGCACAGAAGTGGAAGCGGAGTCTTCATCTGTCACCTGTGTAAGCTCTTAGGGACAGAGGCTGTGTCTTCATCTTTGTGTGAAGGGAAAACTGGTTTTCAGGGTGTGATTTCAGAGTCCGGGTGCCCTTGCTGTCCCAAAAGCCACCAGCCCTTCCAAGCCAAGAGGACGGTTCCACAATTAAGTCTCCATTCTTTAGCTAAAGACCTTAACTCCTTTCTGGAAGGGCCATTGGTCATTTGTACCCCGTGTGAGTGCCCCGCAGATCATTTCCTGAAAGGTGGTTGTGATAAACGTGAATTGGAGAACATGGAGGTCTGAGAAAGATGGAGAACACACATCCCCTGGTGCTTCAGTCCCCGAAACATAGACCCAGAGTGATTCGCAGCAGGACAAACTTCAGGAACCCCCTCATACACTGCGCATTTTGTAAATCAGCACCTTCTGGCCCAGAGAGGTAAAGTAACTTGTCCAAAGTCACACAGGATAGCATGAAAACTAGACCTCAGGTGTCCTCATGTCCTCATTTCCAATTCAGTACTCTTGGAGCTTATCACAACTGGCATCGATACCAGTTTTCCAATTGTTGTGGCATGAATGAAAATGAGCCTAATCCTTCACCGCAGCGTGGCGCTCTGACCCTCTGCAGACTGACGGTGCAATTGCCTTGCCCCTCTTCTTTCAGCCCTTTTATTTGCTCAGAGCTCCCCGAGCACACGAAGCTTTGTATTCTTCAGTCCTCACACACCAGACAGGCTCCGGGAATTATTTAAATGTGAAATCCATGAGTGCTGATGTGGAGCACCCCAAGATGTTGCATACTGACGTCTCTGGTCTCAGCTCTGGAAAGAAAGGCTTTATCCCTCTCAAAGGCATGTCCTACGCTAAGGAAGGGAGGTGTGGGTGAGGAGAAGGCACAGTGGACAGACGGGGACCGTTTCCCCCTTCGTCCTACATCACAAGGGAGCCCAGCTTGATTCCAAGGGAGGCCGCCCCGTCCCCTTTGCCTCTCTTCCATTTCAATCCCGCGCCCCTGCCATCGCCTGCTCTCTCGCCCTCACTCTGCCTTTTCTGAGCTTCACCGCCTCCCACCCACCGCCAGGCCATGATGACCCTGCTCCCCAGACACACACGCACAGTGCACACGCTGCAAGGCCCCGAGATTCTGACACAACAGGCTCCTTGGGCTGCTAACTTAGGGCCCCCCAGCTGGGAAGGACCCGGAGGAGCTCTGGATGATAGGTGCCTTGCGTAAGTGGTAGGAGGTCCCCAGGCTGCTTTATCAACACTGTCTGTGTCCCCTGGGGGGAAGGAGAAGGAGAAGGAGGAGGGAATGGAAATGTACCAATTTTATAATTTGACTGAGTTCAAGAAAGGGAGAAGCTGCTGCTCCTCCCTCCTCCCGCATACAGTTCCCTTATCTTAGGATCCAGATCTTCAATCCCTTCTGCAGTTGGCATATGGCAGGCAAAACAGACTCCCAGGGGCCATTCCGTAAGCCTAATTCCCACAGAGGACCTGATTTGAACAGAAAACTTTACTCAAGCCCCGAACAACTGACCTACCAAGATTCTTTAGGAGAGAAGCTATTTGCAAGAAGCTGAGAACTTCCTGCAACGTTTGTTCCAGATGGGCCATTTCACCTCGTAGTCGTACCCCATGTGTGAGGCGAGCAGGGAGCCTTAAACACAGTGCCGTGTTGCATTGCAGACAGACAGCCATGCGAGAGTAGTTAACTATACCCAAGGCCTGTCCTGGGCAAAATTACAAAACATTGTTTCCACTGTGCCCAGCATCCCAGTTCTGTCTCTTTGCCATCGACGGGCTCTGCAGAGGTGTCCAAAGCTGTGTTTAGGTGACCACGCTGCTCGGGCACTTCAGAAGCCTGAACCACCATGCATCGAGGGTGCTATTGCAATCAAATAAAACTCACATCAAAGGTAACCCAATACACATTCAATAATTTCTATGACTGCTATCGGGCTGCAGAGTGTGGGGTAAAATAGCTTGTGCATTGGAGTCATAAAGACCAAGGCTTAACTCTCTGCTCTATCCCTAACTAGCTCTTGACCTTCAGTGACCTGTCCATCTCTCTGAGTCTCAGTTTTGTCATCTGAAAAATAGGGACAACACTTAACCCATAGGGTTCTTATGAAGTCAATGGGAGATGATGCAAGTAGTATACTCTTCTGGTCCAGGGCTTAGAACACAGTAGGTGCTCAATAGATGCACCCTTGCTTCCTCCTAGTGTGTGATCACTAGGGACACCTGGTAGGAAATTGACTTTTACCCAGTCAGACCCTGTGATAAACTTTCTAGTGCTGGTTATGAGCATCTGTGTTTGATGTTCGCACCATGGCCACGCCGACACACCACCGCCATCTTTATATCTCGTTGGTGAGTAGGGCAAGTTTCTTCCACTAAGGGGACACAGATGGTGTTGATAAAGCCCCCCTAATCCTTCCAGACCCAGGGACCTCACAGTAAACATTCTGTTATCTCATAAATATACTCAAGAGCTTCTCATACCAAAAACGGGGGGAAAAGCTAAATACCTAAATATCTCTCTTGACTTTCCCTCAACAACAGCAGCAACAATTATTATCATTAATATTACATGGTGCCTATTCTAAGCACTGTCCATATACCAAGTAGTTAAATCCCCACAGCAACTGCTGAGTTAGGTGGAATTATGATCCCTGTTTTACAGATAAGGAAACTGAAAGCAAAGGGACTCAGGGACCTGCCCAGGGTGTCACAGCCTGGAGGCAGAAGGCAGAGCTGGTGCACAGCTCGGGTGGTCTGGCCTCAGAGTCTCTGTGCTTACCCATGCCACGCTGCCATCTTTCCTCCGGTAGCTGCCTTCTCTCTCATCTCTTCTCTAAGCTTGTGGAGAGTTGAGTGCACGCTCTCTCTCCTTTCCTTGGTTCCTGCAGGACAGTTGTGCGGGCTGTGCAGCTCTGCCGCCCGACCTTGCGGGAAGCACTGCGGGAGCAGAAGGTGGAGACCAGGCTCTGACGGCAGAGATGCACAGACAGTCACAGTAGTGCAGCATCCGGTGCCCCGAGGGGTCCGCACGGGGAGCTGGGGTAGGCTACGGAACGCAGAGGAGCAAACGAGTCTCCTCACCTCAACAGGGAGGGCTTGGCCCCATTCGTGGCTGGAAAGCAAAGCGCTAAGGACGCCCCGATGGTGCCCATGCGGGAGGCTCCATTTGCTAAAATGGTTGCTGTTATCAATTCACATATCGTAAAGACCACTGCGCCAGCGGTTTCTAAGGGCTCTCCAGCCTGAACGTTTTAGGGTTCTGGGTTTTCAGTCCCACTGATGAGGAAAAAGCCTTTATCATACATGTTATGCATGACCTTCCCAGGAACTCTCTGGGGGTAAACTAAGCAGGGATGATTAACTCTCCATAGTCAAGGAAACTGAAACTCAGTGAGTTGTGAAATGTGCCCAAGGCACAGAGATGACTGGACTAAGGGGAGGGTGGCCTGACTCCTAATCAAGTGTGTGTACCTCTTCGCCTGAGCATTTGTGTCTCCTGAGCAGGATGTATCACAGGTGTAATTCAGTAGCTGGAGCAGATTGAAATATGGGACGGATTATGTATGACACTCAACATGAAAACTGGACACTTAGATACCAGATGAAATTGTCCATTTCCTTTAAAAAAACCCAGTTAATTAAAGTTCAGCTAGTTCTAGTTAATAAGTATATTGATTTTTAAAATACTGTTTACTATCATTTCTTATTGCAAAAGTTCATTGCAGAGATCTTGAAGAATCAGAAATGTTTAAAGATGAAGTTAACATTATCCATAATACTAGTAATTATCACAAATCTCCTGCTAACATTTTGATGTCCTTTTTTCCACTGTGTTAAAATGCACTTTTATTTGGCATCGTACTCAAAGTACTGCTTAGTAAACTACCTTATCCCTTTTAGAATGTTATGAATATTTTCATGCCATTAAAAATTCTCCTAAACTATTACTATTACTCTATAAAACTATTATATTTGCATGGATTTCCATAACGCAGTAATTTACTTAATTGTTGATAATTTAGGTTGTTTCTAAGGTTTCACTATAATAATTAATGTTACAATGAACATCTCTGAACACAGTCTTTGGGTCCATTTCTGACTATTGCCTTAGGATAAGTTTCTAGAAGTAGAAATGCTGTTTCAGACACTGTGGGCATTCTTAAGAGTTTTGATACTGACATATCACCCTTTCTGGAAAGGCTATACCAATTTACATTCCAACCTGCAGTACATGAAAGTGGCTACTTTTTCTTTACTCTTATCATCACTGAATATAAACTTCGCTTCATTTTTTTTTCTGTTTTCATTGTAACTCATCTCCAATTTAAGGGTCTTGAATAAACTCATCTCAGAGGTAGCCTTCACCTCTCATTTCAGTGTCTCAGAGTCACTCTGTTACTGTGGTAGCTGTTCCTTACTGCTTGTAGACGTATGAAAAGCATATAATGAATAAAATCAGTTGGCATTCAGTTAGAAACAAGACTTCCATGTATATTTAAAGGTGCCTATGTGTTAGTCTTATTTAGATTAGATTTTATAACATGCAAGTGCCAACTCTCGAATGTGTCACCTTAGCCTGTCTCTGATCTGGAATACAAGGGTAAAAATCCAACTATATCTGTAGATCTCCAATATAATTTCATTTCCTTGTAAGTACCAATGGCTTAAAAAAGGCAGGACATTTTAAAAGAAGGTAAATGATGTAGCTGTGCATATTGATACTGGGATAGTATGTTTGCCAACATGCTATATCATGGACATTTGCATTGTTCAGTCATGGCAAGAACTGGGCTCAGCAAACTGTAGTCCATAGACCAAGTCTGGACCACCACCTGATTTTGTACATAGGGTTTTATTGGAACACAGTCATGCCCATATTTAGGCATTACCTGTGACTGCTTTCTTGCTGCAACAGAGTTGAGTAGTTTGGGTAGAGACCATTGCCACAAAGCCTAAAATATTTCTTATCTGGCCTTTTACCGTAGAAGTTTACTGACCTCTGATTTCTATTCCACTTTGTGGTATCCAAAGGGTTTTCACTCTAAATACCTCCTTTCTTCTTTCCCATGCTGTGAGACAGCCCAGGCATTATTATTCATCTCAATGTATAGATGTGTAAATGAATCTTTTCAAGGTTAAATTATTGTCCAAGGTCATGCTCAGCTTATATGAGGAGGAGATGAAGTTTGAATTTAGATCTTTAGATATGAAATCTATGATCTCATAGTTTCTAGATGCAAAAGGCCACTATATTTTGCCCCTTCTTTTGTCTCCCTTTACCAACTGGTGTGTGCCATTTCCTTCCAAAATTCTCCTCATGGGCTCTTTCTCTTTGGCAACTTATGTGTGGTCATGGTGATAACATATATGAGTAGATTTTAACCTGTATCTATTTGTCCATATAGATATAAAACACGTGAGTTACCAATTCTTATTAATTTGAGTACTGCATATATTAAGAGACAGTCAACACTGCTAAAAGTAGATTCCACTCAAGCCAGTCTTTCTTCAATGATTCAGAGACCAGAAACATCTTCAGAAATACTTGTGAGTCATATGAAAATCTATTAATTTCTCATGGCTCAGAATTATAGGTGTGGGAGACTGTTCTGGATCCCCACAGACCTTATAAAATCCCTTAAAAGTGATTTCAACAAAAAATAATTCCCCACCATAAACGTATTAATATTCCACTTGGTTTTCTCTCATAATTGCAGAAAAGAAAAAATAATGTGGGCATTTGAGCTTCTGTACTGCTGGACCTGAAATGGGAATGGACTGGAAATCTCATCATTAACAACTAAAATCTAGAGAAAGGCTATGAGACGCACACACAAATAATAGATGCACATGCCAAGCAATTTTTTTTTAACCTCACTGTTAAATTTGAACCTCACGTTAGATATGGGGGATTAAGCTAACGATCACATTTACTTTAGCAAACTATTAAAAAAAAAAAACACCCTAATTCAAAGTTTGTTTCTGACCAGCTACCTCCTTAATCCAATAACACCTGCCAGAAGACATCCAATAACCCATTCTTTAGGTCAGAGGAAAACATACAAAGGAGAAAGGCTTGCCTGGAATGACTCATGTTACAAGCCAGCTGCTTTCCAGAATCCGTTAAGCTTTAGGGTCCAGATCTCTTTTTGTGGCTTTCTACAGACTTTATTTGAACAGAGGAATTACGACAACACTGCCCACATAAAAGCCACGCAAAGAAGCTAGTTGGGGTAGAGAGGGTGCCCCAAATCTTACCTTACTTTAAAACAAAATGGTAATTAGCAAGAATTCTCTTCTGTTTCACGGTGATAAATGCTCTTCTGCTTCCCGAGGTGATGAAACGTATCCATGACGAGTCCTCCTGACAGTCGGCAGAGCTCTGGTCCCCAGGCAGTGGCTATCGGGGGGTCTGAAGCCTCGTCTGGTGTTCTTTATCAATGGAGATTCATTGCTTACCTTCCTCTGCTTCCTTTGACCAACGCCGTGTTGTTTTAAGTTCTTCTTTTCTCTTTTAGCCGACTGAGGGATCCCCCTCATCCTGACATTAACACATGAGTTGACAGCAGAAAGCAATGCCTCGTCCAGGGATGGAAACTTGATTATCCCAAGTGACAACTCTTGACAAATTAGTAGTAGCTGTCTCAGTGCCTCGGAGCTGGGGCTTGAGAAGGATTCTCTGTAGGACAGTTGCCAGGGTCAAATGGCCGTGAGTGCTGTGGGCTTGGGGTCGGGAAAGGCCTGAGGAAGTAAAGGGTCTCTGCTATTCCTGGACTCCTTAATGGCCTGAGGGTGGCTCCTGTGTAGGACTCTGTGAGTGAATGCATGTGTGTGTGTGTGTGCACGTGTGTGTACTCTACTCAGGACGATGTGACTGGCCAGCACTTATGTTCGCCTGCTGAGTCATTTAACAAATTTTTATTAACCATAACTTTCTACCAAGTAGGGTCACAGAAGCTAGGAATCAAAAGAAATGCAAAACGCAATCAGGTAGAGACATTCTCCTTTACAAAGGCCATGCCTTACTGTGACATGTGCAGTAAGAAGGTGCAGGATGCAAGAGCGGCCGGGGCCGTGGGCCTCTGTTTATTTGAGCAGTCAGGTAGAAGAGCTAGTGAAAAGGCGCTTAACTGATAGATTAAACTCTCAGCAGTGGTTGTTACTACCCCAAATCTATGGTTTGGGATATTTTTTTTAAAAAAATAATTTTTCTGAGGTTCATGGAGTAATATAATAATGCATTGCTATTGGTGTACATGTGGCAGGGGAAACAGCTTGAAACCAGAACATGCAGTATGGTGTTCATATACCTTCAAGCCAGAGATGAGACAGAATCCAGCTTAATATCCCCAAACAAAATTCAGCTGTCGCAGATTTCCATGCTTTCCCTGAAAAATTCTAACCTAGGACTTTGTGGCCAATGTCGTCCCTTTATGCAGTTCTGTGTAAACACTCAGGATAGACTTTCATCCAGAACAACAATCCCCTGGTCCTTTTTGGCACCAGGAGCTGGTTTCATGGAAGACGATTTTTCCACAGATGAGTGGCGGGGATGGTTTCAGGATGATTCAAGCGCATTACATTTATTGTGCGGTCGAACCTCTCTGCTGATGATAATCTGTATTTGCAGCCACTCCCCAGCGCTAGCATCACCGCCTCAGCTCCAGCTCAGATCATCAGGCATTGGATTCTCATAAGGAGTGCACAACCTAGATCCCTGTGTGCAGTTATAGTAGGGTTTGTGCTCCTATGAAAACCTAATGCTGCTGCTGATCTGACAGGAGGCGGAGCTTACACAGTGAGGCAAGTGATGGGGAGCGGCCGTAAATACAGATGAAGCTTTGCTTGCTCTCTTGCCCCGCCACTCACCTCCTGCTGCGTGGCACCCCAGTTCCTAACAGGCCACAGACCGGTACCAGTCAGCAACCCAGGGGTTGGGGACCACAGATCTAGAGTATTCATACCAGGGTGTGGTTTGCCTAACACGGCTTTAGCATGAACTGATAGGACTTTCAAGCTTGGAAGTGGCATATATTCATATGCTCGTTTTTTGCACATGAGGAGATTAAAGCGCGGAAATGTTAAGCTATTTGACCCAAGCTCTGAACAGAGCCAACTCTGACTGGTCCAGGCCACACTGCATCAGAGTGAGAAGTGCCCATTGCTCCCTAGCTGGCCAACTGCATGGAACATTTGAACCGTCTCAGTCTCCATTTTTCAGCGATGCATGCTCAGGTATCTGATATGCTCATAGGTAAATGAGTCATGTCCCAGGAATATGACAAAGTGTAACAAACACTAAAATTGCATTGGCCAGAGTGTAATTGTTCTTTGAAGAATCAAACCAAACTTCATGGTCTTGTAGCGCCTCAAGATCATTTTGGTAAACAACATGCAGTGAGTTTATGCAAAATGTTGGTTCCTTCCTGGCAGATAGACTACTAGAAAGCAGAGAGTACACAGAGCAGGGTTGATTTCAGTCTTCAAAGCATTTTCACAACCCCAGGTTGGGCCCCTAAAAAACATGTGACCTGTAGAAAATTTTATCTCTACAACTATTTGTGAGGTTTTAGGAACAAAATGCAACGCTGAAAGGTTCAAGCCAGTGGAGTTGGCACAGGGTTAAAAGATGCAGCAGGACTTCCCTCCTGAGAGATCAGATTTCCCTTTGACACGGTTCTAAATTCTTTAGGGCCAACAGGGAGCCCACCGATAATTGCCTGTAATTCAACACACACACGACCAGCTCTCCCAAAAGCCAAGCAGCAGCCTCTCCATTACAGCTAGGGTCCTCCGTTTTTTGTTGTGTTTTTTTTTTCTTTACTTTACTTTTTTCCCTTTGGATCACTAGCTCTTTTCATGAAAGGTCCTATTTGACATCCTAATATAAGTGTAACTTGATCTTCCTCCAGAAACCTTTCTTATTCTCAGCCTCTAATGATCATTCCATAATCACTGTGGTTAGAAGTGCTGAGTCCACCTCTGGGTATCTGTCGTATCTGTGATGAAGGAAGAGAGGGTGGCAGTGGCAGAATAAACCATGGTCGAGCGTGTCCTGGGCTCCCCACTACTGAAGTTTGATCTTGACGTTAAATATTCTTGCAGTGCACGTTCAACAAATATGTGATGTAACATAATTAGAACATCTGCCTAAACAGATGTGCACAATCTAATTTTCCCCCTTTTCTTCTTAAATGCTATTGTGGTCTACCCCCTCCTCATCAGTCCTCAAGGAATTCTCCCAGCCCAAGCTGAGACAAGCCCAGGTGGCGATCCTTCCAAGAACATGCTAGGTGGACACTTGTCTTTGACTCGACTCACTCTCATGTATTGAGCACTTGCCAAATGATGGTTGGAAATTGGTACTAGTTGTTATGAAAGACAGAGGGTCAAAAGATGCATAAACAACTAACAAATACTAAAGTCCTCCCCTAGGTGGGAAGAGAAACGCTCACATATGTTAGGTTAACACAGAGCCAACCTGAATGTGTTCTCATGGCGCCATGATGAGCGTGCTGTTGGATGTGGGAAGGGGAGTTTGTCCTGTCTGAGAGAGGGGCTTTTGGAGAACGTGAATTTTAACTGTGGCCTCAAGTTGGATAGAACTCCCCAAAGCAGATGAGGGAGGAAAGCTGACCTCGGTGCCAAGGAGCACCATGATCCAAGACTTAGAGGTAAGAGAGGACAGCACGTGTCTATGGAAATAGCATGGCCTAGAGCTGGTGGGGGTGGGGTGGATCGGAGGGTGGTGAAAATAACAGGGAACAGAGCTGGACCCATGAAAGCAGCATTGAGCTCTGGAGGGCTCTGAGTGTCGGGATGAAGAGCTCAGACATAGTGGAGGGCCAGGGACATGTTTTAAAGCTGGGACATGAAATAGTTCCATGAGAGCTGATGTGAAGGTCTGGAATCTGGTGGCCGAAAGGACCGTTATCCAGGAGGGCAAGCACAGAAAGGAGACCACATGGGGAGCGAGGGGGCGGGAGCAGTGGGGTATGTTTGGACATGCTGACTTTGGGTCTTTTCTGAACATACAAAGGAAGGTGTATGGCCTGGAGAGAAATCAGGGTGACAGGCAGGGATTTGGGAGTGGAGATCCGGCCAGCCCAGGGCATCTTGGCATAGCTCCTTCGGGGGTGGGTGTTGGGGAGGGCATTTTTCCCCAAAGCCTGAGAGAAAGCTTGGTGGCAAACCACAGCCTCTGTCAAGAGCACAGTTATGTGTCTACGACCCACACAGGGCTCGGGCTCTGGGACAGCCCTGTCCAACAGAGCAGAACACAAGCCCACATAGTAAATGTTCCGAAAGCCACAATTCGATAAGTGAAAAGAAACGTGAGATTAATTTTAATAATATTTTTATTTAACCCAATATAGCCAAACATTGTCATTTCAACATGTATTCTATATAAAAATTATGAATGCTACAGTTTGCATTCTATTTTTTTCCCTATCTTTGAGATCTGGTGTGTCTTTGACACTTACAGGCTGTCTCAGTTCAGCCCAGCCCCACGTGAGCCACGTGCTCATTAGCCACATGCTGCTGCGGCTACGATACTGGACGGTGCAGCTCAGGAAGCCACTTAAGGGACCTCGCAGACAGGGAGACCACACCTGTCTTCCTTACCCGGGGAACTTCCCAGCATGGAGAGGGATGTGGCAGCAACAGTGACCTGGGACAGTCCCAGGCGAGGCGGAGGGGCAGTGGCCTACACAGCTGCCCCTTTGTGAGCCCTCTTGTTCCTCACTACTGTCCTCCCAGCGCCTTCAGCCTGGGCGAGAAAGGCCCCGTCCAGACGTGGAGTCGGGCCCTGCCCTCGGCCACTCTGCAGCACCCCCAGCCCGAGCCCCAGGAACAAAAGCCTTGCCGACACTACTTCCCCATGCTCCTTGTTCACTGCTCTGAAAAAGGAATTATTAATAGCAGCAGTGTCAGCAAGCACGTACTGAGCACCTCTTTTGTGCCCAGTGCTCTGCCCAGCGCTTCCTAAGTATCAACGATGATATTGGCATTATCGCCATCCTCATGAGGTCCAGAGAGGTTACTTAACTTGCCCAAGGTCACCCAGCAGAACAGGAACTCAAATCCACGTCTGGCTCTAAACCTCTGAGCCACGTGGATCACTGTCCTCCACGTCTGCTAGAGGAAGGAAGGGTGCTTCGGAGGACTTGCGAGAGAAAGAGAGAGAGAGAGAGAGAGAGAGAGAGAGAGAGAGAGAGAGAGAGAGAGAGAGAGAGAAAATAGAGTGGCTTTATTTTGTTAACCAGATGGAGTATCCTTCTCTTTGTGGTTCCTGAAAAGGACATTTAGCCCAGTTTTCCTACTTGAGGTTTTTATGGAGGCAAAGCAGATTTTCGACAAAAACCTTGAGGATGTTTAATTTTTAAATCTCCAGTCCTCAACATGTGGGATTCCCTCTCTCAAAGGCAATGTACCCAACAACTACAAAGTATGGCACCTGACTGCAAAGCTACAGTTTAGCGACCCAACTCTTCAAAACCTGGTGGAATAACCAATGAGAACTTTTGTCTGCCTTGTCTTAGAGAACGACTTAAAACTGGAATGAGCCCGCCAGTGATGATGTGAGAAACTTACTCATTGTCGGAGACCCTAGGGAGACTCTTCCCAGCTGTGAAGATGCCATCCAGCAAAATACAATCCCAGGCGTCCCCGCTGGGGCAGGCTACTGGCCGCCACACGTGCCTGCTGAAAGAAAGTAACTTTAAACGTGTCAAGGCCACGTGGCAGACCTGCAAGTGTAGCAGGAAAATCACATAATGCTGCCACCCCGTAACTCCCCAGTGTTGGCGTGAAATTCAAAGGCCACTTAAAAGGTATGAGACAGGTGGGAGCTTCCAGCCGCAGCCAAATGCCACGTTCGTTCTCCACGTGCAGCACCTGTAGCGTGAGAGAAGGCGTCCAGCTGGCAAGTGCCGATGGCATATTTCAGGGAGTCCCACCCGCCGGAGGCCGAGCTTTAAGAAGGAAGCTAAGAGGCAGCTAGAATAATGCGTGTCCTTTATGGGATGATTAGGTGCCGGGGACGAGGACAGAGCTGTGGAGACTGTCTTTTAAGTAGTATAGTATGTCTGGAAAACCGAAGGTGCCTGGGTTTAAAAATAGAGAATATGTAATGTGGAGTTTCTTAGTATAGGTTAATTACATTATTGGTGAGGTTCAGGGGGTGGGCACTGGGCTGATCTGACTCCAGTTTGACTCAAGTCTGGAATTTAAATGTGGTGCTTTAGAGGACAGAAGAGCCTGTTTCCTGGGACATAAAATGAGTCACACAGAATTCTCATGGTGTTTATAAGACTGCAGACAAACTGGGGGAGTCTTTAAAGAGTAAAATGCAGCCTCTCTCTCTCAATCACTCTCTCTCTCTCTCTCTCTCTCTGCTTTCCCCATCACTCTATCGAATGGGGTGAGCGTGTTGGTATGAAGACAAAATCTGACCCTAATAAAGAACATGATTTCTGGAGACCTCTTACGATCTTTCAACAATTCAGTGACAGCAGGTTTAGATGATTATGTTGCAGGTAGGGAAAGCAGGGGTGAGAAACCGAAACTGAAAATCAGGATTTCCCAATTCCACCTTAGGAAGAGCCCAACCGAAGTCCCTCCGTGACAGGGAAGTGACATGAGTTTGAAACACGGGCACTATGTCCAAGGTGCACTTTTGGAGGCCTGGCTGGCGGTCCAGGGCCAAGTGCAAGCTGGCATCACAAGTCGTCTTTCCAGGAGGCGGACAACAGATGAGGTCCTGAACTTCAAGCTGCCGCTTTTGTGAGCCTGAAAGTTGAATGTTTCCATTTGCCCAGAGACATGATCCCATCACATGATGAATCTGCAGGTGCAGAAGCAACAGGGTGAATTGGAAGTGGAATGGAATTAGGTGAGGCCCCATTTCAAACAATCTCTGGTCCATCTGGGAAAATTAAATGATTAACTCAACAGTGGACAGGGAGATAAAAACAAGGTCAAAGATTCTGGGCTCCAGTGTGAGCTTTGTCTGTGACTTCACTCTCCACGTGCCCTCCGCTGTGCCCTGAAATTGCAATGCTGTTCCAGGGGGACAAAAATCAGGAGGTGACTTCATTGAGGGTCTTTGAGATGTGCCATGACACTGAGGTCTACAACTCAAATGCCATGGCAGGAGCTACTCTTGCAGAGTGTAGTTGAGGTCTTTTTAATCCATACAAAAGGGATGTCTTGGTTCTACCCTCTGGGCCTCTTGTTTTCTAGAATTATTTGATATAAGAAAATTCTGGCACAACCAAAGACACTTTGCCATCCCATGGAGTGTCACCATCATGGGTGTGACTGGTATCAAACCAATTCCTTGGCCCAAGTGTATACAAGTAGCCAATGGCTGGCAGGGCCTGGATGAATAACCACAATTCTGTATTTCCAAGTTCTCCCTTCTGTGTACCAGGTCCTGAAGGAGTTATGAGAACTTTCTCATACCTTCACTTGCTCAGCAGCAAATGGTAGTGAAAAAGGCTTTCCACTGTAAAGAAATCTCATATGCGTGGGATTATAGAATATGTGTGGATTATTTTAAAAACATGTTGCTTCAATAAATAAATACCGAGTTGGAAGGTACACACCTGTGCTCTACCCAAAGAATGTATTTGAAAGGAAAACTCTAAAGAATATGTGTTTTATTTTCATTCCTTTTACTCCACGAGTAAAGATGCTATTCCACTGGGTAGGATCACGGGGCTCACTTCAGGCACCCCAGTTCTTTCAGTCCCGGGGGGGACGTGCTCGTTTCTCATCTCAGGGTGGTAGCAGGCTCCTCTTCCTAAGGGAAGCGGCCACCCCCTGAGGATGGAAATGCAGCAATTGAGGCTCGAAGAGGCTCATCACTCTGTGTGGACCCTCAAGGTGAAGCTGTGGCGTTGTGATGTTCTTCTGGAGATTTCATGGCTTCGTGAGGTCAGTGATGTAATTCAGGAGAATGTTCCCAAGATCTACTTAAAAGAAGATATGAATGAGTCACCTCTTTTAACAGACAGCTTTTCTCCTTCTTGTTCACTCATCATCATCAAAGCGAAAATCATAAGTTAAGTATGTGAAATTGTACATTTGTTTGGCATGTAATCGCGTCTACATGTGCTAAGTGTTCCACTCGTGGGAGTCTCCCGTTACCGTCCGTCCTCGTTGCTCACCCGCAGACATGCCTGTAATCTCCCTGCCAGCTGTCAGCCTGCTCCCTCGCTATCGAGACTTGCTCTCACCCAGCCAAAGTCCAGTTCTTGGCATCCCACGCTCAGCAATAACTGCATCTCCATTCGCACAGGGTCTGTTGCCATCGCAGATTAAGATGCATTAAGATACCCTGATGACTTTTCCAGACTGGGAAATGATTTCAGATGTATTGCAATTCGGAGAACAGTACACTGGAAGGAGAGTTGACAATTTGAAAACAGCCCAAAATAAACTTGCTTTGCAAATAGGAGGAAATATATGAACTCACCACTTCTTTGGGCGTATAACAAAGTCGTATGGTTCTTGCACCATCGTGTTTCGCCATAATGCTAAATTCTGTTAAGGAATTTAAGGCAAAAATCCCATTAGTGGTCACTTACCCATCTTGTTTTACTACAAAAATAATAGATGTGGCTGTATTTGTTTTTCTTGTATGTTTTATACTCATGCTTGCATTCCATAAATATTTATCTTGAGTACCTACTGTGTGCCTGACATGTTCTGGGTGCTGGAAATATTGCAATAAACAAAGAGATGAAAATCGCTGACCTCATGAAAATTGTATTTAAGAGGGGAAGTCAAAAAATAAATAAGTAAAATCTTATATAGTGTGGGAAAATTATATTAAGAGCAATGGAGGAAAATAAGACAAATAAAGGGCACCTAGGTATGCAAGGGTGGCGAGAGAGGGCCACAATGACAAGGTGACAGTGACAGATGGCGTGTGGCATCCTGCCCTGAAGAAGGTGAGACATGGAGCCATGAATATATGTGGCCCAAGAGCATGCCAGGCAGGAGGAACAGCAAGCGCAAAAGGCAGTGAGCATTTTAGGATGGGTCTTATTTCTGTTAAAAAAAAAAATGCCATTGGGATTTTGATGGGGATTGCATGGAGTCTTTAGATTGCTGTGGGTGGTATGGCCATCTTAACAATACTAAGTCTTGCAATCCATGAACACGAAATGTCTTTCCATTTATTTAGGCCTCTTTTAATTTCTTTGAGTAATGTTCTGTGGTGTTCAGTGTACCAATCTTTTCTCTTCTCGGTTAAATTTATTCCTAAGTATTTTACTCTTTTTCATGCTATTGTAAATGAAATTGTTTTTAATTTCCTTTTTGGATTGTTCATTGCAAGTGTATAGATATATACTTGTGTGTTAATTTTGTGTCCTGTAACTTTGCTGAATTAGATCTAACAGCCTTTTTTGTTAGGGGGCTTTATTTAGGGTTTTCTAAATATAAGATCATGGCATCTGCAAACAGAGTTAATTTACTCCTTGCTTTCCAATTTGGATGCTTTTTTTTTCCTTACTTAGTTGCTCTGACTAGAACTTCCAGTACTCTGTTGAAGAAAAATGGCAAGAAGTAAGCATCCTTGTCTTATTCCTGGTCTTAGGGGGAAAGGATTCAATAGTTCACCATTGAGGACAATGCTGGCTGTGGATTTTTTATATACGACCTTTATCGTGTTGAAGGAGTTTCCTTCTATTCCTAATTTATTGAATGTTTGTTTGGGTAATGAAAATGTTTTGGAAATGGTCAATGATAATGATCGCACAACACTGTGAATGTAATTAATGCCAAGGAAGGTTAAAATGTCAAATTTTATTTCATATATATTTTTCCATAACTCAAAAAAAATAATAATATAATAGACCAAAATCTATTTAATTGTACATTTTAAATAGGTGGATTGTTTGGTGTGTGAGTTATATTTCAATAAAGCTGTTTAAAAAAAAAACAAAAAAAACAAAAACCTTTTAAAAAATCAAAACAGGAGACTATTGCATATGGAGGTAGGAAGTGGGAGTGGGTTGGGGGGACAATAAAGAGAGTGACCGTTTCAGAGGTAAAACCAGTATCAACTGATGACAGGTTGGATGAGGGGTGTGAGTGAAAGAAAAGCAGCATGGAAGGATTCGATATTGCTCAGCATAAGAAATCTGGAGACCGTAGCTACCATAGAGGACCATGGGAGGAAGGGATCTCGGGGGAAAGACCAAGAGTCTGGGCTTAGGCACATTCGAGGCTGCCTTTTGCTTTCTGCCACCATATCCTCAACTCTGCCTTGCACTGGCAGAAGAGGCCCAGGGACAACCTGGTAGTCAGCTGTTCCCTGCTTATCGAGAGCCACTCCATCCCCGTCTCTCCTGGGACAGAACTCAAGGACGCCACACCAAAAGACAATGACGTGCAAGACAGTTGAGAGAGGTGACAAAGAATTTCCAAATATTGAGAGTAGTTATTGCTGTTTATACATGGGCAACGAGCATAAACCACTCAACTGTGCGGACTTGCATCAATAGCTATCCGTGCACCCTACAGGACCTTGCATACAGTAGGCGTATGGTAACTGTTTGCTGGTCGGTTGCTAAACTTTAGTTCCTGCTAAAAATCTTGTGATTATCTTTCCTGTAGATTTGAAAAACATCAGTAGACTCAAGTTTTCTCTTTGGGAATTATTATGGCTCTACCTTGAGGCAGTGATCCCTTAGATACCTTCCAGCCTTGCGTTGTGAGGCGTTTTAGTGCCTTGTATTGAAAGTACTAACTTTGGACATCATTTTCCTGTAATCGTTCGAGTTACAATTAAAGAATCGTTTGTGTAAGAGTCAAATATTGTAAGTGTGCCTCCAACATCTTGTGTGAAAGCTCATTCTGCCCAGCGAAGACGAGGTTTGCAGCTGAAATCATCTGGAAAATTTCACTTAGCTTTTGTCCAGCAGTTTCCTCTTTCTATTGAAGGATATCAGTGGTGAGTTACTTAGAAAGCTCAGTCTGACGTGATGGTCACATTTTTTCAAAGGAAGAAGACCAGGATCTGAATGGTCTTATGCTTAATGAGAGAGAAGAGAGGGCTCCAGCCCTTCGACTCATTTTCAGTCTTCATGTGCTTCCTATGGGGTGAAGGCCTAACCACGTGTGGTCACAAAGCCCAGTACTGAAACAGCCATCCCCTTTCATCTACATCCCCACATGCTGAACACTAGATTGTGTGTGTGTTTTTAATACTCTCTTCCAGGGAGTTCAGAACACATGTGTTCCTTTTAACTCCTATCAGACCCTGAGATCTGCAAGCCAGAAAGACCATTCTGGAGGGAGTTTGGAAAAGTCAAGGGGAGGCTATTGAGCAACAGCCTGAGACTCAGGAACTGCAGGTCTCCCAGGTCAGCCCCTCACTCACTCACACGCAGGCATGGGACTCCACGACCTCGCTGTAGCTTGGTTTTGTTGCCCATAAAACACAGATAGCAACACTTGCAGAACAGACACTAAATGGAACGCACATTGTGATCTTTGGAGGAAAGGCAGCCTGTTAACATGTGCTAACAATGTGTTATTCTGGGGCAGGCCTAAAGCCATGGCCTCCCATTGCCACCAGAGTCGTTTCTGGAACCTCTGCCAAGAGTAGCCTGATCACTCCAGCCTCCAAGCCCCATCTCTGGGTCCAGCTGGCATGAGATAAAGGGCCACTCTGCCCAGCTGTTTGTGCCCTGCTCATCCATGGGCTGACGGCTACTGCGACTCACCAATTCCACCCAAGACTGGACCTATGTACATAGCACTGAGGTCCTGCCTCAGATCACTCTATCCAATCTCCCATTCGTGGGACAGAGCAGTCAAGGCTGGCTCTTCCCAAGAATGATTTTTCTTTGGAACACAGATTTCTTGATTGTACTTCATGGGTGGATGCTTAGTAGGGTAAGAGCATCTGTGGTTCGTTTTGGTCTTAATCCAAAAGAAGTTGATGAGATGAGCTGGGGACTGAGCTGGCCTGCTCCTCCCTCACTCTGCAAAGCTGAGGCTCAGGGTGCCCAAAGCTGAAGAAAGATCCTCGGAGGAGAAGGGCCGATGACGGAGGGGAGGGCCGGAGGGAGGGAGGGAACAAATGTTCCCATGAACTGTCACCGTTATCTCTGAAAGTCACACAGTGGTCTCTGGACGTGGTGTGGTCCTTTTGAGGAAGCCACAGGGACATTCTCAGGAAAATGGGCTTGACGTCTGTGGCCCCCACTCAGGCTCCTTTTCCTAAGCCCCTTTCCTCTCCTCCATCCCTTCTCCCAGCCCCTCTTGCTTCCCTAGACAGTTTCTAGAGAGGAAATCAGGGCAGCAAAGATATTAACATTAAAGGGCTCAAGCCTTCCTGATGGACTCAAAGCTTAAACGAGAAACATGGAAGAAGATGCAATGCTTACCCCAAAACAGAAATCTTGGGTGGTAGACGCCTAGATGCTGCCACCAGGGCAAGGCGGAGGAAGGGGAATGGGGGAGTAGAGACCCTCCTAGGAAACCCAGGGGACAGCTTGCTCAGCCCAAATGCAAGACTTGGCCTGACCCTCCCATGCCCCTCCTTGCAGAACCCCCTTCCCCCGTGCGTCCCACCAGATTTGGCGGGGGGGGGCGAATGATGGTCTTGGGTTATGAAAACCATCTTAGAAAGTCTGCAGGAAAAGAACAGTGCCTGACAGCTCCGCATCTGCACAGAGCTCCAAAGCAAGAGGAAATCGATTTGAAGATCAGCATGAAGAGTTTCAGATAGACACAGGGAAGAATCTCCAGACAGAAAGAGCTGTTCAGCCCTGTAAGTCATTCCTGCCTGTGGAGCAAGGCCTTCTCTTTGAAGGCCTCAAAATAAGGAAGGGTTCTATCATCTACTCAGGCAGATGATCAGCAAGATCCCTTGCAGGGCAGAGACAACCCCGCCATCTAATTTTAGCAATTCCTCTTGGCAAAGGAAGGGTTTCCCCCTTCCTCCGGCTATCTGGTGTTCCACACACCATCTCCCACGGCTTCCTTTGATGGTGGGGGCTCTGTGGACTCCAGGCCAGATATGCCACAGGAAGAGACATGCTCAAAGCTATTACTCTGCCCTATCTCACTAGAGCAATAAGAGGCCTATTTTTTTTTTAATAGTGCAGTTGAGGCACTCAGTTTGAAATTAAATATGGGCTGTCAGGTTTAGGATTAAGACTCAGAATCAAACACTGTGTCTACAGCCATCCAATATTGTCTCTTTTGGAGCTGGGATGTTTAAACCACGATTTTATTTCAACCGTTAATTTAAAGATTTCATTCATATTTTTAACTCATTCTAAATGAACACAATTTAAGCCCATCACGTAATGACAGAAAGTGGCTACAAGCCATGAGAATGTGTTTCTCATTGCGGAAACTACAAGTTAGTCATTTTCTTCTCCCAAGTAAATTTCTTCAGCTTGGCTAAGGGATTTTTTTTTTTTTAAAGAAATCATAAGTTCCAAATTAGGTTTTCATCTCTAAAGTTAACCCTATGGAAAATGTGGCAATGTTTCTGAGTTTTGAAAAATATTGTGATAGAATCTATGTCCTATTGCTCAAGACCTAATCTCTTGTATTTTGGGGTATAGAGTTTGATGTGTGTGCGTGTGTGTGTGTGTGTGTGTGTGTGTGTGCGTGTGTGTTGACTTCCTGGCCTCACGGTCTAAAGAAAAATGATTAGCTCAGGAGGAAAGTTGTACTGCAGAGACGTCTAAGTTTTTAGATAACTTACGGCAACACTTTGTGTAATAAGGATCTTTATAAAATGAACTTTTTTCCACTTACAGTCTCAACAAGAGGAGATTGGTTATGAAGTTAGTAAGAGAAAACAACCGAGAGAGGGGGAAGAGTTCAGTATTTTTTCAAGCTAGCTATTATTTAAGAAGTGTCAACACTGTTCCAGGAACTCTGCTTCTTGGGCCAAAGATTCCACCCTGGTCTTTGTCTTCCCTGCAACGCCAGCACCTCGTGGGCTGACACATCCACAGGGTTTGAGAAAGAGACTCTAAGTGTCAGGCACATGACACAGCAGGAACTGGGGAGGGCACCCCTGCAGCTTTCTCTCTTCTAGAGGATCTCCCCCAGCCCCACCCTTATAACCTTCCTTTCTCTCCATTTCCTCTCCTGCACCAGATCACAGGCTTTTCTCACTTTTCCTTCAGTTTAACTCCCCTCCTCATACCTCTTAAGCAGATTATCACAGTTGAGCTCTGTGGCTGAGCCGAATGATCTAAACAGAAGTCAAGCCTGGTTAAGTCAGGCCTGACCTCTGGGAGCACTGAGGGATGATGGTGACTGGGAGAATTCCTGCTGGAGGAGATGGAGAATCCGTATCAATAGCACCATGGTCCTCCCAAGTCTGAGAGTCCTCTCTTGTCCACACTTGCAGGCAGGCTGCACACATGGCAAGTTAAACATTCAGGTGTTAGAAAACAGACAAGGAGCTTCAAATAATTCTCAACGTCCAAGATTCTGAAAAGAAGTCCATGCTGAATGCTTGGTGGGGGTGTTCTAAAAGATAGAGGTGCGGGATACAAGAAGCTAAGTGTGCAAGATGCCCCTGCATGTACACACTCCCAAGAGGCAGAGAAAAGACAGAGAAGTCCAAAGACACCGTTAGTTCCTCAAGGGCCTTTGCTATAAACTCCATGTGAATAGAGGATGATGGGTAAATTATAGCATCTAAAGATTTAAATCTCAAAATAGCACCCAGAAAGTAACTGTCTTCATTCCAACGAGGTCAATTCTCAAACAGAGTTACAACACTTCTTTTTTCAATTAAGGAAAAGATGATTTTAATGCATTACTCATTCTATCACTTTTAATTTACCAAAACCAATGAGAAATTAGTTCCCAGGTCATTAAGTTCCACCCTTTGTGGTCAGAGCTGAAAGCGTTGGAGAGTTTGCTGGGAAGGGTGGAGTGTGGCGTGTAGGGCCCCTGGGGACATGCTGGACTGCGAGGCGGGGCCTCCCTGGCCACTGGCCATGCTCAGGAGCCAGTCCCCCAACCTCGCCTCACCCAGGACGTCACAGCTTGCTTTGTGCCCACTGTTGACTTCGGCTACTGGTCAAGTTTCCTTTCGAGCCCAGTGCCAGGGGCATCCGTGCCGAGCTGACTCATGCTCCCCTGGACTTCCTGCCACCCTGTTCACGAGCTTGTCTGCAGCTACAAGACACTCGCCTGCTACGGCATTGCAATTCCAGTCAGGAAACCGAATTAACCACCCCAGAATTTGGCTGAGGTCTCCGAGGGTGTACGGGAACAGAGGTACCCAGTCATATTTAGGCGGGAAGTTAATGCCTGTTTTCTTAGGTCAACTTACATATATTGACCAATTTAACTATAGGCAGAAAAGTCTGTACATAGGAGCTCATGTAAGTGTATGAGCTTAAAATACAAACCCTTTCATTATGTCCTCATGAATGGAAAAAGATAATCGACCATTTCCTCTTGATAGTTTACATTTGAGGTTAATATCTTATCCTTCCTCCAAGTTTACAAAATGTCTTCAAGGTTTTTTTTTTTAATTTTCCTTAAGAAAAACGTGAATGGTAATGGTCAGGGAAATGTACCTCCTGGAGGCTCTGATGCCATTTAATGACGCAGTGGTTGTCCAAGTTCAGGCCATGCTTGGCATCACGACCTTTGTTTTCTCCTTCTCCATTTGCTAAGAGGAGGTGACCTTTCTTCTGTTGCTAACGGGGCTTTTGAGACAATCCGGCTTGTTGCCAGCCAGCTCAGAGGGAACATGACTTTCAACCAAAACCACTTACTTGACTTCAAAGGATATGAAAACATCAGCTTTTAAGAAAATTAGTGAGTGGGGCATCTCAATGAATGATGTGGAAAAAATTAGACCATTGTGTTTATTCCAGGTCTTTCCCCTGACATTCTTTAGTGACATATCCGTGTGTGTATGTGTGTGTGTGTGTGTGTGGACCCTGCTCTATCTCCTCTTAACGGTGTTTTACCTAAGAAGGCAAATCGAGTAGAAAGTCACTGCAGTTCATAGGAGCCCCGCTGGTGCAGTCTTGTTTGCGCCTAGAATTGCGTTATTCTCCAAAATCGTTTTCTTAAAATAATGGTTTCTACTATCCCATCTCTAATATGACCCTACATTTTACATTATCCTATCCTATAGCTAAGGCACTGTGCTTGCACTTATCACTAAGGCATCTGTAGTCAATTTGGAAAGTTTGCCTTTGGTTCTTCTGGGAGGTCTTAGAAGCTCCTGAAATTGGCCACCTGTGTCTTTCTCAAAGCAGCCATTGTAGAAGTATGCCCAAGGCTGGTGATACCTGCCAGCCGAGAGGCATGCTGAGCACCCAGCACCTCTTGTGAGTGCTTTCCAAAGGCCCCTGATGCTCTTCCTGGCAGGGAAGGAGAGTGGCCTTTTCAGGGAACTCTCGACTCTGCTGCCAGCTCAGCCCGGGGAGCGGCCCTGGGGAGTCTCTACTGCCCTCCCCGCCGAGGCCTGGCAGGCTGCCTGCACCTTCATCCTTTTCATTGCTGGCCCAAGATGGAGACACTGGACTTGGATGGGCCCATCTGGCCACGAGTTGGTCTGCCCTGGCCTGCCGTGGAGACATTTGTGAGAGTATGTGACCATCAGTACAGCCAAAGGGCACCACCATTCCATGTGTGCTTTTCTTTAAAAAATGTAAAATGTTTAACTTTGTGAAACCTCATTATCTTTGAGAAGGGAGATTTTCTCCATATCCTTATTGCTCTCTGAAATCATCACTTGTGTATTTATTGATTGATTCATGGTCTGTCACCCCTGGGATGGCAATTACACACAGGCAGAGACCGTGGCCAAGCTCACTGCCTCCTCCATCCCCAGCGCCTAGAGCAGTGCCTGACTCATGTTCATTTATCGGACTCATTTTTTAGAAAGGGAGATTGAGGTACCAGGTGCTGCCTCCTGCCCTCCCGAAGTCCCACTGCCAGGAATGTGCCCAGGTTCTTGGCCTGTGCTCCGGTCTGTGTCTCTCCTGAAATGCCGTCTCATGAAAGGACCGTGCTGACCTGCCTGTGTGACGTGTGTGACCTGTCTGGGAATCCCCCACCACGTCTGTCATGGGGAGAAACTTCCAGGGAAGCAGGCCTGCTGGCCCCATCCGTGTCCTGGGAAAGACAGAGACGTCCAGGCCCCTAGAGACACCACCGCTCGCTCTCTGAGAGGTAGCGCGTTACTTTCCTGTGTGCCATGACACATTGCCACAAACCTGGTGGCTGAACAGCAATTTATTCTCACAGTTCCAGGGGCCAGGAGTCCAAAATCAAGGTGTTGGCACGGCCACACTCCCTCTGCGGGCTCCGGAGGGATTCTTCCTTGCCTCTTTCTGCCTTCTGGTGGTTGCCGGCAGCCCTCGGCACCGCTCAGCTCTGCCTCCAGCATCATGTGGCTGTCTCCCCTCTGCGTGCCTGTTTCTCTTCTCACAAGGAGACACCACCGTCATCCAGTATAACCTCATCTTAACTAGTTACTTCTGCAAAAACCCTGCAGCCCGTCACGTTGTGAGGTTCTGGGGGGAGATGAATTTGGGGGATACCACTTACCCCAGTTCAGACCATGTGGACATGGACCATCCCCCATCTACCACTTACTAGTTGTGTGACCTCAGGCAAGTCACACAGCCTCTCTGTGCCTCTGCCTTCTCACCTGTAAAATAACAGTAATAGTAATAATGACAAAAATCTCTGCTTGGAATGGGGCCTGGGACATAGTGAAAGCTCTGTAGTGTTTGGTGAGATGAAGCCAGCCAAGTGCCTGTCACGGCTTCACAGAGGAACACTGGATAGTCACATCACCAAGGACCCCACTGGGGGTGATGTGTCAGGGGACAGGCTCACAGGGACAGCCAGGAGGCACGGGGCAGGGCACCCACGTAGGCTGAGGGGGCAATGGCAGGCGTGAACATTCTTTAACAGGAGGGATTCAGCCAAGGGAAGGGAGGATGAAGGCAGTTTCAGGCGGAGGTAGGGCGTGTCCAAGGATCTGGGGACAGAAAGGGGCCTGGAACGTTCAGAAAACCCCTGGTTGGTCAGGGCAGCTGAAGCCCGTGACGAGGGATTCTTTTTAACTCGAGGACTGTCACATATTGGCACACGTGTAGCTCTCATATTAGGGAGATTCCTGCTCCCCTCTGGGGAAGCTTCTGGAAGAAACCACCGATCTTCCTATTTTCCCTGACCTGCCGCATTGCCACGTCTGACCTTCCTGGTGGTCGGGGGTCTCTGGGTGCGACTGATGAGCAGGGACAGAGAGAGCAGCCCTTCAGGTGAGGAGCAGCTCAGGAAAGCAGGAGAAGTGGAATCTTGGAGGCACGCGTCCGTCCCTGTGCAGAAAAATGAACTGTGGAGTCACAGACGCTCAGAGCGGGAGGGGCCCTAGTAACTGTGCACACGGCTCCTGCTCACTGAGCTGGATGCTCCATGTGTGTCATTTCATTTGATCCTTCGTACACCTTCTGAGCAGCCTCCCCGGTGGACGAGGACACCGAAGCAGAGAGAGGTTAAATCACTTGCTACTTGGGGCTCGTGCAGTGATCTGCCTTCTCCCCATTGCACAGATGTGGCAGGCGAGGCCCAAGGAGGCTATGGGGCCCATGGAAGGAAACACAGCACTGTCACAGCTTGGCCCCGAGGCTTCCCTTTGCACCACTGCTACAGCAAGCTGAAGTGCTGTGGTAAGAGTGCTTACTAGACATTGCAGTTTTTATAACACAAAGACACTTAAATTATGCTAGAACAAACACTCCCATGGCCAGACTTTCAAAGTTTTTCTAGAAGCTACTTTTGGTGGATTTGATGTGTTTCAACTGGGCTGGGTGGGGATGGTCCAGAGAGAAAGGACCATCCTTGGAGCCTCCCGAGTAAGCTGGAAGGAGGAAAACTACATGGGTCAGGCCACGCCATGCCAGCTGCCAGAGAGGGTGGTTTCAGGAGCCTGAGAAAGACCCCATCCTCCAAAAGTAACTTCCTCCTCGACTGACCCTCAGGCACAGCCTCATCCTCTAAATCTCAGGCTTGAGCCACATCTGAGAAGGCAGCTCTCCCAGGGAGGGTGAAAGTATCAGCCATTTACACCTGAATATGAACTAAGGGGCTGCCCCAAGCAGGGTGGAGAGTGGCAGAGGTCAGTGTAAAGAGATCTGGGTGTACCAAGGGCAGATGTTCTAGATCTCCTCACTTTGCCTGAAGCCACAACTATTAGTATCATTTCAGTCACCTTTGAGGATGTGGGGGCCCCAGAATCTACGTAGATACCTACTCTCCTGCCCAGGGGCCTGAGGCTGCCCTGCCACTGTCAGCTACTGGATCTGAATCCAACAACTATTAGCCAGTGTTCCTAAACAACCGCATGTGCAGGGCACTCACCGGGACAGGATTCTGGATGTGGGAGAAAGCCGCCCCGGGGATCATCACAATAAGTTGACTCATCCACTGCCCAGCTCTGAAGTTAGGGGGTAACACAATAGCTAAGATGTGGAGTCAACCTAGGTGTCCCATGACGGATGAGTGAGTGAAGAAGCTGTGGTATGTGCACTCACTGGAATACTGTTCAGCCATGAAAAAGAATGAAATCCTGTCACTCGCAGCAACGTGGATGGAGCTGGAGCACATCATGTTAAGTGAAATAAACCAGGAATAGAAAGTCAAATATTGCATGTTCTCACTCATATGTGGAAGCTACAAAAAGTTGATCTTATAGAAGTAAAAAGTAGAACAGAGGATTCTGGAGGGTAGAGGGAAGTGGGTGGAGAAGATTTGTTAAAGGATACAAAATTACAGCTAAATAGGAGGAATAGTTCTAGTGTTCTATAGCACTGTAGGATGACTGTAGCTAACAATAATGTGTTATAAATTTTCAAATAGCTAGAAGGAAGATATTGAAATGATAAGTGTTTGAGATGATGGATATGTTAGTTACCCTGATCTGATCACTGTATATTATATGTATCAAGACATCACTATCTACCCCATGAATATGTACAATTATTATTTGTTAATTTAAAATAAAAGTAAAATAAAAGAGTCACTGATACCAGAAAAAAATAATAAAGTTAGGGGGTAAGTAGGGAAGGACCCATGGAAGCCAGAAGCAGCAACAGAACTAACAGGCAAGAGTTCTCAGGGAGGGCTTCCTGGCAGAGGCAACAAATAAGCAGGACCTGCAGGCTCAGGAGGAGTTCAGTAGATGGGGACAGGAAGGACAAGCCCTCGCAGCTGTAGAGGAGGAGCCAAGTCAAGTACACACAGCGCAGTTTTTGAAAGTCCCAGATGTTGCTGCCGCACAGAGCAAAGCCCGGGCCGTCCCCTCCCCCGGGTGCCCACCACCCTGGTCCATGTGGGCTTATGTCGACAGGAGCAGCCCGAGGAATGTTGGTGCAGGATGGGCCTGCCCTCCTGGTGTCCCGGCAGGTGAGGCAGGGCCAATCTCTCTTGGCAGCCGTGTCTCCTACTGGCTGTGTCCCAAGTCCTTTGCAGATGCAAAGGGAGAAGGAGCAGTGCCGACCCCAGGGACGCCTGCAGCTGGGCTTCTCTGACCTTCCTCAGCTGGCACCTGAATAGTCTATGGCACCTGAGCCCATCCTTACGTGTCCGTATTTGGAGGATGCTTAGAAATTTAGAGTGAATTCACGAACCCTATCTCCTCGGAGCCCTACAAAATCTCGCAAGGAAAGAGAGGAAGGGCCGGCAGGAATCGCCTCATTCTACAAATGAGGAACCAAACTGAGGTCCTGAGAGCCTCCGTGACTTCAGGGCCACCTGTGCACTAAGGGTGGAAGCCGTTCCTCAGCCTGGGTCTCCGGCATGACATGGGACTCTCCGCCCTGGAGCGAGTCTGCCGGCAAAGCCAGTGTTTTCCAGGCCCTTGGAGAAATCCTGCCTTTTATTTTTTTTTTCTTTTCCTTTTCTGAGTGACTTGGGGTTCTGCCGAATTCCTGCTTCTGCAGAAAGCTGTAGCCTTTTCTCATTTCCATGTCCTTTGGTGCTCTCCTAGCTAGGATAAGATGCTCTTTTTTCTGCCTGTCTCTTTGTTTTACGAGAATTTTTAGCAATGTCAGACTTCAAAGGAAGCCTCCTAACCATAAAGATCTCAAGCAGACTCACAGTTGTGACTCTTTCTGATTCCTGCATGAAAAGGACAGTAATGTGAACACGTCTCATCTCCCCTCGAGGTGGAGCCTCTTTCGAGTGATTTAACAAAGCCCCTCACTTTCTCTCTCAGGCCCTAAATTAGTATGTCAAGAACCAACAGCTGTCTCCTCAGCCAGGAAGCTAAGCTCTGGTGACTTCATTCGTCACTGCTGTCTGGAGACCCCTAATCTCCGCACTCCCCGCCTCGTGTCAGCACTTTGCTCCCCTCAAATGTCTGGCTTTCTTCACGAGCTGGCTAAATGCTCCCGTTCTCGCTAAGTCACTGAAGCCCTGGCCACAAGGCGGACAGAGCAAGATTTAATTGAATCTTTCAGCAGTGATTCACAGAACAAAGCCTGACTGTCTGACCTGGAAACCACACAGTGGGGAGTTTAGAAACCATCAGTGTAGTCAAAACAACATTCCTGGTTCAGCCCTGGATTGAAGTTCAAAGGGACAAAGATGTAAGTCAGAACACTGTAATGGCAAGGGTGGCCCAAAGAAAGACACTTACCTGGCCATGAAGCCTTGTGGGGCTTCCCGAGCCTTTAAATCATGTCAGTTCCATCAGGACTGGCTCCAGGCACAACGTGGCCTTTTGGGAGAAGCTTCCCAGCTAGGCGGTGAGAAGCACAGACTAGGGTTAGGGGACCGTGTTGATTTCCTTGGGGCTTCCATAACAAATCGCCACAAACCGGGTGGCTTAAGACAACAGAAATTTATTCTCTCACAGTTCTAGAGGCCAGAAGTCCAAAATTAAGGTGTCAGCAGGGCAGTGTTCCCTCTGAAGTCTCTAGGGGACAATCCTTCCTTGCCTCTTCCAACATCTGGTGGCTCCCAGCAATCCCTGATGTTCTCTATATCATAGCTGTGTCATTCCAACCTCTGCCTGTGTCTTCACGTGGTGCACCTCTGTGTGTCTTGTCTTCTTATAAGGACACTGATCATTGAATTTAGCAGCCATCCTAATCTGGTATGACCTCGTCCTCATGAATCACATCTGCAAAGACCGTACCTTCAAGAAAGGTCATAGTCTGAGCTTCTGGGTAGACATGAATGTCTGGGAGACACTATGGGGACCACGGCTCATTTACTAAATCCCACATACCACCCCATCCCCATCTTGCGTAGTTAGTTATTCCTGTCCTAGGTTTTGAGACCACCTGTACAGACTAAAATCTTATTGTATGATGTTGAATCTTGACCTTTCCACTTCATGTTTGAGAAAAGAGTGCTAGCCTTTGACACGTGACCAGATGTGGTTTTATGGGAAGAGCAATGAAAGTTACTGCAGAATGGTGGACAGCATTCAGGGACATAAATGGTCAGTTGAAAGAGTCCAGTCAAAGAGTTATATCCCAGATAGACTACCAGACACTTTTCTCTAAAGCCATTCATTACACCGGATGCCACATCATTGGAGAAGGAAATGTTGATTGCAATAAAATGACGGCAATAATATAATATAGGATAATAACATACGAGTGAATGAAGTAGGTGTTTACCCCATTCATAGCAGTCCCTGTCTGTACGGGAGAGAGGAAGATAAGCCCACTGAGAAATATTAAAGGAACCCCTCTAAGGTGTCCCAAGGACTCCACTCTTAACTTTTGGAGTAAGGTCCAGGACAGGGGTTGGGGTTTGCTTGGCCTTGAAATGTTCTAATGCTCATCATGAGCTAAGAGATCTGAGAGCGAAAATGGTATCATCTGCAAGATCTCACATTCTGGAGTGTTCCTCTAGCCATGGCTTCCACTCCTTTCTCATCTACCATCCTCATTCCTGTATAATGTGCTTCCCATCTTCCTGGTGATCCCCGATGCGTGTGTCCACCTCTGCTCTCCAAGCCAGTCAGCACCCTTGGATGATCTTTGCTCCACCCTAATGGGCCCGGACCTAGACTAGGTCATTCTGTGGAGGTCTCACTGGCAGCCTATAACTCCCCACTCCATCAACCTTCTTTCAAAACACTGTGGTTGGACCATGAAGGGCCTTTCCATCTAATATTCACATTAAATCCCTTCTATCTTTCCACGGAGTCTGAGTTCTTTACTTCGGTGATTTATTCACTCAAGATGACCACTAACTTTCTCTACTCTCACTCTAAGTCTTCTGAGTTTTATTGGAATTACAAAACCACTTCAACACAATTTTTTTTCATTCTAATGTGTGCGTTCACTACTCAGTTTATTCATACACAACACCCTACCGTGCTCTATCTTTTGTGGCTATTCCACCCGTGACAGGGTCTGCCAGCCCTGACCCCATGCTGGGCAGCCCCTACTCTGGGGAGATCCTCTCACTCTGTGTTCCTGAGAAGAGCAGTGAGTATGAGGAATGTGCCTGCTAACTTCCTTTCATCCCACGTCATAGTCTATCTGCACCATGTGTCCTCTCTCAAATGGGTGTTGTGTTTGCCCCATTACTTTGCAGAGACACGGCATGTAACTGGGCTACGCGAAACCCTCCTGCGTCCTCCAGAACTGCTCCATCGATGCTTCACTCCCTTCTTTCCTTCTCTGCACTTCTGTCCTCTCCTCTCTTGTTTCCTCTCCACTGGCTAGGCATTTCTCTTATCTTAAAATACTCTTCTTATTGACCCTGCTATTTTTGCAAACTACCATCTTTATTCTCCTCTTCCTTTTGCCACCACATTCTCTGACATAATGAGCCTCAAACCATTTTTCCTCTGCAACACACCAAAGATTTGCAGCTATTGCAACGATCTTCTCCGCAGGTGACTTATAAGCAGACTATGTGCAATTCTAGAATTCTTAGTAACTCCCTCCCTTTTTCCTTCCCTCATCTGGGACACTCGGGTGCACAATGACATACTAACACTGAGCCACTTTGCTAACTGATTTGATACTCTAGTGCCTATAGTCTAGGCCATCTGATCCTTCGAAAACAAATTCTCCACTCTTGGCCCTGCTTTTTCACACCATGATGATCTCCTGTGTTTATTATTATTTCTACTTTTTCCTGCTTCTTCTCTGGCTACTCTTCCTTCTCTCTTACCCTACATGCATCCGAGACTCTGTCCTAGACCCTCTTCTCTTTCTGGTCCACCTTGTCCCCTTCGGGTATCTCATTATCTTGTCTTAAACACCATAGGCCTGTCCCTGAGCTCTGGCCTTGTTTTCAATTGACTTTTGAACACACCCATTGGGAAGCCCCCCCAAGGAACCTTGGAGCAAATGTGTTCCAAATTGAAATTATCATCTTCCTCTCAGACTTTCCAAATTCACTATTTCTGGCCCCTTAGTCAGCAGGGCTAAACGTCAGATTTCATTTTGCTGCCTCTACCCTTCACCCCCAAAGCCGTGTCTACTAAGCCTCCATAATATTTATGAACCCCAGCCCCAGCTCTCCAGGAGCCAAGTTTGTTGTAGGCCCAGGACATGAAAAAGACTGTATGAGCGAGACGAGACAGGAAGAGGTTGTGTGTCATTACTATTTGATGCAATTAGTATTTATTTGACACCCAGAACATGCTGTTAGATGTTTTGATAATCCAAGAATCAAACACGTTGATAACAACTTATCAAAAAATGAAAGCTGTGTATTATTAGGGGTAGTATTAGTAGTAAATTTATTTTAGCATTTAGCAAGTAGTACTAAATTTAAGTAGCTTTTCTTCTACCCCTACTTGTAAAAATCTATCAAGAGTTTTGGAGAAATAAGGACGATTGTCTCTGGAAAGAATGACTAATTCAGTAGCTTAGCTTAGTTCTGCCTATGATTCACATCACCATTAGAGCTTCTAATGCTTAACCTCCCTAGAAGCCACAGTGAAAAACAAGACGGATGCCTGGGTATGATTTGGTGGGTCCAGTAAGGCCTTAATCCTCCAAAAATTCTACCTCGTGCACTTGCTGGGCAACAGCATATTTAATGGCTTCTCCCTTTATAACTTACTGGACATCGTGGATGGGGAAAAGAAAACCACAGAGGATGAAGAACTAGGTGTCTGGAATGTTCATGAAGATTCACTTAGGAAACAACTTAGTGTGGTAGACTTCAGCAACAGACCAACTTGGCTTCAAATCTTGGTTCTACCACCTATTGTGAGACCTTCGGGGATGGTTTAACTTCTGAGTTCATTTCCAATGTTAAAAGTAGAGATCGTAATATCACAATGCTTTAATGAGGCTAGATTTTTTTAATCATAAAGAGAAAATGGACAACTAGGTAGGCTAAGAGTCTAGTGTATGGTGGTTTTCTCACCCTGATCTCTCTCTGTCTTTCCCTCCATTTCTCTCTCTCTCTCTCTCTCTCTCTCTCTCTCTCTCTCTCTCTCTCTCTCACATACACACACACACACTCCTTCTCACTTCATAATTGAGCCTTGGACTGACCTTGGGACCCTAATAGGAGCTACCCCTCCATCTACAGTAAACCTGCTTCATTTTACTTAACATGTGATATAAATGATAGTAGATTGGGTAAATTGTACTTAAAAGTCTGTCCCTAGAAGAGTTCTTTCTACCTAGTATGTGGCAAAAGAGATTATTTACATCCTTAATAAGAAAGGAGGTAGCAATTTATAGTTATAATCATTTCAGAAAATAAGCACTGATATATACGTAATGAAGAAAATGGGCCAATGTGCTTAATGACTTGTGGATAATACGAGGCACCTTCTGTCTACGCGGCTGCCCTCAGTGCTGGCAGGTACTGATGAATGCGCCCGGCTACCTGGCAGGACTCCTGCCTCACTACAGCTGCATGTTTCGCAGCTGTTCTAAGACCCACCTTTTCAGGCTTTTGTCCAGCATCAGCCCCAAATAAAGAACAGAGATTTGGCAGGGGGCTCCTGACTGCACTGATGGCAATGACCACAGATAACCACAAAAACAGGTCTCAGAACCATTTGTTACTGAGGAAATAGACAAAGCCACTGTGAAACTTAAAGCCATATTATTATGGTGCAAGGAGATTTTTTTAAAAAACAAGTTATCAATGGGTTGTGTAGAACATTTGAATGATCAAACCAAATGGATTCAATTAATTATAAACTAAAATCTACTGTGAAAAATCTGTTATGAATATAGCAGGAAAAAGTACTCTTCTGAATTCTGTGGGTTGTAGGGATCCAAAACTTTGTAAGATCTAGTAATTATTAAACCATAAATAATGAATGGTAGATAGCAAGTCAACAATTAAATCTTCTTTTAGATTCTCAAATAAAGTTCCAGGAAAAAAAAAAATCCATTCCTGGGTGAGTTAAGTTGATCCACGTGAAATCTATTCCTTGGAGCCAGGCTTCTAGGATACATCCGTGGACTTCATAGCTTTGTTTGTTGTTTATTGTTTAAAGGAAAGCTTGAATATTACTGTGATAGATGTTCACATCCAATATTCAGTGGGAAATCGGAAGAGTATTGCCACACCTCAGTTATCCTAAGCAGTAACAGATTTGCCATTTGGTTGACACCAGAATTAAATTTGTGGCCCATGTTTCTATGGCCAGAACAGGACCCCAAGAGGAGCATCTGTTTCTCTCACATCAGATTGGTGTGGAAGTGTAGGAGTTCAAAACCAACTCCTCCCAAAATGCTACTAAAGCAACTTTCTCCGATTTAGACCCTTAGCTGCTGTCGATCTTAAGGGGGCCTTTCCACAAACTCCTTGTCTTCTCCTTTGATATTTTAGCCTCTTAATCATTTTAAGTCAACAGTCCAAAACTGACAGTTTTGCTGATAAAGTACCTTTATAATGATAGACTTGCTGTTTAAATTTCCGCCTACGTCTTCTCGAAGTTGGTGACCTCATTGTAGCTGCTTCTTCCAGTAGAAATACTCACTTGTTAACCTCGAGTTATTTCTGGGCACAGCTGGAATAAAACAAATTGCTTTTTAAGCTTATGATTCCAGGTTCTGTGTCTTATTTTCCATTTCTTCTCGTCCGTTTTTCCATGTAAGTTTTATCTGCTACCTATAAACCATGAAAAACAAATTATTCCATTCAAATCGTTGGAAACGGCGGCTGGCTTGCATAAAATCACGTTGTCTGATGCATTTTCTCATTTTGAATTTCTGGAAGGGAAACCCTCCTGATGAGGAGACTTCGCTTTCCATCACTAATGGGGAAAACCATTTCTCTCGGGATATGGGCAGTTCTAAAAGAGAAAACTCAGCAGAAATAAAAATCCAAGCGAGTGATCTTTAATTCGAGTCTCTTTCTTTAGCGATGTTGAGACTGATTCTGCCTGTGAGATGGGGATAAAGAGAGATGCTGAAAAAAGTATGGGGACAAACCGTGAGTGCTTGTTAAACACCACTCTTCCAACTTGAGACAATATGCATACCTTCCCGGGCAGAGCCCCTGGCCCATCTCCGCATGGCTTGGCACGTGGCCTACTGCATGCGAAGCCACCAGACTGGCCTGGCTTCTGCCCACTGGCCTGCTTTAGTGGATAAATTGTATGGTCCCTTCCTTTGTGTGACTTTCTCTAGGTATTCACAAGATGCCTTATTTAGGAAAAAACAGGGCTAAATGGTTTCAGAGAACTTAGTCCACTGTTTATACAAAGAGACTTAGACTTAGAGGGGTGTCCTCAGTGACAAAGCCAAGATCAAAGTAATAACTGCAGGTCTTTACATAGCACTTTCTGTGAAGCCAGGCACTTAGACATAAGTGCTTTACGTATATTGACTCATTTAATCCTTCCACCAACCTTCCAAATAGGTGTTGTCACAATCTCATCTTACGGCAAATGGCTTACTTCAGGCAACACACCAACTGGGGCAGAGCTGTGCTTGGAAGCAAGCACCCTGGTTCTAGAGTTTGGTGAGCTCGGCACATTGCACTCTGCTTTGTAGAACCAGCAGTTCTGACTCTCGGTCCTACCCTCTGTGCTGTGTTGCATTGGGATTAAGGGGAGAAAAGAGCTTGTTCATAAACATTTAGCCCAACTTTTCAATGCTGATATTTTTGTGTTACTGTAAACATCATCAAAGTACTATCAAATACACTTAAAAGAAGATATGGCTTAAAAACTATGTGAAATAGCTTTACCAGATAATACATATGTCTTTGGAGAAGACGATCAAAACATTGGCCAAAAGACGCTGCACAGGTAACAGCCATTCAGAAAGGATGGTGCTATGGCCACCTCCACACAGACTGGCTAAATAATAGTCTGGTTGTTTCTGTATCAGCATTTGTGTGTCAAGACCTGTCTGAATGAGACTGTAAGTCCCTCTGAACCACATAGGTGCCTACATAATTCTCTTGTAGAGCAGCTGGTAAAACACCCTTGGAAAGATTATTCTTAATCTGTTCGATGGCCATTATAGAGAATGCTTAGCATTGACTTCTGAGTTACCAAACTACTTTCACAAAGAAAAATGCATTGGCCATAAAGACTGTGACTTATAGAAAATATTTAAGAGGGTTTACAGCATGTAATGCTTGGAGCCTGTCTTGGAGCATATGTCTAAGAGCAAAACCAAACCCAGAAAGAATCTTTCTCTCCTTCCATGGGCTGTGGCTCACAAGTGATATTTCAGAACCCAGGCATGGGAATATATGCAGCATCCTTGAACCCTGACAGTTCCCAATTAGCCACGCATGGCTAGATGCTTCACGGCTCAGAGCTTGGGGGACAGAATGGAAATAACAGTGGATCTTTACTCTCCCCTACTCTAGGGACAACAGTCTGTCTCCTAAAAAAGATGCAAGAAGCCTACCTGGCCCCTGATGGATAAACATGCCCATGTTGTTGTGTTGTTGGGTTTTGGGGTTTTTTTTCCATTTGAGAACTCTGGTAAGAGAGATCCCAAGGTCACCTAAAACCTCCTCTTTGCATCCAGGTGGTTTAGGAAAACATGACTCAATATCAGAAAAATAAGCCTTCAAGCAGACAGAAGTTTAAATAATACAACAGCCCACAGCTTATCAGAACTGGCAGAAACATCAGACTATTCCTCAATTACCCTCTACAGCTGTTCATAAATACTGGAATTTCCATGCCCTGATCTGGCTCACAAAATGAGCAGCAAATGTTGAGTAGTTTAGTGCCTTTTAGCCAGCAGACACACAACTATGAAATATGCGAAGCTGTGGTAGACAAGTTAAAAAAAAAAAGAAAAAGAAAAAAAAACTTTCCAATAAAGTAATGTTCTCCCAGTGACATCTTGTTATTTCAGTAAAAATAGATTCTTAGGTTTGACAGTATTTTTTTCCTTCTGAGAAAGTATAAATAATAGCATCAAAATTAGGGTTTTGTCATATACTTGAGGAAGTAAAAAAGGAAGAAAAAATTCATTTATTTTTGACTTGTAAAACAGCATTCTCATTCATTTACCCCACGAGGACCACCTATTTTTGAGTTCTGTAGACCACTAAACTAGAAGGAGCTTCCTCCTACTCATCAATAGGAAGGACATCATTGCGGCAGGACTTTTTGACAGATTGCTTATGTACATAAAGTGCTCTTTATTAGATGAAAACACTGCACATTTTCCATGTTACCTCGTGGACCCATAGTGAACACTGGGAAGTAAATGGGGAAACAGTCACATCTCTTACACAGCTGTGGGTCACACACGGAGATGGTGGGTCAAAGATGGGGACAGCTTCTTAGCCTCCCCAGTGATAGCACACATACAGATTTATGCCAAGTCATTCCAGTGTGTTTCCAAACTCCAGACATCTTTGTAGGAGCAACTTCGAAACTATGTGCAAATTGCACATAGTCCAATCCAGATCAAATACCTGACTGTCCCACTTCCGTGTGTGTGAATTGTGATGACAGCTTAAATTATGTTTTCAGGTTGAATTTACCCTCTTCTCTGCTAACATAGGTGGGTATAGGTTAGAAAAGATGAACCATCAAATTGGAGTTTTGACTGATATCATGGTGTCTTGGAATGATTTAACCAAAGTCAAATTTTATAAAATTCTCCAACTGCTCAGTACCTATATCCATAGCACAAGCTCAATGAACCAAGATAATCCTCCAGCGACAGTTTTCCAGAACTTTAGAAAAGAAATGTGTTCTCCTCTAAATCATTGAAAGATCATTGAAATATAATAACACTCTCACCAATTATTATTATGTTGTCTCGAAACTCCATTCTTGGGAATGACGAACAATTAATTGATCTTTACGAACAGTGAGGAATTCAACACCACATAGACTCCTATTGTTTCTCCAATTTTTCATTTTCATTTTAAAGATGAAATGGATAATCTTGATTGACGAACCTGAAATTCACACTATAGCCATAGTCAGTAGGACAAAAACAATGACAACACTGTATGCTCAGCCACTCTAATCCATTAACTATATTGAGATCTCTCCAAGGGGTACTCATATAGTTGGTTAAAATGAGTATTTTCACAGCTGTAACTTAAAGGAAGGAGTGTTCCCTATATATGTGAGGTACTTTGGAGAGCCAGGGTAAATTCAAGATTTCAGAAGTATATTCCATTGATGATCCCCCTCATGTAGTTGTGTTTTGTGGGGTCTACCTCTAGCATCTTCCTGACTTTTGTACTGACATCACTTGGCAGACTTCATGGTAAAAAATAAAGATTATTTTACAGGAAGCGTTGGTAGCCAAAGGGAGGTATAATCAACCAACATGCGAATGACAACGATGCTCCAACAAGATCGCCTTCCCTGATAGTTCTCTGTGTTCTCTGTTTGATCTTTGAATCTAATCTTTCAGGTGGCATCCCTCAATTGTCAACCTATTGGGCTTGGAGGTTGTATTGTCATCCCTTCAGTGGTGCAGATTTCACCAGGCAATTAAAGCTTCCATCGTGTCCATCAAAATGGCATGCCAAAGCAAGCGTGGGTCTATATCGTGCATTCCCAAGGGGATGATATTGTGCCCAACGGGATGAAAATCAGTTCTCACAGGGGAAGACCAACTTAGACCTCATGATGGCTTGTGACCCTCCAAAGCTCAGTCCCACCTGACAAAACAGTATTTTACTTCTCCCATTAAGGAGAATTTAAATTTAACTGTGTTTTTCCCCTGGGAGGATGGCGATTACGAAAAAAAAAAAAAAAAAGAGCTCATGTATTTGAGGAAATTTGTCAATTTGGGAAAGTAGGCAGCTGACAGTATCTTCGTGCAAAATATGTGCTAATAAATGCTAACTTTTAAATTCAAGCAAGAACTTTGTATTAATCTGTCATTTCAAGTACATCTCATTATCGAGCACAGTGTGAAAATGATTAGTTTTTCTTCAGTGATTTTTTTTTAAAAAAGGGCCAATTACTGTATTTTAATCTTACTCTGAATTTCCAATGAGACACAAATAATTTTCAGACTTAAATCCAAGGTTTTGCATTAAATTTGTCCTGATTTTGTCAATCCTGATTCAAAAATATTTAATGATTTTCTCCTGCAGATAGAACACAACTCATTGGCCATAAAACCAAAAGCCTTCCTAACTTAGTCTTGACCTGTCCTTCCAAAACGACTTTCCTCAAAATGAGTTTATAAGCTTTGCCTCCAACAAACATACCTCTCTCTTCTCTTCTTTCATCCAGCCTCTTTTCCCACGAAGACTGTTTTCCCTTCCTCCCTTCCAACATTTAACTGTTTGTCAGTGTCCCAAATGTCACTGCTTTTTACAAAGATTTTTTCAATCACTACCCCTGTCTACCCTGCCTTCCCAAACCGGAAGTGATCCCTCTTCTCCTCTAAACTCGCACAGCTTGCCATTTGGACAACTCTTACGACATTTAGCACTTTCCACCACTTACTGCTGTTTTAGGTGCAGTTGGTCCTCAGTGTCCAGGGGGGATCCATTCCAGGACCCCGCTCAGATACCAAAATTCACCCTTACGTAAAGTGGTATAGTATTTTCATATAACCTATGCACATGTCCTATGTATTTTAAATCATCTCTAGATTACTTATAATACCTAATACAATGCAAATGGTATATAAATAATTATTATACTGTATTACTTAGGGAATAGTAACAAGAAAAAAAAAAAGTCCCTACATGTTCAGTACAGACAAAATCATCCTTTTTTTCCTGAATATTTTTGATCTGTGCTTGGTTAAATCCACAGACATGGAACCCACAGATATGGAGGGCTGACTGTGTATATTTTGACTTCTTCGCCAATTTAAAAGCTCCCAAAGGGAAGAACTTTTGTCTGATTTCTAGGCAACAGAGCCTAATGGAGATACCTAGGGAAAAGATCTTGGGAGCAACATTGTTCTCTACCACTCGTTAGCTGGATCTACATGGTGTTACACTTGCTTGCCTTCCCTTTTAGTATACATGCAAGTTAGCCAGTCACTCTGAGTCTAGTTTCCTCCTCTGTAAAATATTGTGATATAGTGTGAGAATTTGATAAGTCAAAATTTCAAGTAGTGGATGCTTGAAGCATATTAAATAAATTCATGCCCATTTGACATCACAGTCTGTTGTTGCTTAAAATGTTTTCCCCCCAAAGTTTCGATGTTTGGCTTGCAAAAACAGATTAGTGAATGGATCTGTTAGAATAAACAAGAGCAAAATGGCCTTTGCTATTTTTGGGTGGCATTAATCATTCTCTTCCTTTGAAAAAAAAAAAAAAACTAGGGAAATATTTAGGGTAGGGAAGAGTGCTGGGAGAAAGCCCCCACAATGCTGATGCTGTCTTTTCATCTGCACGGGATTTCATGCCAACCTCATTTAATCCATTTTGCACCCCCTCATCTGAACCCCAGATTTCAGGTTTGGGAAACAGAACCAAATGGAACATAAAATGTAAAACAAGATCCAACCACACATAGTCAGCTCTCTCTGGCTTCAAGTCAAAACGTGGCTGAACCACAAAGCTTCACCTGGTTTTGAGTAAAAACCACACCGAACCACCTTTTTTTTTTCATGGTTTCAGTTTGAAAATGGGGTTTCATGCAGAGCTTGCCCTAGTTTCAGGAGAGTTCCTTGGCAGAACACAGGCAAGTCTTTAGCTAATGTGGACTCTGCGTCCTCAGCACCCCCGGTCGCCCAGCACAGAGGTGACCACTTGCTATTCTGCCCTCAGAAGGCCCGAGTGTGGAGCAGTCTTGGTCATGTGATGATTAAGATGACAGAAAACTATCGGGCATATCAATAAGAAATACAATCAATGAGTTCATCTCTTTGCATTTAGCTTTAACAAAAACAGAGAAGAAAATTTTTGAAAAGCAATGAATGTATAAAGCGGTGGGAGGAGCAAAGTCTAATGCTCTATCTATGTATAGAGGCAAAGAGGAGATCTGAAACGATTCTTAGGATGACCCAGGCCCAAACTGCAAGTCATCAGAAACAGCGAGAGAATAAAGGCAAAGTGGCCTGTAATAGTACACTGCTAGGAGGTGTGCGACAAGCTCAATTTTCCCCTCACTGCTGTATTTAGACAAAGCCATGGTATCAGGGATGCATTTCTCCCTGGAGATTTGTAGTGGATTTGGTGTAGTTTATGTGCTATGCTGGCAATAGTAGAAAAGATTAAAATGCTCCTTAGAAGCTAACAGTGTCAGATGAGCCATTTGCCCCAAATGGCAATGACATGTGGTAATAGGGCCTAATATACAGGACCTCCAAGCAGGGTTTTTCACAACACAAAGGGAGGAAATTGTTCCCTTGGTAAATTAAACTAGTACTTGGGATGTACATGGGGATTTATAGGAGGGTTATAATAATGAACACATAGAAGAATGGATTGAATCTGTGATAAAACATTTATCACACCAATAGATGCAAATTATGGAGAACTAATGAGAAGAGAAAATAAATGGCTTGGTAAAAAATAACTTATGTCTGTGTAGTACCATAACGTTCACTTATGAAAATTTCCCACACATGACAACACTGGCTGGTCCTGGGGAGATTATGTGACTTGTCCAGTTCAGATCAGGAAGCCAGTAAATGGCAGGGATTTGACCTTCCTTCATTCAACTCCATCCACAGATTGAAATGTCCTCATAACTACAAAGGAAGGAAGACAGACAATCCAATACACCAACCACTACACTATATGTCACAGGTGTCAGAGTGGAAACGTCCTCTAGAGAGTTGAGGGCCAGGAATAAAAAAATTCTGACATCTGCCTCATGCCTTTGTATTAATACGTATAAGCATGTAGGACTGAAGCCCAGGAGATAGTCCCCTAGGAGACAGATCTAAAGGGAAAGAGCCTTATAACATGGTACCATCCAGTGAGCCAGAGAATCCATCCGAGAGATGGGCTTAGTTTGGGAGATGTTGGTTTTTAGGAGCCCGTGAAATATGCAAGCAGAGCTGTCAAGGTTCTCCAGAAATTTAGGTCTAAAATTCCAGGGAAAGAGTTCTGGGCTGGAGCTATGAATTTGAGAATCACTAATGTAAAAGTAATAGGTTAATGACATCACCTATGTTAAGAGAGAAGAGCGTCAAAGGGAACATCAGGGTCTGTGACCTACGGGTCCTGTACGTGCAACCAGACAGCACAGGACTATCCTAAGAGCAGACGCCTGGCACATGATCCCTGTAGGGAAGGCTGCATGCCACCAACTTGAGTGGAGATTCTTGTCATTCCACACAGTCGATCAATGTGAAATCCCCGAACATTTTTTCCTTAAGAAGAAAGTCATGGTTCCCTTATCCATTATAGTACATAGTCTATAATAAATAAACCTAACATATAAACACCTCGTTTACACAAGAGATTAGTCAAGGGTGATGCTTTATTTTATAATAAGATTCACAACAGAATTCTATCAAATAGCAAATGCCTTTAGTGATGGTAACATGTGACTCATTTTACCAAGCACAAAACAAAAATTGTGTTCATCCACACTTTTTAGAAACTCAAAACACAAGTTTGCTTTTGTTTATTTCCGTTTATCTGCTGCTTAGGGCAATGCATATTATAAATTTCTTTAGGTAGAGAATGAGCATGTGGACAAATGAGGCCAGCAGGTACAATCAATTTTCACTTCCAAAGGTCCTTTGGCACGAAGCCTAGTAAAACTTCAATTTATTTAATTACCATGGAATTGGAAGATGTTTTGCTATAAAATATTGATATGAAGGCAAAAACCAAATGGACATTTCCCTAGATGAAAAGTATTAATTCCAAGCCCCCAGGGGTCAGTGTTGGGCTCTTTAGTTCAACATTTTAAGAATCATCTGGAAGTCAGGGTAGTGGGCAGTGAAATGTCCAGTTTCTCTAGTAAAAATGAGCTTATTCAGGCGCCATGTAAATAGAATACAGAAAGACCTGGGTAGTGGATATAAAAATGTCACATAATCTTAAAAGCCGGCCTGTCAATGTGTTTAGAAGGAAGCGTTCTAAACCCTATTTTTAAAATGATGGTCTCTGAGTGATCAGTTACACCTCTGCAAAGGATCATTAAAATGGTCCCAGAGATTGTTCCTCCAGTAGGGACATCAATGCAGTGTACTGCATCATCGGGGCAGGCCACAGAAATCCTTTATAAGGAGCTGGTGAACCACACAATATGTTGTTATGCTTGTTCTGTAAAATATGTGGTGCTTGAGGTTTGATTGTTGCAATTCATGGGCTCCAGAGAAGAAGTGTTTCTGCCCCTTCTGAGCTGCCGGGGTTTACCTCTGTGACTATCACCCTCTCGTGCTCTCCCTTCTGGTATGGCTACGCGAGTTTCTCCCCCTTCAACTCAGTGAAGGCAAGATATGTACCTTCCCTTTGACAAAGACCTTGTTCACAGTACCTACACCATACCTACACCGTAACGGATGATGGAAGGATGGGTGGGTGAGTTGGTGGATGGATGGATGGATAGATGGATGGAAGGATGATAAAAATTTTAAATGTGCCTAGAAGGTGACAAAAGTGATCAAGATAATAAGGTGCTTTCATAAGTTAAAGTAAAATAATTATGCTTTAAACTATAACAATTACAAGAAGGAGTTAAAATTAACAAAGTTCCAAATGTTTAGACTTTTCCTGGGTTCTCCTTATCAACCTATTATCTAGAAATAAATTAAGGGAAATTAAGAAATTTTAAGTTACAAATTGCATCTTTTAAGGTCAAAGTCTTGATTGACAGCTACTGTGTTCTCATAAAATTTTCTTTGGTGAAAAAACTGACCAAACATCATATTTCCTCGCAGCTCTGGATAGCTTAACACTTTGTTAATAAGTCAACTCAAACAGCAGACAAGCGCAGCATAGTGTGAATAAGCACAGACTTTTTCGACATACTCCTCACCCTCTCCAAGCCTCAGTTTCCTCATGGGTACAGTTGGGATAAATCTATAATACCTACATAACCTTGTAAGATTGTGACGATCAAATGGGCGAATATATATAAAACCCTTAGTTTACGTATAACTAGTAAGTGCTGAGCCACTGCTGAAATCTGAAAGTATCTAACTCTGGAGACCTTTTTTTTCTTTTCATTTTGAAATAATTCGAAGGTACAGGAAAGTTGCAAGAGCAATACAAAGAACCGCTGCATACCCTTCACCCAGATTGGCCAATCGTTGGCATCTTGCTACATAAGCCAGTAGTTTTCATCAGTGTGCCAGGGGGCCATAAATGGACACGAACATGGTGCCCACCTCACAGGGCTATTGTGGGGGTTAAATGAGTTCACAGGTGCAAAGAATCAGATTCACGCATGAAATAGCTGCAGCAAAGCATAACAGGGTCTCTATTAATAACTGACTTAGGAGCTCAGTAAAGGCACAAAGGAGGAAGTGAGTCTCTCCTCCAGGATGGAGGGAAGTGGGAGCTGAGAAGGCACTGTGGAGAAGGTGACCTTTGAGGTCAAAGGTCAATCTTAAAACACCCATCCGTCTAGGATCAGAACAGAACAGCGGTGCCCATGTTCCGCCACATCTGTCTTCTCCCGGGAAAAGGGCTGAATTCGAAAACTCTCAAAAGGATCTAAGCTGATTTAATTTGGAAAAGTGAGACCACTGTGCCCAACCCTATTTTGCCATCCTTAATGGAGTAGGGGTCATCAGTGGTGCTTCCAAAGCTTGTTACTGTGATGGGTAGAACATCCTTCCACCATATTTTCTCCTTGCAAACCCCCAGCCTTGAAGTAGAAGTTCAAATTTCCTAATGCTTTCATGATTCTGGGAAGTGAAAAGCGACTCTCCAAAGCATCTGTTTCATTTGGCCGCACGAAGTCTTGTCCGAAGGCAGGAAAACGCATAACATCCCATCGCCTCCATGAACGATCTCAGTGCACAGCAAGTGTGTTCTCAGAGGCAAGATGCAACTGCGGGAAGGAAGACACGACGTCTGCCATCCAGCCCTTCCAGTGCACGCACGATACATACACATGGCTGCGGCAAGGCACGTCAAAATACCCAGAACAGACATGATCCATACTTTGTAAAACGTTCTGTATCCCATAAAAACAGCCCCGAGATGATCAATTTTGCAAAGTAAGCGTGATAACAGCCTTTTGTCCTTCTCTCAGTTCTCATTCTACTTTTGACTTATTTGTGGAAAGTTATAATTAGATTGTGCCTGGCCTTTTTTGCTTTAACTGATAAAGTGCCGTAAATCCTGGACCTCATCCCCAAGTGCAGTCACTTATGAATTTTGCTATTTTTTTTTACACATTGCACCATATGCGGACCCGGCTGAGAGGCACGGTTCCGTATTCCTGGCATGCAGGAGAGCCACTGAGAGATATCATATGGTCTCCTGGCAGAAGTACAAAGTGCCTCTTGCTGTTTGATCTACTGTCTTAAACTTAAATGCAAAATCTGATAATTGGCTTAGGCAGGAGAAGAAAATGAGCAGTAAAGTTCTTTTCATTTCCTTTTGCTATTTCTCCACGTTTCATCTTTTCTTCCTTTCTTGTCCTCTCCTTCTCCTAGCTTCATTTCCCCCCCTTTTTTTTTTTTTTTTTTTTCTCAGCCTCTGCAAGAGACAGGCTGCCCTGCATGTAGCGTGGATTAGAAGAAGAGATCAGTTTCTGGCTGGAAAACCTGGATTTTCCCACTTGCCTCTGTCAGCTCCTTGCTGTGTGCAAAAGATTTCTGTTCCATTAGCGACTGCGCTGGGTAACTATCTTCAGCTTGCAAATGCCAAAGTCATGGCAGGTTTACTTGTTTAGAAATATTACTGCCTTTTCAGACACGGGTTTGTTTAATGCGAAAGGAATTCCTCCTAGTCTCTCTGGTTCGGGCCATTAAGCAGACAGAGGCTTGTACTTCAAAGGGCGCAAGAGATAAATGAAAACTGAACTTCCTGTTCACACAGAAGGAGCCTGTAATATGAAAAGCCTGACTTAGACCTCTCTGCTCAACAATTTCTACATGGGGAGAGAGAACTTTTCATTCTTGATTTCATCACTCCAAGACCTATTGCAGAATTGCCCGTGTAGTTACTGAATTGTCTTAGCTGGGTGTAAACCCAAATAAGGCTTCCTAAAATACAAGAATTTAGCACCAAGGAGAGTACAAAGTTCAGAAATGACACAACCTCACTCTTTCAGATCACAAAGGGCAGTTACTCACCCTCAGGTGAGTCACTAGAGTTTTCCACAGGTCAGGCCACCCGCTCACTGTGACGGATGCTTCATGGACACCCTACGGTGGTGTTGGAATGTTCCAGAAACTCCTGGGATTTGGGAAGGGGGTGCCTGGGAGCAAGGCACACAGGCTCTCCTCATCTGCACTCCATACCAATATTGGTATAGAACAATCATTTAAACTCGGGACAAAAGAACATTCTAGACAGTCTTAGTCTTGAATTGAAAAAGAAGACAACGGGGAGGCCACCTGAGGAGCTGGTGAGGTAGAGAAAGGAGTTTGCCCCAGGGAGGATGTGGGGATAAGTAGCAAAGCCACCCCACTCCGTGTTGGCCGCCCCGCTCCCATCTCCCGAATCACTGCTTTTAGAGGGGCCTGTCCCACATTCAGACTCTTCAGACACGCGCCAACAGATCCTTTTAACCAGAACCTCGATCTCTGAAGTTTCCCAGCTCCCGCTCTGACTATCCCACAGGGCCTTGCAGGTCTAAGGGACCCTGTGGAGTCCTCACAGCCCTGCCAAGAGCTCAGCACCAGCTCCCTTCTCCAGGCCTGCATCTAAGCGGCCTGGATCTCTGCAACCTGCTTCCCGAGGACGTTCTGCCCCTGGGGAGAGCTGCAGAAACCTGGGCCCAGGGTATAGCAGTGGGGAAGGAATACAGCTGCCTGGAGGTGTCCGTCAGTGTTCTTCCCAGACTTCTCAGCGCTGGGGCCGGGGAGGCGCCCGCTGTTTCCCTGGTCGGCTTAGCCCTAGTACCGCCATTCAGGAGGCCTCAAAACTGGTTTGGATCTGATATGGAAAAGAAGACGTTTCTCTGAAACGGGTGATTGATGGGAGCTGCCTTGGAAACAAAGACTGTTGCTCTAGAGGAGCGCGGTTTTGGCAGCTCCAATTGCAGTCCTTCCATCAAATTTCCAGGACCCTGCTAGGCAGGCCCCAGAGGGTCTCGGTGCTGGTATTAGTTAGTCACCCCCGCTGTTACAATCACATCCTGCCTCGCTGTTTTATTTAATGTGATTCTGTGTCACTTCTCATCACTGTGGGGCTGGAGCATCTTTTTGTCTCTAAAACACTAAATTAGACCTTTTCAGCTTAACCCCAGAAATGACTCTTGGGTGTCTTGCGCACACCTACAAAAGGGCTGATTTGTGACGACACCGGGCCCTGGTGTCTGGGGGTGTTCCGGGAGAGTCCAGCCTCCCCCGTGTTTATGAGAGGGACTTCCTGTAGGCGAAGTTTAGTCTCAATGACCTGCAAAAGAGCATCAACTACTCCTTCCATCCAATCCAAACCTTGATGGAAAAGCACTGTCTTAAAAAATAGGTTTATGAATTTGTTTTAATTACATCCCTAAGACTTTTTTCCAAGTTACTGAGGAAATTGGATAATTGTGTGAATAATCTTGTTCGAATGTGCCCTCACTCTGGGGCTCCTGTGCCCTCCCTCCTTCCCCGCTTCCGGCATGTTTGAGTAAAGAGAACGATTTACAGTAATCGCAGTTTCCTTGTTTGTAGCCTCCATCCCTGTAAAAAGTGAAAATCGAAGACTCTCGGGTGGAAATTAATTTAGAAACATTACTACAATTCTTGCATGGCATATATAGCCACAATAGCAATTTCAGCGGGAAAGGCAAAAATAAATAGAAGGCAAATGACATTAATTTCCATTTGCAGCAAACCCATAATCGGATCAATTGCCTGATCCTTGGGGAGAAAGTAAGTTGTCATTGATTGGTGGGGTGAAGCCCTCTGCGGACATCCATGATGGAGCCAGACTCTTGCAGTGCTACACCGTGAAACCAGCCGAGAGGGCTGGGGACCCCAGACCTTCCTCTGGACAGCAGGGTAGTTAGGCCAAAGCAGCCTCTTCTCCCTTCATTGGCCACGTGGCTCTAGGCAAGTGGCTTAGCCATGTGGGACTCGATTTCCACATCTGCTAGATGGGGACAATAAGAATGCCCACCTCATAGGATTGAAAGGATTAAGTAAACTGATCCACATCATGCACTTAAAATGGTGCCAGACCATTTTTAAGGGTAAACCCTTTAAAAATGTTAACTTATTATTTATTACAATTGCTATTATTCTTTATTATCCCTGATGCAATGGTAAAAGAACTAGATTTGTGCTCAAATAATGTAAATCCAAGTTTGAACTCTACTACTTTCTTGGCATGTATTCTTGGGCAAATCAATCACGCTACGCCTCAGTTTCCTAATCTGTAAAACAGGGCTCTATCTAACGTATACGAGCGTGCAGACGGAATCAAGTAAGGCATGGAAAAGCACTTTGTCACTGAATGTGAGGCCTCAGAACTTGCCTTTCTCCTGACGACATCGCGGTTCCACGGGAAGGGACAGCTCCATCGTGACCACCCTGGGACGTGGCTGGCCCATAGCAATCCCTGCCCTGGTGTGCAGGAGTGAGGATGCTCACTTTCTGCAGGGCTTTAATCATGAGCCACGCAGGTGTCACCAGGAGTATCCTCCTCAGCTTCCCTCTGCAGCTCTGGGTCCACGTCAGACAGTGGCCAGGAAGGAGGTAGATGCTTGATCGGGACATGCCTTCGGTTTCAGAGAGCCCAGCCTCCCGGGACTGTCCTGCCCTGGTGCGTGAGTGTCTAAGATTTTCATCTGAAGAGTCCCCAAAATGAGTGAGTATGACCACCAGGAATTCTAGAGAGGAAATGGGCTCCACAGAAAGTAAACAAGGACATGCAGTTCTTTATACAAATATTCCGAAAGAACACTCCAAACATCCCCTGTATTTTTTTGTTGTGGATAGAAGGGCTTTTTTTTTTTCCTTTTTCTTGCTTTTTCTTCTGTTTTAAATTTCTTTCCTTTAGTTCTTTTCTCATATTGCTGTTTCCCTGGAAGAGGTGTCTTCGTAAAAACTGAAGTATCTGGCCCTACGCAGCGGAAAAAGGGACTAGACCAGAGGCTGCAAGGTCATCAGGATTGTATAAAAATACTCCAGATGATTTTTATTTTCGTTTCCTGACCGGTCTGTTACCGCTTTCTGAGAATTTGGAAATGAAGTGTGGAACACGGGGCACTCAGATCTGTGTGTGTATATGTATTCGGGTGCATGAGAGAGTGTCTATGCATGTGTGATGGTGTGCATGTGTGTGGGAGCGTGCATATGCACATGTGAGAGTTTGTGTGGGTGTGTGCACGAGCATATGTGTGCGGAAGGGTGTGTGTATATAGATGTGAGCATGTGTGCACGTGCATATCCATACCTGTGTTTCTGTGTGCATGTACGTAAGTGTGCATGTGTGTGGAAGGGTGCCTGTGTGAGTGAACATGTGCGTGGGCACAAGCACATGGGTGTGAGTACTATGTACGTGCATGCGAGTGCGAGCCTGTGTGTATGTGTGCGCAAGCTGAGAGCACTTTGGGTGTTGAGGCTGACTGTCCAGCCGTCATGCCCTCCGGGCAAGCCAAAAGGGGCCGTAGACACTCTGTGTTCAATGAGTAGATGAGGGAGCTAAGGCCCCAAGAGGGACACAGCTCACCTGGTCACAAAGCTGGTTTGTGGCAGATGCTGGATCACAAACCAGAATTTCTCCTCCTGCTTCCCTTTCCATCGTGCTACCTTCCCTTACAAAGACCCTTACTCACCTCTGAGACACCACCAACTCTGCGGCTGGTTTCTCACCTTCCCCGCCTCGACTTTGTGTTTCTTCCACACTGGCTCTGAGGGACGTGCACTCTGGCCTAGAGGTGTCTGTTGTCCTAGGTTAGTACCAACATTTCCTCATATGCCATAAAGCACACACCTTCCTACCTCGTTCTGAACTTCTTGGAGAAGAGAGCATCAGTGGTGTTACTGCTACAATCACAGGTTCTGGGTCATCTCGCTGAGTTAGTTGGTTCTTCTCTGTTCCCCTAGCAGGTAGCACGTCTCTCCCAACTGGGCCAGATCCTTGTCACAGTGGGCTGTCATTTCCTCTCTCCAGTCAGTCCTGTGAGTGCAGGGTGGGACCTGGAATGAATGAATGAGTGAATGAATGAGTGAGTAGTAGTCCCAGTCTTCCATCTACATACATGAGTAAGCTTCGTTTATTTGAAATTGGGGGAAGCAGGCTCCTAGACTCTGCAGAGCCAGCGAGCACGGCTTGCGCGTGTCAGTGCTCCTCGTGTCTGACAGCCGTCCCCAGCCGAGTCGCTCCAAAGCCTTCCTTCTCGAGAAATCTGCTCTCCACATTGACTGCACTCTGAGTCCTCTCGTCCTTGCATCAAGACAGAAACAGCCGTGCTGGATAATGCCTCCTTCACTCCCTGTCAAAAGCCACATCTTGTCTGGCCTCTCTGTCTGCCAGTTCTGATATTTCCTGGCGGGGGGCGGAGGGGGCCCTGGAGCTTGAAGGGCATGTCACATGGGGGAGAAATCAAGGCCAGCCCTGGTTGTCAATGTTCCCCCAGTGCAGGCTTTTTCTTCTCCTCCTCCCATGGTTGACTGTCCTGGCATTTCGGCAAGCAGAAGGATGGATGTGTAACATCTGAGTGCAGCCAGCTTGCATTGTCCATGAGGATGCTGAGGCCCAGTGAAGCCCCGGTACTGAGCCGGTCTTGGGGGCTAAGCTAAGCTAGGGTGAGCCCACAATCCGTCCGCCCTGGGCTTTTTCAGCCTCACTCAGCAGCTCTCCTGGTCTTAAAACAAGGCCTCCTCTCTGCTGGAGTTTTTAAAGGCCACTGCTGTCCTAGAAAGCTTCTCTGCAGGTAGGGGGGAGGGTGTCATCTTCCATGTGGCCTCAGCACCTCTGCCCCAGTTGGCCATCAACCCAGAGCAGTGGCTCAGGGCCCAGGGAAGCCAGGACCAGCCTTTGGAACCCAAGGAGAGGGCTTGTCCACACCCACGGCACTTACTGGGCGTTCCTTCTCTGCTGTGTCCTGGGCTTAGGACGGGACATACAAACCTACTGGCTCAGGCCCCTGCCCTGAAGGGGACTGCAGTCTAACCTGTCAACATAAAGGGTTCTGTGACAGAGCTTCTCAGCCTTGACTGCTCCTTAGAACCACACGGGGAGCTTTTAGAACATGCCAAGAGCAAAGTGCTGAGGTGCGGTGTGCACGTTTCATTCCTTCCCTCTGTTTGCTGGGGGCTCTCGTGTAGGGGACAGTAGGGTAGGCATGTAATTTTACTGGGGAAGTACAAGATCCTATATTCAAAGTTCATTCCCACAGCTATGCTCGCCATGGTTGTCAGGAGAGTGACAGCTGTCAGGCAGGAAAGTGAGAACTGTAGGTCAGGTCACTCGTTCGCTCCTCAGAAGGAACACCGTGTCCGCCATCTCTTAATCACCCTTTGCAAAATGATAGCAGGGAGAACGTGTGTGTCCGCGACCAAGGAAGCGGAAACTTGCATGGTGTGTAAATCTGGTTTAGACCGCACGGCCGAGATCCTTTGGCTTCAATTTTAAACCCAAGCAGAGCCCCACGATGTCCAGCTTTCACAAAGAAAAAAAAGCACAAACAAGGAAAACAATTGCATCAATGGTTGAGTGATCTTAAGATTTAACGGACTAGAGGGGGAAAAAACCCTGCCAGACTGTGGCAGATTTCTCTACGTCATTCTTTTTCTGGCTGTCTGATGACATTATCTCTCAAACCCTATCAAAAGGGAAGAGTTACCAGGAGAATTAAAAGCAGAGAAAGAAATTTTCTTTTGCTCAAACAGAACATCCTGTTTTGAGTTCTAAGAAAGCTCTTAAGTTGCGGAGGGTTCTCAGCCCTTTGCCTCTGGCGAAACAGCCTCTTCTTTCTAAACGTTTTAAAATGTTCAGCAGGAGCAAAAAGTGCAATGAACTTCTCAGACATCAAAAAAAAATCTATAAATGAAAACAAAATAGAATTTAAATAATGACTTCCATTAAAAGGAATGAGAAATTTTACATGCAGAGGAATGCATTCGAGAGCACACCAGTTGGGAAACATGATTTACTGAGAAAGAGAAATCCTTCAACACCAAATGTGCCTGGTCCTCCCACTTCTCAGAGAGCGTTTGTTGGGGAAAGAACGTTGTCTGTGCGTCGTAACTGAAGGGCGGCTCGCTCTAGGAACGGTGATAACAGGCTAGTTCAGGGTCAGGTATCGGTATCAGTGAAATGCGTAAGCTGCCGCTGCTTGCCCTGAAGTCACTGCCTCCGTCCTGCTAATGCGATTTTTCGGGAAAGTTGCAGGGTCTTCAGAAGCAACCAGGAGCTGAAGTTCAGATTATCAGAATCACTAAATTTCAAAGTCTGCTGTAGAAAATTTTACCGAGACTTTTCTTCATCTATCACGATTTGTCACTCTCTCAGGTGGTGAGTCGAAACATTTAGAAAGCATAAGAATATCCTTGTTTTTTAAAACTTATGAGGTTTTGTGAAAATCTTGTCACTGACAAAGGGCTTCTCATGGCAACCGTATTACAGCTCCTTATGCTGCAAGAGTGTTTTACCTGCACAGCTGTCTTCTAATTCCACGAGGAGTTAGTTGAATACAGGATTCCTGAATAAGAAGGGAACGTGGCAGGGAAGCTCCCCAGGGACACCCCTCGCCTTCCCATTGTCACTCACCCCAAGACATTTATGAGGCCTTTGTCCGTTCTTTACTGAGCATCTTTCTCGCACCTTCTCCAGTGTGTTCACAGACACATTAAACGTGAAGAGTCTGTTCATTTGGTCATATCCAGTAACATAAATAACTCTTGGAGTAAAAATTATACATGGTCAACCATAAATAAACTCTCTCCTAGAGCTCAGCCACTTTGTAGGGCAATGACCAAGCACCAAAGAGCCCTCTATTGCTTCTCAAGGCTGGACAGGTCTTAGGACATCTTTGACCTTGGCCCTAGATGGACTCTATCCAAGGTAGCCTCAATTTACTGGTTTGTGTGACCTTGGCTGATGTAACAAAGAAACCCAGAAATCCAAGTGGTTTATAGCAATATAGTCCAAAACAGGTGTTCCTGATCAGATTCAGCGACTCAGGTTTCTCCCGTCTGTGGCTCTGCCATCTCCCAAAGGTGCCATGCTGGTCTGCACCTGGCCGGCAGGAGACAGCAAGGATGGAGGATGGTGCGAGGAAGGCTTTAGGGCCAGGCCCGAGATGTCCCCGCTTTTGCTCAGAGTCGCCTTGTCAGACTCAGCCAGCTTCTACCTGCCTGTTAGGGAGACAGGGGCATGTCTCCAGTCGTGGGCCCTGAAAGAACAGGAAATGGATTTGGTGAACTCGTGGTTTTGTCTCTACCACATGCAGAACAGCTTTGCTCCTGGAGACCCCCAGATTTTGCCCCGAGCTCCCTTCTTGAGACTGGTACCCTGATCTGTCGCCAGAGCCCGGCTTGTGTGGCTGCACCCAGCTGCTCTGTGTCCTTGTGCAAGCTGCCTTCACACACCAACTGCCCACTGGACCCCTCTGCACCTGCCTGCAGGCCCAGCCCCACGCCCACCTAGCACTTGCTCACCTCTTTGTCCATGCGCTTTGAGGCTCCAGGTAACCCCTCACCAGTTTGTCCACCCCCACAATTGTCCCCTCTCCTGTCACTGCTGTGCTTGCGCTGGATGGGCTCCTAGCAAGGGGCAGCTTCTGCAGGAAGCCCGGGCTTGGCTTGGCAACTCCAGCCACTGCCAAGTCACTCGCCGCTCCACGCTGCTTCTCTGTCTCTGGCCCCAGCCCCAGCCGAGCTTTCTCTCTCAGGTGCTCGTGTTCCTGAAGAAATGAACTTCCCCCCACCACTCATCCAAACCGGGGTCCTTCCACTCCTCCTTAGCTTTTCCTAAACATTCGTCTTCTTTAGCACACTGAGAAAGTCTTCTTATCTTCTCTCTCCTCGTCTTATTTTAAATGCATTTGTGGCGGGTTCATGGGCCTTAATGCTCTGTGTGTCTCTCTGGCTGCCTGAGGAATCCATAGTTTGTTTTGTTTTCTTTATCCTTATTAATGAACATCCTCACAACATTTATTGTGTGTTGGGCCCTGTTCTGAGTGCTTTATATGAACTTGTGTCATTCTCAGGAGCCTATGAGGTAGGTGCATTGTTGCCCCATTTTGTGGCTAAGGAAGTAAGACCAGAGAGGTTAAGCACCTTGCCTGGGGTCACACAGCTGATACTTCCTCCCATGCAGGTCACAATTCTCTCTTCCTTTCCCCTGGCAATCCCATTCTAGACCTAGCTGGAAAGACTTTGAGTCTTCAGAGCAGAAAGGAACATAAACTCATGTGCCTAGCTATGCTTCATTGTACGGATGTTAACACCAAGCCTTAGGCGGGGAAGGGGCTCGCCCACCCCCACACAGCCGGGTGCCGGCAGATGTCAGACCCAGGGTCCAACGTTGTCCTCCCTCAGTAGAAGGCACTGTATCCGCTCAGCTCTGCTGCAAATCAGCCTATCAGAGAGCCTCTTAACTAACATGAGGTAAATACATTGTAATTCTTATAAATGCCCCAAAGTCTTCTCTGTCTTTTGCAAAAGATGTCTTGGGAGGAGTTTTTATTTCACCACCATCCTTTGCAAGGACACATTTGGTGGGAAACTCATGCAGACAAGCCAATGGCAGGACAAACTCCCCTTGGTGCCTTGGGGACACAAGGGTTGAATATTGGCACCAGCATCCTGCCCCGCACCCCCCAGAGAAAGCCACAGACTCAACCAGCTACACTCTACGTGCCAACAGGCAGGCACATCAGCCTGAGGACTCCAGGTGACCCTGAAAAAGTTAAAGATTTCCGGGCGAGAAGCTTAAGTTTGTAAATCCAATCAGATAGCCAGAGGAGGTCGGAGGTCGGGCCTCATCCCGGGAGTTCAATGGCTGTGATGTGTGAATATCATCATATGCATGTCTAGAATGTGAATATCCGAATGGCCCAGAGGTCTTCAGTCTATAACCCTGTTTTCCTCAGATAATAGAGAAAGGATGAGGAAAAAGCCCAGGCTAAACTCTCAGTGGGGTGTTTCTTTCGCAGCACCCATGCGGCACCATGTTCCGGGGCGCTGCACTCTGACCCCGTTGCTCTCAGGAGGGAAGAGGTGCACAGGCAGCCTCTGCCCAGAATCCGGCGCTTGAGAGCACGCGTCCCTGAGGGAGGCTCCTTCCCATCCTCCCCCAGGGCTGCTATCTTAGCTCAAGGAAGCCTTTACTTTCCAGAGGCAAATGAGTTCCTGGCTTGCCCCAGGTAAGGACGCTGTGTGTTGAACTCTTCCCATTTCACAAGCCGCGCTGGCTCCTGGCTTCCCCTCACAAACATTTATATTTCCTGCCCGTTTGTCCCTAATTTTCCAGGGAGTTGTGTGAGGTTTTCTAATTGATAATTATTATACTTAGTGCCCCATAATGCTTTTCATCTTCAAAGCAGTCAGCAAATATTAGCAAACACACCCATGTTGGCCAAGTCAGCGTTTCTCTCCCCGCTTGGCAGCCGGGTGCCAGAAGGCACTGAGGACGCTGCCCGGCCACGGGTCAGGGCCAGCGTAACATCCCACGGCTCAGAGCCGCAGTGGCTGGCATCCTGCTTGCGCCACCTTTCCCTGGCATCGGACCTACTTCTTTTGTAAAACGCCACCCTTCAAACAAGAAGAGTATGGGTGCCTGTCCCGGGGACACACACTGTGCTCTGTAACCTGTGGTCCTGCCACATGGAAATTGTTAGTTTATTTTTAAGCTCATTCTTCACAGAAAGCCTGGTGGGAAAATCCAAGACTTGGGGGGGAAGCAAGTTTACCTCACAAATGAAAGTAATTTTGTAAGCTTTGGGGATTGAGATACATGATGTAGTAATGTGCCCTGCATATTACTGTGTACGTGAGTCAGAAGAGGAAGAGGAGGAGAATGAGGAGGAATGTGGGAGAGCGGGCCCCAAAATTCTAGAAGCTCAGATCCACTTTGCTTAGCGTCCACACGCCTTGGAACCATAGCTCATGAGTGAGGCAGCCACCCGTCCTGGCCTAAGAGCACAAAAACTCACAAAGTTGTGTCTAGGGCATGGCAGAAAAACAGCATGTGTCAGGCACTTTGGGGACAAATAAGACTTTCTAAGAGATTGACGTTGTGTAGACAAAGTGGCCCAGTCACTGTGTTTTCCCTGTCTCTGTGAAGGTGCAGACATAAAAGTGGCCTTTCGAAGACCCAGAAAGCTGGAGACTTCACAATAACAACTTCAACAAAAACTGATCATTGTTTATCTACTTAGATTCTCGTGCTGTGTGTTCACGATTTTCCTGCAGTTAATCTTTCAACTGAGAAACTTTTCTGACTTTGTATTTTCAGGAAAATCCTGCCAATTGAGAACATCCTGGTTAGAAAATGTCTCTCTCTGCTGAGGTTGTAGCAGAATGCCCAACAAACATCCCTGCAGTTAGGGCTGGAGGTCCTTCTCGCCCCATCTCCATTGGTTATTTTAGGGTTTAATGCTATGTCCAAACCCACATCCCACCCTCTCCCCCCAAATAGGAAAAACAAAAACACATCTTCTGCTGAATTTCATTTCAGAAACAGGCAGGAATGTACTGTTTTGTTTCGACTATTAATTGACTTTATTTTTATACCTCTGCTCGCATATGTATGAGGAAAAAAAGATGTTAGTTGAACTAAAAGAAATTTGAGCCAAACTCCTCGTGACAGTTAACCTGGTTGGAGTACAGTTGACTTCTTGCCTGTTCCGGAAAAGCAACCAAATGTTCCCAGTAGCTCCTTAATGCAATTACTTGATTACAGAAAGGCATTTCATTTCCTAACCACTACAGGAATAAGCAATATAGCTGTCAATAATTTTTCAACAGAGCTTCAGGCACCGTGGTCACCATTCAACCACATTTGTATATGCTCATTAACGCATTTCCATCAATGCTTAAAAATTCACCTCTGTGAAGCCTGGGAGTCCTAAGGGATTTAGGAGAGGGACCTTCTCCTTCGTCTGTTTTCAGGTTGTTACTTTGTTGCTGAAAACTCAGCACATCACAGCGATTGGCCTCAATCTTCCACTTAAGTCAGATCAGGTTATATTCAGTGTGCCTGCTCCTGTGGCTCTCCCTTTGGGTCCTGAGAAAAAGTAACGGCATCTCCCTTTTCACCCTTCACATATTTGCCCAGCTTTTCTGAATAAGTTAGAGTCTTCATCGTACTGTGCGCTAATGATAAAAATAATTGCGTCCATTTAATGAGCACTTACCATGGGCCAAATACCGTGCTAAGCTCGTTGTTCATGTTATGTCATGGAATCCTCACAACCCCTTAGCATGGTCCTTCTCAAACCTTAGTAAGCATGCGAGTCAACTGGGGACCATGTTAAAAACGGTCTTTCAAGCCTCTCCCCACCCCACAAATATCTGGGTTCAGTAGCTTCTGGACAGGTACCTGCCGATTTGCAATTTAACAGTACTGAAGGTATTTCTGACACAGGTGGTTTGCGCAACCACACTTTGGAAAAAAAAAAACTGTCCTAGGAAGGAGGTACAACCATTATTCCCATTTTACAGATAAAAATCTGGGGCTGAAGAGGTTAAGAAAACTACCCAGACTCACCCAGGAGTCAAGCCAAGCCTGCATTATGCCAACTCCAAATCCCAAGCTCCTAATCAAAGGTACACCACCTCTCACTTATTTTTCTTGCCAGGGAGTAATGTCAAAATCAGAGTAATTAGTGCTTGCTGCCATTACAAATAATTCCTAAGTTCCAGAGTCCTCATACAACCAAGGCTTATTTCTCTCTCGCAGAAAGACCAAAGCTTTGGGGCACCTCCTCTGCAGGGGTCTCTTCCAGGCAGTGATTCAGGGGCCCAGGCTGTTCCCACCTTGTAGCTACAACATCTGGAATACAAGATCCAGTGTCGCCACAGTCAGGGGTGGGAGGGGAGAGGGCAGGATGATCACATGGGACACTCTTTGGTCTCAACCTGAAGGAGGTTAGCATATTCCTACTTATGTCCCATCGACCAGAATCTGGCCAGTTGGCCCCACCTAACTGGAAGGAAGCCTGAGGAAAAGGTAGCATCACATGAATATTTGGTAAACACCAGAGGGAGAAGTCTGGAACTTGCTGTCAGCTCCTGAAATTCCCCAGGTATCATCAGCCCCTGGGGTTAGAGCCCTCATTCTTCACCCTCCTGCCTTTGAGGGTGCACACTCCAGCATGGTCCCTGCGATGAGACACTCCTGCCACGGGGAGTCAGGTGTAAAGGGCATCCCAGAAGGGGTCCCCTATAAATATTTCCCTCTCCTTTTCTCCTCCCACCTCAGTGAAAGAAAGCCTTTTAACCCAGGCCTAAACTGTGAAACTGAATCTTATGTAAGTCATTTCTACTCAACTATAGCCAATGTGTAAGGGAAGACTGCTCTTTCTATAGTTTAAAATATCACCACTTAGGTGATGTGTTTAAAGAAAGGGACTTGAATGTGCCAATAGACAATACCCCAAATGACATACATGGATTTGCGGTTTGGCTTAGATTTGGGTCCACAGAGGAAGGTCCAATGGTCCATAACTCTCTGATGGTCAACGCTTTGCTGAAAACTTCAAGAAAATCATTTCAGAAATATCAGTACCATTTGTCTCAACACACTCACCATTACTTAAACTCAACTTCTTGGTCTCCAGGCTTTTGCTTACTGATTTCCTCTTCTATTTCTTATACTCCTCCATCCCAAAGGCAAGAAACTTTCCTTGACACCCTCTTCTTAGCAGAATTAATTTCTTCTTTCTCTGGGATGCTTCTGCAATGGGTTTGCGTTTTCATCAGATCAAATCGCATTCAGACCATACCCTAGTGAGTTGTGGATTTGTCTTTCCTGAAGACCAATAAATGTATTTTGTTCATCTTTCCTGTATCCCATCAGTTAGAAATTATATTCAGAGATCAGAAGAAAGTAGTGACTTAAACCAGATAAAAGTTTATTTCTTTCACATGGTAATTCCAGATGTAAGTAGTCCAAGGCTGATGTGGACAACCCCACCATGTCATCAGGAGTCTAGGCTCCTTATTTTTTTCTTCTCCATCATGCCTAACACTTGGCTTCCATTCACAATGATGCCTCATGGCCCAGGATGTCTGCCAGAGCTCCAGACATTATGTCCATATTCTAGTCAGAGGGAAGGGAAAGGAGGAGAGGACCCTTTAAAAAGCTTCCCTGGGGGTCCCACCCAGAATGTATTCCCATGACTGTGCCTAGCTTCAAGGAAAGATGGGAAATGGCATCTCTGACCTAAGCACATTGTTGTACTCCACAAAATCAGTATTCTATTTCTAAGGAAGAAGGGGAAGTGGACATTGGGTACCAATTTTCACAAAACAGTACCTTGTAAAAGCTTCTTGAATTGAATTAAATTCATGTGGACAGCATAATAATGCTACAAAATGTACATTAAAAAAACCTCCCCAAAACAGAGACTCCTCGAATGAACTATCATAGCTCTAATCATGCCTTAAGTCAGCTCTGCGTGCCTTTCAGACTTTTAAGAATGGGAATAGCAATGGCCTTATGCTTTAGTTGGAAGGGCAGTTGGGTGATGGCAGGAATATCACCTACTCTAGCGTAGACAGCCCTGCGATTACACGCCAGCTCCATCAGCCAGAGCCTGGGGCTTAAATTACATAACCTCATGGAGACTTTATCTGGAGACTGGAGACAGAAAGACCTGCCTCATGGTGTGAGGAGGCCATGCATAAGGAAGGAATGCAGTAATTGAATGTGCACGAGGGACCTGCCCAACACGCCAGCTCACCGTGTTTCCAGTAAACGGTAACCGTGATGAGAAATGAGAAGGCAGCTGCAGCTCCGGACATAGTAAGCCTCCCAAACCTCAGTTTCTCTTTCTGTAAAATGAGGACATTATGTTTTACCTTTCAGAGTGGTGATGATGAGGTGATTAAATGAAATAATTAAATGAGAGTCGTAGAAGTCATAATGCACTTGGAAACTCAGTGATGAATTCACTCCTTCAGATAGTCTGTGTTGACTCTCTGATCCGTGCCGGACGTTATTAGGTATGAATAAGAAGTATCAAGTGACCCCAAATTGTGATCTCGGGCACCCAGCATGATGACAGACCAACTCCACACTTTAGAAAAAGAAAAAGAAATTTTCCTATTCAAAAGAATTACAGTTCATTAGAAAGACACAAAGAAAATTCCACGCACCTTCTCAAATTTAAGTGACGAGGGCCACTTTGGCGGGGTTGTTGTCATTCTTCCTCTTGCTGACTTTTAGAATTCCTTATGATGTGGCTTCAAAACATCTGAGTTTCCTGTGTGAACTGTCCCTTTGGCAGATGAAGGGATGAAGGATCCCCCCTACAAGAACATGCCTAGCAGTTGGTGACACCATACAACGCAAATACCTTGTCACTTGATTTTCAGAGGTTGTTGAAAAATTGCTGCTAATGTCTTTTCTAACTTCGTAATGAGCTATTAGAAAGCCAAGCAGCAAGGAGTACTGTAATCATTCACCAAATGTCAATAAAGGATTTATAAACAGAACTTTAATTATATTCTCTGGGATTCTGGAGGATGTCGGTGCTTCTCCTAAACCATGCTGGAAGTTAGCACAAAGACGGCCACCTGTGAGGACTGGGGTGGGAAATCTTGGGGGACTGCCCACAGGTACTCTGCCTACCATAGTTCCTCTCTGAAATGCAACTAAATCATCACATACTTATATGCATAGTTAATTATTACTTAAGTGCTTCCTTAGAAGGGCTTGAATTTTTTTGCTTGTGGGCTATTCTTGTTAATTACACTTTTTGATATACAGGATAAAACCGCTTTCCAGTATTTCCTGAACGCGGTTTCCTTCTTATAATTTCTATCTGTCTGTTATTTATAATACAACTTGGAAGATAAAATATTTGTTATGTATACTAAACAACCACATAAGTTATGGGTGATGAATGCTAAACAACCTCTGTAACAAGGTAGTTGTAAGATCTTGGGACAACCCCCTAACTTTGTGTCTGTCTCCCTCCTTCGTGCAGAGAGGCTCAGACCAGATAATAATAATGTTTGTTTAGCTTTTGACAGTTTGCAAGGAATTATAACAATCGTTTAATTTGAACTCAATTTGCTAAAAGATCTCTAAGTCCCTTTAGTGTTATAAAACCCTATGACCCTATGATCCTATGATGTCATTTGAACAGTGACTCTGTAATTCTAAGCACAAGATGCCAAGGCCACTGTCATCCGCTTTATGCCAGTCAGTTCCAAGGGACACCAAATTTGGCTTGCCTGGACGAGCTATGAACCCCTTGAAGAAGGGCCTTGTATAGTATTCATCTTTGTATGCCCAGGGCCAATTCTTTGCTTGCCAAAAAGGGCATGACCAGTAAACAGTTGCTGTCAGTTGGCTAAACAAGGATGAATGATGAGATTGAGGTTCCACTTGGGCAGGCTGTGATAGGACGAGCATCTCCAGACAGGCTTTACCGGCCTTTCCTCGCTGGTATGGTTGTCTCCGGGGCTGGGGCTGCCTTCTCGGTTCTGCTCTTGATTGACACGTACACCTGGGGAGGCCACAGCGGTGAGCAAAGTTCTCTTTCCTCATTCCATTGGCAGGTTACATTTTCAAAATGTCGTCTTCACCATTCCCTGGCCAAACAAAGCATTCGACCTGGCCACGTTGGACTGCTTTTCCACCGAAGGTTACATCTCTGCTTTTATTGTGCAAAATTATGTGTAAAAAAATAAGTCCAATTCACCTTACAGAAATTTACTTTACAGTTCAGCAACTGGAGAGCATCGATTCAGTAAAACACAGGTTACTGTTTTCAAATCCTGCCACTAGTAAAAGTCCCCAGTAAACCCCAAAAGTGGGCTGATGGGAATATTTAAACTAACTGCTATACTGATATTGGTTGTTTAACAAAAAGGACTTTGGTGCGTCATTTAGTTCATTCTCCCACTTTTAGGTCAAACTTAACTAAAATAGCACAAACATCTGCTCACTCCTTTCTTCCCAATCTCCGGACAAGTCCAGTTTAGCTGTCTGGGGGATGGGGCAGGGAAGTAAGGTACAAATAAATGAACATCCCCAGGCAAGAAATTCTGCCCTCGAGACAGGCAGGGAGCAGTGTGCTCTGTGTCACTCCAACTGCCTGGGTAGCCCCGTCCCTGTCAGTCAGTCATTCCCAAATGAGGGGGGCTGATCACCACATCCCCAGACCACGTCCCCTCCCGTGTTCTCACGGCCCCAACGTGAATGTCTGTGTGCCAGGTCCCGCGCTTCGAGCTGGGCCTTGATAATTTAAGCAGAGACTCTGGGCCTATTCTGAGAAATTCTCCACCCAGAGCCTATTCGTATCCAGAACTTTTTAAACTGCTTCGCGGCTGAGAGAATGAGCACAGACAAATGCAAGGCTCTCTCGCCTGAGGTGGAGCATCAGAGGATTGATTCTCTTCCGCCGGGTAATTAGGTCCACGGCAGCAGTTTCTGTGGCTATCACGGAGGAGGTCTTGTTGCTGTTGTCGCTTTGCTTATAGTCCTCTTTTTAATTTATACCGAGTAATGATTTTTTAAAAATATATACCCATTCTAACTCTAGAGCTGAAATACTAACCTTCATTTCAAAACTGAAACCAAAAAAAGGATTTCTTTTAAATTCATGTGTAGATAGGAGGGGTGATGCACCCTGGAAACCTCGCGGGGGAAGACCACTGTGTACTGGGGTCCAGGGCTCTGACGGGAGCAAAGGGGGTGAAATGTCCAGGACAGCCGAGTTCAGAGGTCTGCACATGTTTCCTCACAGGGCGACAATTACTTTCCAAATGTTAGCAAAGCACCATGTTCTCCACGAGAGCTTCCAGAAAGACCTTAGAGGACACCCTATACGGAAAGCGCAGAACCTGAGAGTACATTTAGGGACAGCACAAAGTGAGGTCCCTTCAGACCATGGGTGGGCCTCTGAGGGGAGTGCAGGGAGAAAAATAAAGATGTTTGTGGAAGGAAAAATATTATTCGTATTACTTACCACGATAGATAGGGCTTCTGTAAAAAGTATTCATACTACCAGAGAACTAGCTGTGGATTCCTATCACACATGGGACACTTTTATGGACACATCAGGAAAAAAGGAATTGACAAAAAAATAAGAAAGACATAGAGAGCCTTATAATGATGAGACATTCCACTCTCAGGAAATAAATGAAGTTTCAGCCTATTCACTTCTGTTTATATAAATAATGAAGTTTGAGATCGTTCAGTCATTTATGTGAGAGTGTGCGTGCGGGTGTGTGTCTTTATTCTAAAAGCCGCCCTACCTAGAAGCCCTATAAAAAGTCATAAATTGGAGCAGCAGATTGGTAAATAACACACATGTTTATAAGGCACACGTGTATCGTGATGTCAAAATATCTGAGAGAAATGGTGGCCAAAAGAATCTGAAACTTCATCCTTCAATGTTTATTCAACCAACATTTATTAAATCCCAGCTATAAACAAAGGGCTATGATAATGAATAAAATTTAGTCTCTAAACTCAAAAATCTGATCATTCATTTGGTGAGGTGACGCACGTAAAACCAGGGAGAGCAGTCACTGAGGCAGTGGGGGCACAGATATGGCACCAGGCGTGATCGGAAGAGGAGAGAACATTAATGCCAGGGGTCAAAGAAAGGGCATGAAAGAGGAACTGGCCTTTGAGCTGGTCTGAAAGAATGAGCTTACATGACTGAGGTGAGGAAAAGTGCTGATTACAGACTCAGGGAGGACCGAGCGGGATGCAGATGGCGTGAGTTTGAAGGTGGAAGATCTTGCCTTTTCTCTGGAGCTCAGATGATATGCGATGCCCGCATGTTGAGTCCTGCGGGGCTCGCCAGTCCCTGCGATGAACAAGAAAGTCTGGAGACAGTCAGGATGTCACAGCCCATACTTGCTTCTCACTGCTACCCCATGTCTGTACATCTCCAGACAGCCCTGACCCAGAAAGCTCTTGTACTCCCAGCTTATAGAGCTGCATCCTTCGGTAAGGATGGTGGCCAGGGGGACAGGGCCATGCTGACACCCAGAAAACCAGGAAGAGAAGATTCTTGGGGAGAGTTAGTTTGGGGATATGTTGAGTTTCGAAACTCATCGAGAAGAGGTGAGGTGTCCAGCTAACAGATGTAGACTTGGGGCTGGAGTTCAAGGAGAAGCCAGGTCTGGAGGGAGAGTTTTGACAGTTCACATTCATAGATACAATAGTTGACACCCAGGAAATACCCAAGTTCAGCAAGCAGGGTGTACACAAAAGGAAAAGAAAGCCTTAAATAATGCTTTCTTTAGGGCGCAAGAGCAAAGAAGGTGGGAGGAACTGTCAGGTAGGTGAAAAAAAGTCTCAGGCCAGGACAGTGTCCAGGCTACACCAAGGGTTAAGGACATTTCAAGGAGGGTGTCATCAAAGGTGTTGCAGAGAAGTCTGCGAGGGAAGAATTGAATCAGCAGCTGTTGACACTGGTGACATCTGAGAAGGCAATTTCAGGAGAACAGTGGGAGTACAAAGCCGGTTCCTAGAGCTGGGGAGTGAGAAGACGGTGAGAATTTGGAGGTGGAAAGTGAGGGTGCTCTTGTGGGGTGTGTGGCAGAGAAGTGGGTATGGAAAAATGCACTCTCATAGGAGAGGCAGGTGGCAAGGCCAAGGAAAGGTGGGTGCCGCACCCATTGGGCAAGCCTGAGCGTGTTCGTAAGCACAGAGAAATGGACCTGCAGACATCTGTGACATGGAGGAATTGTTTTATTCTTGAAAAAGGAAAATTATAAGATGTCTTTTGTTGTACTTTATGTAATTACGACGTCGTGGTCCATCTGCAAGTATAGATGTGCACATATTGTAGTTCCTGTCCATGTGTTCACTACAGTGTGGCTGGCACATTACAGATACTCAACAAATATTTTCTGGCAAATTACATGTCTTGATAATATCTATATTGGCATTCCTGTCCTCGGTGAAATGATTTATTTAACTCGGCTTATATTAATCTTAGGTATCAAAAAGATAACTTAGAAAGAAACATCGAAAACAAAAGATTATACTCAAATAGCATACATCATTTGCCAGGCTCCATAAGCCATGCTTTGATGTTCTAACAACTCCTGAAGAAGTCGGGAGCCATCTGTTAAACAAATAATTCATTGGGAGTGGAAGTGTTAACATTGAAACTGTTTGTCACTCACATAGTTAGTTATAAGCTGATTAATGAGCATTAGCCAAATTATTAGAGTTACAAATTTAATCTCAAAAGTGCTCGCTTACCACTGAAATTACTGAAAATAAAATAATTGCCTTTATTTATGGCCACAATATGATTCTGACGGCTAGTGCGTTGTCTAGCCACGTAAGTGCAGACCCAATTCCCCCCAGGTCTCCACTCACACTGCAGCATGTGCCTTCTGACCTAAGAGGAGACGACAGCCTCTCCATAAATTTCATTTGGACTGTGAGAGGCAACCTCGCCAAATGACATTCATGCTGGAGGAAGCACTCACATCACGCCAACCAACCCAAAGCAATACCACGTTTAACCACTTATTCCCTGCGCTGGCATTCTTACACACACAAATATTAACCGATCAACAAGGTCTCCCTGCCTGATCCTCAGAACTGCTGAAGAAAAGAAGCCCTGAGTCTACACAATTTTACCCAGATTCCTGCGTAATTCAGGGGAATCCCTTATTTTTGTTCAATAAGGCTAAGACACTCAAAGAATGAGAAAATTGCTGGGGGCTGTTGTAAGGCCGTGAAATGATTTCCTAAATCTCCTTTTTTTCTTTCTATACTGTTAAGAAAAGAAAAGACAAGACTCGGGGGGAAGAGAAAGGGAATTACATGAGCAATTGCTCTATGCAGGCAAATCTCTCCACGCCTTGCACCAGCACTTAACACTGTCCCTGTGAAGTGACTCTCAGGTGGAAATATTCGGCTCAACTACATGTGTAGCCAAATCCCAATGGATTTGAGAGGGTTACAACTTTTCTCCCCACAATTTTACAAGACCCAGTTGCTAATGTGCAGGTAAATCGCTATGTAATTTTTACTTGAGTGCATCAGAGCAAGCCCGAAGACCCAATCTTATAAATTTCCGACCCCTTTGAGGGGTGGGAAAACATTAACATAAACAACCTATGGAAGCTCACCTGGTCTACTAACCGAACCAGCACCAGGACCCGGCTCTGTGTTCATGCTTCATGACCACATTGGCTTTCTGTGATGACTTCTCTCTTTGTATCAGGTAAAATGGATTTTGACTAGTCGGTCCTCTTATCTGTCTTTGGTGTGAGAACTTAAAAACTGGCGATTCATTTGAAGTACTTTGCCTAGAAGATAGCAAAGATGCGTTTTGTGCTCTAAGAATCCTTTGTTTTAGTTCCTGTGCGCTGGAACAAGCCTACGGGCCATTGTGGGGTTCTTGTTGGAACCCAGATGGGTAAAGACAGCAAAGAGTCAAGGGGGGCAATGTTCCTCAAGACAGATTCTTTTCTGTTTTTAGTTCCTGGGAAGTTCTTTGTATTTTTCCACATAGTGTGAAAAACACAATCATAAAACCCAGAACTGTAGAATAGTCAGAGTGAAATTAGTTCATTTTCACTAAAGCATTTGTGGTTGCTTTCTTCAGAAGCTGATCTTGATGACATGATTGATTGGTCCCCACGGACCTTCTCCATTTATGCTGTCCACATACCCCAATTGCCAGGAGATAGACAGTAAGTGCCAACACAAGCAAAAGGGACATGCGTTAAAAGCTGACTCACTCGCTGCCCTAAACCCAAGGCGGGGAGGTGGTCCTAACGACCTTATTGAAATTCAGGGTTCACACTTGATGCAGGTGTCTGATCAGGGGAAGAGGAGGGAAACTTTCCTTCGACCTGACTGACCCAAGGCTTCAAGCCCACTTGCTGTCTTGCTGTTTTTCTTCAGCCACAAAAAGTTGTGCCATTGCTAAGTGGAGCTGGCTCTGAAACCAGTGTGATTTGCTACGTGGATAAATACAGAGTTAAGCATGCCTGAGCGCAAGCAAGAGGGGGGCATCTGGTGTCACCTCACCACTGAAAAGAGTCCATTAACCCTAATTGTCCTCACCACTCTGCCTTGCAAATCCCTGCTCACCCTCCCGTGTGGATGCGGAGGATCTCTCATATTCAATTTGTGTCCGATCCTGGCATTTAATGCCATTTGTATTCATCAGACTAATGGAGATACCAATTAAGCACAATCAACACTAGCTCTTAGAGCAATAATGGACACTCGTACCTGAACTTAGAGCAGAGTGAAGGAAGGTGTCTTGAGGCATCTGGCGGGTGGTTGTCAAGTGACTATGAAACCTTCACGGTGGACCAATAAAGTGGAAAATATTTGCACAATTACATTTGTATGTTCTTACCAGACACAGTCATCAACATACAGGTCAGTGGATATGTAATTTTTGCTTGAGTATGTTACAGTAAGTCCAAAAATACAGTCTTACAGCTCTTGGAAAACTACAATGTAAATAACCTGTAGAAGATCATCTAGCCCTAATAAATGAGCCAACACTGGGACCTGGCCCCACATTCTACCCCTGTGAGCACAGAGGTCCACCCCAACAGAGGCGGGTGCCTCAGGGAATGATTTCTAAATATCCCATTACCGTAACATCTCTGGTATTCGAATCTCACTAATTCAATTCTGGATTGGACTGAAGTTGGAGGGAAGCTCATAAAGTTTGAAGGTACTTTTTCTTCATTGTTTTTTAGTTTTCCTTGAGGAATCAGATCATATTTTGCATGGTTCAAAGTGTCCTCCAAAAGAAAATCAACAGTTTAAGGAGTTTTCTACATCACTGAGACAAAGTAAGCTTGCAAGCCTTAACTTGCTGCATATGTCTCTCATTAAATAATCCTCCAAACTTCAAAAAAAATAAGAAGAAGAAAAAGAAATCATCATGTGTAGCAAAACATCAAACAATAAAACTATTATCAGCCTTCCATACCATTAAGAAATTAGATTCTATACATTAATCTTCTGGTTATCTGGCTTTAGTAAAATGACCTTCAAAGAGAATGCAGGTGACAAGAGCTAAAACATTTTTTGCAGACTATATGGGCTGACATGTTAAGAGAGTTCTTTAGTAAGAGTCTTAACATGTCATACGTGAGAAGACAAGAATTTTGAAAGACTGATTGGTAGATTATGTTAAGAATCACAAAGCAAAGCATGTTTCTTTGGTCCTATGTTTGTGTAGGTCTTTGTGCTTCATATTCAGGCTCTCTCTGTAGTGAAGTCAGATACCTTGCTCAGGATGTGTTCAACTGGGCAAAAATCTGAACCCAGATGGAAAAGTAGATAGCTATTCAGTTAGGCAAGGGGGTTTTATGTTGGAGGAGCTCCAGGACTTGCTGCAGGAATAAAGAGACTGATATTCCAGAAGGAAAGTGTCTTAGAATACAGTCAGCATCAGAAACCAATAGCTTTGTGTTCTCCTACCATGGGCACCCTGGAGGCTACAGAGAGCCAGATGGACTCTTAGACTCTTAGAATGAACATAGAAATTGTCACAATTCTGAATTAAGGTTTGTCAGAAGGATACTTTGGTCGTTCATACATTGATCAGATGATTGAGGCTAGAGAAAGGGACAGAGTATCTTTCTACCCAGACATTTAGAATACAGGGACCTGCAGAAAGACCTTCCATACTCTACCATGCAATGGTGGCCACAATCAGTCTATGGCACTGACAGGACCAGGCATTCCCAGTTCTCTGTGCTGATACTTTAATAGCTCTGGGTCCTCGCTTCCATCAAGAAGACAACCTAGGTCTGAATTTATTTGATTTCAAACTGAGGGGGGCAAATATATTTTGGAAGAGCCGAAACCACAAATCAAACTTTTCTGAGTCCAATGGAAGAGATGTCTGCTAATTATTACTCTAAATTCCTACACTTCCTTATGAAAGTTCTAGATACAGCAACCGTCTTACTTCATTTGGGGAGCAGAACAGTTCAAGGCTAAATGGGACTGGTTCATGGTGAGACTTCTAAAGAGTTTAAAGGCCTTTTGCTCCTAGGAAAAAACTGAATATGGCTGACCTCATTTCTTCCTTCAACTCTGATTTAGGATTTAAAAAATACATTGGATGTAAATTCTTTTTACTCTATCTCTGTGTTAGAGTATGTATATACACATACACATAGTCGCCTGTACTCATACATACAGGAACATGATCATTGCACTATCAAAGGACTGAGAGTAAAAATCACAAGAATAATTATTCCTGCTGTGTACACTTTATTATTTTCTGTGTGTTTGAAATTGGTTGGAAAAATTCTAGATTTTGATGACTAATGTAAAACACATTTAACTGGGACATTAATGAACTAATGAATACTTACCACTTGGTAGACCACACGCAATACTGTACTTTGGTCCAAGAATCCCGGGCTGGGGCTTATGTGGAGGCTGCCATTATTAATTTGCCTCATAAAGCATTAATGCTGCTCCTTCCCATTGACAGTTTCTATCCTACAAAATTCTCAGTAGCCACTCACTGGTGTTAGTTCTCAACTCATGCCACCCATTGGGCATACAAAACAAAAGCAGTAGGAGTTGACTGTGTACCAGAAGCCACTAACATTATTATTATTATTATTATTATTATTAGTTCTCGGACACTGAAAAGAATCCAGAAAAGTCGTGAGGTTGAAATGCTTCAGTCTCCTCATTGCAGATCATTAAATGGGTGGTGGCTGTTGATTTCCCTTTAAATTAAAAACAAAGGAAAATAGAAAGGGGAGAGGCATACTTGGTTATATGTTACGCAATTGTTGGGCTAACCCGAAAGGTCTTATCTGGCAGGAAGAAAAAATAAAAATTAAAGAACCTGGAAACAAAATGATGCAAAGATCACAGAATTTGAAATGTTCCAGAGTTTTCCAAACCACCCATGCAGAAGCTAGTTGAGGTCTAGCATTTCACTAACATGTGCAGCTCGGCTTGCACAAGCTGTTGTTTTTGCAGATCTATTTAGACTCCCTGGGTAAAAAGTTTTAGGCACTGTCTAGTTAGGCTCTGTTACAGGGGGAGGATTCTTGGTGTGTATGTTCCAAACTGTCCTGGGAGGCTGAGCACTGGGGCCCACGTACTAGTGTTTGTTAAGATACTCAAGACTGAGACTGGGGGTCCCTGTTTCTTCTCTCATTCTGACACAATAGGTGTACTTTGGTTTGCTGGTCCAAACCCTCTCTCAAGTGCTTTCTTCTATGAATGTGTAGCCTTCCTACATATCACTCATGATCATTATGCCCTTCTCCAGTGGAAGAATCAAAGTGTGTTTTAGCAGTAGGTAAAACCATTAACAAACAACATGGAAGCAAACTGATTGCATCAACAATTAGCAGTCCAATAGACATGGCCATTTCTGCTGTGAAAATAACGTTGGTTCATCTGATGCTATTGTCTACAAAACAGCTGTTAGAATAAGAAAGTGTATCTGTTGAGCCTAGCAAAGTATTAAATTATGTTTCTTGAGTTTTTTTGTTCCTTGGAATAGTTGGTTTATGGAAAACCCACTATTTGATCCATTAGGTTCTCTAATGTAGAAAGCAACTATTAGTTATATCAACCACTTACTTGTTTTTACAAAGTATCAAATGCTGCCATTATATGCTCCTGAAACACTTGTCTGATATTTTAATAAATTCAACCCATGAAATTTTTGTGAAGGAAACATTTAAAATATGAAATTTGCCTTTATATGAACTGAATCTAGAATAACAGTCGTAAATATGAGTTCTGCCTAGAAGGGTCTTTGCCTGTGGAAGACTTAAGTCCTTTTGGCCCCAACACTTTGCCAGATGAGTAACAAAACCAAGATCGTACTTTACCAACAGAATATTCTCAGCCTCCTCCTTTCTGCTGTTCTATGTGCAGGCAAAGATATAAAGAAGGATTATTATAAATGATAATACCAAGTGCAAAGAATGTGCTGAGAAGAAAAGGATGGCATTTGTTACAGGGATTTCATGAAGGCCAAGTTTCCACTCTTATTTTTAAACAGTGTGTGTTCAGCATTTTGACAGATGTGGCATTTGGCGGGTCAGAAAGATCACCACATATAGGAAAGTATTAATTTCCAAGAATGAAGAAGAGCAACAGAAACATCAAATGCAGAGCAGAAAGAAAACTGAGAGGAAGTAGGAAGTAAAACTTGCCACATAGGACCCTGGGCAAGATGTCAGAACAAGAGAACTTATCTGGGCTTAAGAGAAGAAGAAAGTCATTCCAATTTTTCATTCTAATGAAGATTTAACCCTAAATTAGAAATGGGAATAGTTTCATTATATATTAAGTACTGAGAGAGAATTCACTTATTTTTTCACTTGGATGGAGGTGACTTCTCAGTGACAGCAGACAAATGTAAAAAGTTTAATTCTCCTGGAAACATAATTGGCATGAGACTGCTTTAAAAAAATCATATGCAGTACAAACGGGCATTTAGTATCTCAATCTCTTCACGGTAATGTTGAAGCCTTTCACTGTGACTATTCTATAATTCAGAATTTATTAATCGCTCTTATGAATCAAAATGTAAACTTCAGAATCCAAAAACGGCACTCAATGGCATCACTCTGTGCACACCTGACATGCAAGGCTGCCTGCCTTATAGACCCCCCGGCGGCTCATGTGCTAAGGTTTGGCATGTTTGGGGAAAACGTAAAAGAAGAGATGATAAAATTCATTTATCATGGGGACCTTTGGCATAACTATTAAATCTATGAGTCAAAGAAAAAGCAATTTTAGTGAAAGAAAGCTCAGCCTCACCTGGCATTTTCTACTGAAAAACTGGGACAAGGCAGGTGAGAGGTAGAATCACTGAGTCTGGGGATTTTCTCCTTCTGCACCCAGGGAATAGAATTATTTTTTTTCCTTTTCGTTTTTTCACTAGGAAACCACATCACCTGATAGAATCAGACATGACCTAAGAGATGAACCCGGAACCCCACACTGAGCATCAGAAAGTTTTCTGATCCAAGTTTTCAGACTTTTTTTCCCAACTGAAGAAAACCATTTCTTGAATATTTAGAGTCATCGCAAATAAAAAGTGACTGTTGATGAGGTACTCATGCAAGGTGCTCACTGGTTATTGAACTCACTCCAAATTTGAGTCTTGCAAAGGAGACAAAGTGTGGAAACTGAGGAATGAAAGAAAAACTAGTCGATGAAGTTATTGGGATGCTTTCCGAGACATTATCCCCAGCTCCTGTGAGTCACCGGGGGAGCTCCAGCTCAACAATAGATTATTGTAATTTTTTTGGCCAACGGCCACAATGTTACAACGGCATGTTACCAGGTCCATCTGTGTTTTTAAAATAGTACAGTAACAACAACAATAATAATAACTATAATAGTTTGAGTAATAAGAAAGGACTGCAGTCAGGACAGAATGTTGCATGAGTCAGTCCGGCAGAATAAATGATAACCTGGTCTTTGATTCAATGAATCTTTATTAGGTGACAAAGATTAGACCCATGTGTGCATAATCTTGCGTGCCTTGGGCCAGGCCCTCTGTCTGTGCACAGAGCAAAGAGACACGGCACGCCTAGGTCAGTGAAACAATAGAACCCTTTGTCTGTCTCGGTTCTGTGAAGAATTTTTTTACTACTTTTTTAAAAGCCAAACAGAGAATCATTTTCAGTGTTTAAATCAAATTAACCCCTTTTCCTACTACACAGCCATAAAGAGTAGTCCAGATAGGGAGGGAAAAAAAGAATTCTTCTCAATTGGCAAGTATTTACATAGAAATTGCAGAAGATATTATATGTTCTGCCAAAATTGGAGGCAAATGCTCTGAGAGCCTTAAAACAGAGTGCTTTCTTATCCACCCTGGCCGGTTACCATCGCGAGCGGTCTGTCCTAGCGGGGCCTGCCAGCCGCGGCCCTGCAAGACGTTCTATTTGTCAATATTTCTGCCACGCTGAGGCTTTTTATTTTTCCTTTGCCTGCTCCAGTCTTCTTGCAAGCATACCTCTGGGCAATCAGAGACGAAATGTCACACCTGTAGCAGACTCACACATTTACGCAGTTAGCAGCTTTTTATCACAAATGCCTTCTACGTGGACGCCCATCCTGTTTCCATTTAAATACGTGAACATCTGTTACACAGGAGATGGGGTAGCTACCAAGCACTACTGTTAGATTTCTCGCCAGCAAGTCTCATTCCTTCATGTGGTTTCTGTTTTCTTCTTTAAACAGTTAATTATGTTTTATTCTTTCTTCTATAAAAGCTAAATTTAGCCAAGTTTTATACTAATTTAAAACATTTTCTGGAAATGACAGAGTGCTGTTGTTAGAAAAGCATACACACACACACACACACACACACACACACACAGAGGCTGAATTTGAAATGGTTATCACAAATGAATATAAGGGGAAAATGAACACGGCAGCTTGTGTCTTGAAGTCTCAAATTTTATTTGATGTATATGGACAAATAGTGTTTGGGTCGTAAATCAATTCACAGTTGTTACTCACTATGTGTTATGATCCGGAAGGGGGCTTTTGGGAGGGGCGTCTCCTGGCTTTTCATGCCGTCATGTTAGTCTCTCAGTGTGGACTGAAAGTAAACTCTGAATTCTGTATGTCGCTGGCTGTAGCTGAGTATAGCCATGTGTTAGGTATAAACATTGGTAAATGCACTGTTGTATAGACCAACTACATTAGCCCGTTTGCTGTTTATGGGGATATCTATTATGTTTGCTTTTTAAGTTTTATTCAAAGCATTAATATGAGGGAGGCAAATTAGAGCTCTACTGGACATGCTCTATCCCAGCGGTTCTCATCTGGAAATGATTTGGCCCAGGAAGGGACATTTGGCATTGTCCAAAGACATTTTTGGATGTGACACCAGGAGTAGCGGGTGCTACTTGTATCTAGTAGGTGAGGGTCAGGGATGTGTCTAAACATCCTACAGGACACAGTATGGCTCTCCACGACAAAGACTCATCCATCCCCAAAAATCTATAGTTCCCAGGCTGAGAAACCCTACCCGAACCAGCTTACAGAAAGTCTCAACTTGTTCACTGAGGGGCTAGTTCAGTTATTATTATCATTCATAGCGATCATATTATTACCACCAATACTAAAATCCCTGAACCTAGAGTGCTGTTGAAGATGTTCAGAGTCATATTTTGCCATTATTTCATTTGTCCTGCCCACACTTCTGTACCATATATGTTTGTGAAGGTATTATCTGTGTAACAAATGAGAAACTAAGAAACCAAGCGCTTGGCCCATATAATGTTTGAATACCAGAGTCAGGATTCAAACCGAGGTTCAAGCCCAATCCCATCCCAGTTAGGAATCGCCAATGCTGTGTGGCTCTGCCAAGAACAATGATGGCAGTGGAAGGACAGCCCACAGCTGTGAGACCCATTTCTTGGCTGTCTTCATGCTTCTCAAGAGCACATCAGCTAGAATCAGTTAACAAGAGAGCGACACGTTATTTTCATTATAGCAGTATATTTTGGTTTCTTCTCTAATCCTCTCTATTAATTTCACTCTTTTAAAAATGTCATTGGGTTAAGAATTCATTAAGTGTAAAGAGAACACATTTTGAATTATCAAATATAAAGTATGAAAAAGAAAGATAGTAAGGGAGAGAGAGAGGGAAAATGAATACAAGAAAGTTTAAAAAAATGGAAAGAGGCCGGGCGCGGTGGCTCACGCCTGTAATCCCAGCACTCTGGGAGACCGAGGCGGGAAGATTGCTTGAGGTCAGCAGTTTGAGACCAGCCTGAGCAAGAGCAAGACCCCATCTTTAGTAAAAAAAAAAAAAAAAAGAAAAAAAAATTAACTGGGCGTGGCGGCATGCATCTGTAGTGTCAGCTACTAGAGAGGCCGAGGCAAGAGGATCGCTTGAATCCAAGAGTTTGAGGTTGCTGTGAGCTAGGATGATGCCACTACACTTTACCCAGGGTGGCGGAGGGAGAGACTCTGTCTCAAAAAAAAAAAATGGAAAGAGGGGAAAATGCTTGGCAGCTGAAAGACTTTGCCCTGTGAGGCCTCCTTCCAGAATAGTCAAGGTCCGTCACAGTTTTGACCCCACAAGTCCATCACACCCTCCTCTGTCACTGCCAGACCTGCAGGCCCAGTGGCCACAAAGAGGGCCCCACACCCTTCATTTCTGCTTCTCTGACATGGCGTTTATGCCCCTAATGTACCAGCGTGGGAATAGACCTGCATGTTCATGTCACAAAGCCCCCTTGTCTCCTTAGTGCTGCCCCGGCCAAGCTTTCCAACATCTGCCAAGACACAGCAGCCTGGACCTATATTTGGGTGGCAGGTTGGGCATGACATGAATGTCAAAGCCAAGCTGAACTGAGAGACTCTGGTCCCCTGTGTTGAGCTCCCTTTGGCTGGCCAGACATTGTCACTCAATGATCACGGGCTGAATATCTAGGTGCTGTCAAGAGAAAGACAAACACGACACAGCCTCTGCCCTCCAGGAGCTGAACATCTACTAGAAGGGACAAAAAGTGTCTTGGCCTGAGATGGACAGAAAACAAAACTTGAGTCAGAAGCTCATATGCTAAAACTTTATTGAGGTTGGGTAACAGGGCATACAATCCCAAGGAAGTCAAAGTGAAAGAGAAAGAAAAGGCCCAGAGGAAAGAGAGCAAGTGTAAGAGAGTGCATTACTGAGCTGGCTGTAGCTTACGAGAAACCCAGCTAAGCCCTTGGTCTCTCAGAACGTACCCAGAAATGCTATGTGAACCTGCTGTGTATCAGAACAAAGGTCATCAACTTATCTGCTGGATTGTCCACATCTACTGTCTCTTATTGATCAAAAACCCACCCAGTAGCGTATAACTCCCCTGCACTTGCAAGTTGTTACCTGGCACCTCCACGCAGCCACTGGAAAAGTCAAGCATCCATAGGTCCTGTCCAGGCAGAACACGGGTTTGACCAACACCTCTTGTCAGTTAGCATCACACATGGGAATTCTTTGGTCTGTGGTGGCAAGAGCAGCAGCTGTGGCTTTGCTTCATTACCAAAGCCACCCAGATCCGGAAGCATGACAAGCTCTGTAGCACAGAGCCAAGGTCTGGGGTGGTACATGAACTGGGGCCATCACACCAGCAAGTTCAAGGCAGGACACTGCATGCCCAACTAAACCAAAGACTAAGGCCTGGGAACCTTTTATCTGAAAAGGAGACCAGGTCTTGACATTTTTCTTTCACATCAGTATATAGTGAATATAGCAAAACAACAGCATTTGTTCCCTTTTCTGGTACTAAATCTCAATGACCCCAACTTGCCAGAAGTCATAAAAAAATCACATCAAGACTTGGCGAAGAATTGCTAACATCCCACCACTCATAAAATGTCAGATGTTAGATACCTTGTTAGTGACCTACAACATTAGAAACTTAGAGTCAGTGAAAAAGAAATGTAAACAGCATCAGAGCACCAGTAGGCTAGCTCTGGATGTAGTTTGACCTGGCTACATAGATATTTGGGAACACTGGTTCCTACCCACAGGGCTATTTGTGACACGTAACAAGCACACATCTCAGGACGTGTGCACCAACAGCTCTGCAGAAGGAAGGTGGGCATTGAAAGTTGGGGAAGAGGTGCTTAGTCCTAAACAACTCCACCATTGAGATGTCCCAACCACTAATTTTCCAAGACAAATAGTTATGTCCTGTGCATATACTTTTATAACGCCTGGTTAAAGCCAACAGCTTTGGTTAAACACACACCACACTATGCCCGCATCTGTCCCACATTTTCTTGTGCAAACTCTTAACACCACTCCAGGTACATGTGATCATCATGCACACCTAGGTGTATATAGTCATGAGAGAAATAGGAGTGGAACTAAAAACAGAAGAGAACACAGATGCAATAAGGACAGAGATGAGTATGGTGAGTAACTGGTCCAAAGAGTGTGGATGAAAGAAATTGGCAAGTAGGAAAGGAGTATAGAATGCAGGGACTGATGAAGCAACCACTAGGCACAACCAGTTAACATGAAATCAGAAGCATGGGATGAGAATTTTCTAGAATATATCGCTGGTCTATTGAGAGGCAGAGCGGGAAAATGAAACAGGGGTAAAATTTGGAGGGAAAGAGGCTTGGGTTTGAATCCCGATTACTGCTTGAGTTAGTAACCGTCTGTGCAAGCTTCAGTGAGCTGTTTCACCTCTCCACAGCTCAGTTTCTGCCTCAGTAGAATGGGGATAATACTCTGCCCAATGTTAGGGAGTCATAAAAATCGAAAGACATGGTGTCTCACGATAATATCATATAATGGAGTACTCAGTAAATGGTAATTGTCTTAGGTAAAGACCACTGGCATGTTTTCTAAAGGAGCACCTTAAATCTGCTGTATGGACAGTGGTGTGTAGAAAGTGGTTGTTTAGAGGGAAGAACCTCCAAGCCACCGATGGTATAAAGGCAGGTCTGGAGAGCACTGGGGAGCTATGTCTGGCCTGTGGACATCTCTACAGAGGGTCTGCCAGCACCCAAAACTCAGAATGTCTGAAATAAAACTCGTCCTCTTTTCCTCAGAACTGGCTCCTTCTCCTAACTTTTGTTTACTCATTCATTCATTCACTCAGTTATATATTATTCATTAAATAGTTTTATAATGCCTATTGTGTAATAAACATCCTACTTGGGAATAGACAAAAAGAACAAAACTCTCTCTATATATTAATATCACCCTCTTTACAAATTAAAATACCCTCTCAATCATCCAAAATGGGAATCTCTTGGTTATCGTTGGCTCCCAGGCAGTTCTAATGTTCCCACATCTGCCCTGTCCTTGCCTTTTCTTATTTAGGGTCCAAGTTCATTTGTTACCGCTCCCATTTCAGTCCATCTTACATACAGCCAGGTTGGTTTTCTAAAATTTCAAATCTGATCATACTGCTATCATGATCTAGAATCTTCCATGACTTGCCACTACCTAGGAAATTCAGTGCAAACTTCTCAAGTCCCTTTCAACATGACCCCAACCGTCCTATGCTGCCCATCTCCCACTATCCCCTCCACACGCTTAATTCTCCACACCAGCAATTGGGACTATCTCATACACCTACGACCACGTCTTCCCCTCTTGCCTGTCGCAGACATCGGTAATTGATCACAGCACTCCTTCCTGCTATGCTCAGTTGTGGGCTCAGAATTCTTCCTTCATCAAGTTCCAATGAGTCAGAGCCAGGACTCCAGATGAGCCTTATTTGGCCATCCCTCCTCTAGTCATCTCTTCCAAAAAAGAAACAGGACCTAACGCAGGTTCAGACTATTCAATTGTTGATGTTAGTTGTCAAAAAAAAAAAAAAAAAAAGTCATGGTAATTAACTTTTTTTCAAACACAAACAATCCCTAGCAAACAAAGACATTGCCTTCCAGACACTTAGAAAAATAATAATATTATTGAAGGAATTTTAAAAGAGTGAGTCAACTGTAGGCTGCACAGGTGTGTAAGGACAACTACCACAGCCCAAGTCAAAATTACTTCTGTACATTCATCAGAACCCAGGGCTCCAAACATCACATAGGACAACTCAGAAGAAAATTAGATAATCCTTATACTACACAATAGAACCCATCTGATTCCAGCCCGAATGAGAAGTCGATGGCAGTGATGGGGTTTCTCTTGCCAATTCTAGCCAGCCCTGTTCACTACCACTGAGACTGCTGTGAGCTCTACGACACTGGACATGAATTGCCTGGCAGATTCAATCATGACAGGTTAGGGGACGGGGCAGGAACTGTCATATTCTTTTAAAACTTTCAAAACTCAAGGAAGAAGTGGGCATGACCTTAGAATTGAGCAGCTACCTCTAGACATGGTTCACTTGCAATTTTTTCGTCTTTTCTCAAGTCTCAAAATTTCACCTCTGACAAGAATTGGATGGAGTGAGATCTACACATATATATAAATTTAAAATTTATCTTTTCTTAAAGAATATATCATTCACCTTAAGATAATGAAGAATTATGTCTTATACTTCTTCTGTATGTACTATAAATATTAATACTTAAAAGGGGATATATGAATGCTTAAATATTAGGAAAGTTTCAGAATTTCCCAGGATGATAGCAGTTCACGGAATAGCCGGGTGGCAGCTTTCAGAGCTGTGAAGAACTTCCCGTGAGGAGTCTTGCCTGTGTGTGGGGCACGTGCGTGTTTGGTAAAGAGCATAGAAAATGACAACAGAAGTGACTTGGACAGAGACAGTTAAAGTACAGCCTCTTGAGGGGCCCGTAAGGTGGTTCTTAGCTTTACCTCTTGAAGAACTAATGTTTTTGTTCATGTCACTTGCTTTTTCTCAGATGAATACTATATTGGGTTAATATATATATTTCATATATATTAAAAATTATTTCCTCATTGGTATTTTATCAAAACCAGCCCCAGTCTCTCCATGGGTTCACTTTGTTCAACCAAACTGTATTTCCCTCAAGGCCTTGATCCGGGCATCTTGGGAACCGTGAGACTTAATGGTAAGGTCCATAAAAAGTCGAAAATTTAGGAATCTCTCTTAGATAAAGAGCTGAGAAATCAGCATCCTCCCTAGGTTCTTTCCCTGTCTTTCCTTACCTACCACCCCCTCAAACTATTTCTAGGAATAGATATCTTTCTAAGAGTTCAAATGGAACCAAATTACCAAGACTATGCTATTTCCTGATAAATCACTGGTCACAGCTTTGTGCTTTTCCCTGAGATGGTTCATTCTATAGTGTTGCTATAGGAGCATTTTATAATCAAACCCTTAAATAAATACATTGTGATGAAGTCAGGCAGCTTGTTGAGAGCCCTGACATATATATGATTTTCCAAAGAGTGGAATAATTTGCGTTATTAGGTTTGCAAGGAAATCTGCTTCTCATCTTCTATTTTTTCGGTGACAAGTTGCTTCAGGCTGATCTACCCAGTTGGGATAAATGGGACGTGCCTAATGCTTCCTACAGATTCAATTTAGGGCAGAGAATGGGAAGTTCTAAAGAGGATTTGTTCACAAAGAGATCTGGAGCAGTAAGAGAAACAAGCTTGGAAGACCCTAGGGGCCTTCTGAGTCCCAGAACTTATTGCTGTATTCCGTAGAGACTGTCCTTTTTAATGGACTTGGTAATGGGCTTGGTAATGAGGTAGAAATCATCATCATGGGACGATCGCGGACCCTAACCATAACTATGAGCTCAAGAAAGAATATTACTGCTTTGACCTGTCCATCAGATTCTTCTCCCAAGAAGGACATAGCTTTAGCCAAAATATCTTAATGATTTTAATCAGCCTCCCAGGTGTAACTTGACCCTTTCAGAGATGAATATCAAGATAAAGAAACTACGGCAAGAATATTTTACTTAAAAATTCTTATTGTCAGTGTGGCCATTCAGAGTAAATAACTAGACATAAATCCAGAACTCTAGACTCTAGGTAGTGAATAGACATTTCCACCATGATAGGACTGTCTCATAGCTCTAATTGTCCAATATGGTGGCCATTAGCTCCACGTGGCTATTGAGCACTTGAAATTTGGCTATTGCAACTGAGAAACCAATTTGGAATGATATTAATTTAAATGTAAATTAACACATGAGACTAATAGCTATTTATGGACATTATCACCCTAGTGCAGTGAGTAATTCTCTAATGTGTCTGCTTACTAAAATCACTTGGAGAGTTTTTTTAAAAATGCCAAAAGCTGGGTCCAATCCACAGGGATTCGAATTTAATTTGGTATGAGAAATAGCCTGAGCATCGTGACTTTTAAAAACCCTCCAGGTAATCATAATGTGCCACACATTTTGGGAACCACTGTTCTAGAAGAGACATTGCCAGAGCTGGCCGGCTAGTCCATCCATTGGCTATGGATGGATGAAAACTTCTGAATGTTATCAGTGCAATATACAGTTTGATTTGTGTCTCCAAAGCAAGCTCTTTTCAGACAACATGTTTTAGATACCTACTATGTGACAGACACTCTGTTGGATCTATTTTAACAGTACCCTTAATGTGCTCTAAAATATCCATTATACGGGGTTACATTCTTGTAAGCTGCTATCAATGTCAAAAGTAAATGGCAAAGTCAAGCCAAGAGACCTTTACTGAATTCAGAGTCTGAATATACAAGTAAGTCATATATAGTCAAAGGATGTGGAGTTGCCCCCCAAAACCACCCAAGGCACAGAAAAGAAGAAGCACATCTTTGGCACAGGGCCCTCACAGGTCACCCACTGGCTTCTATCCAAGGCAAAGCAAAATGTCTAGAAAACTAGTTGGATCATAGGTAAAAGTTCCTAAATGGAAAATCGGATTATCAAATGAATACTAGGTTGCCCTTCACTTGTGTGCCCAAAGAAATCACACATGCAGTTTGGTGTCCGGTACATTCTGTCACAGGGATCATGGCAAGGGGAAAGGAGGCTGAAGCCCAGTCTACCATCATTAGATTCTTTAATGGGACTTCCCAAGTCTGACTCTTCTTCCTGCATCAGAATCTTATAATGGCTTTAATTCTTTAATTGGCTCACTTTCTTTGTGAATTTTCTCCCTGCTCTTATAAAGTAGAACACAAGCTTTCTGAAATGCTTGAATTCACACTTTTTTTTTCCACTCCTGGCCAAGCAACTCCTTGTGCAGGCAACTGGTTCCTCAGCATGAAAAGACTCATTCCAGGAACTGACCTTTGGACAGCACTCCTAGCCGAAGGGAAAGACTCAGGACCTCTGGGGAAAAGAAATGCAGTGAGAGAAACCACTCCAGAGCTGCCGAACCGCCCTCTCCAGGCACTAGCTGCATCTCTTCCTAGCCTCACGTTTTTCTGTTGAGTATCTTTGATCTTCTATACAAGGTGCTGAAGTCTTCAGGGAACTTCTGTTTTATCTGTGTGGCCAAAAGTAAAAGCTAAATGCTCCATACAAAGAATGATAAACAACTACCTGATTCTTCCTATGCTTAGGAAAGAAATCCTCTATTAAATCTTCAGTTCTTATTGCATTATATTAAATCCCACTTGGAGAGACTATTTCACATACCTTAACCTGATATGTTCAAAACATTGGCTAAAAAGCCTGCTTTATGAGAAGCCCCTAGGAGCTTTAGAAAAACCCAATTTGTGTTTGCTGTGGATCAAAATGCTGACAGTTTTAATCAATCAATAATAAATATGTGCTGTCTTTTCATATTAGGCACTCAAGACACTTGCCTGTTTAAAAATATACCTTTTATTATTAAAGGAATACATGTTCATTTTTTTAAAATTAGAAAATACGATTAAATCAAAAAGTTGATCCAAATATCACCATTTAGAGATAACTTCTGTTAACAATTGTATGTATGTTCTGCCCTTATTTTTGCATTTAATAACCCTGGAGAGGCTAAGTTAAATGACAGAGAAGCCCAGCTCTTCCACGGCCAGGCGAGGTTTGCAGGCAACGCACACTACGGCACTGGCGGTGGGAAAACACAGGCGACTCCACATTCTTCTGACTTTTCTAAACTCCCACCTCCGCTTCATGCACCTACTCAATAATCAATTAGTAAACAGTTCTTGAACATCTTTCTGAGCTGTGCTATAATAATGCTAAAATATTCATTCACTTTTCTGCCTCTAAGAAACCTACAATTTAGTTAGATGTATTAGTTTCCTAGGGCTGAAGTAACGAACTGGGTGGCTTAAACCAACAGAGATTTATTGCCTCAAAATTCTAGAGGCCAGAAGTCCAAGATCAAAATGCGGACAGGCCCATCCTCCCCTGAAACCCATAAGGGAGAATCTTTCCTTGTCTCCTCCCAGTTTCTGGTGGTTGCCGGCAATCCTTGGCATTCCTTGGCTTGTAGCTACATCATTTCAACCTCAGCCTTTAACATTATGTGGCTTCTTCCCGATTGCTTGTGTCTTCCTGTGGCATTTTCCTTTTCTTATAAAAAACACCAGTCAGACAGGATCAGGGCCCACCATAATGACCTCATCTTCACTTGATCATAACTGCAAAGATCCTATTTCCAAATAAAGTCACATTCACAAGTACCAGGAATTAGAATTTCAATGTATCTTTTGTGAAGGAGCAATTCCATCCATAACATTGAAGAAGTAAAAAGTAAACCCATATGATCCAATGAGAGAATAATAAAAGATCTGTATAATTAAGTTTTCAGATATATGACCCAAACTACCAGTGCTATGGAAATTCACAGAATTATTCTAAAGGACAACATAGTTTGGGAAGAGTTTATGGATTTCATTGCACTTAAGTGGGTCTCAGTGGAAGACATTGACGAGAGATGTTATGACTGAATTTTTTCCCAAAAAAGTTTATATATTGGAGACCTAACCCCCAATGTGATGATATTAGGAGGTGGGGCCTTTGGAAAGCAATTAGTTCATGAATGCAATGAGTGCCCTTATGACAATATACACAAGAGCAATGACAAGGTGGCCGTATGCAAATCAGGAAGGAGGCCCTCACCAGAACTGAATCGTCCAGCACCTTGGTCTTGGACTCCCCAGGCCTTCAAACGTGTGGGAAGTAATCATCTGTTGTTTGTGCCACCGAGTCTATGGTCATTTGTTGTAGCAGCCCAAGCTGACTGAGACAGGGAAGAAAAGGAAATTCCGGGGGAAAAGATAAAATTTAAACTCTTTTTCATAATAACCGTGGTACTTTTTCATCTGCCTCCCAGCTTCCTCTGTGGTCTCATGCCCAAGGAGACTTTCTCATGATGTTAACAACACAGGTGTCTCCCTAACATCTTCTTCTTCTGCACTCCGCTCTGACTGGAATGTCTCCTCTTGTCCCCACCAATACCACCACGGCCACAGACCAATTTCTTATTTGTCCTCCAACAAACTCAATCCTGATAGCACTAACTCCAGGAATTCTGTACCTTCCAAGAGAATTAGTCACCAGGCACTTCGTGTCACCACTACGCCTTGCAGATATTGACAATTGACCTGGGGTACCTTGAGGACAATGACAGTGACATGAGGTGCTCCATATTCCCAGCACATAGCCCAGAGCCTGGCACTCTTAAAGTTTACCAAAATGTAGCTGAACTGAATTGCTTGAGAAAAGGAAATGGGGAAACGAACCTAATTGGGACCCAGCAATGGGACAGGATCCCAAGATGGGTTGTGGCCAAGCTGTAGTGCAAAGAAGTGATTCGTCAGAGAGGAGGGGGCGAAACACACCATGCAGAGTCACTGAGTGAGTAAAGACCCTGACTTGGGAAAACACAAAAGAGTCAATATGAGAGCACTAGATTCAAAAGGCTTCTGATGTTCCCCAGTTTGCAAGGCCTCCTGGCACCGAGGACTACAGAAGGCTTTCAAGCAGGGAAATACAGATTTTAATATGAGAGACACAGCCCGGCAGCGTCTTGCACAGAAGATGGCAAGGAGGGAGTCGAGGCCAACGGGGATACGCTAAGTAAACCCTAGAGACACCGGCAATGTGGAGGAGGGAAGGGATGTGAACCAGTGGATGGGGAGGAGGTAAAATCAACAGGGTTGCAATGTTGGGAGAGAAAAACTTGAGATTTTGCACTTGGGTGATGGGTGACAAAATTGCCGTTCATTAAACGGAGACTATAGGAAGAGCGGAAGGTGTGGGGGTTGCCACAAGTTCGGGTTGGCACTGTGTGCTTTGAACTCCCATGGGACGTCGAGGTTTTATAAAGTTAACAACTTGGTTATGGTTTTTAGGGTTTGTGTTTCTGGTTTTTTTTTTTTTTTTTTTTAGTAACAACTATAATTAGAATTTTGTTTGAAATCAAGTTCTGACTCTTTAGATGTGTGCCATGGGTTTTCATGACGTCACAACTTAAAAAGGTACATAACTGTCATCGAGGGTGAGCCCAGCTCATCACTACTCAGTTTCTTCACAAATCCAGTTGTGAACTGGAAAGAAATGAAAACCACAAAGCTAACTGACAGTGACAGCTCACCTCTTAAAGAACACAATTTAAATATAGACATTTCATTTTCACTGTTGCACAAGATGAAAGGGAATCCACGGCCCCTGGGTGCATGATAATCTTCACTTTTCTTTCTGAGCACAGTGAGCTACACAGCCACCTGTCCCAACTGCCAAGAGTAAGTTGTCCCATAAAACTTAATCAAGAATCTCACTGTGTCATGCTAAGGAGAGAAAGTTGACCTTTACAATCTGACACATAAATAGGACATTGATAATGACCATCTGCAGTTTGGAGGGGGGCCGGGGGAGGGGGATACATAGACTTCAAATCATGGCCCTGACAATTACTAGCTGTTTTATTCCTCTGTAAAATAGGATAATCATAGAACCTACATCTAAGGGTCGTAGTGAAGATTTAGACTGTTAATACAGGTGAAGTGCTTAGAATAGTGTCTGGCTTAGAATAAGCACTCAATCAATGGTATATACTTATTCAGTAAAAATGATTCTGATGTTTCCCATCTGTTTATGCCAGAAGCTTCCAAGCAGCAGGGACTAAAATTGGGCAGAAAATATCCTGTGGTTTTCTAGTGTCCAGTCTCTCCAGATGCCCCTTGTGCCATCATACCCCAAAGGACAATGAGGGAGAGATGAGGACACAGAGGACCCCTCCAGGCCTTGCCACTGGGGGCTCTAGCAGGCACCTGTTGTGTCCCTACTTGTGAGCCACCTGGAAGGATGCCTTGTAGTTCTCCAGATTCCCCCATGCTTATCCATCAGTCCATGTGATCTAGATCACTCTTTCTCTTTCTGGAATGTCCTTCACCCCTCCTCTCCTTTACCTTATCAATATCTATTCAGAACATCAGAATACCAGTATTTAAAAGCTATAAAGTAATGTGCTTCTTACTAGGTGTGTGACCTTGGCCACATTAGCTAATCTCTCCAAGCCTTAATTCTTTATCTATGATACAGGGACAATAAAGTACCAACCTCATAAAACCACTAAGAGAATTGCACGAAATAAGATACATGAGGTTCTTAGCCCAGGGGCGGCACATTGCATGTGTTCCTCTTCAGATCTGGTTTCATCATTGCTGCAAAGCTCCCCCTGACAATCCAAGAAGGGCCAAGCCCAACCTCTCTCTTCTCCTTCCTGTCCCGCACACACTGTGCTGACAGCAGGCAGAGCACCAGCCTGGAACCCGTCACTTAGGGGTCTGTCTCCTCTGCTGGAGACACCTTCAGCAGTGCAGGAACCACTCCTGGTACATCTGGAGTCCTCAGGACCCGGAGCAGCCCAGAGCTACACAGTGGGCACTCGTCACATGTCTGTTGAACAAATGAAGGAATCTTATCTAAAGGGTCAAAAGAAAAATTAATTAACATAATCTTATCCTGCCACTCAAAAGGATTTGATCATAGTTGAGTCTGTTACATTATAAATCTATTTATGTCAGTAGAGGGAATATGAATGTTTACATTCGTGCACTCCTGTTGACAGCAGCGTTAGCCACGCTAGCCAAAAAGTGGAAGCAACCCAACCAAGCCCAATGACAGATGAATGGATAAAGAAAGTGTGGTACATACATACAATGGAATATTGCTTAGCCTCAGGAAAGAGGGGGTTTTGACACAGGTTACAATGTGGATGAACGTTGAGGACAGCATGCTGAGTGAAGTAAGCTGACACAAGAAGACAAATACTGTACAATTCCACTTATATGAGTTTCCTGGAGTCAAATGCATAGAGACAGAAAGTAGAATGGTGATTATGAGGGCCTGGGTGGAGGGGAAACAAATATAAGGAGTGGGAATAAGGCCTTAAAATGTGCTTAGATGCTAAAATGTATCTCTGGAAGAAAATAGCTGGGAATTCCCCAAATTGGTGAAATAGTATGAAGCCGACTTTCTAAATTAGAAGAGCATTTTTTTCTTTGATGATAGCAGTTTTGCTATGTGCACACATCAAACACGGAACCTGAATTCATTCTGATTTCTCTATCTGTACCTAGACGGTCAGCTTCCAGAGGAAGCATTTCTTGCGGTTGGTCCACTGCTCTAGTCCAAGCACCTAAAACGGTGCCTGGCACAAGGCACCGAGCCAGTCACTGTGTTGAATGAATGAATGCTTAAATATCCTCTCTGCTGTGTTTCAAAAATACTCTAACACAGAGTGTGCATGTTCCCTTCACAGTTTGATTCACATCTAAAAATGTTCATCTGAAATAGTCTTTTCCAAAGTCCTGTACATCTTGTTTCAGGCAAAACTCTAAATCTAATAATACTCAATTATCAAGCTTCAGTTACCAAAATACCTGCCACTTCCTGGCTCTAATTTTGTTTCAATTCTATAAGAAGACCACTCAATCGAAGAAGAAAGTATTTTTATCTCCATGCTAATTTGGTAAATCGTTTTTTCCCCCCAGAAGAGTCAAGCTCTGCTGGGTAGAAGCCAGATACGTGGCAGAGAACAAGCCACTGAGCATGGAGTGAAGCCCACCAGACTCACTGTAGCAGAGGACAGGCCAATGGTGCCTTGTGAAACCCACTCACAGTGGGGCTTCCATGCAAACTGGAGAAAATAGCGTAGTAGGTGCTGGTCAGAAAGTCAAAAACACTACGTGGGTCCCTTACCTGTTCTCTAATAACAAGGCTCAGCTATAAAATGCAATCTTAAGTGAGTTTAGCTGCCTTGGTTCTTACTGGTCACTGGATCAGAGATCTCTTCTCTCATAAGTCCCTTCTCTCCATGGTCAGACTGCACTTGCCAACCCATGCTAAGGATTAAAGTTTTGGTAGGAAGGGAAACAGTCAAGAAGACTAGTTAAGAGCTTGCACCCGGGAGCCGAATTTTCTAGGTTCAAGTCTCAGCTCTGCTGCCTGTGTGACCTTGGGCAAGTACAATAATCAACAACTGTGGGCCTCAGTTCTCTCATCTATAAAATGTGCGTAATAATAATAACCACCTCATAGCATTGATGTGAAATGCAAGGAATTGTTGTGTTAATTTGTAATGAATTGATAGACTACAAGTGTCTAGGCTAGACTCATCACGATGGTATAGCGCAAAATACACTGTGTTGTAATTTCACATATATGTTTCATGTGTCTTGTTTCATGTAATGTATTCAATTTGTGAAAGACTTGCCCTCATGATTACAAAGCTGTAACATGCCTTCCCAATAAAGAATAAAATCAAGTGCATCCATGAGAGCATAATATATAAGAGAAGCAAATTTTTAAAATAAAAATCTGATAAACATAGACCCTTCCCTGTGGCCCTTGCACCTGGGGACGACTGCTTCACTGAGCGCCGGTGTCAATCCGGCAATGCTGGTGACGCACTGCAGTTTTTCAACTCGGGCCAGAGGACAATTGTGGTGAACCTATGCTGAGAAGTCTCCGCCAGAGGTTTTCAAGGTGAGAGGTACTGTCACGCCACAGCATCTCTCATCTCACGAGCACCCCCCAAGGGAAGAACTCGGATTATTGCACAGCGATTTCTCAGATCAGCCCGACCTTAACATAGCATCATAACTTGGGTACAAGCCAAGGACTTTATAATCATCTTTTATTCTTCTGTTTACGCGTCTGGGGTCCAGTCGAGCCGTCTTACAAATTGATTCCAACTTCCAGTGATGATAATGGACTTGCCCTTCTCACCCGCCAAGCTCCACATTCCTTTCAGCACGTGTAGGAGGCCGAACATTCTCTCGTTTGCTCTGTGTGTCTGCCCACCTTTCCATCTACATATCTCTTTAAGATATTTCCACCAAAAACAAGAGAAATATCAAGGGATGCCATCATTTCATTAAATTTCTCACTGGCAGAAATGCCCCTGAGTGGATTTAGTATTACGACTTTGTCCAACAATTTCTCTTACTGCCTAATAATCAAATACTCATGCATCCAGAATTAGGACGTAGAATGCTAATGTAGAGTTCTAATTCTTTTAGTTCAAGTGAAAGCCACCTGATGATTTGTAATGTTGCTGTTGTTGTTTTTCCCAGTCCCCCGGTTCCTCAGGCTCAACACCTGGCCATCTTCATCCGTGCCCCAGCCCCACCCCAACACCCAGCTCCAAAGTCCTGAGCGTCCTCTTCTGCCCTATCTTCTTCATCTCCCTTCTCTTTCTTTGGCCGCCTCAGGCCCTCACGGGGATGTTCCCCAAATCTCCTTCTTGGTCTACGGGCTTCCGATCTCTGCCATCTCATCCTTCTCACCGGTCCCTGTGGGTCTTCCTGAAGCATGACTGCTTAGGTGCTGCTCTAAATCCTTCTGTGTTGCCTGCCTGGCCTTGGGAAAGAAATCTCCAAACCTCTTAGCTATAGGCTTAGTTATAGGTCTTCTGCTATATGAGGACAGCGTGGGGTCACAGCAGGCGCTTCTCTATTGACAGTCCTGAGTTTAGGTCCTGCCACTTACTAGCTGCGTGGCTTCGGGGTATTATTGATGCTTCAGGTACCTGCTAGTTTATTTATAAAATTAGAACAATCGTGGTGCTTTTCCCAAAGAGTTGCTGTGAGCATAAAATTAGATAACATGCATAAAGGATTGACTCGGGCCCTGGCAGCTCAGTAAGTGCCACCCCGTCCTGGGGCTGCCTCCCCTCCCAGCCTCGTGTCCTGCCTGGGCCCTCTCTTCCCATGCCGCCGTGTGCTGCAGCTGCAACCAACACGCGCCCATTCTGTGACGTCCCTGTGCTCTCCCTCTTCCATGGCTTTGCTCATGTCATGTGAGCTATTTCAAATTCCTTTCCCATTTTCACTTGTCCAGACCCTGCACTGCTTCCAGACTCAGTGCACTCATCATCTCTTCCAAGCTCCCCCAGCCCTTCCAGACAGGACTCATTCCTCCCCTTTCTTGTGCCCCTGTGACACTTGGCTTATACTTCCATGATCACATTCAGTGCATTCTACATGGGACTGTCAATATTTGGTGACCAATCTACCACCCCCAGTAGACCATGCATTTGTTAAGGATTAGGGACCGTGCCTTTATCACATTTTACTACCCCAAAATGCCCAGGATAGGACTTTGCACGTGAGAAGTGCTTGCATTATTGAATTTGTATTTTGTTGTTTTCTTCAAGAACTTTACAGGGTGTATTAATTGTCAGGTAACAGAGATCACCTGCCTTTCTCCCACCCCTGAAACACAAACTTCTAGCTACTGAAATGCAGCTCTGCACTTAACAGGAAATCATGTGTCTGACACGCAACACCAATGCGCCACTTTAGTTCTGTTTCACTCGTTGTGTCAGAAAATCAATCAGTGACTTCAGCAAAATCTTGAGGCTTTCTTCCATCTCCAGAACCACTGTAAATAATTCATGTCTATTTTTCCACTGCCCCCTCACAAAAAAAAAAAAAAAACAACTCTTCTATTCTTAACCTAAATAACTTTCAGAATATGCATTATTGAATCTGCCTTGGATCTCTTGTTACCGTATTTTTAAAAAGTAAAGAAGCCAACCCATATCTCTGGATAAAAGCTTTTCACTTCCAAAATGAGGAAGGTTGGCTACCAGTGTAGGCCGTTGATATTCAACTCCTCAGGCGCCCAAGGATACTCTTTTTCATATTTTTATAATTTTAACTTTTGTCCTCTGTCTCAGCAAAATAACGCTGACCTAGAAAAATGGAATTTGCAAGGGTTAAAATTTGAAGATAATTCTGAAATGAGTCACCCAAACATTATTGATCTCTTGCACTTACTTCTCTAGCCTGACTACACCTTCCACTTTGCCAAGAAACAATAAATATGGTAATAGGCATGATCACAGTAGTTGTATGATTACCAATAAGAATATTGTATATTTGTAATACGTATGATGCTTCTTCACATAATTTTAAAGTATCTTTCTGCTTTTAGACTCATAGAACAACCATTCTATGCAATTAAAGCAGATACATGAACATGAGTCTTTATGCCCATGCGGGTCTGGGCTAAGCAAGGGGGAAGGAACAGTAATGCAAACAACTGTCAAAGGAATGCCGTCCACCACTCTCAGTGGGACCAGACCAGCTTTGAGCATGGCTCTGCCCATGAGGTGTTCCCTACATCTCTTCTTCCTCTTAAAGGATGCACTCCCCTCTCTCCACATAGACGTTAATTCTTCCAGTTTCCTCCTATAGGTCTCAAAATATTAAGGTCTCAAAATACTAAAAAGGAAAATGACACAATATGTAAATGTTTTAAGGTTTTTAAACAGTTCTTCCACATCTTTCTTCTGGTACTTTGCAATCAAAAATAGTTCACATCCCATTAATTAGGCAGCTGCTAGGTGAACACAGTCTAAAAGTTGTCTCAAGGACTATTTCACTTAGTTCTCAGAACAGTGCCATTAACCGAGGAGTCATTACTATTCCCATTCTGTAATGCAGGAAACTGAGAGGAAATGACCAGCCTGGGGTAAGGTACACAGCCGGGAAGCGAGGCCTCAGTTCACAGCATATCAAGTTCAAATGGGCTCATTCTGCCAGCACCACGAGTCCTAGCTTTATGCTCAGATGGAAGGACGTCCAACAATGGCAGCCTTCCTGAGGTTCGAATCCGTTAGGAGATAGACAAAAGGAATTGGGACAGATGCACGTCGAAGTGCCAGCTTAAAGCCAGGCTGCAGGATGGGGCTCAGACGTGTGGCGATGCAGGATTCCCAAAGCTGGACTCACTGGCCTGTGTCAGCACAGCTGAACCTGCTCAAACCATGCCCCACGAAGACAAGAGACAGATGTCTGCTTCCTGCAGGCACTGGCCCCAGGGGAGGGAAGAAGGAGGCGGCTGAGTTCCCCAGGCTGCCACTTCCTTCTCCCGTACTCCCCAACTGACCACGCGAAGGGCAGAGAGGCCAAAGTGACAGTCCCCTGCACTCTGTGTGGCAGGAAACAGCTTCTGAATGGGGAACAAATGCTGCTCCCCTGAAATTTCCTATAAGGACTTTCATATTTTGGGTACAGTACGTGTTGAAATATACATGGTGACTTCCTGGCAGGTACAATACCACCCTCATCCCAGAATTGTCACACAAATCCCTACAGAAGCCAAGATGTCAGGAGGTTTTTGTTTCCAACACTCCACTGACTCGGGGCATGACCTTGGGCAAGGCACTTAACTAATCTGTGTCTTAATGTCCCCATTAATAAAGTCTGTGTTGTTGATGGGAATCCTCCCTATGTGTAATTCTTCTGTCTCGGACATCAGTGAATGGACCTTGCAGACTCAGCTACTAGGAGAGCCTGCCTGCCAGGAGAAAACCACTCCCGGCACAGAGCTGGTATCTGCCTTCTTCCCAGAATCCTTAGCAAGCTGTGTTTTGATGGAGTTCCTCCTGTTTGACACCAAGAGAGAATTCCCTCGGCATAGCCTGGGAGACTTTAATCCAGAGTATTGACCATGTTGAGTAACAGTAGGTTATTTCATGCCTCCTGAATGTTTGAAGTCTAAGCAGCTACACACACTGGAACCTATATTTTACCCCACTGACAGCCCAGGAAAGGACATATGGTTTAGATTTTTAGACAACACTCCATGTAAAAAGCCTTTCCTTTTATAGAGGCATATTTTTAGAGTCTCCTAAGCTAAACTCTGGACTGAATTTAATCCATACAGCCCTCAGTCCAATCAAGAGCCTAAGCACAACTTTGTGTCAGGGTAGTACATTGTTAACTGATATGTCAGAAAATCAATTAATTACTTTTAAGAAGCAGTTAAGAGTATCCCTATGATGCTGCCACGTGAATTATTAAAGAATACAACATAAAAGGTCCCTATGCCCATCCCAGACTGAAACCCTGTGGCATAGGCTCGTGCGAAATATACGTTCTGAATTGAACCTTCATTGAAATTAGTATAAGGCTGAAGGGGAAAAAAGCAAAGAGAAGGTGACAAGGCTTAAGACGTGTGGTGCCTGGCAGATGCAGGTCCCCAAAGATGGTGCTCCTGTCCCAGGTTTTCCAACCTATGCACATCTCTGCAGAAAATCTACTCCGTCTACACTTCTCCACTCATTTGTGGAGCTGATGGGTTTCTTCTTTTCCCTGAGCCCTGCTCGTCCCAGAGAAAGTTCAAGCAAAGCCACAGCTCCCTCCTTCTCCTGCCATTTCTAAACTAGACTAGGTCTGGTGAAGCCCCCCAGGTGGGGGCTTCTCCCCACACCCTGGTTTGCATGGACTCGGAATGTTCAGCTCCGAGCCAATCACTGTTCATCCCCACGTAGCCTATACATCATTGCTCATGTCCTACATACCTGGAAACGATTCCGAGAGTGACCTGGAGTTTCAGCTCGGCATCAGATGTGTGTTCCCCAAATGCAGAGAGATCCCCTCCCACCCCGACCCAGCCTGCACCACAAAGCCTAGGAAAGTGAGGGAACTGTCATCTATAGCTGTCAGAGGGGAGGAGGCCGAGGCAAGGGGACTGAGGGGACTATACGGATGAGTCTTCCTTGTGTTTCTTTGGCTTTGATTTGACCGGGAATGTTTACTTTACCATCCAAATGAGAAAAACCATCTATTTGCATAACCAAAGCATGGGCAGCAATGTGTTAGGAAGAGGGCTCTCGTCTTGCTGGCCAGTGTGGTTATCACTGTGTCTGAAACTCAGATGCAGTCTGAGGCAGTTTCTTAGGTTGTTGACTGCATCGACCTCCAAAGCCCTCCAGGCACCAAGAGGGTCCCAAAACAGAGAGGAAGAGTAAAGTTTTCCTGGGTTCTAGCTTTACCGTGACCCAGTGATAACGCAGCAAGTAGCAAAAGGGAAATTTTTTTTCACCACTCAATGCCTAGGTGTAGTTATGCCCTTTCTTGGAGATCTGAGCTGCCTCACGGCACCAACAGGTGGAGGAGGTGGCAGATGGAGTTCATTGTCATTGGTTCACTCATTCATTCATTCATTCATTCACCTTTCTTGATGCTGGGCAGGGAGCAGGACAAAAGCCTCCCCCCTCTACGTCCACCCCACCTGTCACTTGGAGGATGGAGGCAGAGAACAAAAAAGTAAACACAGAAATTAAATAAGACAAAAGCAATGGTCAAAATACATCAGTGTGTGTGACGTGACGCCAGGGACGGCACAGGGGCAGGGAGTGGGGCTACTTTAGACATTACTTTAACAGATGACATTACAGCCATGGGGGCGGGGTAGTCCAGGTAGAGGAAAGCATGTGAAAATGTCCTGAGGCAGGAAAGGCTGAGCATGTCTGAAGGCCAGACAGAGGCCATGGCAGAGCAAGCTGAGGGACCCAGGTGCTCCCCGCTCAAGGAGATGGGCTGTTTATCCAGGGCCCGGAATCCTGAGTGCCCTGGAAAGCCCTCAGAGAAGGCTTAGGTGGAGGAGAAACATGATCCAATTTCCCTTGCTCTCTAGCTACTTGACTGCGACAGGGCCAGAGCAGAACTAGAATGGCCAGGGGCCACTGCAGTACAGGGAGGAGACACCAGCCCCTCGACCAACTCCAACACTGAGCAGACCACTGGCCACTCCTCTGTCCAAGTGTGGGTTGGAACATGACAGTCAGGTACCCAACCTTGACAGATCTCCCGTCATGTCAGAACCCCCTCCCAGGGTCGCTGTATCCAAGGAGTCTGGTACTACGTTCTTCCTGTAACAGACATTGGTGGGCGCTATTGCTAATTTTGCCTTTACCCCTTGTGCTATCCCTATAAATATATTTTTGATGCTGATTTTCACCACTTTTGTTCAGCAAACATTTATTGAGCACCTACTCTTTAACCCCTGGGTCCTGTACCACAACTAGGAGCAGCTTGAAGAGCCGAAGTCAGGAAACAGCCCCTCCGCCACCCAATCAGATAGTATCTCCTCCCCAGTGGACCCCAACAAATGCCTTCTGTGCCCTCTTTGTGGGCCTTTTTCTGAAATATGATGCCATATTTAAATAAAACGCCATCATGAGCACTGGGAGTCCTGACTGGCATGCGACTGAGGAGCAAGCCCATCCCAGGCACGGTGCCCACCGGGTGAGGACTCAGGGCGGCGTCCACTCAGAGGGCAGCTTCCAGAGAGGACTCTGTCTGGCACTCAGGACAATGGCAGGGTTTCCTCCCTCGCCCTCGTGTCCAGCGCTAGTGAGGGAGAAGACAAAGGGTGAGGGCAGCCTTTGCCTCTGCATTCAGCCTTCATTATTCAGTTCTTGACTTCAGAAAGACAGTTCATGTGTTCTTGGTTCCCAGAAGCCTAAAGGAATTCTCTTCCAAAAAAAAAAAAAAACAACGTTCTGAACAGTATCTCCATCGCTGAAGATTCAATCAGGAAATTACAAAAAGGAGAAGAATAGGACCTGGGAGAGTCCTGAGCGCTCCAGTCAGTGGGGAAAAGGTGGGGACAGCAAAAGATGTGACAGCCCTTTGCTCACCTGCCAGACACTGTGGACACTGGGGAGCCGCGTGGTGACTCAGCCCCACAAATGCTGACTCTGGTTGCCCTGGGGAAGAGGATGCTGAACGTGAACATGGCCAGCGTTTCAGCTAATGATTTCAGAGCCAGTTTATGCAAATCGTGACTTTTTTTTTTTAAACTCAGTTATTTTATTTTATTTTTTTTTATTTTTTTATTTTTTTATTTTTATTTCAGCATATTATGGGGGTACAGATGATTAGGTCATGTATGATAACCTTGCCCTCCGTCCCCTCCAAGTCCGAGCTTCAAGTGTGACCATTCCCCCGGAAGTCAAGATATACACAAACAAACCTCGACTTTTTTAAAACTGGAATCTATTGGCTTGTTTCAGTGGCCAAGCTGGCCTGTGGGAGTTCCTCCCACCAGGAGACACTGCCGGGCAGCCCATCCATGGCCTGGCAGGTAAGAGAAAGAAAAAAAAGAAGGAGGAGGAGGAGGAGATAACCATGAAGACATGACGTGAACAAAGGAAATTTGGTGAGAGAATCCAGAATCCTAAAGATCAAATTTCAGTCTTGCTACTCTATACTTTGCAACAATGAAACAAGCTCATCTCCTCTCATGGAATATGGCCCTGCTGGAGCCGGAGACCCAGGGGACCTGCCCAAGGGGAGTCTGCCTGAAAAGGTCACCACCCTCCACACCTTCCCTCTAGAGAATGACAGGTCATCAAAGAGAGCACCATGTTTTTGTTTTCTGATTTTTAAGAAAAGGTGACATTGTCTCTCTAAGAGGGTGATTCTCTGTGTTTGCAGCAGCACGTGAGCTGCATTAAGAAGTTGCCTCCATACCCAGAAAAGGGAAGAGCACCACCTTCTTCAACCATCCCTATCTCCCTTCTTCCCCAGTCCTATTTTCACAGTTGCAACGTAGGATTTGATGTGAGACATGCAAAAAAGAAAAAAAAAATGAAAAGGAAGGGACGAAGTTATAAACCTATCCGATGTGCTTCAGATAGATTCCATGTGTTTTCCACATTAAGAAGATATAAGTCATACGAGCAAGCATTAATTCCTTGTGCAAGGATTGACACTCAGTCCCAGAGATGATCACCCTATCAACTGAGAGCAAAGCAGGAGTCTTATTGAGGCCCCAGCTATGGTCTGATCACAAACTGCAGAGGGGAGGGAACAGTCGGCCAGGTGTACTGTCAACACAGGGAGCTCCGTGGGTCACACCCGAAGTCAGCCCCATCCACAATGGGGTCTTTAATGCAATCCAAGACAAACTGATCCTTAGCATTTTTGCACTACCCCAGGATTCAGGTTTAATCTGTGCAAAACCAAGAGGCACAAAATATTTGTATAGGATCATCTATTGCACTCCGCCCTAAAGGTAAATAAGATTATACGTCTTACCACCCAGCACACACACACACACACACACACACACCAGCCCAAGCAGATACATTATAGCAGAAAGGTCCATGGCTCTGTTCCTGTTTCTTTAGAATTATAAGTCTTTTACACATCCTGAATCATTGGTCCCATTCTATGCATATGCGAAAGAAGTTCAAAGGGTGACTTTGACAAAGGGCGGGTTTGGAGAAGGATGATAAAGTGTGTCTGATAAAACAAACACAAAGGACTTTAGCAATAAAGACCTACAAATTGGGAAAGCAGGACTTGGGCAGCAGGGTGTGAAAGTGTGTTATCTACAGCTTCAGCTCTACGAGATAGTGGCTGAGGGCAGAAGGCTTTATCTGGCCTTCACAAGAATAGAGAGTGCACCTCCCCCAGCCCCTGTCTACAAAGCCCAGGAAACACCTTGCAGAGGAGTTGATGCAATATTTGCTATCCCAGCTCTCAGTGACAGTTAAAATAGTGTTACAACATAAAATTGAGCAACGACCTTGCTGTATCATCCAAGACTATGTTTTATAGCACTTTTCCCCCCGGAGAGACAAATAAGACATTTTGGGTGACATTTTTTGGTTCTCCCCTTACTTTCAGTTTAGACCATTAAAGGGAGGAAACATTCCTTTCCAATACAGTTTAAAAATGCCTTTCCGATTGACATTTCAGGCAGGAGATTAGTTAGTATTTACTCTTTGCATCTTATTGCATTATTTCTGGAGAATTTGAAAGAGTTCTTGGTATCTCCTCTTGAAGATGTGTTATTCCTCAGTTTCTGTGACTTCTCTGGGGCTGAAGCTTAATTTATGTGATTGCAATCAGGAAACCACTTTGAAAGGGAAGAAATCAATTTAGCTTTTTATGAGTTGTAAATTTTCTATAAATAAAACTTCACAAGACCCTCCATTTTTTTTTAAGAAGTAGCAAAACGGCTGTTGGAGAAGTAGCCGGCTAGGGGGGGCAGAACGCTAATTTGTGTAGGTCAGGGGGTCCCAGATTGGCCACTTTAAGGAGCTTGGAAAAGCCACTCATTTTTTAGAGCCTTCTTTTCCCTCGATAAAATAAATGGCTTATGTGAAGTGTTTCCTAAGAATCTTTTCACCTCAAAAAGAAAATGATTCCATGCTATTCCGCAGGAGGATGGACCTTCAAAACAGCTTCACCCCGATTTATTTCATAATAATCCTTCACTTTTGATGACCGTGTTTAGCTTTTCAAAGTGCTTCCACAGTAAGGATTTCGCATGGTCTTCTTGATAACTTATTTAAACTGGCATGGTTTTAGATTTGGCAAAGGAGGAAACTGAGGCACAGAAAGGTTAGGAGACTTGTGGAGAAACACAGAGAGCCATACACCAAGGCAAGTAACAAAATGAGCACTGAGAAAAAAAAGACATTTTAAGCCAGAGACTTTCAAACTTTTTTGACTTGTAAGCAACAGTAAGAAGGAAATTATATGCCGTGACTCAAGGGGTTAATATGGCAATCAAAAAAGATCTTCAAGAAGCAGGACTTGCCCTTAATGCTTGTGAAGAATTCTATTTTCCAGTTACTGTTTCCAGAGTACTGTTCTATTTCTTCTTCTTCCCTTTCTTTTATCATCATTATTATTATTAATTAACAACCAATTAATGGATCACAACCTCTGGTTTAGAAGTCACTGTTTAAACACTTTTCACGGGGCAGCACGCCTCTGTGTTTTGCTAAGCTGGAAGTAGAGACCTACTTCTCCATGCCCCTTACCTGCAGACGAATGTTGAGTGGGCTTCTTCTGTCCTGGTTGTCCTTCTCTGCCAAGAGCCCCCCAAGGCTAGAGGGAAGTGCTGTTCTTAAAGTCAAGTTTTTCACTAAAGGGGGCACATGACCTTCCTGGCTGGCTTTGAATACACCATCCTGTCCTAATAAATAATGAATGCTAATGACAATATCAAGACACCTATTTGCATTGTACTCCCACTAAAGTCAGAAGGAGAATTGGGGCTGCTCCCTTAAAAGGGCATATGCCTCTCTAAATAAAGAGCTTTAATGCATTTTATATTTAAACCAGAAGGCCATGGGCTCAAACCCAAATTGAGATGGGCTCTGCTCCTTAAGTACCATCCTGGAAAAGTCATTGAAATATTTAACCATCTATCTGGGTTCTGTGTTCCTAAAGCAACTCACTTCCTTGTACTATACTCCAGAGTGGGCCTGCTTGCAAATCCTCTTTCACTGAGGAGGGGCTGCCCTTCAGAAGCAAAAGCAGGCCTTTCGGAAAGTCATCGTCTGTGAAACTTCTTCAATAGGTATATGAAGAACAGAATTGTTTTTTAAAATGCATGCCATTCAAAGATTGTCTACTCTGTGCACCGATGGAGTCAAATTTTAACTTTCACTATTCTGTCTCTGTGTGGCCTTGGGGAAGTTGTTTAACCTCTTTAAACCTTAGGAGATAATAGTTCCTAACTTAATGGTATTAGCAAGAGGAATAAATGAGATGATGTATGGAAAGCTTTTGCCACAATGTCTGAAGTGCAGAGTAGTTTGGTAAATGATAGAGACCACTATTATTCATCCACTAAAATTTGCCCAGGCTTCATAACCATATTAACGTAAATAAGGCTTTCACTTTTGAGAAATGAATTCCATAGCTTTCTCTGTTCTCAGAGACTAGGAATCCTTGATGGATGCCCAAAGGCAAAACAACCCCGTCTCTTGTCTTTGAACCCCCAAACTGGTTGAAACCCACATAACCAAAATCCAATGCATCCATCAGCTGCTGTTCTGTTATCTAGGCTTCTCCTAGCATGATAAGCTATTTCTTTGACTTACTAAGCCAATTGCGTATATACATATATATTAGTTTGCTTTTCAAAAAATAGAAAAGAACCATAGTTACTTCTGAAGATCCAGAAATTTGTCTCAGAGGGGAATATAGTTTTTTTCAGGAATACCAAATCCTCTTCTCTTTTGTTCATAGCAAAATAAACAGACCTGCAGCAGAGAGGAGATTCTGGTTTAATATCTTGCTATTGAGAAGTGAATTGAGATATATGTACTTTAAACTTCAACATTCCAAAATCTTAAAGATCAATAAAGAGAGGATGTTTTTTCTATAGAAGTTTTAATAATTTTTAGGTTCTGTGGGGTAGTGAGGGAGCCACTTGATAAGTTTCAGATGATCCAGCATTTTCTAGATATCTATCTATGCCTTGTTTTAAGATCCAGATATTTCAAGCTTAGGAAAAACCAAGACAATATTCTACTTCCGCTGCATCCCTTCTCTATAATATGAGGAATTAATGTGGGGGGAGGAGTTCCTTCAGTATAATTTCCTACTTTGTGTCTGAATTTCCTAATTTTACTCACAAGGATTCTAGAACACTTTAAATATACAGATGACAAGTTAACAGAATAACATTCTGACTAAAGAGGCTTTTACTGTATTACCTTAAGGCAGCATCCTGTCTCTAAGAGAATGTCTTTTGGGGAGAGTATGATTAATCAAACCTATGTTTATCATGATCAGAAAAAATATTTCATACACAAAAGTGAAAATAAAGCTTGCATGTAACTTTATTTCCTTCTCCTTCCTAGTAACAAAGGGGTTAACCTGAAGTCTAAATCCATTTCCACTCTAATTGGGAAGGATCAAGGTGGATCATTCCAGTAGCTAAATGTAAATTGCCAGCCTCTATCTACGTGCCTGAGGCAGAAAGAAAAGAAATGAATTCTCTTGTGAGGATGGTTAGTGAGGGGGAAAAAGTACCTACATCTTGCACTTCACTCCATGTCATTGTCCAATTTTCCAGTGCTAAATAATGATCTTCAGAGTAGTGCACGAAGCAAGGGACAGGGTCGTGCAGGTCTCCTAGAGGGAGTTCACCAGGCACCGTTTCTGGCACCGTCAGTCCGTCATGCAGCTAAATGAGGAGCCCGCTCCACTGGACAGCTCAGTCCCGTGTGCCAGGTGTGGTGCTTGCAGACTAAAACTGGAGCCCCCACTGGCACATTTAACAATGTTTCCTCCTTTACTCCTTAAAAGTCCACTTCATTATTTGGTGTTTTGGTGAAAGAGAAGCTGCTAAACAAAAATACTTTTTCCTTTGGAAATTATACAATGTCTGTGTTAAGGAAAAAGACTTGATCTAAAATATTTTCCTCTAAAAAGTGAGATGTTCCCTAAATCGAGGACTTGACAATTACAGACCTTCTTAAAATTAAATATGTTTTAAAAATTATTAAAATCCACATTTATATAAAGATTTGCTGCAGTCTCCTCTTGAAATTACCCAAGGGTGCTGTATTAACCAATAACGCATTTGAAATTCTCCTCAGAATGGGTATCTTCACATGCATTTAAATTAAGGTAACCAGAGAAGAAGAAAAAAATGGCAGTGTGTTACTTACAGTCACTAAGTTGGTTAGTGGTTCAGCTAGGAATGAACTAGGATTCATTTGGGGGCTCGTTTGTGGTCGTGTTTGGACAATCATCTATTCCTTTGCTCTGGCTATTTTTTTAAAGCTACCTACTCTGCAAAAATATGTGATAAAATTGTTCAAGTGTTGTTTGTATGCTTAATCATTTTTCATAATTTTTGGATGATCTCCATATATTGTTTTCATTGCACAGATAAGTATAAACCAAAAATCAACTATCAAGCAATATCTGTTTTTCAGATGTTGCTGTTTAATTTTATTAAAAATTCTTTTCACTCTATCTTTCAAAAAGAGATGAACTCTATAGAATTAGCACCATTTATTTACTCAAAAAAGCTAGCAAAATTTGCTTCATTTTTTTAGAAAATAGATTTAAATGGTAGCATTTTTCTAAGTAAATCCGAAGCAATTATGTCATAAAGTTTAAATCTGACTTAACTATTATTTGATTGAAAACTGACAATGATGTTTTATGAGAAGTCTCCACAAAAATGTTTAATATTTCATTTCAGTGTATGATGCATTATCCATAAAAATGATGTTATTTCTTGAATATCAGTTATATAATATTAATAATATAATCTGAAAATATGCAACCATTACAATGCATATTTTAGCAGTTTTATGAAATTTAGAAAATATAATTAGGTAATTAGAGAAGTGAAATGTTACTTCTATTGTTGCTGACTTTTTCTAGCTTTTTTTAATGCTGCAACATGAAATTTTAAAGCTTTTCTGGTGTATTGTAATTCCATGACCTCACAAGAAAGCAAGATATAGTGATAGTCTTAGCCCACGATTTCATATAAAAGTCTGTTTTCCAAATATGAAGATAGCAGGATTGAAATGAAAGTATTTGCCTTCTTATCTGAGTGCCTATAAAATACTCTAAGGCCAACATTTGTCAATTTATTATTTAATTGACCAATAAAAATATTTGGGCAATTCCTTCACAGATTACCTACACTTCTTATTCTTGATTCTTGAGAAGACTTCCTATGTCCATAACAGATGGGTACATTGACACCCAAAATCTAGCTCAGGCTTCTATGCTTCCTTTCTAAGGAATTCTGCTGTATTTATGGGAAATTTCTCTATAGTCTATATGGGATCATAAATAGGAAAATTTTTATTTAAGTGAATAAAGCACCAGTTTCTGGTAGTAACTGTCGTAACAATACTGATGAATCTTATAGCTGTTTATTCTAAAGGAATTAGATTATGGTGTACATCTGTATTATTTTTAGGCTGTTATTTCATAATACAATACATAGTGAAATCTCATTAATTGGGTGGACATAGAAAAAACAGAATTAATGAAAAGGTTGAATTTTAACATTAGCCACTTGGCAATTCTATTTTAAAACCACAGCCTATTAAAAATAGAACTTCCAATTCTGTTTCATATTGCCTATATTTAAAAATCTCTCAGATGAGTTTCATAGGAAACTAGTTATACCGGAAAGGAAAGGGACAAGAGGCGCTTTTGTAATAGTGTTTCAGAGCTTACAGAAACCAAAGCACTGTTTTATAGGCTGAGCCATCGTGGCCGGTGAATGTTAAGTGGAAATGAACAATGCATGAGATTAACTTGTGGCTCTTTGGTGGCTGTAAAAATGCATTAGTGGTGTTGACAGTGGTTAGTAGGCCTTTGCAATTCAGTTATTGTTGCTGTGCACGTATGTTCTTCCGCCTTTGAGTCAATCAAGTGATGCTGTAATAAAAATGCTGGACTTTGCTTCAGGACAGCTCAAACGGAAAATATGAGTCGAGAAAGATGTGGTATTTAATAGTTTTCACTAATAGCAGGTTAAAAACAGGACTCACTCAAGCACTAGCAGAATACGAGCGACATTGCTACTCATGATGAATTGTGTTTTGAGTGGTCACTACAGAACTGCACTATCCAGTGTCCTAGCCACTAGCCACAAGTGACCCTTGACCACTTGCAATGTGGCTAAACCAACTTGAGATGTGCTGCAAATGTAAAAAACATACAGGATTTCAAAGACTTAGCACCAAACAAAAAAAAGAAGAAAAATATCTCATTCATAACTTTTATATCAATTCCATGTGCAAATGGCAATGTTTTTAATAGATTGGGTTAAATAAAACCTATTATTAAAATTAATTTCATCTATCTCTTTTTACTTTTTTAATGCTGCTATCAGAAAATTTTAAATTATATGTATGGCTCGAATTACATTTCTTTTTTTTGTTGTTGTTTATTTATTTATTTTTTTTATTGTTTGTTGTTTATAGGGGTACAGGTGTTTAGGTTACGTATGATGCCCTTGCCCCCCCTTCCCCCCAAGTCCCAGTCCGAATTACATTTCTATGGGATGGTGCTGCTCTGGAATAAGAAAGAATACCCACAGGGTTTAAAGGCAACTTGTCAAAATCTGATAAAAAAAAAAAAATTGGACTGGTAATATCATGATGTGAGCCGTCTTGAAAGGTGACTTATTAATAGCTGGCTGGTTATAACTGGGCACTCCAGAGGCAGACTGCATGGACTCAAAATGGGTCAATTCCTGAATCTTAGTTTTCTCACTGGCAAAGTGAACGGAAGTCATGGACCACTCACTGCTAGAGGGTTAGATGGGATAATGTATGCAAAGCACTCAGCTTGAGGCCTGACAGAAGATGCACTGGTGGCCTCTATTATCATACTTGCTAGCAATGTCATGGTGTTAGTCTGTTCTGGCTGTATAACAAATTGTCACAGAATGGGTGGCTTGAACAACAGACATTTATTTCTCACGCTTCTGGAGGCCAGAAGCGTGAGATCAGGGTGCCAGTACAGTTGGATTCCAATGAGGGCCCGCCTCCTGGCTCGCACATGATTGCCTTCTTGCTGTGTCTTCACGTGGAAGGGGGAGGGAGAAAGAGAGAGAGAAAGAAGGAAAGAAAGAGGTAGAGAGAGACAGAGATCAATCTGGTCTCTTCTTATAAGGACACCAACCCCATCAAGAGGACCCCACCCTCATGACCTCATCAAAATCTAATCACCTCCCAAATGCCTCACTCCTAATACCATCACATCGGGGATCAGGGATTCAATATAGGAATTTTAGAGGGACACATTCAGTCCATAGCATCATCTCACAAAGTCCAGTCAGAGATAGTTTTGCTATCAGTTTGCATTTTGAAATGTTGGTTGCGAAATCCTTTTAGACACTGCAGACTAGTGTGTGCTGGACATGGTTTTTGCCAAAGCCCAGGCAGTATACCAGGACCCTGACCCCTCTGAGCACAGACCACTGCCCAGCAGCAGAAGCGGCATCTCTGGGAGCTTATTGGAAATGTAGAATCGCAGGCCCCTCCCCAGACCCGCTGAGTCAGAATATGAGCCAATGAGACCCCCAGGGGCTTCTGACACACATTTGATTTGTGCAGTGCTGCCTTGGGAATTTAAAGAACACCAAAATCCAGTGGTTATGTGGTTTGTGTGGGGTCAGAGTGAATCAGAAGAGAGTAAGACAATTATATAGTGGGCTCTGAGGGGGCCCATAAAAGTCACCCTGCTCCCCAAAGATCCAGAACCAACTGTGAGATAGAGGAAGGATTCAAACAGACAGAGATCAAAATACCAGTTTTATTTCTGATAGAGCATTTGGAGAACATGGCTTAGGTACATGGCTTCCTGCACTGAGCCGAGAAATAGGGAAAACTGCTCACCAATATGCAGGCAGTGTCCCCCAAAAAACAGTAAGAGGAGGGGAAGAGCAGACTCAGCGAACTAGTTTTCCATTGCTACCAAACTAGCAAATGACCAAATTTAGCAGCTTAAATAACACCCATTTATTAGCTCATAGTTCTGTAGATCAGAGGTCCAGTTGGGCTCAACTGGATGCTCTGCTCAGGGTCTCACAAGCCAAAAATCAAGAGGTCAGCCAAGCTGAGCTGTTACTTGGAGGCTTTAGGGAGAGATCCACTTCCGAGCTCACACAGGTGGTTGGCAGAATGTAGTTCCATGCGGCTACAGGATGGTGGTCCTGTTTCCTTGCTGGCTGCCCCCCAGGGGTCACCCTCAGAGTCTCAGCACTGCTCTCTCATTCTTGCAAGTACCTGCTCCATCTTCCAGCCAACAATGCTGACTTTGCTTCTGCCCCAGCCTGAGCAAACGCTCCGTTTTTTAATGGTCGCCTGGGATTAGATTAGGCCCATCAGGATAATCTCCCCACTGGTTGACTCAAAGCCAACTGATTAGTAACCTTAATTACATAGGCAAAATCCCTTTTTTTCCATGTAACATAACCAAAGTATGATATCTCATCATATTCACAGTGTCAGGGATTAGGGTAGGAAATCTGGGGCGGGGGGTCCTTTTATGAGTCTGCCTTCTACAACTGGTTTCTGCTTCCAGAGCTACTAACCAGGTAATTCAATCTTTTGTGGTGCAGGATGAATGAGGACATAAAAAGAGGTCAAGAGTTTAACACTAAGGAATGTTGTTCCACATAGAAACCTGAAGCCCAGGAAGGAGTGGTTCCACCACCTGCCTCTTACCCACCCCACCCCCAATAAATCCAAATGGCTACAACACAAAGAGAGTTATAGTTCAAGAGTCAGGCAAGAGATGTGGAGACCATGAGGAAGCATGTGCTTGGTCCCTGAGAGGGAATTTCACCTGAAGCAGAGAGATCTGACCACCCTCCAAGATTAGGACAGGGAGGGTGGCCCTTATTCCTGCAGGACTCTCCTGAACAGCTTGCACCGAATTCAGGATGCATAGGGGAACACGGCCAGCAGAACTGTGGTATGGGAGTTTCATCAGGAAGTACTGTATAAAATTAGTGGGAACCCCTTTTTAGGAGACCTTTGCAAGAAATCTGCTGAGAGGTCATAAGAACTTCAACCAGAATGATGGCAACAGGAATAGGGAGAGTGTTAAACAAGCAAAGAAACCAGAAAGAGGAATTGGCAACAGATTGGTTGAAGTCAAAGATAAATTCATGGACCCAAGTCTGAAAACTGGGAGAATGATGTTGCAGTGGAGAAAACAAGAGAAAGAACTAGTTTGAGGTAGGAGCTGATGAGTTTGAGCTTCAGTATCACATACATTGCAAATGTCCATTTTCCCAATCTCTTCCATTTTACACACACACGCATGGACACACACAAACACCCATACACACACCTCTCAACCTCGGTCTTCCCTCCTCCTGCCACCTTGCCTGTTCCCTCCCTCCTCCAACAAGCTGCTAGCCCTCCTTCCCTGCATCCCACCCACTTCCCCACTCTCCACCCCGCTTCTGCTGCTACCGCATCTCTGAATCTCCTCTGGCAAAGGTTACCTGGCTCTCCCTTTAGACAAATCCAGAGGAATCTTTTCGGGCCTTTTCCTCATGGCTCTTCGTTGGCCTTCGGGCCGCGGCTTTCCTTCCTCTCAAAGCTCCCATCTTCCTTTCGCTTCTAAGACCCTCTTCTCTCTTCTTTCTCTTCCTAGCTCATGCTCCTTGGTTGCACCCTCTTCTCCTGCCCATCCCTGGAATGTCGGTGATCTCAGGCCCTGTGGATGCTCCCTTCTCACGGGACACAGTCTCTGTACAGTGTGACGCTCCCGCGGTTGTTCTGAGGATGTTCAACTCACTGCTCCTACAGGAGACCTCGCCCCTGAATTCCTAGCTGCCTTTCCCACTAGCACTTCAGATCTTTCCGTACATCCAAAGCGAAATCCTGATGTCTGTCTCCACACCCATCCTCTCTGGTCGTCTCTACTGTGACTAGTGGCCAGATCTGGGAGAGACTGCTCCCCCTCCTCACCCTGCCCCCTCTTCCCCCTCTGTTGCTTCTGCCTTGATTCAGATCATTGCTGTCCCTTGTCTGATGACTGCAGTGACTCCCTACCCCTCAGCCCTCCAGCTCACCTATCCACCTTTGACAGACTTGTTTTTGTAAAATATGCATTAATGATGTTACTTCCCAGTTTGCAAGGTTTGGTGTCTTCTCCTCGCCCCACCCTCACCTCCCTAAGCCCTTCCTCTGGCCCTCCTAAAAATCTACCCAGCCTCCAAGAGTCAAATCAAATATTCCCTCCACTAGGAAGGAAGTCTCTCATGAGCCCCACAGGCGGTGGCGGCCCCTCTTCTTCCTAAGTTCCCTCCCACCAGCTCCCCAGACCCTGCACATGTGTCCGTCACAGCCATGACGCTTTTTTACTCACATCTGTTTGTCCTTTGTCACCAGGCAGCCCAGCACCCTGCCTGGTACATAGGAAGCATTAGACGAATGCTGAAGGCAGGCAAATCAAATACTTCCTATCTAGAAAAGTCGTAAATATGAAACTTTGAATGAAAGGAGGTAGGAAAGGCTAGAATGCCATTCTATACATATTATGAATTTAAAAGCCTCTTGGCCTGATGAACTTTGACCTGCTCCTCAAACTCTGTGGATGACCAGAGATGACTTTAGGATTTACTCCTAAAGACGTGAGATTTGCGTGGTGAAGAATTTCAGAGATATTTTCTGATGGAGACCGTGAGATGGGGAGGATAAAAGTGAGTGACATGATCAGAGTTAATTTTTCAGAACTCTACAAAGGATACCCATAAGAATACACAGTTGTGATTAAGAAGGAGCACAGCTCACCGTGCATGTGGGCCCCTATGTAGGGGTGTGTGTGTGTGTGTGTGTGTGTGTGTGTGTGTGTGTGTAGAGGCCAAGCACAAAGTGATCTTGGTCAAGTTTCCTAAACTTCCCAAGGGTGAGGTTTCTCATCTGTAAAATGGGGGTAACTACTGGTGTTGTTGCAAGGATTAAATCAGGCAAAGCAAACAAAAGCACGTTGGTCACTGCCTGGCATTTATGGGGAGTGAGGGGTGGCGGGGGAGGGAGCGAGAGCACCAGCGCTGAAGGATGAGCCAGCCAGGTTCAGCTGTCACCGTCGTGAGCACATGCAACCTCTCCTCTCTCTCAGGACTGGTTGCACTTCAAATCTCACAGGTGCTACTTCACCGACCCACCAGCTTCCCACCCTCCACCTCCTACCCCTGCCCCAGTTTAATCTTGTTGGCTATGTTCTCAAGGCTACTGATTGAGACACAAAAAACTAAGAAGGTTTTTAATAGCTAAAGTGCATACTTTTCAAAATCCGTTCACTTTTGCCTTTGTTTTTAGGTTAAAAAAAAATCTTGACTTCTTCCTCAGAATCACTGAAATATTAGATGTGTAGATAAATCCTTGTTTTCCCACTCTGAGACTCCGATTTCTCAGCCTCAGACATGGAAAAGCTCAGGGTCCCTGGAGATGATTTCCAGGGTGTTTTGTTCCACTGGGTCTCTTCGGCATGAACTTGGCCGTCTGGTCAATCTTCCTGTGGTGGATTCCCCCCACCCCCATGCCTGTGAAAACTGAGTTTACCTAACTGCAGGATACATTTGCTATTTTTTACCTTATCATTCATAATTAGTGCAAATGATTCTTTCCTGCTCTGTTCTTTATATATATAAAAAAAATGTTTATGGAGTCATTTTATGTACTTATAAACCACGATCTTGTTTTTTTTTTTTTAGGATGCTCCTTCGAGACTATGCATATTTAATTCCTTTAACGTTTCATCATATGGGGCAGTCCTTCAGAACCCCTTATTATCTTAGTTGCTCTTTTTGCTTTGGCAAAAATATAAGACTAAAGAGCTGCAAATCTTGTTCTCCCGCCTATTTAAATAGCGTCTGGAAATCTAAAATAATTACCTCCTTTCTTATTTTTAAAGTTTTTTTAAAAGCCATATTATACGAATATTATGGAATGGAGTTGAAAGCTCTAGGTCTGCAACATTTGAAATGTTCAAATCCTGTCTTTGAAAAACAGTGTTTCCTCTTTGTTACTCAGTGCTGACCATTACCAATGGATAAGGCTGATGACTTTCAAATTCACAACTTTAAATGTAGATATTCAAAGGGAAGAGAAACAGCTTCACATGACTTTGCTTAATGGGTTTACCCATAGCTGTACATGCAGCAGTAGACAGTAAGTCATCTGTGTTTCAGAATTTTTGTATGATAAATTATTTCCAATAATAATTGATAGCATCTGTTATTTCAGGAATGAGTGGTTTTGATGTAAATAATCTGCCCTCTCAGCACAGAGAAGTAAAGGAAAGCAAGTAAGGGGAGAATATTTCTAAAACGTCCTATCATTAGAAGTAAACGATCATAAATGTTTTTGCATTAAGTTTGGGTTTGATTTTAATCTCACTTTGAATTCTGATTCATTCCTACATCTTTCAAATGTATGTTTGAGCTTCATTAAATAAATCACATTTGCATAACATATAGAGTTTAAAAGAGGCGATTCTATGATAGATAAAGATTCAATATTAGTTAGCAATTGGTTGAAGGTACATAAAACCATGAGCATATGTAACAGTTGATTTTTTATTTGATGATTTACTGTTTTAAATTATTTTTGTGTCAAAGCTATATGCTATAAAAATCCAGTACTAAAAAGTGTGAGAAACAATGAGCTTGCAAAAAAAATTAGGGGACAATTTGCTTTTTAAACTTGCATTTATTGCAATTAGAATGAAAATTCATCAACTATCAGTAGATTTGGTGTTTATTATCAGTATATTCATACAATTATTTTTATTTTCCTACTTTCTATTATTTCAGAATACGTACTTGGAATGAATCCTTCTAGAGACGTTCATGGTATGTTAGATTCCAAATTATATTTTTTATAAAGTATGTACATTCATATATGTATATATATGATTTTTATCTATGCATATCTCTATGTAATTTACGATACAATTTAACCAAATAATTAAGTCTTTTTTGCTGATTCAAATATACTTAAAAGCAGTTCTCCATATTGTAAACGTTACACCATATAAAATATTCCAGTGAAACCTTAAATGATACCTTCAGTTCTACAGCATTTACCACAGGTGCATTCTGCTGTTATTTAATGACTCTACACAACTCTCTAAAAAAAAAAAAAAGAAAGAAAGAAATCTAGCTTGGCTTCTTTCTGTTACCACCCAGTTTATTACCTTTGCTGTAGCAGTGGTAATGCAAAAATTTTATGAGGGCAAAATGTTTACTAAGCATCCCTAAATTTAAAAAAAAAAGATTAATTTTAAAATTTTCTCAGTTTGCTACTTATGAGGTGCACAATTGATTTATGAACTTAAAGCAAAATAATTGTACATTAACCACAGCACCTCATGGAAACAGTCCTACGGAAGAAAGATGCAGAGGAAGAACTAAGGAATCTCGTCCCCATAGTAATTAGATTTCAAAAGCGATATAATCTCAAAGCCATTTCAGAGGGAAAAATGATTAATTAAATTCCAATGTTCCAAACTGGACAGTGTGTATAACAGGCTATTTGAACATATATATTACTCTACATTGAAATTGTTCTCTATCTCTATGACATCAGGGATTGTACCAACTACAGCAATCTGGTCCAGCACTATAGCAGGATACCTTCTCTATTTTTTTCTAATGGCCATTTAAAATAGAAATAATTGTTTTAGAAATATTACATTTTTAGAAATGTAATTTTAGAAATACCACATTACTCACAAAGGCTAATTTTGATTTGAGAGAAGTGTTGAGACTCTAATCCCATCTTTATGTTTATTTTATTTTCGAGGGGGTTTTGAAAGAGCAAAAAAAATGTCAACTATTTCTTTTCTGAGACCACCTATAGTTAATATTTACCTAAAGTTATAGAAGAAAGACCTTAATGAACCGTTATTGGTTTTCCAGTGAAATTGCTATTTTTATTCCAACTAACCAAATATTACTTTTTAAATTCACTGTGGAAATTTACATTTCATTCTTAGGAGCTATTTTCAAATCCCTCCTCGCTCCCCCCCCCCCCACCACCACACACACAAAACAAATTTGGAAGAATCTGTCATGCAGCATCCGCCCAACATATCTCTTCGTTGTATTTTTTATTTTGCGTTATGACAAAAGTAAATTTTAGTATTATTCCAGGGAAGCACTGGAAGTGAACCTGGTAATGTTTCCTTTCCTTTCTCAGATAGGCAGAAGGAAAATTCTATATTCTCGCTAAAAGGAGCGCTCTCGGTGGAAAGGACTTCGTAGACAGTGTTTCTGGACTTTACAGTGTAAGCTCCTAAAAAGCCCTTCAGACTCAGGGGTTCCCTGTCCCCCTCAGCCTAGCCCCATGCTGCCTCTTGCCATTCATTTTTAGTTCCTCAAAAGGACGGGGCAGTGGTTTTTCTGTTTGTTTCTAGTTTTCAGGAGCGCACCGCGCGGCGCACTTACAACACGCGCGGGCCGGGGAGCCCAAGTGCCCGGTGGTCCGCGGTGGAGAAAAGCAGCAAACGCTTTCGTTGCTATTATCGTCGTCGGGCTTCCAGCGCATTTATCGGTTGAGACTCCTAGCTGAGCAGCACCCACGACGCTGCCTTTGGAGGCTTAACTTGGTGCATGCACTGCTGCCACTAACTTTCCTCGCCTGAAAAGGGAACTTGACTCCCTCCGGAGACGACAGCAGGAGGGTCTGACTCGCAGCCCCTCGCAGGGGGTTCAGGATTTTAGGCAAGTGGCCCGAGCCCCAAAAGAGCCTCCTTTGACCTTTCTGAGGGGCAGGTTTCCCGAGTCGGCTATCTCCCCCGAAATCAAAGCCCACTTTTGCCTCCGCCACACTCTCGTGCTCCGTCCCCGTCCCCGGGGTTCCTTGGTGGCTTAGGTAGATGCATTGGAGCCTAGGCGAAAAGGTTTCACTTGCCCGGACCTCGCCTGGACAGCAGGCAGCGTCCGAGTCCGGGCGCAAAGACACGGTGGCCCCGAGAGGGAGCGGCGGCGGGCCGGCGGGCACAGTGATCTTTGGCATCACTCAGCCAAGGTGGAAAGTGAGTTAGAGACGTCTGGGATTTTCACAACTGAAATAGGGCTTCTTAAAAAAAACCATTTTAAAGGAAAACAGAGAAGTCTTCCTCCAGAGACCTCACACCCTTTTACAGAAAGAAACCTGCAGGTGGGTGCTAGCGGTGTCCTGGGTTTGCAGGAGCGAAAGGAGCGAGGGAACCGGCCCACCTCCGGAAGGCTGGAGGGAGCCACCGAGGCCGCCGGCCAGGGCGTGCCTTTACCCCGGGCTCCTGGGAACAGCGACAGCCCTGGGCCGGCCGATGGCGGTGCCCAGGCAAAGGAGCTTTGGGAAGCGACTCCGACTCGGGCCGAGCCAAGGTTCCCAGCAAGGCCGGCCGCGCCGCTAGCTCCCGGCCTCGAGGGCGCGAAGTTGCGGCTCAAGTTGGCTCTGGAGACCGTTTCTTGTAAGGAAACTCAGGTTCTCCCCCGAGCGAACGGAGGCCGCCGAGAGGCAGGCCGGCAGAGCTCCGCACCGTCGGGGGCGTTCCGGGCGCGCTGCGCCACCGCCGGGTGCCCGGGGTGTCCAGCGAGGGCGGCTGCTGCCCCCTGGCGTCTGCCCCGAGCCGCGGCCCGCAGCGCCTCCCGACGCTCCGCACAGCTCGGCCGCCTACCGCTCCGGCCTGGGGCAAGGGAAGCGGCCCTGGCGCCCGGGAAAGGCGTCGGCGCCCGGCCCCCCACGGCCCCCTCCCCCACCAGGCCCCATTGGTGACGCCCGAGGGGAGGTCCGGCGCGGTGGCCTTCCGCACCCCAGCCGCGCACCCACGGGGAGGGAGGCGGCGGGAATGAGAGGCCCCTCGGAGCCGTAGGAGGGACCCCTGCGCCGGAGAGCAGAAGCTCAGGGGCTCCGTGAAGCAAGCGAAGAAGCCCGCGGTGGGGAGGGAGGAGGCCCCCGGGGGGGCACAGTGGCGTGGGTGAGAGGCCCCGGGGCAGGAAGGGCCGCGGAGAAGCGGCTGGGGCTCCGCGGGGGAGGGCGTAGACTCGGCGGGGAGCGAGAGAGCCCGCCGGGTGGGGTCGGGACTGGGCCGCGCGCCGGGCCGGGCCAAAGCCCTCTAAGGTCCGTGAAAATGCCCGCGGCGCCGCGAGGACGGGAGCAGCGGGAAGTTGCCGCCCGCGCGCAAAGCTGGGGTGGGTTCAGAGCCCCGGGCCGCTGGTGCGCGCGGGGGCGGGAAGGGGAACTGGGGCCGCTTCCGGGGAGCCGGAGGCTGGATGCGGGGCTGGGCGAGTGGGGGCGGCCCAGTGGCGGGCTTTCTGCCTGCGGGAAGCCGACGCTCCGAGGACCCGCAGCGAGCCGATCGCATGCTTTCAGCTTTCCCTCCAGTCGCCTGTCCTTTGGGGTCTTTTTCTTATTAGGGAACTCCTCTGCTGACCGCTGGGCACACTCTGCCAGCGAGGCCTGCCGCATAGTCAAGCCGCAGCCCAGACGCGGCGAAAAACACCAATTAAAGAAAACAAACCAAGAGACAATGCTAAAAGCACAAAAACCATGTTGTGGAGCACCATCTGGCCTTATTAAAGGAATCAGTCCCACTTCGCTGCAGCTGCCAAGCGGGCTGTGGGGCGCTCAGAGCCACTCTCCGGCCCCCTCGAGGCCATATCCCACCCCCGCCCTGGAAGCGGAGGCTTGGCTGTGGGCAGCCGCGCAGGGCCCGGGGCCGCCCGGGAGCTCGAGCCCTGGTCCCAAGAGCCCCAGCGCGACAGCCGCGTCTCCAGGGCGCGCGGGGCGCCTCCCTCCAGTCGCTCTCCGGGCCCGGCCTCTCCTGGCGCGGAGCGCAGGCCGGGTCCTCCCCCGGCCAACCAGGCCTCTTTCTCCTCCTCCTCCCGGGTCTCCGGACCGTGGCCGCCAGTGGCGCCGCTGAACACTACAACCCCGGGCCGGGCAGCAGGGTCGCGACAGGGCCCGGTCCGCACCCGGGCGGGGCCCTGAGCAAGGCTGTGCGTGTGTGCGCGTGGCCCCGCGTGGCTGCGGGAGCGCGGGCAGCGCGGAGGTGACCGCCGCGGCCGCGGATTCCCCGCCCGGGCTGCCTACAGTAGCGCGCGGCGGCGGGGGCGCGCGGGCCAATTCCAGGAGCCGGCGGCCGCGAGCCGCGCCCTGGCTGATACCGGAAAGGCCTGTGATTGGCCGGTGGCCGCCCCTATGCAAAAGAGCTGAGGGAATGGAATTCCTCGGGCCGGGTTTACAGTAAAAGCACGTTCATTTCCAGGCACTCCCATTCATAGAGCCAGCGGGCGCGGGCGGGACGGGCGCCCCGCGGCCGGACCCAGCCGGGGCACCACGCTGCCCGGCCCTGCGCCGGCAGGCACCTCTTCCCGGGGCTCCTGGAAACGCTAGAAGGAAGTCAACCTTTGCTGCTTCTCCTTGACCTGCGTTGGACCTTCCCTTTTTTTTTTTTTTTTTTTCCTCTTTCTTACTTTTGAATTAACTGGCTTCTTGGCTGGATGTTTCAACTTCTTTCCTGGCTGTGAACTTTTCCCCGATTGTTTCCTTTTACAACTGCGGGAGAAAGTGCGCTGTGGTTCGAGGCAAGCCGTGAAGTTGCGTGTGCGTGGCAGTGTGTGCGTGCGTGTGTAACCCGAGCCGCCCGGTCTGTTTCAATCTGCGCTGCCGAGCCCCCCCGCCCCAGGCCCGCTCCACCTGCTGCGGTTACGCAGTGCTCGTGGGTATTTGTGGGAGCAGCTAACCGGCGGGCGCTGGGGCGACGTTGGAGGAAGATCGTCTGGCTGCTGCCGGAGCCGGAGCCGGAGCCGGGGCTGACTCACCCAGCCGATGTAGACGGTGGCTGGCTTCCGAAGAGTGCGTGTTTGCGTGTGTGTGACTCGGCTGCGGCTCAACTCCCACCAAACCACAGGGTCAGCCACAAACTTAACCAACATCCCCAAACCCGAGTTCGCAGATGTGGAGAGCTGTACCCTGAGCATCATCAACTGGGACCTTTTTTTTTTCAAGATTAGCTGGAGATCTTTGAAAAGCTGAATTTTCTGCACTGAACATTTTGACAGAATTTATTGAGAGAACATGACAAGTACTTCTAGCCCAGCCCTGCTCCAGCTACTGAAGCTGATTTTCAAGGCTACCTAAAAAAAAAAAAAAAAAAAAAAAATCTGCAGCGAACATTAATGGATGTCTGTTGTGTTTAAATTCTCTACAGATTGTATTGTAAATATTTTATGAAGTAGAGCATATGTATATATTTATATATACGTGCACATACATTAGTAGCACGACCTTTGGAAGTCGCAGCTCTTGCTTTTGAGGACCAAAGCCAGTTTTGCATGGTAAAAGTGGTGTTGTGTATGGAAGATACTCCTGTATTTTGTGTCGTGTTGGGACTTTAAACAAAACTCACCCGCAAAAAACTGACAGGCGATTAACTACTGGAACTTCCAGATCATATATATGCTGGTTGTTTTGCTCTCCGAATAAATATTTTAGGAAGTATATGGAAATTTTGCCTCCAAGAACTTTTGTGACAGCCAAAGACTGAACTTAAACTCTCAAAGCAAGACTCGAAGAAGATAGTGTGCCTTTGGCCTTGACTTTGGATGCTGGTCGCTCACTTTTTGATGCACTAAGCGGTCGGTCGCTAGGAGCCCTGGCCTGGGTCTGAGGCCGATCGGCACGACTAGAACTTTCCCCCTCCTGGACTGTTAGTAATTTAGTCTCCCCCTCACGAGCCCCCCCGCAGTAATAAAGGCCCCTGAACTTGTATGTTGGTCTCCCGGGAGCTGCTTGCTGAAGATTCGCGCCCCTGTCGCCGTCTGGTAGGAGCTGTTTGCAGGGTCCTAACTCAATCGGCTTGTTGTGATGCGTATCCCCGTAGATGCCAGCACGAGCCGCCGCTTCACGCCGCCTTCCACCGCGCTGAGCCCAGGCAAGATGAGCGAGGCGCTGCCGCTGGGCGCCCCGGACGCCGGCGCCGCCCTGGCCGGCAAGCTGAGGAGCGGCGACCGCAGCATGGTGGAGGTGCTGGCCGACCACCCCGGCGAGCTGGTGCGCACCGACAGCCCCAACTTCCTCTGCTCCGTGCTGCCTACGCACTGGCGCTGCAACAAGACCCTGCCCATCGCTTTCAAGGTACTGGCCCGGAGGGGGCGGTGGGAGGACTGGCGGAGGCCAGCCGAAGCCCGGGGCGACCCGGAGCGCAGCGGCTGGGCGGGCGGGGCCGGCGTTGCCCCCCGGAGCCGCTAGTCCATCTTCCTGCTCTCGGGATGCGGGGGGATGCTGTGTTGCCATGGAGACCCTCGGGAGGGACCCACCTCAGCCCTCCGGGCTGCCTGCCGGGAGGGATGGACAAGTCAGGATGTCCCCAAAGACATACACTGAGGGCCAGCCTGGACTTCCCTGGCAGGGGTCTTAGCTTTGATACAAAGTAGGAAAAGTTACAACCCAGCAGAGACAAGCCGTCTGCTTCCATACAGCTGCCCTCACTTCTGGATTAACACCCAAACCATTTTGTGTCCTTCAGATGAAGGCATCAGGAAATAAAAGAGAGATACTTTTATACTTTGAGGTCAGTAAAAATAAACTTAACAAAGGAAACCGTGAGGAATTTTTTTTTTTTACCCTTTCTTTAAACGCCCTATAGGAATTAGCATGTCCAAAGTCCACGGCGGGCGGCGTAGTTAAGTTTGCAAAAGTTTTCTGAAGACTTTTGCGAGCTTCTAGCCTGCTCCTGCCAGAAGCTGCAAGTAGCGAATGCTGTTCCTTTCTCTGGAACCCTCCTGAACCTTATCACCGACTCACCTAGATTACCCCGGGGGCAGCGAAAGGTGACGAGGCTGTCTGCCGAGAGCCGGGAGGTCCGATCTGCCCGCTTTCCTGCCGGGGAGGGGGCGGCGTGTAGCGGGCGACCTCAGCTGAGCGGCTCCAAAGGTCTCCATTCCCTTTGCACCCTGATCTTCCCCTAGCTTTGAGCAGCCTTTAAAAACCTTGGCCTTCAACGGGTATATAAAAACAACCCCGGGCGTTTTTAAACAACCACCCTACTTCTCTGGCAACAAGAAGTAGGAATTTAATTTCTGCGGTGGGGATTCTGTTTTGCCTTTGGTGGGTTTTAAAAAGTGCAACTTTTTAAAAACTTTTTCAATGCGGGTCATTTCCTGTTCATTTAAAGGGCTAATGAAGGCAGACGATTCAGTCTGTAAAGATTGGCTACTCTTTAAAAAAAAGGAAATTCTAGTTAAATAATTGTCCCCTTTAAGGGGAGATTAATTTAATATAAGCTTTTTATAGTTCCAGGACTCAGCTGGGTCTTGATCTAATTACAATGAATAATGTTCGCTTAAAAAAAAAAAGGACTGTTGGAGTTATTTTTAAGTTTTATACGCTTCCCAAACTTAGATTGTGATTTTTAAAACAAAACAAAATTTGCAATTGCCTATGGTCTATAGAATTGCCTCCTTTTCCACTCAGTTTTCTGAAAGCAGCGTTTTGTTTTGTTTTATTTTTTAGTGGGGGTGGGAATGAGAAGGGGACAGCCACTTGAGTCTTTTCCTTCCCTTCCTCCATTTATGTAGATTCCATTTGGGAGCCCATTGCAATTTTAAATCATTCTAACCCTTCACACAAACAGAGGCAGCCCTGACTTCCTTGGCCCACCCTCAGGAGAGGAGACCTGGCAGGGTGGGGCCCTGAGGTCAAGTTCAGATAAGAGCAGAGGGAAGACAGCCTCATAGTCATCCAAAGGGCCACTTAAACAAACCAGGGAGCTAAGAGATTTGTGGCTTCCTTTGGGGGGCAATCAGGGTCTTTTCTGAACTCCCTCTGCCAGGGAACCTGTACCCAAATACACCGAAACACTAAGTGATTAAGAAGGAGTCTTCAGGAGTTAGAGCGATGCAAAGTCTTGAGCCACCACGTAAAAGTATTTTTTCTTTTAAAAACATGAAAAAAATCATACAAATCGCTTTTATGAGCCATCAGAGAATTCTTTTTAGCAGAAATCATAGTAACCATAGTTTCCTTTTAAAAATGACTCTTGACAATTCACTTTTTTAAAAAAAAATTAACTTGTTTTAGTGAGTGTTAGTCTGTAGGTCACTAAAATCAAGGTGTAGATCTCTTGAAGAAAGTTCAAGTGGGTCTCTTGAGAACATACGGGGGGAGGAAAGGACAGTGGAGAAATCAGACCACTTGATTAATATCTGTCACCACCCCAGTCCTCATAAGGAGAGGCCTCTTCCTCAAGGAGACCTGCTTGCTGAGTAACTGGAAGAGGAGACAAAATTTCCAGTGGGAGAGCAAACGCAAATGTTAGGGGTAAAAGCAAGCTACACTTCAAACCCTGCCTGCATCCCGGATGGATTCACTGTGTCCGTAGCCCCACTGTATTTATCCATCCACCCAACCACCTCCCAAGCAATTTCTACAGAAGCTATTACTTTAAAATTTGGGTCTTAAATAAGCCTCAGTCTCTTTAGGAAGTTCATCAGTAAAGAAGTATTATACTCCCTACGTTAAAGATGAGAAAGTGTGAAACAGAGACAAAGTGAGATAATGTTGATGAAAGGAGCAAAAGTGCTTCTGTAGGAGTCTTCTGAAATTCTGTAGGTAAATCCTCTGAACTAAAGGGAGATTTGAAGTTATGAATTTTCTTTAAAATTGACTAAAATCATCCGAATTGCTTATCTTGAACCCCAACCTGTTCTCTCCTCGCCCCTTCCTCCTGTGGAACACCTTTACTTTACTGTAGGAGACAGACATATTTTGACTACTGAGAAAATCTTAAATTTGCTATGTGTTATCCAGTATTTACAGAAGCAGCCGTGCAGAGCTGTTTGGACGACTTAGGACATATTTAGTAATACTCCAATATTACAGTTTGTTTAGGCCCTGGTACACCAGAGTCCAAAGACATAAACTCACCTTCAGCAGGGAGGTTCAGAGGCCTTGGATGCTGCTGGTAATATTCGTTTTATAAAAAAATGATAATAATAATAATGTTTCTGGTGACAAGATCCTAGCTATGCATTAAATGTCATCTCGGCTGAATTCTACGTTCCACTCCACAGCCTTCTTTGAAACACTGAAAGATTAAGGGATTCGAAGTAAATGAATTGTAACTGTAATTTCAACCTAATTAGAATTGGTTTAAAATGCCAGTTTGAACTGTGAACAGGCTAGGCAAGAAAAGTATTGGGAAGTCCATGTAGTATATAAGACAGTTGATATTTTGCCCAACTTCCTGATACTTTAAAAACATAAAAGCAAAACAAAATATGAGATATCTTTGGCCAGCAAGTCCCTTCTTGTCTGTTTGGTCTGTGTTAAAATGTAAATGTTTGTGTTCCCTTACCTATTGTTTATAGCTTTTCATCCCGGTTGCTTCTTTTTTCTGTTTGCAGTTAGATATTTTTACATTCTCTTCGCATTGCCCATCAATGACAAAATCTGGATCACATTAGCAGACATGTTAGTTTGAAATTTAAAAAATAATTTTTAACCTAGCCCAAGTATGCTTGTTAACAATTGGATAATATACATTATTAATGAAATTTCCCTAGATTTAATATTACCTCTTTCCCCACCCCCCAAAAAAAAGGAATTCCTCAGAGATCAATACCAGTCAATGACATATGAGTGCCCAAATATCTTTGATTCCTGCTGCATTTTAAAAGAGAGAGTAGTGGGAGTTAAACTCCTGATTTTTGTATTCTTAAATACCAATATCAACAACCTTTTCTTATTTAGCCACTATGATAATTTTATCCTGTGTTTGTTTCTGCTTGGTGAAGGTCTCATGAATTTGCCAAATTACTAATAAGGATAGTATTGGAAAGAAGAGAGGGGTGTAGACATGGAACACTGTGAAGGGAACAGCAGTGGGAGGAAGGTGGTTCAGAATACATTTTGGTAGTTATGAAACAAGATTTATTTACTTTAACCTTTTTACAGATTCAGTCCCAACAATGAGTTATTCAGTTTGAAAGCCACGTAGTCGGCCCCTTGTCTACTCAGTGAATGTTGAGTTAAAATAGAGAAGCCCGGGTCACCGCAGGGAGATGGGGATGAGGAAGTAGAAATATGTGCTCAAGGGGGACATTTCAACACTGTGAGCTAATCTGACAGAGGGAAGTGAAAATAGTGAAAAAAAAATGGGAAAATTTCTAAGAGACTAAAAAAGAGCAGAATAAAGCAAGCACATTTTGCAAGGATAGAAGAAATTGGTAGCATTAATCAAACAACTGATCAGGGAAGTTTATTTCAATGATGTCTTTTGAAAACAAAAGGGAATTATCCTATTACTGTTCTTAATTAAATGGCAACAAACACACTTATAAATGGGAACTAAATACCTAATTAGAGGGTGCATGGGGAATAAATAGCAGTGTCTTAACATCTCCTATATAGATACATGTCCAGCAATTGGAATGAAAGGATTAAAAAGAGAGATAAAAGGCCCAGACTTTGTCTGACAGTGCACCTTGGATAAAATAGAGGAAAACGCCTACCTACTTCCATGAGAATAGAGGATCCTGGGTGTATCTTGGGCTTGGAAGTACATTCATCTCTCATAGTGAGTTGGTGCATTTTCTCTGTCATGCTCCTAAGAACCCAAGCACTGCAGCAGTTGTAATGAACAAAAACAAAATGTAGTCATCTGGAGAACACAGGGAAAGGGTCTTGGCTAAACACACAATGAAGATGGCAACTTGGAGAAACATGACTTTCATATCATACAAGTGAGTCAGTGGCTGTCTTATTTACATATAGAAAAAGAAGACTGAAAATATAGTACTATGAAAAATAATGTAGCAATTATTAGGTAAAAATTGGGAGGCAGAGAACAGAGGAAGGAAAAATAACAGGAAATTGAGGAATGGTTTACTGTCACCAATTCAAAAATAACAAAAAATGATTATATAATTGGAATGAATAATACAAATTTCACTACTGACTGAGAAGTACCATGAAGGATGTCAGGAATGATAAGAATAAATACAGCAGGGGCATTTTGATTTGAAATTTTCTATGACTACTTTGAAAAATGGAAACAATGGAAATATAGCCAATAATAAATGTCTAGACCAAGAAAATGGTTTCTAGAATGGTCAAATGATGGCCCAGAAATGGATACTGTTGCAGAAAGCATCTTCAGGCCATGTTTTTTAGAGCATTTTACCTTGAAATTCCTTTTTTTATTACCCGAGTATCAAAAATATTTATCCACCAGTTCTCTTCAATAGCCTTAAGAGAGCTAAGTATTCGATAACATTAAAGGAATTCCTCATCAAGATCAGCTGGGTTTGCAGAAAACCTCAGTCATCTATGAGGTTAACACATATTTGGGACTCACAGATGTAAAAATGCAACCCAATTCGACCCCTTTTCTCTGAGGTCTCTTGATTTTGTAACTAGAAATAAACGAAAGGTACAATTCTGGTATTTTTTTTCTGTGCACTCTAGAATGCACTGCTAGTGAAACTCAGGATCATATAAATGAGGAGGGGATTCTCAAAGATGAACCACAGAGGGACAGTTTAACTTATTTAAGAGTCATCGGCAAAGATGGAGTTTAATTGTAGCAAATGTAAGTTTAAATACCTAAAAGTAAGGTCTGGATCCTGTTAGGCCTGTCAGGGGAGGTCTGGGCAAGTAAAAGATGGGTCAGGCTATAAACTTACAAACACAAGACATTGTTTCTCAAACGTGAGGAATTGAGAAGAGATAATTGTATTGATGAGATGGCAACTTTTCAAAGTTCTTGCTACCATTAGTCTTGTTCCAACTGTACTTTTTGACCTTTTGTGGCTTTATTAGGTGAATTTATTAAATGTTTCATTATTTGGAAATTTATATTTAATTATGCATACTGGCATAAAAAGTAAATCTTTCCATTAATAACTTTGCTGTTGTTTGCTTAAGTTATGATTGCTATTCCTTGGCAACCTAAAAAGTATCATTTAATGATACATTTAATTAAGTAACTTTTAATTTTAGAATAATTATGACACAAACACACACAAGTGTACCTGTAGCATTCCTGATGTCTTCATTTGTCCCTTGCCTGGTGTTTAGGTGGTGGCTCTTGGGGACGTTCCTGATGGCACTCTGGTCACTGTGATGGCCGGCAACGATGAGAACTATTCCGCAGAGCTGAGAAATGCTACCGCGGCCATGAAGAACCAAGTCGCAAGATTCAATGACCTCAGGTTTGTCGGTCGAAGTGGAAGAGGTATGTATCTGTCAAAACTGAACTTGAAACACATGTTCTATGGCAACAAACCCAAATTTCAAAACTTCTAGTGGTTTCTGTGATGGAGTCCATAGAAATGAAGTCTTTCTTAATGTTATTACTGCTATGCCAAGCTTTTTAAAAATACTTATTTAAAATTTAATATTTTTAGCGGAATCTAACTTTACAGTATTGCTTTGTATTACTGAATTGGTTTGAGACTGATTTGGAAGGTGCAAAACATGAATTTTGAATCTCGAAAAAAAAGTCCTTAGATTTTTATTAAAATGTAAAAATGTAAAATTTGCCAGTAGTGGAAACCAAAATTATACAACAGGGGTTCTTTCTGATGATAATCAACAATCTATCTAATGGAAACCTTTAACTTACAATCTGTGTGTTATCTGTGACAAATGACAGAGTTTCAATGATCGCTTCTAATAGTTTTTAGGGATCGCTAGTGTATGATGTTGAAACATAGTTTTAAGCATGCTTTCCTTTTTAGGATAAAGTGTGAAGATGTAGTGTTAGTAACATTGATAGCAATATGACCTCCCTGTTTTATTTCTTTTGAAGCCCCTGTTACTATTTGCGGGGAGTGGTTAGGCCTGGTTAACATTTGAGGTGCTAATAATACTAGAGACTGGATTATCATCCAAGGATCTGCTGTTGCATTAGTTTTGCTCTATGTGTAGTATTATTCTTTTTGCCTTTAACCCATTATCGAAGTATTAGAGGAAAGAACAATCTTGGCTCATTGTAATTTCCTCTGGTTTCCAATTATTTTCGGGTATCATATTTTCTCTATATTGTAAGAACCTAAGTCACATTTTATAAACAGCAACAAGTGCTAGAACTTTGATTGAAGGACACAGGACAGTTTTCTTCAATCTCATTTTCGTGTAATAATATAGCACTGAATAGTCTTATAAATAAGCTATTTTAAGTGTAATAAAACACATAATAAATACCTAAATAATAGTAATACCTCTTGTATTCAAATAAATAGAAGGTGCAACCAAAGAACATTTAAACATAAGAGTAATCATTACTCTTTATAAATGTATTTTAAAATATAAGAAAATTTCTGTTCTCGGGGAATTTGATCAGTCAGAGAAGGGAAGGAGGTAAATGCGTGTTGACTTTTTTGGCTACGGTGTTTGCTATCCTAGCTGTCTGGAGCATTTTCATAATAGCATCGTCGCTGGAGAAAATAAAAAACATATAACATGATCGAAAATATGTGCTCACAGTACTATGTTAATAATAGGGTAATGCAAAGAGAATTATATCCACTTATTGAAAGCGTGAGTGACGCTGTAAGATATAAAAGCGTAAGTCATTAAATGGGTTCACTTGTTATATTAAAAGTCCCCACCTTTCTGTAAATGGAATTCTCATTATGATTCAGAGATGTGTGTTTAGAAAACGTCTCGAAGGCTTTGGATGAGTAGCTGGCAGAGCAGGTGCGAAGCCAGTAAAAAACAGAGGCCCCGCAGCCTGGTCCATGCCCATCTGCCTGGCGAACACTCCTCGTTCAGTTCCTGTGGATTTCTACTGTTAGGAGTCGATAGCTGAGTATCATTTGGTTGCTTTTCCCGAAAAAGTATTATCAACATAATATGCATCTATGTGGGTCTATGTGTTAGGTTTTGGTTATGAAAGTTTTGAAAACTATTTAATGGTCCATGCCAGTGGCATTTCCCCTAAGAAGTTCAGCAGTGGCTTTCTGACAACACACAGTAAATCGGTGATCGTAAAGAATGAGATTTTGAAAGCAGTGTGCTTTCTTTTCTGGCGTTGAGGGCTGATCTCTCCCCTCTCATTGGCCATTTCTGTTTTGAGTGGGTGACTAATAGGTGCTTGTGTTTACTTGGGTAACAGTGAACTGTTTCCCCAAGGTGTGGATTGTTTGCGTTTGGCTGCCTGATTCGTGCCAGTATGCCCTTGAGTTTGCATAAACCCCAAAACGTAAAATAGCTGCAACCAAGGCTGGGCTGTCTTTTCATACCCTGGAATGAGAAAATTAATTGAAATGCCATAAATGGACAATATTTGTTTTGAACTGGCTCTCCTTCCCACCTGTGATAATATGTAATCGAAAACAGAGGAACCCTAATTGAATGTTCGACTCAATTATGGTTACCGGGTATATTGTTAATCTTGAGTGATTTTTTCCTTTTTTTTTTTTTTTGGTCAAAGCTACAAAACAAAATGAGCTGTCAAGAGGCCTGGTTTGACCCTGTCTCATAATTTCTCTCCATCGTCATAAAATACAATTTGATTTTGCTCTTTCAAGTGTAAGTGTCAACATCAAAGCCTGCCAGATTTTTTTTTTTTTTGCAATTTGCTTCCCATTAGGAAGAGAGCAGATGATTCTCACTAATTTTGACAATTAGTCTTAATCTTCCTATCCGAATCTTATCCTTTAAAAGTTTCATTATGTTTTATTAAATGATTTCAAGACTATCTACTGTTTCATTTTTGTTTTTGAAAATGTGCCTGAAAATATACCCTTGGCATTGACACAGCACACAGCGGCCCAAAAAGGTCCTGGCTATGGGCTCATCCACACTTCCAATGCCAACTTTGAATTCTGTCAGAATCCACTGGTCCATCCAATAGATTCTCAGAGAGGCCTGGTACTTGTTGCAAAACGAAAGGTAGAAAAGGAAGTTCTCTTTTCTTTAACCAGCTGCCAGTCGGTGGGGATCGTAAATCTTGTAGAAGTTGCCAAAGGTTGATCATGGAAGGGTTTTTCTCTGTGCTACAAAACTGATCTGTCTGGGCGCTGGCTGAAGTCCAGGCTCACAGCTCCTAACCTCAGGTTCAGCCGGCAACTGGGAAAACCTGCCCGTCCGGCTTTTAAGGGCCTTTCTGACTACACTGGCCCCTCGGCAGCCTGAACCTTCTCCCTTTTCTTCCATTCCCTCCTTTTTCTCCCTGGCAGTTTAATCTTGCTCAGGGTATATCTCACCCTTGGAATGTTTCTCCCTTTGATTCAGTATCTCCATGTAAATTGACCTCTTCTTTACAATGGAAGAGGAGATAGCAGCTCCTGGGAGATCAGACAGTCAGGGACCATCTTGGGGAAGTCAGACTGAACTCCAGAGGTTATGTGAGCACAGGCGGTTGTTCTGAACAATTCAAATGTTAACCACATGGTCTGGGACTATCTGTCACCTACAGAAAGTCGAAGTTCGGAGTCAAAGAAATTCTCTTCGGTGAGATTAATTTGCTCAGCAGTTTGCATCAGTTTAGTCTGCAGTTGGTGCAGGTGCCACTGCTATTTTTAGAATTATAAGAAAGTATATCATGGCTTCAGCTGAGAGACTTTTAAGAAATTTTAGCGGTGAAATCTGTGAGTGCTTCATCCCTGTTGGAATATTTAATCACCTGGGAAAAGAATCAATCAATCAGTGAATACAGTTATTTCATTTTAGAACCAAAGAAAAAAATCTACTAGACCCCATCACCAACCACATCATAAATGGGGCAAGATAACTCACTGCAAATTTCCTTCTTATTTTCTAAGAATATGATTTTTAGCCTTTTGGGAATATCATAGATAAGCTTTAAAATCCTTTGGAAGACTTTTCCCAAGGGGGAAAAAAATGCACATGCGGGCTTTCACACAAAATTTCATGTACAACTTCAAGTTTCCAGGCTGCTGGAGCTCTTTTGTGCACCCTCCGGGGACCCGGGGACCCACGGCCCCCAGGCCAAGAATCTGAATTTGTAATTTTGCCTTGACCATGGAGGGCCAGCCTAGGACTGTGCTGCACATTGTAGATACCTAGAAAATGAATAAATAAATGAGCAAATGAAGTAGACATTTTATTGCACCCCATGCTGTTTTGGTAACACCCGTTTTTATTATAGCCAGGACCTAGTTTGTGTTATTAGGAAAGTACATCCCATTCAAACTGCTAGTCCAAGCCTTGGGACAGCCATCAGGTGTGCACACATGTAATCACTTGTAAAGGGGAGAGGCCCATTCTGTCATCGAAAGGACAGTCTCTTCTCTAGTGTACACGTCAGCTCCTAGCTGCGCATCAGCAGTGCACATTCTACCCCAGCCCTGCGAGGCCAAGTGTTCTGTGGCCTGTCAGGATGGGGTTTCATTTCTTGGTGGCATTTGTGTTTATGTTGACCTCCCTGGCAACTTTAATCTTGCCCACTTTCAAAATAGTACCCTTTCCCAACACTTTTATAAAATGAAATTCCTTCAGCATGTTCTTGCTGTGGGTGTCTTTTCAGACATAATATTTATCCTGTCACAATCTGTGTTAGTGCATATTTGTGTAACGTTATTTCTTTAAGGCATTTTCATTCTTAAGTTATTTTACACTATGTGGGAAAGAGTATGGGGAGGTTACCTCTCAGATGAATGGAAGACTGGCGGAGATGAAAAGAAGGTACATTCAGAGAAGGACAAACTGTACTGGCATTCTAAACAAAAGACATACATCTTTCTGTCGTGGTTACTACTGAGAGATGGTCTGAATGATTCACGATATTATTCGAGGATCCAAGTCATTCTCTGTTCAATCACAGATTCATGTAACAGGGGAAGGAAAAATTTATCTGACAACCCCAAAGTTATTTCAGGGATAATGTTCACAATACAAGCTGGCAATCAGACCTCCTGGTGAGAATACAAGGAAAAGACCTGAGTTATATTAAAATCAGCTCTCCCATTTTCCCTCCTTTTTCTCTGTTGTCATTGATCTACACTTTAAAATAACATATATATACTGAAATCTGCTTTCAGATTTCAGTGTGAGCAAACATGGATGAAAAAAGACCCAGCCTCTCAGCCAGCCTAGCAACTACTTCCTTTCAATGGCAGACCAAAAGCTTGCATCCATGATCTGATGTAGAATTCATCTCCAGCGATCAGATTTCTCATTGTATTTTTCATTTGCCAATAAAAGAGCAGCAACACTTTCTTCAAGCAAGTTGCTCCCTGCCCTGCTTAAAGCCTGGGGTGGCCTGGCTATGGCAAGGACCAAAGAGAAAAGCTTTCTTGAAAACTGCTTGTGCTTGCAACAAACTGTTTCACAATTTATCCCTTCATGGTTTTCTTGCTGATTTTATGAAGTGTCAGGCATTGCTGAGGGTGTCAGACAGCTTTTTTTTTTTTAATTGAGGTTATTTGTATGAACAATATTTTACAGTTGATGGGCAGAAGCTGTGCTTTTCTCCACCCACCCTCAGCCCTTCCTTGCCAGTCAGCTTGCATTTGGTGGCGGCCGTTCTTTTGGGTCGGGACAGAAGGCTATCAATCAGAAAGTGCCTCCGAGAGAAATAATGGTTGAGTGATTTTTAGAGCTTCCTGTTCAGCAGCAGGCATTGTAGACATAAACAGTGATCCAGCCAACGGCTGCAACACTGCTCTGGTTCTAATAAATCAGTTTTGTATTTTCTTTTTGTGCTGGTTGGCGAGGTGCAGGAGAGGGTGGAGAAAACTGGTGTGTTTTCTGTTTCTGGTTGGTTGGGTTTTTTTGTTTTTTTTTTTGTTTTTAACTTTTAAGGAAAAATTACTTGTTGAAAAGGAGAGATGGTATACTGTCTGCTGACTGTTTTCTTTCTGTTGATGATTATGAAACAAGTTCAGATCAGTAAGGGGATGTTTATGACTAACTATGTACTGCCAATATGGAGAGGGTATGTGGTTTTGAATGTGTCGTATTCTTAGCCAGTGGGGCAAATGTGTGTGTGTGTGTGTGTGTGTGTGTGTGTGTGTGTGTGTGTGTGTGAGAGAGAGAGAGAGAGAGAGAGAGAGATAGAAACAGAGACAGAGAGAATGTCCATACTTCCATTGAGAGACTCCTTGGACCCCATTGTCTTTGAGGACTAAATTCATGCTAATGATACCTTCTCATCTGAAGCCCACGTAAAACAGCAGAAATTAATAAGTGAGCAGCGTGGATTTAAATGAGCTGCCTGTGAATACTTCCAAATGTGCCAGTTTTGTCAGCTCGCTGTCAGGGCATGGGGCACAAATTGCAACTCTTTAAAGTTTGTGTTTATAGACATGCATTAGTGGACTTCAGACGATGCCCACCCTCCGTCATTGGTTGTGATGTGAGTCCTGCATCCAGCCGGGGTGTGTCTCCGTCTGCTGAGAACCGCGCTACTGATGGTGCGCATTTTGCGCTGTGACGATTTGGGGCCCCAGCTTGCTGCCCAGCCTCCGTTTGCCTGTATTAGGCAGCTCATCCTAATCAGGAACTCCATTTGACGTCACCAGACTTGCTCCAGCGAGGGTGTGAGGTATTTGAGGACCCATGAATCCTAAAGTAATCCCAATGACCTCCTTCAAGAGGCTCATGGCAATTCTGCTGCTAGATTCAAAATGCGTTTCCTCCGATTTGCTCAGTGAGGAAGCATTCATTTGGGAGCCATTTAAACTGTGTTTTTCTCAGAGAAGCTGTAAGTAAATTTCCTGTTTATTTTTCAACTTAGATTAATCCCTGCTTTCACCTTGAGATTTAAGACGATCCTTAAGAACGTACACGCTGTGCAAACTGCAGAACTACCCCACCTCCCCCATCACCTGACCCAAGGAAGAGCCTGTCCGGTTAATGGGAGGGGCAGCCAGCACCCTCGGGGGTGGTGTGTGGCCTTATTGGAGTCACCTTATGCAAACAAAGGCAACTGCACAGGAATATGGATGGTTTAAGCACGGTTGGTCATCTGTGTGCTTATCAGATCTCAGCAGACCAGGCAAGGAGGGATGGGCCTGTTTGGCAATGGAAACACTCCAGTTTGCTCAAGGCATTGGTTTTGAGTCTTTACAGATTTTTTTCCTTCATTCTATTTGAAACCATTGTATGGAATATAGTCAGTATCAATCATCAATTATTGATGAGCTAGTCTAAACTCAAGTAAGACTCCCTCTGTCTCTTCAAATGGTGTCTCTCCAGTACCTACAACAAACATCCTGCTACTGGGCAGTTTCTAGTCAGTATCTTATCTGTCTATCTGCTTATTCATTTGGATGATATTCTCCCTCAGTGGTTCCCAACTGGGGGTGATTTTGACCCCCAGGGGACATTTGGCGATATCTGCAGACCTTTTTGGCTGTCGTGTGCTGGGCTAAGAGAGTGCTACTGGCATCTAGTGGGTAGAGGCCAGGGATCCACTAAACGTCCTGCTGTATACAGGACGGCCTCCCCCAGCAAGGACCCACATGTCACTCCTGCCAAGATCAGGAAACTCTGATCGAGCTCCACATACAAATCATAAGTTGTAAAATGTCTCCCTTACCCCTCTTTTTTAACACTTTCTGCCTCCCTACAAAATTTATGAAAAACTTGCCTTAAAAAATTCACATAGAATAAAAAATAAAATTCGAGAGCATCACTGAATGTTAAACATTTTTTTAAAAATGAAATCATCCCAGTGTTCTGTGTGCATAGAATTGCACTATCTCTGCATATCTGCCAACCCTGCCTGGTGTCCTGGGTCAGGTACGCGTGGTGACCACACGAGAGGCCATGGTGAGGGTGTCCTTGCAGCAGGTGCAGCTCCCCACCGCAGCCGCAGTCCGCGGGGACCGCAGAAACAATAAAACACTCTGCTAGATGCTCAGTGCTCTTTCCTGAACACTTCAGTTAAGGGGCCACGGGTCCACCGATCCAGGAATGTGAATGGATGTCAGTGGATGGTGTCCACTTGAATTAAATAAGTAATAAAAGCAAGATCCCGGTGTGTGTCACTGACAGACAACTTCCAGACACCAAAAAGGGCTCAGTCTGCATACCTGAAGTAAGAATGGAGGCAGTGCATGGGAGGAGGGGAGAAGGGACCAAGGCCCAGCTTGCCGGGCCATCTCTGAGTACAGCCCCGGGTTTGCTGCCCACAGGCTGGCTTTGCAGGTACCACAGGCAGACAGGTGGCTGGGTTCTTCCAGAGTTCTCTCCCACTTGTCCCAACATGTTATTATAGTTTTGCCATCACCCGTTTTCCATACTGAGATTCAGGGAAAGAGGATTTGAAAACAAAAGTCAGAACAAAGATTCCTCTAGGTGTTCCCACTGCATTGAAGTTGTGCCTGCTGCAGGTTGCGTTTTGTGAATAAGTTTGGCTTTGACTGCATTGTTTGTGTTTCTGTTTGCTCACTTGCTTTTGCGCTACATGGAGACCCTCACTCCTAACTTTTCTGCCCCGTGTATACATCTGCTTCCTTTAAGCTCCCCGCAGTAGAGCAACAGCTCCCAGATCTGACATAGATCAGTTGTGTGGCAAATAATCTGTGACCAGTAAGAGTTAACTGTGCAAACGGGAGTTCATGGACGGTGCCGGAGCTGGGACTGCACGGAGCCCACGCATTGCAGGTGGTGTGCTCGGGATGAAGGTCACTGGGGAAGAAGCTCAGGCGTGACTGTGGCATGCAAGGGGACACATTGCAGTGGGACCTGAGACCCAAGCACCCTGGAAAAGAAATGGAGACGTGCCCAGAAGCCCCCAGGTGGTAGACTAGCAAGAATTCTCTAATAACAAAAGATCCAGCACTTAGCTAGAAGAGCTCCGTGCTGTACCATCAGTGACTAGATGGCAGTGCCTGACACATGGTGGGCATTCATTAAGTGTCTGCAGAGGAACGTCTATTCCTGGACTGTCTTTACTCTAGGCAGTGGAGCCGAGTGGTCAGTACACAGACCACTGGATTCTCCACCAAGAGGAAAGTGTCTCAACTTGGGCACTGTTGACATTTAGGGCCGGCTATTCTTTGCTGTAGGACTCTCCCGTACGTTGTTGAATGTTTAGCAACATCCGCTGGCCTCTACCCAGTGGCCAGCAGCACCCACCCTCCCAATTGTGACAACCAGAAACATCTGCAGACATTGCCAAATGTACCCAGGGGGGCACATTGCCCCTGGTTGAGAACCACTGGCTTAGAGCCATGTGTCTTTGAACAAGTTACTTGGCATGTCTGAGCCTGATTCTGCCTTTGTCCATGGGAAGAAGGGGTGCAGTGAGGATTGATTACCTGAGATAAGACATAGGTTAGAGGTTATTGCTTTTTGTGGTAAGATCTGTTGCAGTGACACTAACTCCGTGGGGTAGGTGGCGGGAACTCTGGGTGCACAACAAACAATAGCAAACAGCAACCACAACTACCAGGACCTGCTTCATTGTCTAAATGGATGAGTTTTTCAGGAGGGAACACAACCCTTATCCTTATTTCTCGGTCCCATACAGTTCTGAGGTCATGAAAGAGTTATGTGTAGCAAGCACTGAGATTTCAGATTAGCAATGGAAGAAACGAAATTAAATATGTACTGTAATTTGAAGCACTGTTTTTCATGGGAAAAGAAGTTCTCCCAACTTAGCCTTTCCAATTCTTTTGTCCAAACATTAATGGCATGCAAATATTTATGATTCATACGTGCCCTTTTTAATTCCCAATCGTATTTTAACAATAAACACTGCATTTTAACAATGAAGCAGAATAATCCCTTTGTCCTGTCTCTGGGCTACACAGGCTGGCAGCCGGCAGCATCGCATTCTTCCTGAGCAGTAATTGCTGCCTCCACCCAGGTTGAAGGGAGTTTGCAGGAGTGCCACGGCAGCCTGCCTTGGACCGCACTTGAGGACAGCCTGGCTGTTCCGCTGGAAGACATTCTTAAGGTTGCAGCTCAGCATTTTCATAAATTGCAAGTGAATGTCCACGCACATTTCGCTCTTTTGGCCACATGTTAACCTAGAATTGGTTAATCCGGCTGTTACTTGGAAAGGTATCTTGCTACACTATTATCTTGCATTCTGAACCAATTCCTAGACTCTAGATTACACTAAGGCCATTGTGTCCCATTTAATATTCCTCTGAGTCATAATAACAACATAGAAACACACATGTCTATTTGTGACGATTCTGCAGGTCTTTGGAAGGTAGTGTGACAGAATATGAGAAGTGGGCACACTTACAGGACTTCCTTAGATGGACAGGCCTCAGTCTCCCCATCTGTATAGTGGGTATAACAATGCCTTTCATCTATGCCTCACCAGGTTGTTAGGACGATAAAAGCAAGATGATGTGTATGTAACAAGACTTAGGAAGAAGAGCTATGACTCACCTCTGAATTATTCTTCCTTCTACAGTGAAGAGGGCAGCATGTGTCTCACTCAATCAGAAAGTTAGGAATGGTGCTGTTTTCCGCTATCCACTCCTTGATGGCAAGGAATGTATATTCCTTCGTCCTACTAAGAACCTAGTAAAATGAGAGTGCCTGAGCTACACATGGATTTCATAAATATTCATAAATAAATATGCACGTAATAATAATATAATCACAAGCATCTGCTGGGCACTGACCATGTGACGGAAGTATAGTATCGGTTCTATTTTATTGTAACTATTTCTCTCCCCCGTCCCCCCCAAGTTTGTTTCCTGGGGGCATTTCATTCATTCCTTCATTCATTCTTCAGGTATGTATTGTGTACCTGCTGCATTGCAGGCACTGGGCTAGCGTTGGCTCGGTGACACAGAGCTCACCCAGAAGGAAGCCACAGCCTTTGGAGGCTGGCGAGGGGAGGACACTTAGACAGGCCGTCCCCGTTCTGAGTGGACAGTACGTGGGAAAGGACGGGTGCGGCAGCGCGTAACCTAGCGAAGGTTCAAGGCGTCTCCCCGGACCAGTTGTCATCTCAGCTGAGACCTGCAGGTGACGAGAAGGCTATCCAGGCAGAGAAGGCAGAGTGCGGGCGGAAAATCTGACCTGTTAGAGCTGAGAGAGGCTCCAGCGGCCTGGCGGGGGGCCTTGGGGAGGGGCGGGGCGGGGAGTGCCTGACCTCCACGCTGGGAATGTGGTCTCACCCTAATGCAGTGGAGACCCGCCACCAGGTGAAGTGGGAAACGGGCAACACCAGATACAAATTGCAGAAAGTTACTTGGATCACAGTTTGAAGACTGGAAAGGACATTTGGAGGGTGCTCGGGACGCTTAGAGAGCGACGCGGAGACTGAAAACTTGCGTTGTTCCTCTCAGACCTGCGTGGGTCCAGGGCGCAAGCACCCGTGTGGCAAATGGCACTGAACCTGGAAGTCAGCTCCCCGCTCCAGCTTGCCTTAAGCCTTCCCTCTCTTCCCTCTCGCCTCATACCCACCTACCCTTCCTCCTACCTGTAGCAGCAGGTAGTCACAGGCTGGTGAGCAGGAACGGAGGACCCCGAGGCCACCTTCCTTGCAGAATGTCCACACCCAGGCCTCCCTGCCCAGCTCCATGTGGCATTGGGCTGTGTGTTTGAGGTACATGTGCTGAGGTCACAAGCAGGGTCACGAGTAGGCCAGCCCCAGGGGGTCACTGTGGTCACCTGCCCCACGTGATCCCAGCCTGGGGACACAGCTGACAGATGGGTGGAGATGGGGGAATTTGGAGGTGCCAACCGAAGGGCTGTCCTGGATGGAAGAACAGGGCGGCGGGTGTGGCCTTGGCCTCAGGAGGGCTGTGAAGTTAGGGCCTTGGAGTGTTTGGACTAAAACTCAATTCCCCAGCTGAGATACTGGGGAACTGTGATATCAATAAAAAAAAGGAAAATTAGAAAGGGGCTGTGAAATCTGGGGAAAGGAAATGCAAAATTGCATGAGAGCGTCCTGGAGCTTTGCGGGTTAGGTGATATTCCTCGTGAAGAAAGAGGCTTGCCCATCCGTTCCTTCTGTAAGGCCGAGCGCTCCTGCCCTGCGGCTGAGCAGTCCAAGCCCGGCACACCCACGCTGCGGAAGGGAGCCGAGCCTTCCAAGTGGGATCACACGTCATAAGGAACTGGCTGTCAAACTGAAAGCACCTCAATGATTCATTGATTCATTTATCAAACTTCTTTTTATTGTCTCAGAACAGAAGATACAAAGATGAATAAAAGGCTGTTCCTGCCCTCAAACAACTCATTTTCTTAGAACATCTCCAGAGAAAATGCTTTGCATGTCTTCATGCCTTCAGTTTTCTCCAAGTAAAACAGCTATTTTTCAAACAACCCACCTTGCCAAACAAATGCTATTTCTGTGGAAAACCAAGTTTGGTATTTTAAGAACCTGATTTTCAATCTGACTTTTTTTTTTTACGAGACAAGGTCTTGCTGTGTCGGCAAGGCTGTAGCGCTGTGGCATGATCACAGCTCACTGCAACCTCAAACTCCTGGGCTCAAGTGATCCCCCTCAAGGAGGACTACAGGTGCACACTACCATGCCCAGCTATTTTTTTTTTAATTTTTTATAGATAAGTGGTCTCACTATGTTGTCCAGGCTGGTCTTGAGCTCCTGGCCTCAAGCAATTCTTGTACCTCAGCCTCCCAAAGTGCTGGGATTATAGACGTGAGCCACCAACCCCATCCTCAACCAGACTTTGGAAGGTTATCCTCATACCAGTAGTGTGGGCCTTTGGTCTGCCTTTTGCCTGTGTGGATGCTGGTGTGATTAAAGATATCTACAAACACGGGGCACTTTGCACATAAGTGTATATGATGCACTCGACATCTTAGTTCAATTCAATTTAGAGATCCAGAAAATTATGTGCAAGTTGAAGGATTTATACCCTGTTCAGAAATCCCCATATAAATTAATTATACAACTCCACTGTCAAAAATAGTGGCAAATGTTTGGGTAGGGAAATGGAAGAGGAGCAAAAGCATGAATTTTGGCTGTTCCAGTGGAAAAGTGAGAAATACAAATTAAAAGTACTTTGTGAAAAATACTCCAAATGCAGATTCCTCCTGGAATCTGACAGTACATTAATTTTATTAATCATACTTAGTTATTCAAGATCAAAATTAGACCCAGAGCACTCTATGGCAAAAGGAGAAATCTCCCTGCATCCTTTCAGAATCTTTTGGGATTTCCCGAATTTGCAAAGAGCAGAACTTGAGCCTTCATTGGCTCTCTTGGTTTTCAAAAGCTGCAGTTTTTTCTTTTATTTTTCCTTTCTCACTCTCCTGGGTTTTTGAAGACTGTGAACACTTCTGGCTTTCCCGCAGAGATATGCTAGAGAGTGAAAAATGTTGTGATTGCATTTCCTGAGGAGTGTGACCCCCAGGGCAGAGGGATCCTTTGTGCTGCAGCCTTCCTTTGCGTGACAAAGGGCAAGTTTCACATCCCCTGAAGCTGCCCCCAAAAGGAGAAGATGACTCACAGATCCAAACCTACACCAGAGTGACGGAAGAGCCAAAGCAGGTGGACCGGCTCGCCCTGAACAAAGCCTGTGGAGGCGCCGTCACCGCAGGAGTGAGAGGTCGCCCCTCAGACACTGTGTGCTGTGCCCAGGCCCGAGCTCTCAAATGGGTTATCCCACACCTGAAGGAGAAGGGTTTCAAGCCGCGCTGTGTTCCTCTTCCCACCCTTGGTGTTTTGGGGAGCTGCGTGCACATCTGCGGCAATCCTGAGGTTTAGCCACTTCTCGGTGTGGTGAGGCAGCGGAGTGTGTGCCGGGCCATGCGGAACTGCAGCGTCCAGCCGTGGTGGCTTTATTTGACCACAATCAGCTGTCAGAGTTCACCAGGCCTGGAGCCGTAAATGTCAAGACTAATCAAGCCTAGACCTGGGGCCTCCTAGCTGCCTCGCCGGGGACCATGTGTCCAGGCAGCAAGTGTCCGGGAAGACTCACCCCGTGACTCTCTTCCCAGCTAAATAAAGCAGTTAGTATTTTGCCCTGGCATTTGGGTGGACAGACTGGCGTCGAGGGAGACAACACAAGTTTCCGTGAGGAGCGTTCGGCCTGGCTTGTGTATGCGGCATATCAGCCCCAGTCACAGTTGTGCCTTACGAAGGTCTCCAACCGGTGGAGCAGGAGTGAACTTGAACTTAGAAATGCGAGTTGAACTCAGGCCTGGTAGCAGCCCCATCACCTGCTGAACACTGACACACACACACACACACACACACACACACACACACACACTCCCCTCTCCCGCCATCAGACGTCACTGGCCACATCCCCAGCTCTTCCGCAGAGGATCTGTCACAGCTCTGGTCTTTGTGGAACCACATCCATCGTGTTTTTAGTGATAATTTAACTGACATTTACTGAGACCTTCCTCTGTGCCCTGCTTCTATATCCATCATTTCATTTAACCTGCATAACAACGCTGTGAGATGGAATGGCTGTTACTTTACAAACGGCAAAGCTGAAGCCCCAGAGACGTTAAGTAACTTGCCGGAGGTCACACAGCTAGCAAGTGGCAGAGCTAGGCTTTGAACATAGGTGGGTCTCCTTCATGGGATTTTATAATGAAGTTTTTATCCCTTGTTGCTTCTAAGCATACGTCAAGACAATCCTCTCCCCTGTTGTTTCTTCCCACCTTTGTTCCCAGTCCTAGTGTTCATGCTTCTAAACAGTGGTCCTCCGGGAGCCCAACCGCTGCTCAGAACTGCTGCTGCTGCGGTGGTCTGGTTTCCACGAGCGGAAGGAGGGTCTCAGTGCTTCTCCCTTTCCTTGGCCCCTTCCCATGCAGGGCACCTGTGACCCCGTCGCGTGCCCCCTCTGGAGCCAAGAGCTACAGCTTTTGAGCAGCACACACAAGGTCAGTGCTGGGGTCATCTGTGCACTGGCCAAAGCCTCTGCTGGCCTCATGGGCCAGGGCCTCCCTCCTGGGCAGGGCCTCCCGGCAGGCTACTACGAACAGGAATGTTCCTTCTCCCTACAGCAGCCCAGCCCTTCCGCCCCTGCATTTTGTCCCGAAGAGCTGATTTTGGGGCTGTTGTTATTTAGCCAATCTTCCTCCTTGCTACTCTGGCTACCGCTCTCTGAGAAAAACACTTGAGAGTCTTTCATTCTCCACACCCACGTACTTAAAATACCAGGCCCATAGGTCATTTTAATGAGGGAATTTGGCTAATAACACATGTGCCCTGGGGCACAGATCCCACTTCTGCAGGTGCCGGCCAGGAAGGGCTGTGTCCCGGCAGGGCTGGGCCAGACTAGGGCGGGCGGAGGGCAGAGCCCCAGGTCCTGTCAGGTGTGCCCGCTGGCTAACCACAGCCCATTGTCAAGAAGGGTGCCAGGGCTAGTGGAGGAATACAAAGGCAGCAGAGGGCAGGCTTTTCATGGAGTGGTTTTCTCTCCCATACACAGTGAGAAAGAGTCGTCACTCTGCCTGTGAGATAATAACTAAATGTGCTTTTACCCCAAGCTGTAAACAAGAGCCCACTGTGAGGGAGGCCACCGACATTCCTCTTTGGTGAACCACGTGACCATGGCCAGCCGCCCCACTTGGTAGTGTTCGCTGGGTACAAACGTCTCGTGACTACACACCAAATGATAGTATAAAATAACTAGAGTTATGACTATAAGCAACAACCTCACAGGTATTCACTTGGTTGAATTTCATTCCTGATTAAGCAGGCTAGTCTGTCGTCCACCAGGAGGACGTCGTAAGCGCTCAACTGCCAGAAGCCCAAATTCAGCTCAGTAAGAAAATGCTTTCAAACGATTACCCAGGTTTACAGTTGGCGGTCAAGTACAGCTTGTACAGTAGAGTCACTGGGACAATTTTCACTTTTTTGGGTAGTGGCAGAGCATGGACAAAATACCATGAGTCCAGATTCCTGGTGCTGGTGCCACTGGGTTTGCAAGTAGAGATTTATGATCTCAGTGACAATAACACGAAGAACAGTGAACATAAACTTCGGAGGTCGTTCTGTTATATGTATGAGCTGTGTGACTATGGGAAAATTACTTAATCTTTCTGAGCCTTTGCTACCTACTAAGGATAATAAAATCTATCTTGCTTATTTCATGATATTATTGTGAGGACCAAATGAAATACTATATAGGAAAGTATTTAAAAAGTCCTAAGTTCTACACAGACCTAAAAACGCCTATATTATGACTATAACACTTCTTTGTGGTCCTTTAGGAAGTTGTGAACAAGATGGTTGTAGGAGAGCCACCATAGAGGCAAGAGTATAAAACACCCGGGTGCCTGTGGAGCAGTTGTCACTTGTAGCACTTAGGACTTGGTATTTGTACTGGGTTGAAAGGTGTTCCCTAAAAATTCATGTCCACCTAGAACCTCAGAATATGACCTTATTTAGAAATACAGTCTTTAAAGATGTTATCAAGTCAAGACAAGGTCATACTGGATTTGGGTGGGCCCTAAGTCCAATGACTGATGTCCTTGAAGAGGGAGATTTGGAGACAGAGGGGACCACAGCAGGAGTCAGCCGTGTGATGACGGAGGCAGAGGTTGGGGTGCTGTGGCTGTGAGCGAGGGAGGGCCCAGGGGTGCTGGGATACACCCAAAGCTGGAAGAGGTGAGGACGGATCCTGCCTGGAGCCTTCAGAGGGAGTGCGGCCCTGCCGACACTTTGTTTTGGACTTCCGGCCTCCAGAACTACTAAAGACTAAATTTCTGTTGTTTTAAGCCACCCAGTTTGTGGTAATTTATTACGCAGCCCCAGGAAACTAGTACAGTATTTTTATGAGCTCTGAAATGCTGAAGTTGCAGGCAACAAGGGAAGCGCACACGGGCCCACACACCCACACGGCCACACACTTACCCGGGGCTGGCTGCATTCTCGGAAGATAAAAGGCAGAGGGTTGAAGTGGCATTGTATGCATCCCATGAGTCCCTCACTTTGCAGACCAGTAAACTCAGACCTGGGAAAGTAAAATCATTCGTACAAGATCCCCAAACTTTTAACTCTCTTGCTGGAAGAACCACCTGTCTCTCTGTCCCTTTCTCTCATACACACACGCCTAGACCAACAGGCCCGGGGCAATGTCTTTATCCATTGCTGGTGTCTTCAAGCTCCTTTTTTTTTTCATTTTAATTCCCGCTCTACCCTGGAGCCCCTTCTCCCTCTCACCCTTCCCCACCTTTCTGTGAGGGACACATGGGGGTTACAGAACAGGATCCCTGCCCTTGGGGAGATCAGGCCTATACAGCCACAAACCCCATTCAATCTGACATGCTAATTAACCAAAGGCAAAGAATGACTTATGAGGCAGCTCCAGCAGCCACAGAGTGACTGGTCCTTAAGGAAGGCTGCCTAAAAAACGAGCGCCCGCCCTGCCCTGGACGTTGGAGGCAGGAGGACTCGGGCAAGGGGTGGCCTGGGTGCTGGAGGGAAAAGACCCCAGAGTCATGGCTTGTAGGGAACTCAGAGGATGTGGGCCAGGAGTCAGGCGGGTGGAGGAGGGGGAGTGAGTGAGAAATAACTCCAGACAGAGTTTTAGTAGTGAGAAGACTCTAAAAGCTGGGATTCAGTCTCGATGTGCAGGTAAGAACCCTTGTGGGTTCTTGACAAAGAGGAGACAGACTGACTTTTCGGACAGTGATTTGCCAGGAGGGGAGAAGGTGGTTGCAGCTGCTCCAATCGCAGCTACCATCGCTCCTTCATCTGTCCTTGGAAAGCCAGAGGCTGAGCAGTGACATGGGCAGTTGCCCTCGACACCTTCCTCCATATTACGTGCCTTTTTCACTGGACCCAGCCAGGGCCTCTTCTGCCCGTTCCTCTACTTCAGCCAGATGCATGGCAGGACCCCCCCCCAGGGTGTCACCTGGTAACATCTGAAGGCTGTCCCAAAGATGGCAGATCTCATCTCTAGGTTCCAGGGAGAAGACCAGCTGATGTACAGGGCCCCCTGGCACCCTGGTGCTCTGCTCCTGGAACACCACTGTCCAGAAAGCATCCCCAAAGCATCACCTCCTCTGTTAGACGGGCCAGCCGAGACTCTGGTTATAAGGCCACACCGAGCAAAGCAGGCTTGATCGATCCTCACTTGCCATTGTTCTCTTTATCTTAGACTTTAACACAGATAGAATACAAATTCTTGGGGATTGTTTGGTGGAGGTTTTTCATGATTAGGAATAGTGCCTTGCTGCGGCCAAAGGTTATATTTTCATTGAACATTTTTCTGTGGTTTCCTTTATATTAAAACTACATGGCAGTTGAAAATATTCTACTCCTTTCTAACTTGGAGAAGAAAGATAATTTGAATTTTAAAATGGTAAATGGCTTTTGGAGCAGATGAGGCAGTGGAGGGGCATGTTTTGTTTCCCTTTCGTTTATTTTTGATTTCATTTCATGCTATGTGATTCGGAGGAGAAACCACGATAATTGAAGAACAACTGTATTAATGTACTTAGTCAAACGTTCGGCCCCTGTTATGGAGCTGCAGGAAACAGAGAAGAGAAATGAAGCGAACCCAACACACCACACACACACACACACACACCTTTGAATACCACGTGTTAGATACTGCTTTGACAATTTTACTCATATCCACCTATTTAATCTCCCCCAGAACTCTACAAGGTAGGAAAAGATGCATGTACCCATCTTCCGGGTAAGGACACTGAGGCAGAGAGGTCCAGCGACTTGCCAGAGATCAGCCAGACAGAGTTCAAACCCAGAGTCCATCCTCTGGACCTCTTGGCCAAGAAGAAATGTTTTTGAATTATTAAACTTAGACAGTGAAGATTCTCTCGCTTTTTGTGCGATATTTAAAATGTTTACATGGCACTTACATGCATATTTTTATTGCTAGTACTTCTTGAATCTCAGTCTGTCAGTTCTGTATCCTTACATCCATTTATTGACCATAAATTATGATCTGGCCAATCCTAGGAGTGCCTTAATAACATCCAGCATTTTCAAATAATATTTCAAATTACCCAGAATTAGTATTTTAAAAATACGGAGAGAATAATTCTAATTTAGCCTGTCCTCAAACTTAGAAATTCTCTTTCCTGATCCTCAGAGGTACAGTCTAGAGGGGAATGATGGACATGGTTTCTTTCACTCCTCTTTGGGCTGCGTTTTAAATACTTGGGGGCTGGCTGGGGCTGGGCGTGAAGAGCCGTCGATCTGACTCGATGGTTCCCTGGAGTCTTGAGCTGACAGAAAATAAATTCTACTCTTTCTTGAGCCCATGTTGTTTATGAATGATTAAATTAAAGCCATATAACTATGTGAAGTGTTACACCTCGACAAATACCATAAGTGTGCAGAACTTAAGCAAAGCCAAACTCAAAGGCGCGTTGGAAAAACCAGGAATTTGTGCGGAAGTACTGTCATCTTTCCAGTTTAGGGCTGGAAAGCTTAAATGAATGATCGGTTACCCTGCGGCTGTATTTAAGCGGTCTTACTTCAGTCTTTTTTGTTCTCTTTTGTGTCTCAACAGGGAAAAGCTTCACTCTGACCATCACCGTCTTCACAAACCCTCCACAAGTCGCCACCTACCACAGAGCCATCAAAATCACAGTGGATGGACCCCGAGAACCTCGAAGTAAGTGGGGCCCCCTCAAGGATGGAACACCCTCGGGGCTGGGACACTCAGGGACCGTGTCTCAGAATCCTGGAGCTTAACCTCTCTCTCAGGGGAATGTTGGGCCAAAAAAAGGGCAAAAACCAGTTCATTGTCAACACTCTTACTCCTCAAAGGTTATTTCTGAGCATTGGACTCTTTTCGAAGCATCCTCTTAGAGGGCAAAAGGAAATTAGGCCGACTCAAGTGCATGTTAGAACCATTCCAGGGCTGCATGACACTACGAACTACTCCCTCGAATACACAGTGAAGTTCAAGAGGATCAGAAAAAAAACAGTAAATGGAAGATTGGCCAAGCACAGGGGCAGCCGAGGGTCAGAGTGGACCACAAAGGTCTGATTAGCATCCATGTTGGTCTTTGATTAATTCATTAAGGCTGGAGATGAAAACTATGAAAATGACCCTTTGCTTTCTGTGGTAGAGATCAAAATCTTATGACAGGACTGTTTAAGGTAGGGAGTGGGAGGGTAGAAGAATGCTTGGGGAAAACCAGTAAATATAGAAAGTGGTACCAAAAAATAGCTCCTGTGAGGAAAGCTTTTAAAAAAGGAATGGGGTTGTTTAGTCTGCAGAAAAGATGTCTTCACAGTGACTTAATGACTATCTTTGAGTAAACACAAGAGTAATAGTCTTTTCCAGAACCACACCCTTCCCCAGGATCTGAGGCTGGGCTGCCGTTCCAGGTCTGTGGAGCCGACTGGAGCCCCCGCCCAGCGTCCTAATGCCTCCAAACCGTATCAGGTCCCTGGTGGAAAATTAATTTTCTCTCTTCTCAGAGTGAGGGATATTGAAAAACAGGGTTTTCTACTGTCCCCAAAAGCTGAGATGAAGGGAGGTCAGGTCATAAAGTGGAATGGTTAAGAATTTGGACTTCAGGGGCAAGCAAGTGGAGTTCTTAAGCCTTCACTGAGTTACAGAGCCTCTCTGAACCTCAGTTTCCTCTTCTGTAAAATGGAGATAATAATGAGAGCTTCTTTATAAGATCAAATGAAATGAGACTTTGTGCCTGGTGCAGAGAACGAGGTCAGGAAGTGTTAGTGATCCCGGATAGTGCATTCCTGTCTGCGTCTCTGGCTACTGTTCCAGATGACCTCAGCGTGGTGGTTCAATGGGGGCTCTAAGGCAGCTCTCTCCCGGCCACCCTGTGATCACTGCAGCTTGTAGCAGACTTTCCCGTGGTCCTGGCCACAACCTCATGGCATCTCGAACACCTGCTAGAACCATTCCCTGTGCTGCTTACACTTTCCCAGTGCCCCTGAGTGGGTGGAGCCCAGCAGAGAACCACCGTGCCCACCAGGGACAGCCCCCTAGGACTTGGTGTTCCTTGTCTGGGTCCCCTTTCTTCCATTTACTGTGCCTGGTCACTCCCTCCACGTCAGACCTCAGTTTCCCCAGAGGGCCCTCTCAGCTTTTTCTCTTTAAGCCCAGCAAGACTTTCTGGCCATGCCCAGACTCGGGCAACTCTGGGCCTTGGTAACCTCATCCAAACCTCACCCAATTCCTCTTTATATGTGAAAATCAGGCCACAGGCACAGGACCACAGGGTTCTAGGGAATGACCACGAGCACCTCCTAGGCTTCCAGAGCCAGAATGACAAACCAGAGACGAATAGTGACCTGGCATTAAACAGAACGTAAACACCAACGTGCCTTTGCTCTCCACAGAGGACCAAAGAGGAAGTGGGCTTAAATTATAGCAAGGCGCAGGGCTGGAAGGAAGGCAGTTTTTAGGTGCTAGGAAGTTGACTTTGAGGGTAACTAAACTTAGAGACGGGCTCATTCAGGAGGCTGTAGAATCTCCATGTTTAGAAAAAGCAGCAACAGCCCTCTCTTAGTTCAAATGCAGATCTGCCTGAGGAAGAAGCTCAAACCAGGTGACCCCCGGTATACCTTCTACTTCCGTTGTTCTCTCATGCATAAAAAAGGCTGGGTTTTGCCTCACTGCCAGCATTTCCTGCAGCATTCAAAGAAATACCAAGGTGGTTGGGCTTCAGAAAGTAAGTGGTGGCTGCTCTGACTTTCAAGAATTGGCAGTCACAGGGGAAAAATACGTCGCCGTGATTGTAATGGCCTGCCTGTGTATACAGTTTTCTCTGCCCCTGCTGTTTTATAACTTGAGAAAACAGTCGTTATGGGGAAGGGCCCTTTGAGCCGACAGAAGAGATTTTGCTCCCAAGAGCCGCCCATTTTTATTCCGTCTTTCCTGCCAAATAGAATCGGGGGTCTAGGGAAAAATCAAATGGGTGGAATAAGTATGACATTATAGCCCCAGGTAGATAGTCTCACATTTAACAAGGGACTTCTAGAAAAAAGTCAAATGCGTACAGACTCCAGGGCGACTTGAGTAATGTTGACTTTTCTATTCACCCTTGAAGCAAGGGTGGGCCATCACGGCTAATTTTAGTATGCTGTTTTCTTCTTCTTATTTGAACATCTTGACTCAGGTTGGGAATTTCTTTCTGGTGGAACTCTGCTCACAGCCACTTTCCACTGCAATGTAAGGGAGGAAACTGCATGTAGTGCAGGGCCAAGTGGTCTCAAATCTCTGCAAATTATGGCAAAATGGCCCTGGAATTGCCAAGTCGAATCGTTTTGAAAAGTCCTCTTGTTTCATCAAATCAAAGACTGTGAGAGCTAGGAAGGGCCCGAGAGAGCTTTCGGGATAATCACCACATAGATAAGGAAAAGCAGCAGAGGGAAATGAAACGATTTTTCTAGGTTTAAAAGAAATAGTTGGTGAAGAAGCCAGAAACAGGATGAGGAGTTTCCGGTATCTAATCCTGTCCTCTTGTCCTCCATCTGCCTGTCTGTTCGTCTGTTCATCTCTCTGTCCATACCTTACCGTGTGTACAGCATCTGTCATAAGCTCTTTGACCTGGCCTCAGAATCCTCGTGTTTAAAATGAGGAGCTGGCTTACATGATTTTGCACATTCGTCCTGGCTCTAAGATTGTCTAGCACGGACCAATGGTAGCGCCTCATTGCAGGCATGGAGCTTCAACTTGAAGCGTGCGTGCAAGCTCAACTCACTCCACCCGCCATTCGGGTACTTAAGTCAAGCGCAAAGAATAACAACCTGTGCCACAGCCCACCTGCTGGTTGTGCCCCTCTCCTCTTCCACGGTTTTCAGTGGTGACGCTGTAGCACAAAGTGTGTGCCAAAGAGAATAAAAACTGTTTTTCATTGCAGATGGTTACTTGCTCTTTTATAGTAACTGAGCTGCCCCTTAAAAAGTCAAAATTAGTTTTTTCCATATTCCATGGGATTTTTTTTTTTACATCTTAGACCAATAAATTATTAATTATTGAAAAATTTACTTCATTCTGGAGAAAGAGCACCATCAAAAGGTATTGTCTGCCCACGATGGGTTCTTGCTAGCAGCAATGGGGGCTCTGTTTTCAGTTAGCAGGTAGAACACTTAAAAGCTTGTTAACATATTGAAAGATAGTCTTCTCTTTAAGCGTGAATGATATAGTGAAAGGGTTTTTCAAGAAAAGGATATTTGAGAGTTGTTTTTATGTATTTTTTTATATTCCTAGGATCTAATGAAAAACTCCCACTCTTGGCCCACGCATCTGTAATTAGGTGACTCTGTGCTAACAGTGAGATACCAAAGCATATTCTCTGCAGATATGTCACTAAATAACCCAAATGCATGAATTGGCTCAGTGCCATGGAAGAAGACATTTTGCTAAGGAGAGGTGGAGGAGAGTGAGCCGTTGGAACCCTGGCTGAACTGTCGGGGGTTCCCGGCCGGGTGCTGTTGGTGGGGCAGATAGCCGTTACATCCGGAGCACTGAGAAACCTAATTAAAAATTGAAAAGGTTAATAAAACAAACATTGGCCATTTCTGGGACCACTTCTGTCCTTGGTTAAAGGAATTCTTCACAGTGACTGTGTTCTGCTGGAGCTTTTGAGGTTCACAGTCAGGGATGGAAAGTGGAGCCACTACTTCAAGCCTCTAGAACGCTCTCTGGGGCACCAGTCTCCTCGCTGACTAATCTTTTTTATAGGGAGTTACAGTTACAACAAGTCTCTTGAAGGGCATAACTCTTCAGCTCTCAGGTGCTTTTTAAAGTACTTAGTTGAGATTATGTCACATGAATATAATTTTCTCCCTTTTTTTTAAGGCTTTAAAAGCAATGAATATAATTTTCTTCTATGGTTTCAAATGTAGATAGCAAACCTATTTTGTATGTAAATATGAGAAATGGGATCTTTATATATGGAGAGTATGCCTCAAGTGAAGAAGAGAAATGCATGAAAGGTAAACTTACGGTGATAATGGACCTAAAAATACTTGGAGTGAAGATTATCCAGAAAAGAGTGGGGCGAGCTTCGTAGTTATGGACTGCTCTTATGATTAACACTTGGTTCTTTTTTAAAATGTTATTTTCTCTTAATGATAAAAATACCTGATAATAACAATAGCTAACATTAGATGGTGTTAATTACTTGCCAAACACCATTCAAAGTGCTTCACACATATTAATTTATGTATAATTTTTGAAAGAATGGATAAGGAAATTGAAGCAAAAAAAAGTTGAGTACCTTGCTCAAGGTCACAAAACTAGTAAGCCAGGATTTAAAGCAAGCAGTCCAGACATTGGCATTCACAGACGCCAATGTCTCTTTTTAAGAGCGGCACTAACTGCTATTTGAGCTTCATGTATTGTAATTTCTGTATTTTTTATTAGGAGAGTTTATCAATAAAGTTCTGGTGCACATGATATTCTTCGAGAAAGCAGAGCCCTGTCCTTTGATATTTGTCATTTTTTTTTTGTACTGATAGGAGGGAATCGGCATTTTCCCCAGGTGGTATCTGCCTGGGGAGTTCCCAGCACACAGCCATGGCCACGCTGGTCGCATGTGCCGGCAGTTGGTTCAGCATCTGTCACCAGGGTCTGCTTGGGGACCTGAACCAGGGGTGATGCTCCCTCCAGTGTCGGCATGCCGGAAGGATGAATGATCCCCAGGACAGGTGTCTGAGTCTGCTTCCCCCGTTAGCAAAGGTTTTCTGGAAGGCCCATGTGCACAGCCGGCAGCCTGCAGGAAGCATGAAAATATGTGTCACTCTTTGCTCCTGAATGGTTATCAAAACGTCAGATGGTTTTATGGATCTGTGACCTGAGGATTGTAATTACCACTCTACAATCACATGTTCCCTGGGGGTTGCTTCAAGCATGTCTTCCAGGTCACAAACTATGATCTAGTTAATTCCCCTTTCCTTGGAGTCTTCAAATATCAGATTTAGACTTTAGTTCTTTCTAGATGAAATCCTGATCCACAAAGGAAAAAGGAAATAATTATTCCATCCCTTTTAAAGATGGCATTTGTATTGCTGTAGAAAGGAAGAAAAAAAGGTTTCTTCCAGGTACCATGAAAACCCAAAGAAACCATCTAGGTACTTTCTCAGTCTAATGTAGGCTGCGGAGAGGAGAAACATGGAATGAAATTTAACCCATTACTTTGAATTTCTCTTTCCATCCGGACCATTGCAAAACCATACGAATATTTTGAATGCCACACCAGTAAAGTTGAGATCTAAATTAATATGTCACAGTCCTTGTTAGAATTTCTTACATGATATGCTAAAAGAACAAAAAAAGATCTTGTCTGCATTTAGGATTCAGTTTCTTGATCTTAAAACACCTAAAAAGGTTTCTGGATCCTGGACTCGGGAGCCTGGGTTTTCACACTGGCGCCACCGGGCCAGTGGATGTGAACTTGGGCAATTATCTTAAATGCTTTAGTCCTCATTTTCCTCTTCTGTCCAAACCAGGCAATGGGATGAGATAATCTCTAAATTAGTTCTCACTCAAAAGGGGTAACAGAATATTGTCAGCAAAATAGAGCCACAGATTCCCACACACAGGGCCCCTCAGAGGCCAGGACCTCCTTCCCTGGGCAGTGCCATCCTAAAAATCCACATGCACTCAGGTCATGCATCAGATAGATTTTGCTGTAAATTTTTTAAAGCGCTTTGCAATTTGTTTTTGAAATTCTCTGGCTATAGGTGGCCCTGATTTCTCTGCCATCGACGTGTGGTCGAGCCTGGGGTTGAGATCCCCATTTTGGCACTTACTAACTGTGTATGTGCTAGTACCCGGGGTGGGTGTGGGGCTGGTCCCGCTGAGCTGCTGTACTACAGAGACAATGGCTGTCCTAACACTACCGGGCTGGGAGGCTGAATGCAGCGGCCTCCACGGAACGCTTAGAACCAGGCCTGGCACACACTACGTGTTCAGAAGAGGTCTGCTATTATTTGCATCTAGTCTTGAAATCTTTCTGGAAATGAGAAAACTCTAAACAAAAAAGATTTGTGACTCCTAAGTTTAAAAATTCATGAAGTTGCCATAATGTTGCCTTTTTTTAAATATTTAATTAAACATTTATAAATTTTGATTTTTCCCCCTAGTTTTCATTTTGTATTTAGACCCAGTGAAATTTTTTTTCTGGCATATGTATGGGCCCTTGAAACACCCTGGGCACTGTTCCTAAGTCCCTAATGGGTAAATGGCCTTGCCCCCAAATGTTGCATTTTGTGAAAAATTCAGGAAGAAAGATCATGTCTGAGTAACATCGAAGGTTGGTGCTTGAGATCTAACATGTGAGACTTTTTCAGTATATGCATGACACGGCTACAGAAGAGTCCTTCACTCTGTCCTAGAAATGTGACATGAAATGAGGCCAGTCTCTTGGGGTCAGAATTCCTATACTCAGCTAATGCAGCACATTTCCCGAGGGCGTTGGGCTCTCTGGTGGCAGCAAAGCTTTGCAGGTGTAGAAACATGGTCAGCTACACTTTGAGTCTCCTAAGCCAGCGTACGGTGCTGGAGAGCCTTCCATGTGCGCGTGGTGGCTCGGTCAGCTGCCTGTGTTCTCTGGGGCCTGAGGGAGTGGTCCCCACCTGGGCTGTTTGGGCCCCATTGCTTCGGGTGCATGTCCCACAAGGACAGGTGGACCCACAGCTTGCTGATGGATTGAGGTTGGCAGTCATAGCGTCACAGCACATTATAACACATCTGCTTCTCTGCTTTCAGTGAGATTTAGAACTTTCTTCATACCCTCGCCACTTTCCATTTTTCATTTTGAAAAAAACTCTCTTTGCGTTTTCCTGAAGGCTTGGGTGTTTTCCTGTAAGCCATGTAGCTAGGGAAGGCATTAGGAAGAATTTGATAAACTGGATCTCAAAAGAACTCCAACACCTCCACCAAAATAATAAAAATAAAAATTCTAGAAGTTTAGCTTAAATAGGTAAAAGCTTCCCCCTCACACTAGATCTGTGTTTAAGTTCATTTCGGCTAACTGGCCATTTCTGTGTTCTCCTGTTCCTTCCAGTGTTCTTTCCCTTTAAAATCAATATTTTAAGAAGCTTTGCTTTTTTGCTATGAAAGTATTAAAAGCTGACAATACACAAAGGGTAAAGCAGGTGTGATCTATTACCGCATGTTACGGCTGTACTGTCAGACATATCACAAGACACTGACATTTGCTTGGATGCGAAATGTCTGTTTCGTGGTATGATTTCCATCTGGTATATTTTCACTAAGTTCTACCCTGTAAGTTATGCGGTGTCACTGGGAAAATTTGCTATAGCCAATGGCCAAGTATTCTGGATATACATCCATAGGTCAAAGAAAAGGTGAAAAAATATTTAAGTACCCAAAGCAAAGTACTTTTCTGTTTGCCTTTTCTAAAAGTAACAATGGAATTAATCTGCCAGCTCCCTAGGACCCTATAAAGTAAATTAATGGCCGTACGTTAGTTTGGTACTTTCGCGATTTGCATATACTCAGGCTCCATTAAAGCAAGTATTGACTAAAACCCAGACTGTCATCGAAATCTTCCAGCATACTTTCATACACCGAAATGTTGAACATCTTGTTTGTTTGATTTTGTTTTTATTTTTGTTTTTGTTCACCATGGCTTAGAAGTCACCTTCTGATTGTTGAGATAAGAGTGAACCTTTGATGTAAGTGAGTTCTTAAGTATATGAATGTATGGCCCTTTTGGATTTGTTCTTGGTTTTACCTTATTTTCACTTACTTTTGAAGTGGTTTTATGATATTTCTAATTCATTCATTTTAAAGAGCGAGGAGAGTACTTAGTACTCAGAGTCACGTCCTTCGTGCCTCTCTGACATTGCTTGTAGGGCACAGCCCAGAGTCCCAGGAGTGAGCCGGGGTGCCCAGGGAGCCTCAGGGCATGGGAGAGGAGTTTGGAACCGACCAACCTGGCTTCAAGTCTGTTCTCTGCTACATCCTAGCTGCGAGTCACAGTTTCCCCATCTGTAGAATGGGCTTCATGATCCCCGCCTTGCGCATTAAGTGAGATAGCCCGAGAGGCAGGCTGCGTCTGCGGCTGGCAGCCTAGGCTCCAGAGCCTGGTTCAACCTCCCCTCTCCTTCATGATCAAATTAACCTCCCCCCAGGCTCAGCCTCCTCAGATATAAAACGAGGAAGATGATATCCTTACCTTGGGTATTATTGTACAGATTGAATAAAGCAACACACGTAAGAACATAGCACAGTGCCGGACACAGGGGTGTTCCTTAAATATTTGCTGCTATTATTAAAGCACATGCTGTGGGCAGGAAGGTCCCTTTGCCTTGTACCAAGGCCCTTACCAGGGGAAACACAAGGAATTCTGCCCAAGTAGGGGCCAGATGTTTGCCATTGCCAAGTTACTTAAAGAGAGAAAAAAAAATCCTGGCAGATTGGGCCCCAGGATACAGTACAATGAGGGCTTTTTTCTCTTTTCCCTCCCACCGTAACTATTATTAATTCCAAATACTCAGTCACTGGACTGGCTTCAACAAATTTATTCCTCATTGAAGCGTAACCTTGTTAACCATATTGCCCTACTTCCTTGAGGGAGAAGTGATCTTTTGTCAAACAACTAAAGGTTTTATCAAAATATAGTGCTTCTTAACTGAACAGTAAGCACCTATGCTGTTGTGTGACTGCGAAGGCTCTTAGCACCTAGATGACCTCCTGGGTCATCTATAAGATGGGAACAATAACATGAGCTCTGTCTACTGCATAGGGCTGTTTTGGATGTCTTGAGATAATATACAGAAAAGTGCTTTTTAAACAGTCTGTCAATTAGATAATAGAAATATAATAGATATATAATTAAGTAATTGAAAAATAGAAAAATCTATTATGGCTTTGCATGTAATATTCAAAAATCTTAGGGATCTTAAATAAAATAATTGGTTTCTTGAAGGTAGATTTTTATCTCATCATGTTTTTTAAAATTGGTGAGAAGAAAATTATAGAGAAAAAGTAGCAATATTTAACTCAGCTTCACTGTGAATCCATACTTTTAGACATTTTACCTTTTTCCATTAGACTAACTTAATATTTTCATTGACTACAACTAAATACCCTTTTAAAATGTTGGAAACAAAAGCAAACAGTTGAGAGTTGCATTTTGTTTGAATATACATGTTTCTTTTCTAAGACCAAATACATTTTTCCCCCTAAAACTCTATTATTCCATTTCCTTTCAATGAAATGCTCACGCAGCCAGAATCCTTGGGAAGAGGTGCGAAACACGTAAGATTTGCTGAGTCCTTATTCCTTCCCCGCCTTGGGGCTTTTTATATATGCGGCTCGCCTGAGATTTCTGGATTCGGTTTCAGGGAGGTGAAATGCTACACGCTGAGCCTTGGTGCCAGTTTCCCAGGATGAGTCAAAGACGGCAGCTGCTTGGAGGTGAGGCTCTCAGGGCTCCGGAGGCTGGCTGGCTGTCCTGTTCATTTGCTAACAAGCCACTGGGAGCAGCTTCAGAGAAAGCTGTTCTATTCTTTGGGTGATTCAGACAGTCTCAAAATAAATAGGTAGCTGAGTACAGGGAGAAAGAACTGGAAACCACTGAAATTTGAGTCTCGAGGGCCGGGCTGTTCTCGGGAGCTGCTCTGTTGAACTCTAAAAGGAATCCTGAGCCCTGGGCAAGAGAGTGGCCCTCCCAGTGGAAAGACCGCCCGCCTGCCAGTCGAGTCTGAGGTCTGGCCCTGCCTGGCTCTGGGAAGCTCAGCAATCACATCTCCACTTAGACCCTCAGTTTCCTCATCTACAGAAGGAGAGCGAGAGGGATTTAATGATTTGTAAGGTCCTTATCAGCTCCTAAAAGTATGATTTGATGTCTGTAGGAGCAACTGAGCTTTCAAAGCATCATCTTCTGACCTTACGAAGAAGAGCCAGGGGGTTGTGGCTGGCCTGCCAGGCTGGGAGACTGGGAAGGTGGAGGAGGGGCAGGCGGAGGAAGGAGCAGGGAGGGAGAATGGGTCTCCTCGCACCCCAGGCCAGTTAAAGAGATGAATAAAGGTCCGCTCCAGAGAGACATGCCCTAAGCAGGGGAAATCATCCTAACTAGATTTCCCAGGACTTTGGCAACATTTAAGAAAAAAAAGACATCCTTAAAGCCACAAAGTGCTCAATTGTCCATGCCCCAGCACGGCAACTTCCCAAAGCTGGCCGGTCAGAGACCTCGGTGTTAATTCCTCGGCCAACTAAAAAGTGACGGTGGGAGTTCTGTTGACTTAATTGTTGGAGTGTTTCTCACTTTGCCTCCTCGCAGTATTATGGGCTGTTCTTCACTACCTGCACTACCTATCTTCACGATCTAGCCGCAAACAGCTTTGGTTGACCACACCACTTCCCTATTGAAAGTTAATACCGTTTGACTCATTCTGTGTTACTAACCTGAAGCCAAAGAAAACAAGGCAGAGAATACCCGGCTTGTATGGAGTTTGGAAAGCTCTCAGAGGCCCTGCCTTCAGCATGCTATACAGTAGCTTTACTATATCTCTCCGCTGCAGCTGCACAGAAAATGAAGGAAGCAGAAGTGGCCGAAAAAAAGAAAAATTGGGGGTGGGGAAGGGACAGCGAAGGGAGTGGGGCGGCCCCTCTCAGGCCGGGCAGAGGCCCAGCACGAGCTGCCGCAGTGTAGGAAGGCTCCCCCTGAGCCCAGACCTTGCACTGACACACCGGGGCATTCACACAGAACAGGGACTGTTGATGGAGTTCAAAGGAGAGAAAAGTTCAGACTTTCAAGGCGGTTCTGCTGTTGTGTGTGTAACAGAGAGGAGCTGGGAGGCTGGTCCCACCAGGCCAGCCTGCCTGGTAGGCAGAGCCTGAGGTAGACAGGCCAGAGGGAAGGTCTGTAGCATTCAAATCTGGACAGCACTGGGGAGGGAGAATGTTGCTGCGATTTGCTAGGAAAGGATGGAGGCCCGGACAGCCTTCTCTTCCTTCATTCCCTAACTGGCTCCGGTAGGGTCATGGTGGGGGGCGGCACTTGTGTCTTGGAATAAATAGAATTTTCCCTTGCAACGTCACCAGGCAGACAGGGGGACCAGCATTCTCATCACCATGCTGTGGCTCTTTGCGACTCCAGGCAAATAGCTGCTGGCCCTGTTCAGGCAACTGGTGGAAGAGTTTCCCCTCCCACAGGCACCCCTGCCCCGCTGGCTGCTGCTTCTAGCGCGTGTGGACAACTGGGATAAAAGTTTGCTTGACACGGGAATGAAGTTGTCATCCCCCAAACAACCTCATAGTTTCTTCTCTGGGCAGTGTGAGGTAGGGCCAACGGCCCATTACAAACAACAACTAGTTACTCTTGGCTTGCTCACTAGTCAGTGCTCAGGAGCTGGGCCTGGCCAGGGGCACCGTCCTTTGATACCTGCTCAGCCTGCTCAGCCCTCTGTCCTAGGGCTTGGCGAGGCCAGCCTGGAACTCCTGCTGGCGTTTATGCCGAGAGAGTGGGCAGACTCAGGTGCTGTCCTCGTGCTTCTGGGAAGGCCCCTGGGATCCAGTGGGCAGAACCTTTAGAAAGCGGAGAGAATTTCCCTACCCTTGTTTGGAAGCGCAGAGGAGTGGAGCTCATTCCACACGCTGCTGGGGAGCACCCCGCAGTACGTCTGGTACAGGAGAGGGGCGCTCAGTCACCCTCTCACTCCTTTATCCCTGTGCTCGTCCAGCATTTACCGGGGCATCCTCCAACCTTGGAAGGGCCTGTCTGAACACGCTCAGTGTCTCTGCTGGGTATGCACACCGCCGACACTCACCCCGCACGGCCGTCCTCCCTGTGGGGTCCGTCTGCGGGAGGAGCCACTAGATCCACGTCCCTGGCAGTTACCGCTCTCAGGTTACTTTAGTTACACTCTAAGCGGAGGGTTTCCCCGGGACAATGCCTTGCCCCAGGGAGGGTGGGTAATGCTTGCGATTATAGGCTAGTCGAGGAGAAAGAATCTTGAACTTGTGAGCTTTCTGCACCCCTCTTGCAAGGCTGTCTCCAGCGCCCCTGCAGAGGCCTGCTGTGGTCAAGAGAAAAAGCCACCAGGCAGGTCCCCACCCTGAGCTGCAGTTACCTCCTTGGTCACCAGACAGAGACAGGCAGTAACCAATGGCAACGGGGGTGGCAAAGTTTGACTGCTCTGCCTTCAGGGAGGCCCAGGTCTCAACGAGCTCACGTGAGCGGGCTAAAAACTCCCTGCTCCTGACGGCGAGTCTTGAACTCAGGGAATGGAGGTCTGTTTTTATTTTTGTCCCTTGAGTCTTGGGGGTGTGGGGTGGGGTGGGGGACTCTGTGGGTCTTTGGCCTGAAGCTGCATGAGTTGTTGACCTTTCTCGGCCTCCTGATTTACTGTTGCTCTCTGTAGCTGTCCTTTTATGCTTGTCTCCAGTGGCTGTGTCTTAGCCCAGCCGTCCTCAACCTTTTTGGCACCAAGGACTGGTTTCATGGAAGACAGTTTTTCCTTGGCTGGGGTGGGGGAGGTGGAGCTCTGGCGGTGACGCAAGTGATGGGGACCATACAGATGAAGCTTTGCTCACTTGCCCGCCACTCACCGCCTTCTGTGTGCCCCACCCCAGTTCCTAAGTTTCATGGAAGACAATGTTTCCATGGACAGGGGGCTGGGGGGCTGGGGGGTGGCGGCAGAGCTCTGAGGCCCAGTCCCTAACAGGCCACGGACCAGTACCAGTCCACCAGTCCACGGCCCACGGGTTGAGAACCACAGTTTTAGCCCATGTCTTGGGGGCAATCAGGGGACACTGTGGGGGTGTGTGTGTATGAGTGTATGTGTGCATGTATGATGTATTTATCTGTGTGTTTCTGCGTGTCCGTGTGTGTGTGTGTGTGTGTGTGTGTGTGTGTGTAGGTACTCACTAGAAAGAAACGACAGAACTGCGCTCCGCTTCACTTATGTTGGGGTTCTATGCTCAACTAAGCACAAAGGCCTTTTATCCATTCTTTTTAAATTTTTACTATGATAAAAGAAAAAATAGAGAAGATGAGTTTTGCTGGCTGATTTAACTTCTAATGAGACAATTCTCCATGAAACCTCGTATGCTCAGTTATAATATTTTTCCTCAACAAGTAGTTTTTCTACAGTTACGTTTCAGCTAAAAACTTTAATTCCAACTTCCTTTGCCCCGAGTGAATTCTGTTTTCCCACAACCTAGTGGAGGACAGTTGGACGGCACCAATCATGAAGGTCCTAAGTATTCCTTCTTTCCTTCCTTCGGTCATTCAGGCAACATTTAGTGAGCCTACTATGTTCCAGGTGTTCTTACAGGTGCTGGAAAGATGGCAGTGCAGAAAAAATACAAAATAGCCGTCCTCATAAACCGCACAGTCCAGAGGGTACACACAGTCCATAAGTGACATTTATATGTGTTGTGGAGAAAACCAAAGCCAAAGGGCTAGGCATTGGCTGGACAGAGAAGTTTGCAACTTAAAATAGGGTCTCTGGGAATCCTTCAGGGAAAAGACGACATTTGAGCAAATACTTGAAGGGTGAGAGGGATCAGGTCCACAGGAATCTGAGGAAAGAGTGTTCTGGGCAGAGGGAACAGCAAGTGCAAAGGCCCTGAGGCAGTAATATAGGGGCAATAGCAAGGTGGCCAATGTAGCTGGAGGAAAGAGGGGAATTCAAACTGTCTGCTTTCTAGTTTCAAGTTGGATTACTCCAACAAGAACTGGTTGAGTAGATAATCATGGCAGATGTAATTGCTATGAATGTTTTTAGAGCTCCTCAGAATAATCCATCTTAGTCCCTTAATTCCAGGCTTCCAGATAAGGAGGCTGAGCGATGAAGAGACTTGCTCTTGTCCAAAGTAAAGTTTGTTAGAAAATCAGATTGAAAATGGAGAATTCTCCACGCCCAGACTGGCAGTCACGCTTCCCTGGTGCCGTGTTGTTTCTCTGGAAGGGAGAAGGATTATGGCATCTGCATTAACACCCTGATCCTGTGGGCACTAAGAGGTCTTATCTGCTACGTTTCTGGAATGGAATAATAGGTTCCATGTAACCCTTCCCTGCCATTCCCCAAAGTCCTTCCATAGATGGCAGGGCAGAAGCTACTTCTACTTGATTTCAAGGAGGAGGCCATGAGTCAGAGCATGGCTCCGGCTCTCACCTCATCCTATACACAAACTGGGAACAGAACTGAAATTGTACAGGCAAATGATGCAAAAGTTAAAGTGCTCTCATATCCTTGTGATCTACTGATCTAAAACTGTGTAACATGGTGTGCCTCTCTCTTCACTTCGGGTTCACAGAAATTTGAGTGTGTGTGTCAGTAGGTGTTGAGAGCGAGTATGTTTTCAGACCTGCCCTCTCCCTCTAACTGGCTGTGTGAGATTGGGTAAATGACATAACCTCTCTGACCCTCACTTCCCACACATCAGCCTTAAAAACTAAGGCTCATTGCTCTGGCCCTTCTCCAGTTCTGAAGCACTCCAACCCTGTGTTATTCTCTTAGCTTAATGACATGAAAAGAAGTTGGGGAGGGCAGAGAGTGTGGCTACCCATATTTCTATAACATTGGATAACATATAAGCATGCATATGTAATATGTATTATAATATTTACTGTATCTACATATCATTATATATTTTACATTGCATTATATATTGTGTATATAATATATAAATTATATGTAATATTAAGCAATATTTTCCAACATTAAATTAACCAGCAGATGGTTAGGTGTGCAGTTAGGAAGGGTCATTTCACCACCCGCAAGGGGCCTCAAGGAAGGATCACCTTCACATTCATTACCATCGTCTTAAAATCCTAATGACCCTGGAACCTAGAGGTTAGACATTTATGCCAGGAAAAGGGAGCTGTTCTCGACACACAGTGATTTCTTTGCCATAGTTATAAAACAGCAGCAAATCAAAGAAAGAAAAGCCAAGTTTTTATATCCAGATCCAAGTAGTTAGTATCAGGTTGACTGGCAAACATCTTCTGAAATACAGATATCCTTTTAAAAGTGAATATGTGAAATTCATATATTGATTTAGAAGAACCTGAATTTTATATACATATACACACAGAGACCTATGTCTTTTTGGTATTATCATTTTGCATAGATTTCTCTCAGCGGCTCATCATGGCAATGCTTTGAGTATACAGCTCCCTAATTTTTCTGCTGAGACTCTATAAAGAAAACTAATAAACTCATATCAGAAACATGAGCTAACATGTTGTTGACTTCCAGAAAATTCCTTACTCTCCCTAGCCAAAATTTCCCAAGAAAAGGTGGCAATTTAACCTTATCTATTTTCTTTAATGGAAGATCATATACTATATTTAAGTTGCTTACAGCCACAGATCACAATGGTGTCTTGAAAAAGTTCAGTTATCAATGAGATATGCATGCCTGCTCAGTCTAGTTATTACTAGAAAAGCAGAAGGCTGGTCTCATTATCCGCCACAAAACGTCATAGCATTTGGGATGCCCTAATGGGAAGCCATCTCGGAAAACAGGAATGCAGAAAAGCGAAGGCTGGTCTCATTATCCACCACAAAACGTCATAGCATTTGGGATGCCCTAATGGGAAGCCATCTGAGAAAACAGGAATGTCTTTGGAATGAAGTAAAATTTTAAAAAATGGCATTATTTCCCCTTTTTTGGGATTTATATGACTGCATATATTAATATAATAAAATTCCAACCAAATACTTTTTTCAAAAAATGAGAAAATACTAGAATAATTTAGTATCCTTTTCAGTTCTGCTTAAGATTCATTAAGCTATCCCCGTATGAAATTTTGAGGTAGCCACTGTTTTAAGCACCATCCTGTAAACATCCACAATTGACTCCTAACATGCTCGAAATGCCAGGCTACCAACATGCAGATGTTCAGGGCTGCACGGTAATTCTACCAGAAGGTTTGATTCATGCCTGAATTCCCTGTTGCCCTCCAGAGCCCAGTACTCAGTAAGAAAGAAGGAAAGTGAATTTAATAGTGGCCATTTTCCATACTCCTCTATTTAAAATTCAGGGGGAAATGGACATTTTAATTGAACACAGATACAGGAAACTGGAGGCATATAAAGCATTCATTTTCCCCAGCTTGAAAGTTTATATCGGAAGTTCCTATATATTTCATGCAAAATATTGCTATTTGGCACATGAAATCTGATGGTTTCAGAAAAGAAGAATGAGGTGTTCCTTTGATCTGCCTTATAAATGCATCTTAACCACACCTTGAATATGATAATGCTTCTCATTTCCCCTGTGCCTTCTCATTTCCCCTGTTCCAACTCTCCAGCACCGCTGTGAGCATGGGGCCAGGACCCTACAAAGGCAGTAACAGTCTTGCCTTCTGCTCCCAGGAACACATGTGGGGAGAGCGTGGAATGAACTCTTCCAATCCACCGACATTACACTCAGCCCGAGACTCTGAAGGCTTAGGAAACAGCTTAGAGTGCAGAGTTGTTTTCTCTGAGAGTTATGCCCGAGCATTCCTGCTAAAGCAGACAATCATCAGTTAATCTCTGTAGATGACTACAGAGCCTATTGGGTTTTGGCAGGTGTCAGCTGGTATAGAAATTGCTCACATGTGAAAACTTTTTTTAAGCATAGCATAATGAGAGGGGCTAATTCAAAAACCCAATAATCTCACGTTGTGCCTGGCCGCAGGAGTGGCTTACCTGAAATGACTTATTCCTGCTCTGTTTCTCAGTGGCACATGTCCCCACACTTGGTGGCCGAGGCAGATACAACTGATGACAGCCTTTCTTCGAAGGCTGGCCATAGACTCCGCCATGCCCAATGCCATGTATTCAGAATGACCTTGTACCCATCATTACCCTGGGTCACCCACTGTTCTTGACACGGCGTTTTCTAAAAATGCCACTGGATGCCCAAGGAATGTGAAGTTTTGAAATGGGTACAAACTTGCTGGAAGCCTTGGTGACCGGCATTCTTTCTGAGGCAGCAGAACTCTCCGGAATAATTTTTCCTGCCTTCTTCTTTCCTCGACTTCTAATTCCAGGCATTAGGCTGTGGTAAGCATTTAAAGGGCTGACTTCTTACGTTTTGAATGGTTTTTGAGTTGGAATTGTTTGTTTTTCTGCAAGAAAACTTCAGATTTTTCAGTTTGGTCATCAGGAAGCCAAAGCTCTACCACAAAGATGAGAGGAGGGAGGAGCGAAGGAAAGTGTCCCTCCAGACGATGAATTACACCGTGATTGACCTACAGATTGTTGTAGAAAAAGCCCTGTTTGCACTTCTGAGGGAAAGGGGTGACGGGAGTCACTCGGGAACCTGGCCTCACAGCCTTCCATCCACAAAGCTGGTGCTTAAAATACTGAGCCCGTAAGAGGCCTCTCACATGTGTGCAGAGCCTGCGTGACTCAGGGTGTTTGCGTTCAAGTCGAGCGTTGTGGGCTGGAGCGCTGAATCAGAGTCCAGATTTGCCTTGGTGACACATGAAAAGAGGGAGCGTTGCATTTGAACTACACAAATATTATGCTTAAGTATTTTTCCTCATTTTGGAGCCAAACAGGTCTTGTTAATGATAAAATCACTGCAATATAGTGGGCCCTTTTTCTGGTCGGGAATTTGAGACAGTGTTAACTGTGCCAAGGGGCCGGGCAGCAGGAAGAAACAGCAAGCCACGGAGATTCGGAGCCATAATACAAGTCATACGATTTAATTTTACAATTGCAGCCAGTGGGAGCTGGGCTAAAATGCGCTTCCCCAGGCCCACGCCTACCCGGGGCTGGCCGGAGCGGAATCGAGGGATCCTCTTTCCAGTCTAGGCTCCGGCCAGGGCATGTGAAAGGACACTTTGCGGGGGCAACAAGCGGGCTGCTTCTCCGAGGTGGCCTTGAGGCTACTTGCCTCAGTCAGGGTCTCTGTTCAGATCTCAAGGGTGAGGAAGCTGCAGGCGGCCCTTCTCTGTAAAGGAGGAAATGAATGGCCCAGGCCGGCTGTAGCGACATCTCTACCTAGGAGCCTCAGCTCTGCCTGACAGGGCTGTCTCTAGCTTAAAGACACTTTGGGCTGGGCGTGGTGGTTCACGCCTGTAACCCCAACACTTATGGGAAGCTGAGTTCGGAGGATCACTTGAGCCCAGGAGTTTAAGACCAGCCTAGGCAACATAGTGAGACCCCATCAACACAAAAAAATAAGAAAAACTAGCCAGGTGTGGTGATGCATGCCTGTAGTCAGTCCCAGCTACTTGGGAGGCTGAGACAGGAGGATCGCTTGAGCCCTGGAATTCCAGGCTATAGTGAGCTATGAACGCACCACTGCACTCCAGCCTGGGCAACAGAGTGAGATACTTCTTTAAAAAAAAAAAAACGAACAAAACATTTTGATGAGGGATTAAGGGAGAAAACTGCAGGTCCATGTCCTGTGTGAGTGGCCCCTGCTCACTGCTTCCTGGTGACAGTGTCTTTGGTGAGGAGCAGGGTGAGGACACTTAACCGTCTGCACATTGAGGGCCCCACCTTCCCATCCCGATTCCTGAGCCCTGGGGAGGCCCACCAGATCGTTGGCAGCTCCCTCTGGGCTCCTGTGGGTGGGCCCGGCCTGCTGGGAATATCGGACAAGGCCCAGGCTACGCCTTTCTGTCAGCTCCCCCGTATGGGTGGACCTAGAGAGCCGGCTTCAGGGAAGAGAAAATGCTTGCGAAAAGCCTGTGAGGAGAGGGAGAGGGTGAGGGCTGAGGGTGCCTGCGCATACCAGGAAGCAGGAAGCGTGGCCTCCCCGGGCGCTGCGGGTTTGCAGCGGCCACACCTCACTTCCTGTTGGAGGTGCCTGCTGCTAAGCTCCAGGGCCCACTTTGCTGCCTCTAAAACCTGCCGGTGGTTGGCTTTGCAGTAAGGAGCAGCCGTCTGATGCCACTGGGAGAGCACCTTTCCCGACTGCCACGGCTTAGCCCGCAGCGGCGTGTGGCCAAGTGCCAACAGTTAATGCACCTCTTTCCCTCCCGCCATCACCACGGTCACCGGCCATATCCCACTGCATTCCACCCAATGGAGGTGGATGCAGAGTTGGGGTGGGTGCCGGGACCCAGACTCTGGGAGCACCCAATGGCCAGTGTGGTGGAAGGAGCTCCAGCCAGCTGAGGGGACAGTCCCCAAATTCCCACTGGCAGCCAGCCCAGTGGGCAAATCTCTAGCAAGTCCATGTTGGGGGTGAGGGGAGAGGGAGGGGTAGACACGAAAACCCCCAATTTTAGGAAACCCACGATACATTTTCTGATCTCTTCCCTCCCTTCCTTCCCACCTCCCTCCCTGCCTCCCTGCCCCCTCCCCTCCCCGCTCCGCTCCCCACAATAGGACATCGGCAGAAACTAGATGATCAGACCAAGCCTGGGAGCTTGTCCTTTTCCGAGCGGCTCAGTGAACTGGAGCAGCTGCGGCGCACAGCCATGAGGGCCAGCCCACACCACCCAGCCCCCACGCCCAACCCTCGCGCCTCCATTAGCCACTCCACTGCCTTTAACCCTCAGCCTCAGAGTCAGATGCAGGGTAAGTACTGGACGGAGTCCCCTCCCACCTAGCCCTCGCCTGGGCCGCCACCCCCAGCCAGGCCCCACGTGCAGAGCCCACCCAGACCAACCGTGGTCTGCCCTTGATGCTCAGAGAGGTCCTCAGGCCAACAGCACCACCTGGGAGCTTGCTACGAATGCAGAGTCTCGGGCCCCACCCCGAGGTGCTGAGTCAGATCTGCATTGTAACAAGATCCCTGGGTACGGATGTCCACATATGGATATATCCCTCTCCTGAATTCCTGAATTTTTTTAAGGGTTAGCTTTGGCTATGCTGTGCTATTTCTTTACCCATTAGGCTTGAAGACACACACACGCACACACACACATGTTGAGCAAGGTGAAAGTGGGGATGTTTTCAAGTTCTTGTCTCCAGATTATTTGTGGGCTTTGTATCTAATATATGGTTGGTTTTTTTTTTTTTTTAAATTAAGAAATAGTAGATGCCATCACATCAAGGGTATTATTTGCAAATCGATAAAGAATACAAGTCCCCCCATCCCATGGGGCTAGCTGGCAATTGCAAAAACACTAAAATGCAATAATTGCCTAAGACCCACCGTGCCAAATTAGATAATACAGAAGTTCATTTACACTGTAGAAGCACTGACGTCAGTGACTGTTTGCTCTGTGATACCATTTCAAATATCCGAAACGCAGTCTTTTCTCTGTGCCGTGTAGGACACAGCTGTATATGATATGGTCACAGTAATATTCCTTTCTCAAAGTAGCAGGCTTGTTAAACTCAAAGGAAAAGATAAACAACACATCTGGAGAAAAGGGCAGGTGGCCAGCAACGGATATGGGACCTCTTTCCCCTTCTTGGACAACACAGATTAGCTTCCCCAGGCATTTTCTGTGTGTGAATTGTATTGTGGGATGTACAAGTGTCATCTATTCTTTCTTTCTGGGCCAACAGCTCTCTTTTGGGGTTAACACACCTGGGACTCTCAAAGGCATTGCTGTCATCTTCCACAGCACGACAGCCCATGCCATTAGCTCTCCCAGTTATGTTTCTGGGGGTGGTTCTTTTATTTGAGTGGAAAATTCCCAGAGAAATCTTCCCATAAGATACTATGCACACAGCTGTTACATAGCCAATCTGTAGAGCAGCCCTTGTGTAAACAAACAGAAACTAAAGCTTGATGTTTTGCGGGGGCTGCCTCTCATCGGTAGTCTTATCGTAGGTGCATTTAGGAAGAGGTCCCATGAAATCATTGGTTTCCTGTTGCTTAATAATCATTAATAATTATTCGAGATATGCAAATTGATTTTTAAAAATTCCAAAATGTAGGTGTATCTGGTAAATTAGGTCAAATGGTGTATTAAGGGTGAGAGATGGGCTTGCGGTGAAATGATGCTTTTCTTCTAAAGAGAATAAAACTCTCAAGGAGATTCTTTCATCTTGTGTTTAAGGTCATTTAAATTAATTCATGTTGTCTTCAGGACTCTGTGTGTAAAATCAAAGGGGAGACTTAGGTTGTTTTCCTTTTCTTTCATTGCTTACCAGACTGTTTATACTACTAAGTTGATGAAGGTGTTTGCTTTCTTCTACTGGTATTGGAACCAAAAATATTAAGCATTTTTAAAGGCAGTGGAAAATTTAACCACAGAGGGGCAAATTGAAATGGTCACCATTGAGTCTGCTTTGTTTCAGACAGTTTTGGTGAGGAGTGAATCTAATCTGATTTCCCTTTTCATCAGATATGCTTCTTTACAAAAAAAAAAAAAAAAATGAGAGAGAGAGAGAGAGAGGTGGTACATTGAATTCTTGTCCTCAGCAGCTCTTGAGCATTAGCGTGGATCATGTCATGGGCATTCTTCAGCTCTTTGGAGTATTACATGCTTTGCAGAGTATCATGTGTAATACCAAGAATCACCCCCTTTCTTGTTCCTTTTAAAAACTTTTTGCTTCTGCAACATCTAAGAAATCATAACTTGCTTTTCAGAGTGCCCTAGGGGCTCGGTTGCTACTCTAAAGAATGTGTTAACTATATTGTTGATGTTCGTTCTTTCCAGAATATGAATTTGATATTCAGTACTTCACTTGTAAAATTGTAGGAATAACTTTTTAAAAGTGAGTCTCCAGAATGTTTTCATGTGAAACCACTTTTCCTTTTTCATTCTTTTTTCCTATGAGAAAATGCTATTTTATACTAGCCATGTTTTGAGTAGAGCCTTGGGCTTTTTTTTCCTTGAAATTAGAAAGTTAACAGGGATAATATGAAAGGCTCTTCCAGCCAAGACTTTCATTTTGTTCTTGACATGTAGGAAAATGGTTATTTTCTAGGCTTAGCCCTAAAGCTTCTGTGTTATACTTAAGAAAATACTTTAAGAAATGAAACACATCAACAGTATGTGTTTATGGCTCTCTTTGAAATTGCAGCAGTAGTTTTAAGAAAAATATCCTAAAAGTAGTCAGAGCAGTTCTCCAACAGTGCCACACAGACGTGAATGTTTTTCAGCTGTACAGAAATGTCGGTAACTGGGGGCTGAGAGAGCTCGCCAGGGTTTCTAGAGAAGCTAAAGAACCCTGCTTTGCTAGGACTTCATTGGAAGGGCTATGCCAGCCCCTCTAACTCTGTCTGCAGGAAATCACATATATAGAATAGCACCTCGCTTATCTAGAATCAGATGTGCTTGACAATCACTCCAAATAGACATCTCAAATGATCTGAAGCAGGGTATAGATCTGCAGGGAGGCATGTTGCCATGCCTCCAAACCACTGTTTATTTGTTGAGGTTTTAACTATGAAAGGACTGAGGTTAATTTCAACTTCCTATGTTACCAGGTCTTGAAATTGCATAGAAAGCCATTTTGTCATGGCAACATGTTTATGCAAGTCAAGACATCCTCATTAACTTCTACAGCTGCGTTTCCAAATTCTTTCATATTTCTTTTCAAAGATGCAACGGGGCAGATTCTAGAGCCGGTGGGACCAATGCCTGTTTGGTCACAGCTCCCAGTTAGAGATGGCTTCGGGCAACCCGAGCATGTAATTTTAAGAATTCGACTCCTGATTTACCAAATACGACAAATCACATTTGCAGTGGCATCACTTCCTCCTTTCTAGGAAGAGGGGGATGTAGTGATACATGCTGGTGCAGAAAACTGTGAAACCCAGATTAACTAGGAGGTCAGTTTTGTTGTTCTTGTGTGTGTGTTGGTTACTGTGAACACCTAGCTGTGAGGCTTAACTTTTTAATTGGATCAGTTGAGTGATATTTTGGCATGTGTCAGACCTTTTGTATATATTATTCTGTTCCCAAAACAATTCTGTGGTACGGTTTATTGACAGAAAGTCGAACCTCAGAGTTCAAAAATTGCCCAACATCTCCAGGATTGTAAGTGATGAACTTGGACTCACACCCAGACCTTTCTGGCTGCAAAGCCAGTGCAGGGGGGGTGACAGGTTCTCCTGGGCTTGCACTCTTAGGTGAATGATTGATTAATTTCAGGGCTGACCAGTGTCAAGAAGAATCCCAGTTGCCAAAGGAGATATGGGAAAAGTGTTGTGCTAGTCACTCACTTGGTAGTCCTGTATTGAATGTGTTCTCTTATGATTAGATGTTGATAATAATATTAAAATAACAACTTTGGGGCCAGGCTCTGTGTTGGGAACCTTAATAAAACTGTCTCCTTTTGGGATGCACACATTTGTTTTTAAAGATGGGGGGAAAACTTAACCCAGAATAATGAATCTCTAAGCATGGGTGAAAGGGCAATATATGTGCAGAGAGAGGACTTCCCAGCCACCTCTGTTTACTTTACTGGGGCTACTGCCCTTCTGCATGTAAGAGTCTCTCTTATGGGGTCCCCTGGGACCAAGGCCTTCTTGTTATTGAAACCCAGTCAACATCTGATCAGCTTTTAGGAGCGTGGGTCCTTTGCTTTGAGTTCTGTATGGCCAAGAAGGGCCACTGACCTCTCAGATCTTCTCCTGACTTTTAGTATTACAAATACTTTTTTCTTGCTCGTTATTTCCCAAAAGTTAAAGTTACTTTGGAAAGCCCATATTCTGGTGCTACTGTCTGTGAAACTCTGAGATACTGAACCGACTTTGTTTTTCAGTTGGACCCGATTACCTCTGTCAGTCTGATTCTGTCTTTATTAGCTGGATAAGCAAAAGAAAGAGAATATTCCCACCTTCCCGTAGGAGGAGAAGGAGATAAATCCCCTTTTCAGCCTTGGGAGTAAAATATTCAACTGCATGGTATTGCTTCTCTCTCTCTCTCCCCTGCCCTCCCTTCCTTCCTTTCTCTTCTAGCAATTCTAGAACTTTAGAAACAAAGGGGGTAGGGATTGTTTGATTACTTTGAAAGTAGAGACTACAATCATACCAGAAATTCTCACATGTAAATCTATAAATGGTCACTTAATGGTTACACAAAGCAAACTATTCAGAGTGCTAGAAATTAACTTATAAGGCATGTTGTCAACATGGGAGGTGGATGATTTTATTTAAAAATAACTCTTATCTAGGTGTAGTAGGGTATGAGAGCCATTCAAGGTCTACAGCCTTGGAATCTTACCCCGAAACCAAGCCTGAATCAGGTGTTCCCCATGAATAAATGGAAGGAAGGAAGGAAGGAAGGAAGGAAGGAAGGAAGGAAGGAAGGAAGGAGTAAGACAGTGAGAAAGGGAAGACCAGTGGGATGAATGCAGAGTGCAGAGGCCTCTGTTGGTATGTGGGGTGTGAGCTGCCCCTCTCCCAAGTGGGCAGACATGTTACAAGTTAATAGAATTAGAAGTACTCAGAGAACTCAGTTCCTGTTTTCTATGTTCTTAGCTGGTGCAACATAAACTGTAAGCTTAAGGACAGTTTGAAAAGCTAAGGAACTGTACGTTAGACATTCAGAAAAGAAGGATGGGATAATGCTATGCTTTGTTTTCTTCTTTAAGAAAAGACCCCTAAGGTCCTTGCAGCCTGGTGTGCCCATGCCTGCCCTTTGTTTCTTGAGTGTGAGGCTGACCCAGTCTGCTGTCCTTGCTTTCTGGCCACTCACCTGAGTTACTTCACGGTGCTTGGAGTGGTAGCCAGACCATATGTTTATTCTCTACACTCTATTTACGGATAGGCACAGTTACCAGTGCAGTTGTCCCTTGAACAGCACTATGCAAATACCTGGGATGTACTTACAAGCACCCTGTAGCTAAATAGTTAATCAACCAGCCCTTCAAAGGAACCACCAATCTGACGAGCTATCAGCACCCTAGTAACCATGAACCACATTTTAGTGGGGCTTCATTTTCAGACCAAATGTTTTCATGGATGTCATTTGAAGGGATTAGACCACGTTTTCAGGAGCATGTTGTTAGTACCTTATGGGCATCCTTTCTAATCAGAAAAAAAAAGGCTTCACTTTAGGGCTTGATCTTTTTCTTAGTGGCAGAGTCTCACCCTATCCCCCCAGGCTGGAGTGCGGTGGCCTGATCATAGTTCACTGCAGCCTCAAACTCTTGGGCTCAAGTGATCCTCCTGCCTCAGCCTCCTGAGTAGCTGGGACTACAGGCATGTGCCACCACACCTGTCTAATGTTTCTTATTTTTTGTGAAGATGGGGTTTCACTGTGTTGCTCAGGCTGATCTCAAACTCCTGGGCTCAAGTGATCCTCCTGCCTTGGCCTTGCAAAGTACTGGGATTATAGGTGTGAACCACTGCACCTGGCCATAGGGCTGGAAAATATTCCTTCCATGGACTGCATATAGACTGCATATGTTTTGAACTTTCCTCTTATGCTTGTAAATCTATAGGCCAGCATACACAAACATAAAAAGGTTTCATTCAGAAGAGTAATAGTTTTTAACAAAGACATAGTTGGAACACTTATTTGATATCAAGGACTAAACAGCATGAGGGCTCGACTGGCAATCTAATGGCCAAGAAAGACAGCAAAGCATAATGGCTAAGAAAGAATGAGGGATCAACAGGCAGACCGTTCCTGTCCCAGACTGGCCTCCACCACATATACTGTAGCCCATCAGACTTTTGGCAAGTTAGTTGACCTCTTAAAGCCTTGGTTTTCCCATCTGCAAAAAAGAGTAATAATTATGCTTGCAGATCCTAGGAGCATTGTTAAATACACAGTGGAGGATGTTAGAGCCAGCCCATGGTTAACACTCAATAACTGTTAGTGTTATAATCAGCATCAACAATACCAAGTTGTCATAGTCCATTTTCTGTTGCTATAACAGAATACCACAGATTGGGTACTGTATAAAGAAAAGAAGTTTGTTCAGCTCATGGTTCTGGAGGCTGGAAGTACAAGAGCATGGCACCGGCATCTGGTGAGAGTCATCCCATGGCTGATAGGTGGAAGGGCAAAAGAGTGTATGCTTGAGAAGGCTCACTTTTATAACAAAGCCACTCCCAGGATAACTAACTCACTCTCTCAATAACAGCATTAATTCATGAGGCTCCACCCTCATGACCCAGTCACCTCCCAAAGGCCCCACTTCTCAACACCATCGTGATGGCAACCAGGTCTCCCAAACATGAACTTTTAGGAGACATTCAACCCATGGCATTCCACCCTGGTCCTGAAATTCACATCCTTCTCACTTTCAAAATACATTCACTCCATTCCAATAGTCCCCAAAGTCTAAACTCATTCCAGCACAATTCAAAAGTGTGAAGTCCAAAGTCTCATTTAAACTAGATATGCATGAGGCTAAAGGCAGAATTCATCCCAAGGCAAATTCCTCCAGCTGTGAGGCTATGAAATCAAAAGAAGTTATCTACTTTGAAAATGCAATGGTGGGACAGGCACAGGATAGACATTCCCATTCCAAAATGGAGAAGTAAGCAAGAAAACAGGGGTAACTGATCTGAATTAAGATCAAAACCCAACAGGGAAAACAGTATTAAGTCTTAAAGCTGGAGAATAATCCCCATTGGCTCCATCTGCCACCTCCTGGATACACTGGGTCTGGGCTTGGGCCCCAAGGGCTTGGGCGGCCTTGCCGCTACAGCTCTACTGGGCTCAGCCCATGCTTCAGCTCTCTCAGGTTTGAATCTTGTGTCTGCAGCATTTTCCCAGGCTAAAGTTGAATGCTGGTGGCTCTACAGTTCTGGTGTCTCAGGGATAGCTCCACTTCCATGTCTCCACCAGTCATAGCCCCCATTGAGCCACTCTGTGGCAGCCTTGACCCCACATTTCTGCTAAGTATTGCCCTAGTAAGTGCTCTCTGTGGCAGCTCTGCCCCTGTGGCCAGTCTCTGCCTGGGCTTCCAGGTGCTCTGCAGCATCCTTTCAAATCTAGGTGGAGGAAGTCATGCTTCTATAGCTCTTGCATTATGCAAGCCTGCAGAATTAGCATCACAAGGATGCCACCAAGGCATACCACTTGTACCCTTTGGAGTGGTGTCCCAAGCTATACCTGTGCCTATGACAGCCGTAGCTGGGTGGCTGAGGGGCATGGCAGTGGATGCATGAAGCAGACCCAAAATGTCCCTGGGCAGTGAGCCCATGGAGGGTGGTCCAGGACTGTACCCTGAAATTATCCTGCCATCCTAGAGCTCTGGGCCTGTGATGGGAGGGGCAGTCTTAAAGTTCTTTGAAATGCCTTTGGGGTCTCTCTCTCATTGCCTTGATGAAGAGAACCTGGCTTCCTTCCATTCATACTAATCTCTTTAGCAAATGGTTGTTTGGTCACACCCTTAGTATACTTTCCCAAACATGCTTTCACTCTTTACATGGCCAGGCTGTGAATTTTCCAAATCTTTCCATTCTGCTTCTTTTTTAATTGTAAGTTTCATATTTAAGTCATCTTTTACTCTCACAACTCACTGTATGTGGTTAAAAGTAGCCACACAGCAGTCTGAACACTTTGCTGCTTAGAGATTTCTTCCGCCAGATATCTTTGTTCACCACTCATGAATTGTGCATTCCATAGTCCTAGGACACAGACACAATTTCACCAAGATCTTTGTGACATTGTATTGTTATAAATATGGCCTATACTCCAGTTTCCAATACCCTGTTTCTCATTTCCATCTGAAACCTCATCAGAATGGACTTTATTATCCATATTTCTACCTGCATTATGGCCACAACCACTTAAGTAATCACTAAGATGATTCAGACTTTCCCTGGTTCTGGGATCTTCTTTTGAGTCCTCATGAGAATTGCCCTTAAAGGCAGAACCATTCAGGGCAATATAGGCTTTTTCTAGCCTGCCCTTCCAGACTTTCCCAGCCTCCACCCATTACCCGATTCCAAAGCCACTTAAACGTTTTTAGGTGTTTTTTATAGCAGTAACCCCACTTCTTGGTACCAATTTTCTGTCTTAGTCCATTTTCTGTTGCTATAACAGAATCCCTGAGTGTGGATAATTTAGAAAGAAAAGAAATTTATTTCTTACAGTTCTGTAGGCTGGGAAGTCCAAGTGCTTGGTGCCAGCATCTGGTGAGGGTCTTCTTGCTGCATTATCCCATGGCAGAAAGCAAGGATGGCAAGAGTGTGTGCACACAAGAGAGCTTGCTTTTATAACAAAGCCACTCCAAAGATAACTCCAAAGCCATTCCCCTGATAACGGCATTAATCTATTTATGAGGGCAGAGTCTTCATGACCTAATCATCCCTTAAAGGCCCCAACACTCAACACTGCCACAATGGCAACCAAGTTTCCAATTCCTTGAACTTTTGGGGGACACAATCAAACCACAGCACAAGTGTATTAGTTTCATGTGGCTGCTGTAACAAATTACCATAAACTTAGTGGCTCAAAACAACAGAAATTTATTCTCTTGTAGTTCTGGGGGCCAGAAGTCCAAAATCAAGGTGTCAGCAGGGCCATGCTCCCTCTGAAGGCTTTAATGGGGATCCTTCCTTGCCTTTTCCAAACATTGGTGGCATGGCTTCGCTTGCGGCTGCATCATTGCAATCTCTTCTTCCCTCTCTACATAGCCTTCTCCTCTGTGTCATCTCTTCTGTCCCTTCTGAGGATATATGTTGTTGGATTTAGACCCCACTGACATAATCCATGATGATCTCAGGATCCTTCACTTAATTATAGCTACGAAAGCCCCTTTTCCAAATAAGGTCACATTTAAAGTTCTGGGGTCAGGACACGGACATATCTTTCCTAGAGCCACCATTCAACTCACTATGTCAAGGTACAAAGAACAGGGAACATCAGGCCATTAGCCAAAGATCTCAGATGAGCCCAGCAATAACCTTCCCAAGTTCATGCCCCAGAACAGACATGGCTGATAGGTAAATGTGAACTCAACACCTCATACACGACTGCCCCAATCATGTCTCTGGCTACTTTGAGCTCAGACCATCATTTGTTGGAACTGGGTATTTTTGTTTCCCAGCCAGGAGAATGTATGATATTTTTTTCTAGATAAGATATTTCTTAATATTTTCTTAATGTGCAGATGGACCAGAGGCCATGACAGTGATGGAGAAAGGTGGCTGTTCCCTGTGTCCAGGGAGCAATGCCAGATGAGGAGACTGGAAACCTGGGTGCCTCTTGCTGTAGCCTTCAAAAATCTCATGACAGCATTGCTGGTAGTGAGCGCAGGAACAGAAAATGACACAAAGACCAAAGCCAGCCAGTTGGGATGGACTCAAGAATTTGACCTCCTGAAGTCAGGCATATCCCTGTTGTTTTGAAGCAAGCTGCCTTTTTAAAAAGTGGCTTTATCGCAAGGCACTGTTGACCACACATCCATTTTGAAAGGATGATGATTAACTTTGCATATCTCATTATCCCGAATTTACAAATCACCTGAAGATAGCCTTTCAAATTTGGATATTTAAAAAAGAAACTTTAACTGTAATCATGAGGTAGTATCTAAGTTTACCAAAAGTTTGTACTGAGAGAAGAACAAACAATACATGTTGATATGAAAAACAGATCTGCTTAGAAAGCTACTCGTATGTTCTCTTGTCAGGTGTAGTTCTCCAAACTGAGTTGGTTTTACTCATTCACATTATTTTTCTTCAGATTATGGAACAAAAATGCAGGCCCACTCTAATTCAGTTATTTTAGGGCTCTTTAAAATCCAACATTTGTAATATACATTTTGCCAAGGAGCTATAATGACTTCTGTCTTTTCTTATTTTTCCCTCTGGCCCTCAGAATGCCCCCTCCAGCCTGACTTTTTGGGAAAATGTGCACAAGCGGTGGGCTTCACTTGCCCCAGTGTCAATAATCACCTCAGTGCCTATTTGTACCATATGTTCATATTTCCCTTTCAAAGCCTTAGCCCCACATGGAATTTCTTCTTATTGAACAACTGCCTTCAGAGCAGTAGAACAGCCCAATTGTTTTGGAGATTTTAAAGATACCAGTTGCAAAACTCCTGTAAATAAAATCTTCACTGACAAACCCAGTTTCTTTTCATAGACTTTGCCTCGATAATCTCTTTCTGGCAGAACATTTTATGTTTTGATGTTAGAGATTCAGTTACCAACCACAGCAAATAAAACAAAACAATAATTTTAAAAAGTATAGGATTCATCCCAAAAACAAACATTGGCCAATCATGTTTATTTTCTGTCTCTCTGTGTACTCCTGAGAAATCGATATGAAAAGCAGGGACATACCACTTCTTATCCAGATGATTTCTGATTAGCAAGCCGTGGAAAGTCTTCAGGTTGAGTTTTAGCGAGTTCAGACTCTCCTAAATGGCATGGAACAGAACATTTACTGTTTAAAAAACATAAGCATTTTTAAGAGAAAGCCACCATGGCACTAAGTCTTTGAATGAGCCATGGGTAAAGGTTGGGCAGAAAAGAGAGCCACTTCCTCCAGACAGGGGATGAAGTGCCACAGCCCTGGGCACCATCATTATTTCATACCACCTCAGGGTCATGCTTAGCGTTTAGAACTTTCCAAATATATTTTCGAGATTTTGAAAAGCAGCCTCCAATTCTGATCTCCATAGAGCCTATCATAGGAGTTAACTAACCCTTTTAGAAAGGGGATTCCCCTTCTAGAGGTGAACTGCCCCACTTTTCCTCCTGGAAGGAACTGATATAGACAAAGGGAAGAGGAGACAGTAATTCTAACTTATGCATCTCATGTCACCTAACACGTATGGGCTGGCACAAACCTGAGCTTGAAAACACACCAGGAACTGAAATGGTGCTCATTTCTTCACCCAATCTGAATTAGGTCACTGAATGTGAGCCTCCATAAGTCAACATGATCGGTTCCGTTTAACAAGATTGGGGCCACTGTAAGGGCCAGCCCAGTTCCTCTGGGAGTATGGAGGAGGATGCACTAGGATCCTTGGGTTATCCCCAGGGAAGGTCCGTGAGTCAGGTCCCTGAAGAGCCTGGGCAAGTCAGTGCTCCCTTGGGTGTCAGCAGCCACCTGTCTGGGACGGTTAAGTCTCCCAGCTCTGTAAATTACTGGTTCCCGCTATAGAAGAAGCCTTTTTACCTTACAGCTTTATGTGTTCAACCTGAATCATTCCAAGGCCAGATCCAAGACCCAGAGAGCTCAAGCTGTGCCAGTTCCTCCTTGCGTCATTGGAAGAGCTGCATACATATACTGGCTTTGGGATTTTGAAAAGAACATCTCGAGATAAAAAGACAGGGAGGAATAATGTGACTAGTGATTGCACTTCTTGCAGTTGCAGGTCATACAAAGGAAGCGAACATGGTTGTTTTATTAAATCTCATGGGATTATTGCCCTGTTGTGGCCACTCTCACTCCATTAGTACATCTCTCTGCACATATCAGATGGCAAATTATATAATGATAAAGTTATTAAAATATCTGTAAAAGTCAGCACAAGCTCAAGGGCTCAACTTGGCCTTTCTGCCCGTTAAGTGGTTTATTTAGATCTCTTGTCTCAAGGTCTGTTGATCTTCGTCTGTACTTTGTTGTAAATTTCCCGCTATGGGGAACAACCATAACTGAGTTTTAAGATGCGCTTCTCTAGGTCATCCAGCAAGGCTGGTATCTAAAGGACAAACGTAGAAGTTTTGGAAGTGTGATACTCACTCCTGCTAATGGCTACCTGCCCTCTCCCGTTTTAAAACTGCAGCATTTGTTTGTGGTTGTGTCTATACGTGGGTTGTTATTAGAGCAGTTGCAGCAGCTAGATTATGGCAGGGGCATTGCCTGATTCACACGTTTACCTAAGGCAATAGTAAAATAATAATAGCTCACATTTACAGAATGAACTGATGTTGTTGGTTCATTGAATCCCTACCACCGCCACCCATAGGTGTGCTTGGCGTAGCTGGGGGCAGCATTGCGCAGAAGGTCCCGTCTGCAGTGCCTGCTCGGTTTTCACGTGACCCGGCACTGTTTTCTTTACCACCAGCCCCCAGGCCCTGCACCTATCATGGAAGCGATTAAGCGGGTGGTATTAAATACTAACATTCTGCGAATCTGGGTACTGAAGCTCCCACCCCTGACATTCTCAGGGAAACCAGCAGGGATACCCCAGAGTCCCTCACTTTGCTGCTCTGATTAAAAGGCTATTTTGGAAGGAGGGTTCATATTTTTGCTGTGTGATCAAGCTTTGAGAGGCTCTGAGCCACCATATGTTGCTAAATGAGAGAAGTCATTGCCCAGACGTGGATCTGTTTAATTTAATATGATTTTCCACAAATTACAAAGCATGACTTTAAAATTGAATTTGTGCAAAATTACGGATGGCCAATTCAGGTGGAAGGGAAGGGAAATCTTGTTACTCCTATTCCAGAATCTCTTCCCGATTTCCTCATTTGATTCTTTCACGCCTTAGGGTAGGGGAGGGGAGTGCATTAGTGGGTCTACAAGGAATTTCTCTTATTTTCAAACTTTCTCCCTGGTCATTCACGACTCCCTTTAGAACAAGACACAGCAGCCTGGAGATGTCAAGGCAGAAGCCAGGACCTATGTCCATCCCTCCCCACAGCCAGGATAGAGCTCTTCTTCCCACTTCATCATCAGAAGGGACTCTGCATGCAAGGAAAGCAGAATGTGGGTCTGTGATACTAACGCTAAGATCTCCGTGCAGGATAATGGTTATGGGCTTTGGAGTTCAAATCCCAGACAGGCCACTTTCTAGTTAGGTGACCTTGCAGGAATCAGTAAGGCCCCTGTGCCACTGTTCCCCACCTGTAAAATGAGCATGACAACAATAATACCTGACTTACTGGAGTTGTGAGAATTAAAGGAGTTAACATGCATAAAACATTCGAGGCCCCGTGCACAGTAAGCATTGTGTGTATTTATTATTACCTCACAAAGTCATTGAAAGGATTGAGATATTTTTATCAAATATTCAGCATGGAGCCTGGTACACTTTAAATACGTAATAAATGGTGTTGTTATTTTCACTGTTATTGCTGTTAATGTGCTCTTACCAGTCTTGGTGGTGTAGCACCGGGGTGTTGCACGTCGGTCCTCTCCTCTGAGCCACAGAGCTACTCTGCGACAATTAGCTTTACTGGCTCCTTATTTATTCCTCAGGAGTGATTATAGCCTGGGGTGGATAAGGGTATGGTGGTTTTAGTGGTGGTTTTGATTCAAGTCGTTCCCTTGGGTAGACTCAAACGGGAGAACCGTCACCACTGCTCCACGAGACCAAATGGTAAACTGTTACAGCTGAAAGGGACCTTAAGCTTCCTCGCTCAAAGCCCTGTATTTGACTCATGACACAGCCGGGCCAGGGAGTTTCCGTGATCTGCACAATAGAGGCAGACCCGAAATCCGAGTCTTGGGGCTCCGGGCCCAGGTCCCATCCGATTGGTGGGTCCTGCCTCAGAGGCGGCCACAGAGCAAAGTCCCCGTTGTTAGTGTGGATCATTCCTTTGACACTTAACCATGCTCCGCCTTATGTTGCCTCTCTAGAAAGTCATTGTCTCCTCAGTGACGTGACAGCCCCACGGTTGGATTCAGTATCATGTGCTTCTTTTGTGTCTCCATTTTTTAAATGTTGAATTTCATGCTAAGCAGAAGGGATTTTTAAAGCAAGCAAAGACACTCTATCCTCCCCTGTCCCACCAAGCACCCCCAGCCCTGCTCCCTGCGGGGAAACAAGCAGCTGCAGCGAGGTTGACAGGTCACTTCCTGACCACAGGGCCCACGTGGGCAGCAGTCGGGGATGAACCCTGACCCGGCCCATTACTTGCATGAATTGGACACATTCAGCAAATGTGAATAGTCAGACTCTTTGGCGTTTTTAATGAAGCAGCTACAAAAGGATTTCTTTGAACCAAGTTTCACCTTCCTGTGTGATTTTAAGTAAATACCTCCCACTGCCGACTCCGCCCACAGGCCCGGCCTTTAAGCCTGCTTGGGGCTGTGGCTTGGGCTGTTGGGCCAGAAGTAGGACAGCAAACAGGTGTGTGAGTGTGACAGGGCAGAGTGCGGGAGCCACGACTGTGGGAACTTGAGGCGGCTTTGGCGGCCAAGACTGGGAAGGGTCGGAGGCTGGTGCTGAGTGACGGTCCCCTCGTCCCAGTACAGGACACAACTGCCAACATCATGCCATTTACTCCTTTAAAGAGTGCACGGCAAGGACAGTGACGAGGTAGGACCAGATAAAGGTGTCCCTGTGACAGCCACATCTTCGTCCGTGCGTGAATTCAGAGTCAGGGTCATGAATGGCAGGGCCAAAAGCGGCCCTGGAATGTCACAGGAATTTGCAGAGACCAAATGGCCTTCTCTCAGAGGCACCAGAGAGGAGGCTCCTGCATTGACGGTTGGCTTCTGGGCTCCTTTTCTTCACTATAGATGTGGTGACTCTGTGATCCTCCTACGTGGAATGTATTGAGCGGGTCGGGAGACACGGGGACCGGAGCACCGCACCGCCCAGCTAGGCCGTCATGGCCATCGCCGTCTCCCAATATGTTATGACTGCTCTTGGGGGTTCTGGGCTTGCCTTAGCAGTCTGAGAACCACACGTTTCCAAAGAACGCATAAGAGGAGGAAACCATGAAAAGAAATGCTGTGAATGGCCTTTTCTTGCTCAGAGAAGTGGATCCACTTGGAAATAGCATCTGGGTGGTGTCGCAAACTTTCTCCCTGTTTTGGGCGGTTCTTACGGTGACTGTGAACTTCTGACCATTAGAGTTGGGTGAATTACAGAAAGCTAGACCAGAATGAGGTGGCCAGCCACCTCCTGAGATAGATGCGTAACTGCAAGCCCAGAAAGGCTAAGTGACACAGACACCACCGCATGCAAGCACTCAGCCCACCCTCCCCAGCATGAACACGTTCCTAGTATTTGGATGTAGCGATGTGAACCGTCCCGAGCAATCGCTTCAAAACAGCACTTAGGCAAAAGAGGGGCTGTTGGAACAAGATAGGGCGAACACCGGTGTGCCTCTGCGGCTGCCCCACCCGGTTTCTCATCTTTATATTACAAAAAAAAGGTCTCAAATAACCCAAACAGGCAGGGTCTGATCTGTAGACAGTCTGCAGGCATCTGCCCAAGAAGCTGCCGGTCGGCTGGTCCATCCTCCCCTGATTTATGTTGTGTGTGTTAAGCCTTAAATTGTTGAGTCTCTGGCTGGCTGCAGTGGTATTACTGGAGGGCTGGTGCATGTTTTCAGCTCATAGAGCTGGCTCTGGTACTGGAGGTGTTGGCCCCAAATCAAGTCCAATCTCACACCTGTCTGAGACAATGAGGGCCTTGTTAGACACATCTCCAGCCGAGCAGGAGGCTGCTTATTTTTCACATTCAGAACGGGAGGAGGAGGGTCTGGGAGAAGCCAAGGGGAGACTTGGGGAACGTTGAGATCGCTGCCCTTTCCTCTTCCTTCTCCCTCCTCTCTGCCCACCCCCCATTTTATAAACTTTTCCTTATTTTTGGAAATCACAAAACAAATAAACAGTATCAACAGTGGCCCTCTTATGAAGGAGAATTTCCTACTGCAAAACAAGGAGCTCGTGGCCTGTTGTAGAATAAATTCCCGGTCATCACAGGGCAGAGCGATCAGTGCAGAAGTGGGGGGAACAGGCAGGGGTACAGCCCCGCCCCACCCCAGTGCTGAAACTTGAGACCTTTCCACACTGCCGGGGTCTGTCCGTGAGAGGTTTGCTCCGGTTTTCCCTCCATTGCTGACATTTCAGTGACTGCAGCAGAAAGCAGACGGGAACTGTTTCCCCAGTGCTGTTATTCACTGATGAAACTGCAAACTTCTGTCCCCGTTCAGCAGGCTTGTCCCTTGTGAGCAACAGAGAGTACAGAGCTGGCCACCAGATCTCTCTCTGTAGACCCCTTGCAAATCCAGCTCTCCAGAGGCCCTGACCCAAGGCAGCCACTGGGCAGGAGCTCTTCCGGGCCCAGGCTGCCACCCCTCAAGGGTAATGGCTCCGAGGTATCATTATTCAGTCAAAGCCCTCCCAACCCCGAAATGACTTAGGACCATTCACAGGGCTATTCATAGGACAACACCGTGTGGATGCCCACAGGGTGAGAGTGTTTCCCAGAATTATAAAAACCACCCTTTGCTGCAAGTCCCCGCAGTAGGGAGCCCATGTCAGAGAGCCGTGTGTAGCTGCCCTATCTTTTGGGGATTGGGGGATACATTCCCAGCTCCCTTCGCAGAAAGGCAGGCTCTTACCTGAGCTACGAGGCAGGTGCCAGCGGTCACTCCACTCTGCCTGTTCTCAAACTAGAAACGGGCAGCCCGATCCTTCTCACCCATAAACAACTTATTTAAGCACCAAGCCCCATTGCTGACTCATAACTTCAGCCTCAGAGACGCAATAGGGAAAATGCATATGCTGTTTATTTCATTTGAGACCCGAGGACTTATCAGAGTTGAAGTTGGGCCCGTCTGTTTCTCATAGCATACATCACTTTAATTCAGCCACCCTGTATCTCTGTATGTCTGTCAGCTTTGGTCCATGCCGGTTGCCTATCCAGAAAGAAGCCCCTTCCCGTCATCCTTTCCACCTCCCCGATCCTGCCATTCTTCCGGGCATCTCACCTGCCCCATCTCCTTGAGGACATCTTCGTCCCCATCGAGGCCCAGACTGACTCTCCCTCTTGACTCCTGGACGGATCTGTCAGTGGCTGTCACTTTGGCATCTCCCCGAGCACTGCCCTCTGTCATTACCCATAGCCGCATGTTTGGGTGCTGCTTTACCAGCTGTCTTGGGTGAGAGTCCCTCTGTGCTGCTAGAGAATCCAAACGTAACCGCCGACTGATGAGACTCACCCAGGCAGGCAACACTGAATGTGCCCTGAGGCCCCGCACTCTCCTCCCCAGGGCACAGCAGGGTTCTGAGTTCAGCAAGTCAAGTCCAAAGTAGCATTCCAGGGGGGCAGGAACTATCTCTCCTCCTTCTCCAGACCCCATGGCCCCAGCCTAGATCTCCAGAGGAAGGGGTGAGCATGAGTTGTTGAGGATTTTCCCTGCTGTCAGGACAGCAGGTCACAACTGTTTCTTTGTAGTTTGAAATCCAATTTCAAAATTTCCTGCCCTAAACAATTTCCTTCCTTCCAAAGCACCAACTCTCAGTGAGGGCCCTTTGGATCCTTACTTTCCTCATTCTTCCTTTCTCCACCTGCCACATCCCAGCTGGGAGCCTGGGGGACAGAGGAGCCTGGCTGGTACCCCACCCCTCCCTGGGCGCTTTCCCCTGGGGGTTGTGACAAGGAGGAACATGGGAAGTCTCGAAGCTCCTCCACTTTCTGACCCCCACCACTTTCTGCAGCCTTCCGTTAGCTAAAGCTAGTGCATCCCTTCTCTTCTGTTCCCTCCCCCAGGCCAAACTCTGTCTCCCCTCTTTCCTTCTCTCTTCCTTCCTGCTTAGCCTGCCCTGAGGCAGTCTTCCAAATACCTGAACCTGGTTTGCACATTTAATTAGAGATCTCGACCTCAAAGTAAGAACATATTATTTACCCAGTATTCCCTTGGAATCCCACCCCTACCTCACTGCGAGCTCCTTCCTCGATGTCCAGGTCCCTCTGTTGCTACCTTCTCTAAAAGCACTCCTGGATTTTTCCAGCACTTTCCAAACCCGTCCTTCCAAGTTCACTCTTTATCCTGCTATTCCCCCCTGCCTTCCCACCCCTCATCACAGCCTCTTTCCCAAACCAACCCTCTGCCCACCTGGGGGGCTTCAGAACCCCCACCCCCAGCCCTGAAGCATCTCACTGCCCCCCGCCTTGATGGCTTCACTCTCTGCTCCCTTCACATCAACTGCAAAAGCCAAGGAACCTTCCCCACCCTCTCGCACCATTCTCCTTTGCAGGATCACATTTTAGCTTTCAGCTGGGTGGATGTAGAATCATTCCAGCCCATCTGCTCCCTGTTGGAAAAGAACAACAAAACGTGGACCAGCAGAGGGAAGACTGTTGTCACTCTCCTTGTCAGCCTTCCCTTTGCGCATTCTCTGTCTCTTCCTCCCATACCTCAGAAACCTCTTTTGTTCCAGTCAAGGGGAAAGTACTTTGGAGGTGCTGTTGAGACTGGTTTGCTTTTTTTTTTTTCCCAAAGAAGACGGGAAGTTCCTGTTTTTTGGAAAGGTTGTTCATTTCCAAAGACATTTTGGAGCCAATCAGCTATAGAATGATTTCTGGCTGCATTTTTTCGGGGTGGTACACTACACAATGCAAAAAAAACACAAATCAATGAGAGAGATAGTCAGTGAACACAAAGGGAGATGTTATAATAGGCTTTTGTTAGTACTTGCATTTTCTTGTTGAAAAACAGAGCAAAGACCCTGAGGTGCTGAGGTGCGGACAGAAGCCTGATGTTATCAGGGCCCAGAAATCCTGCCCGGAGTCCAGTGGCAGGCGGGCTCCAGAACTCGAAAGACAGAGGCAACTGGCCCTGCTCAGTACAAACGGTGCTTTTAGTCTTTCATAAACAGCCTGTGCCCCAGGGCTCAAATCCTTCAAAAATTTGCCTAGGTAATTGCGTCTCATTGCTGTCTGGCGAAGGCTCATCACTCTAATCTGGAGGTTCAGACAGCCAGGCCAAAGCTATGAGACCGGAGAAGAGTGAGCCTGTGAATTTAATCCACTTGAAAGACAGACTAATACGAGTGCAGCTAACTCATTATTTTAAGTGACGTGAGCAGAAAAGGGGATGGGACTTTCCATAAAAGCGTTTGAAATCAGCATGTTGCAGCCACTTGGCAGTGTAAGGCCATTAGAAGAAAAGGCAGGGAGACTGCGTGGTCCCTGCAGCTGTCCCCTTGTCCCTGGAAGCCTCGTCCCCTCGACCACCCCCACGGCACAGAGCGGAAAAGCAATGGTAACCACCCTCCCCAAGTGTGACTTTGGGTTATTCATGAATTACCAGCAGCAGACCCCAGCTTTTATCTGAGACCTGAGGCTGTTTTGACTTAGTTTCGGGGTGGGAAGGAGACATAAATGGAGTTAGCCCCACAAAGCTCAGAACCTGAGAGTTGTAAGCAGGCGAAGGTCCTCCTCCGCAGCGCGCATCCGGGCAATGTGTTGGCCAATTTCTTCTTTTTTTGAGGTTTAGATCAGTCTTTCTGTTTTGTCAATATATGGTACTAGATTGAGGGGAAGGGAATAGTTTCTAATCATCACATAGTAAAAACAGTAGTCTACAAAGAGCCAGAGGTCTGTCCCTTCCCTGTCACTAACCTCTGTTCCCAGCTGTGGGAACAGAGGGAGTCTCTTCAGCCTTCTGCACTTCAGCTTTCTGAGACTGGGCTGGCACAGCTGTCTCTGAGGTTGTTTCTGCTTTATCATTCCGTGAGACGTTGGAATGAAACCTTAGAAATGTTGACAGCAATTTGCATCATTATCTAGTTACATGTGACTCATGCCCGGGAAGCTCAGGAGAGGCAAGTGCTAGCCTGTCCCTTCCCAGGTGGCAAAGCCGACGGTCAGCTCAGGAGTGATCTTGTTGGTCGTTCACACCTGCAGCTCACCCAGCTCCATGTCTGGGTGCCAGGTTGTGAGGCTGTGAGAAAGCAGTCATCTTAAAGCCTGACATGGAGATGACAGAGTTCTCCCTGGGTGCATGATGACTGTAGCCATCCCTGGGCTCCCACAAGGGCTCCAGGAGGTGGCTACCTCACCCCCTATCTCTTTGCACCCCTTGATTCTAGTTGCGTTCCACCCAGGGCACAGTGCTATGTTAAGTTCCTCCGAGTCTGAAGGCACCTCTGGAAGTCACGTCTTGGGGACTGAAACCACTGTGGTGGTGTGTGCTTTCCCTGTGCTGGGTCTTCCTTGACACTTTAGGGCACACTTGACTTTCGGGGCCAGATCAGTCTCTGCTACAGAGGCCATCCTGTGTACTGTAGGATGTTAAGCAGTAACCATGGCCTCCCCAACCTCAGTCATGACAACCAAAAATGTCTCCAGACATTGCCAGGAGTCCCCTGGAGGAGAAGTCACCCGTGTTTGATGACCGCTAGTTGAGACCAATTGGGAAATTCACAAGGATTATGTCAATATACACAGGATCTCAATGCCTGAAACAAATGTGTGTTACTTAAATGTCTATACTTGGTAGTAAATCAATTTTGACTCTTAACTTCTTTAGGTCCCTAGCATCCTGTTCTCCACAGGTCATCCTTTTTTTGAGCAAGAATTTCATAATCATCTGCTATCTCACCCTCTAAGTTTAATTTTTTTTTAAATTCTTCCATTTTAGTCCAAGTCACTGAGAACTTATTGCTTCTATGAGAAAGCCTTCCTTGACCTTGTAAATCAAAGCAGTTCTCTGGAGGGAGGTTTTCCAGTGCTGGGCTCAGTATCATCTTTCTCAGGGTGACCTCATCTATTAAAGTATGAAGGTTGTATTTGAAATGCCATTTACTTTCTCTAAGTCAATAAATGAAGCTGTGGATCCTTAGATCATCAGAGGTCTGCTTATTACCAAGAGTTTTTGTGTGTGTGTGTCATTTTTTTTTTTAAATCGAGATCTGTGCTGGAGTTTAAAAGAATTCTGGCAGATTTCCATTTTCCTTTCTGAATCAGAGTTTGGGGTGATATTCCTCTGCGAGTGTAGATTGCCCCTAGATGAATCTGACTTTATTAGTTTATGTCCTTTGTTCAGAGCACCAGGGATGAGCTTGTGAAAGCACAAATGGCTCTTATCTTCAAAGGTCTCCTTTATGCTACAAACTCCACCTCACCAACCTGTGTTATTAATCTATTGCAATCCCAATTAGTTCACATCAAGGTCAGTTCTTTCTGGTGTGCAAAATGACTGCAAACTTATGTGAACAAATTCCTCCTGTACAGGTCTCACATGAAGGTGGAGGAGAAGACTGTAGCAGAGAAACTTAAAAGAAAGAGGGAGGTGTCTGATAGCACAGGAGACGTTCACGGTGATTCCCCTTGGCTCAAAGGCCAAAGAAATCCAATTATTCCAAAGAATTCAAAACTTGCACAGGAACATGCCACTCAATGAGGGAACAGTTTAGCCTCTTTCTCACTCTTGCTTGATGGCAAATATTAGTATCTAAGTAACTTAGCAGTTTAAAAAAAAATAAAGAGAAGTGTCAGAGAGCTATTTCTTGGGGGCTTTTTCTGTATGGAGAAGCCTTGAGTTTAAGAAGTATGATAAACACTGCTCCTTCAGAAATACGTCTATGCAAAATGAGCCAGAGCTGGTGGGTGTGCAGGGCATGATGTTTTAGGCATGAAGGCCGACGCTGCGCTCATGCGGCCTCTCCTGCTCTCTCTCTGAGGCTACCAACAGAGCAGACAGTACACGCGTTAATGGCATGTCTCCAGTTTGGGAGAAAGGCCCCTCCTCATGTGAAAAGAATAGACTTCCTGGATCTGTCATTATTTCTGGTATAGCAGAGGGGGAATGAAAAGACCAGTTGGAGTGGCAAGGCCCTATGAAAGGAGAAAGTCACTGTTCTGCACATTCGGAGATTTCCTCCCTGGTTTTATAAAGTCCAGAGGTGTTGAAGGTGAAGGGGTGGCCAGGAATCACACAGGGCCCACTCCTCTCTCAGGCAGGCACTGGATTTCTCAGACTCCTCTGAGAGACAGGGTGGCTGGGCTAGGAGTGTGCAAAAGAGGGCACAGAGTGTCCCCAGTGCACAGTTCCCTGAGGTTCCAGCCTCCCAGCTCTTGCTGCAGGGAATTCTAGGCACCGAGGCCTGATGTGTGGGAAAGGAAAACCAGAAGGTGAAGAGGGTGCAGGTAGGAAAAGAACAGTTGTGCCGAGACAGTGCGGTCAGGAGGGCTGCGCGAGAAAAACAGGAAGAGGTGGGGAAGCAGGCACTTGACCACCAGCAAGCAGGTATCGAAGGGGGCTATGCTTCAGCTTGGGGGGTTATTCTACTTCCCTTTGTCAGAGTATCCTTCTTGGATTTGGAAGCATGGAATGGAAGCTCTTAAAGAAAGAACGGTCACCATTCAACATCTCATAAGACAAAGAACAGTGAATCCTCGATTTGCAAAAGGCAGCTTTTGGATTCTGTGTCATGACTGGCACTGTGCGACTCTGCTGTGTGCCACCACGCATTTGCGTTCTGCAGAGCAGCCGAGATGCTCCCTCTGAAGGAGGCTGGTGCTCCGCAGAAGGGCTTATAGTTCATCTTAGCAGTGCATGTGCTACCCTGCTAGAACCACACACACATAGATCGTGAAACCACGGTTTGCATTTTGGAACTCTGGCTGCCTAAGGAAGGTCTCATTCCTGGTGGCTCTGGGGGGCTGAGCCTCTCCTTCCTCTGTCACGTGGAGCACTGGCCAGCTGAGCAAGCGGTGCTGTCCAGACACTGTTATCCTTTTCTGAGACGGCGGGGGAGAGAAGACTGTTTCCTGCCTCCAAGGTGCCAGGTACTGCATTGACAATGCCTGGGCTCGGGGTCACATTTCAGCCTTCCAGTAACCTAAAGGGCAGCTGCAATAACCTCTCCTCACATGGGAGGAAACTGAGTCTCCAAGGGGTTAAGTTACTTACCTCCGCACACAGCGAGTGAGAGGCCAAACCAAGGTCTCTGTCCTAATCTCTCAGACTCCAAAACCACGCCCTTACTGTATCCTTGCTCAAGCCCTTTTGGCTCCTGGGGGACAGCTGCAGGGTGAGCTTCTCAAATCCTGGAAACGTTTGGGGCCAACACAAACCAAATCATCTTTATGTTAAGTATCTTTTACATCCTCTTTCCACACTCTCTAGATTGTCTTGTCTTGCATTCTCTTTTTTCCCCTATTCACTTGAGTTTTTCTGCTCCTTTTATTATTAATAGAATGCCATGCTTCAGAGTTGGCTGCCTAAAACTAGACTTTCTGGCATAAAATTCAGTAAGGATGCATTAGGGCCTATGGCACATGGGAGAAGATGACAGAGAAGACTGCTTTATGGGCTTCAACAGTTCTAACATTTTTCGAAATCACAAAAATGCCGAAGTGAAAAGTAGGATTGCAGCTAGGAGAACACACACAGAGAGAGCTGTGGTTGGGTTGGTGGGGAGGGTGCCCAGGGGCAGCACTCAGGCACAGGGGGCTGGGGGCTGCAGAGGTGGATGGCGTAGCACCCAAAGGAGGCCCAGGCTTTAAAATGATATGCCAGATATCTGTTGTGGACCAGATCTTGTTCTGAGCTGGACTCGAGGATCCTATTCTCCAATACTGACAACTCCTGGGGAAGGGGGTTCGTCATTTTAAAGCCACTGCAGTCCCAAAGATAACGTCACTCCATTTTTTTCTTGCCTGCTGCCACCTTGATGCATTACAAGGACCCTGGCAGAGTCTCAGCCACATTAGTTAATACGATCTGCCCAAGGGACAGCTCTTTCTGGATCTGTTTAGCCAGAGAGGTCACTGGTGCCTCTGGTAAGCCCCATAGGCCCCTCGTCCGCACGCGGTGGCGGTGGCTGGCCTGAACTATAGGTTGGCTCTGCTGGTCTCCCACCCTAGGCCATCTAAGCAAAGACTGTCATGGGACGTTCTTGAGAAAATTCTGTTTCTTTAGTGATGTGCAGTCCTGGGAGATGCTGTGCCTCTCCTGCTTGGAGCCTCCCACTTGAGGTGTTGGTAATTTTGTCGTATTGCAGTGAGGGTCCTCACTGTCCACCAAGGGTCCGGTCCCACAATGGAGGCAGCCTCAGATGTCCCAGCCCTCCACACAGTACTTCCAGCTCACCTTTTTCAAGGAACTAAGAAAGAGGGCAAAGGTGCTAGAGAAGGAGCGGATGGGAGCAGGAAGCCATCTTTACCCTCCACATGCAGAAAGTGGGACACGCAGAAAATCCTTATGGCAAAGGTGCCTGCAATGGATGTTTATTTAACAAAGTACAGAGGAATAATCTGTCTGCAAGGGAGGACACAGTGGAGACCAGAAGGTGCCTTCTGTTCCCTCAGAACTGGGCCCTCCAGCCCACATGCACTGAAGGCCACTTTCCCTCCACCACAGGGACACAATGCCAACAGAGAAAGAGACAGGTTATCAAACACCCATCTTTTCTAGAAGCTAGTGACTTATCCCTGAACCCTTCCTCTGAGAGAACTCTGCCTAAATACAGAGACTTTTTCCAGACGTGTCTCAGACCGATCTGGCCGAGGGGAGCGGCCTGGTGGTAAAGGTTGAACTGTTTCCCCTGGGAACTGTCTGGCAGCTCTAATGAGGAATAGCACTTTGCATTTATAGAGAGCCTTTCATCTGTGGATCTCAAAGCTGCTCCACAAACATTAATTAACTCTCACACCTGTGAGGCAGGTGAGTCTGGTTACCCCCATTTTTAGAGATGAGGAAGCAGAGGTTTGAGAGGAAAAGGACTCTGGGGTGAACCACCGGGGCTGGGGGCAGCCCAGACGTCAGGAACCAGTGTTCAGATTCGCAGGGCCCTGACCACAAAGCCACAAAGCCTGGCCCGCCGGGTGAGGACTAGGAGTCCCAGAAGCACTGAGTGGTGGAGCCGTGGCCACACAGCTCCCTGCTTGCCTCCCATAGGCAGACTGCCACCTCTCGGGCCGGCAGGTCCACAGCAAAGACCAGCTCCCTCAAAACCCTGGAGGCCTTTAAAAGACAGCAAACCCAGGCAGGCCTCTGTCCCGGCTTGGTCTGAATGCTTCTCTTCAAAGTAATTCCTGGAACAATGAATGCATCTGGGCTACACATGACTAACCAAGATGTCTGCAGCCAGCGGAGACAAACGGTTGGCAAATCCCGGAGCTCTTTCACAATCTCCCTTTTTTTCTGGACTCAGGGCTGGTGCTGACTGACTCACGTTATCATGGGATTTCAACGATATAGCAGCAATGTGCTAACCCAGTGTCTGCTACCTGGGGCTACTCGAAGGTGACTGCTGTTCTCATCTGTGCTGGGTTGCAGTTTTAACTCCCTGCTGCAGAGGCCAGAGGAAGCATTGTTTCTCAAAGACAGTAGAATTTTCAGGAAAATGTCCCCCACGGTCCACTCCAGGGGCTGTGAAAGTTGACATCACATAATACTGGAGGTAGCTGGGAAGCATCTGGGGCACCCCTTTTATTTGTAGATGAGTCCACATCTTTCTTCTCAGGGGTTCCAGACGGAGATGTAAACCACCACTGGGGCTCGCCCTAACACATCACCTTGGAAACTGACTCACATCTCTGAGTCCTGAGTCACATCCTGTTGTGTGTTCTGAGGCATCCAAGAGGGCATCATACCAGCTACCCATGGCTGAGGTGAACTTGGAGGGAACCCTGGGAACTTCCCTGCCTTCTTCCAAGCTGAAAGAGGGAAAAAACCATGGCTGCCCCTAGGGTTTCTATGTTCACCAAGCAGGTTTGGCTTTTTCGAAAATAGTTGATAAAGCTCTGTGGCATAAGTGACTGTCTGTTACTTATGTTTAAATGGTTCTGACAGGTGAATGAAAGACCTGGTCTTTTAAAGGGATCAGCCAAACAGCCAAGGAAAGGAAGGGCTTTCTAACTGTGACGACCAAGCACCAGAGCCCCTCAACCCTCTCTGGGCCCAGGCTGCGGGAAGGCGGCACAGCTCAAGCAGTGTTGGTAACCCAGGTTTTGAGGGTGGTTGTTAAAATGACCATAGAGGTGGGTGGTCAGAGTTAAGACCAGGAAGTGTCTCTACCCATCCTCTCCTGTGGCCCGAGAGGAACATGAGGACAAAGCAGAATGTTTCAAACCTTCAAAGAACAAGTTTTTGGTTTCACTGATTTTTCTGTATTACTTTCCTGTATTCAATTTCATTGATTTCCACTAATTTTTATTATTTATTTTCATCTGCTTGCTTTAGGTCTATATTGCTTTTTTCTCTAGTTGCCTAAAAGCTTGGATTACGAATTCTGGATCTTTCTTTTCTAATACATGCATTCAGTGCTATAAATGTCCCTCTAAGCACCCCATAAATTGTAATAAGTTGTATTTTCATTTTTGTTTAGTCCAAAATACTTTAATTTCTCTTGAGACTTCTTATTCAACCCACGTGTTATATAATAAGTATGCTGTTTAGTCTCCAAATATGTGAGGATTTTCCAGCTATCTTTCTGTTACTGGTTTCTGAGTTTAAATCCATGTGGCCTCAGAAAATACTCTGTATGATTTCTATACTTTTAAGTGTGTTAAGCTATGTTTCATGGCCCAGAATGTGGCCTATCTTGGTGAATGTTCCATGTAAATGTAAGAATGTGTATTCGGCTATTGTTGGATGGAATATTCTACAGATGTTAGATTGTATTGATTGGCAGTACTGTTCAAGTCAACTATGTCCTTTCTGCTTGCTTGGTGTATCAATTATTGAAACAGGGGTATTGAAGTTTCTAACTATCATAGTATATTTGTCTATTTCTCCTTGTAGCTCTAGCAGTTTTCACCTGTTTTTTGACACTATGTTGTTTGTTGGACACATGTTAAGGATTATTTCTTAGAGAACTGACCTTCATTATTATCATGTAATTCTCCTCTTTGTCCCTGACAATGTTATTTCTTCTGAAGTCAGCTTTGCATAAAGCTAATACAGCTACTCTGGCTTTCTTTTGATTAGTGTTAGCGTGGTGTATCTTTCTCTATCCCTTTACTTTAAACCTATCTGAGTCTTTAAAGTGGGTCCCTTGTAGACAACATATAGCTGGGTCTTGTTTTTAATCCACTCTGATAATCTGTCTTTAAATTGGTGCATTTAGACCATTCGTATTTAAATTATTGATATAACTGGACTAGTATCTACCATTTATAACTTTCATATTTGTTGCACCTGGTGCTTTTTCCCCCACTTTATCTGCCTTCTCTAGGTTTAACTGAACATTTTATATAAGTCCATTTTATCTCCCCTGTTAACATACCAATTATCCTTTTTAAAAAAGCTTTTAGTGGTTGCCCTAGAGTTTGAAAAATACATGTATAAAACATCTATAATCTAAGTTCACCATCAAATAATACTACACAACTTCTTCCTTCATGTCTCTGTCATTATTGTCATTTATTTATCCACATGCCATAATCACCCAATACATTGTTACTATTATCATTATAAACAGATAGTTATCTTTCACATCAGTTAAGAAGAAGACAGTCGTGGTGATTCAAGTCTATAATCCCAGCTACTCGAGATGCTGAGGTGGGAGGATTACTTGAGCCCAGGAGTTCAAGGTTGTAGTGAGCTATGATCGCACCACTACATTCCAGCCGGGGTGACAGAGTGAAACCTTGTCTCCAAAACAAAATAAGAAAGAGAATAAGAAAAACAAAATTTTATTTTACCTTAATTTATTCTAATGCTCTTCCTTTATGTACTTCTTTTAACATTTCTTGCAGGGCAAGTCTGCTGGCTATGAATTATTTCAGTTTTATTTGTCAAAGAATGTCTTTATTTCTCCTTCACATTTGAAGGATAATTTTGCTGGAACTCTAGGTTGGTGGCTTTTTTCTTTCAATATTGACTCTACTCTCTTTTTGTCTGCATGGTTTCTGAAGAGAAATCTGACATAATTCTTATCCTTATTCCTGCATAGGTAAGGTGTTGGGTTTCCCCACCTCTAACTTCTTTCAACGTTTTTTCTCCTCTTTGGTTTTCTGTAGTTTGAATATGATATACCTAGCTATAGATTTGGTATTTACCTTGCTTGGTGTTCTCTGAGCTTCCTGGACCTGTGATTTGGTGTCTGTCATTAATTTTAGAAAATTTTCAGCTGTTAATACTTCAAATATCTCTTCCCCTCTGTTTTCCGTTCTCCTTCTGGCATTCCAATTATGCATATGTTATACCTGTCTCACAGTTCTTGGGTGTTCTGGTTTTTTCTTTTGTTTTTCTTTTTACCTTTCAGTTTGGGAAGTTTCTATTGTCATGTCTTCAAGTTCATTGATTCCTTCCTCAGCCATGTGTCGTCTATTGACGAGCCCAAAAAAGGCATTCCTCATTTCCACAGAGTGCTTTTGGTTTTTAGAATTTCCTTCCGAGTCTCAGAGTTTCCATCTCCCTGCTTACATTACCCATCTGTTCTTGCATGTTGTCTTCTTTTTCCTCTAGAGCCCTTAACATATTAATCATAATTAAATTCCCTGTCTGGTAATTCCAAAATTTGTGTCACATCTGAGTCTGGTTCTGATGCTTGCTTTATCTCTTCAGACTGTGTTTTTGCTTGCTTTTCTCTTGTAATTTTTTGTTGAAAGCTGGACATCATATGTTAGGTAATAGGAACTAAAGCAAACAAACCTTTGGCGTGAGTTATTATGTTCATCTAGCTAGGAGTTGGGCTGTGTTTAATGTTTGCCGTAGGTGCTAGAGACTTCAAATTCCTCTATTGTCTTTGTTTTTGTTTGAGCTTCTCTACAAACTCCTCCTTAAATAGTCTATGCCTTGAAGCTGTTTCAGCTGTTACCCACTGTTATTATATTAGATCCCATGAGAATCTGGTGGACTTCCTGAATGAAAAACCCACAAAAGTGCCCCCCCCCCCGCAAGACTATAGCCCCAAGGAGATTCTCACTCTCACACTAGACTATACTCAGGCTCCAGCAATTTGACAAAATCACCCTTAAGTGTTCCCCGCAGTTTATGGATTCAGCAACTTCTGCCCCCAGGAAGCAGCCCTCACTATGATTGTCTGTATTTGCCTGCCTCTCAAGATTTGGGGGGGGGGGCATATTGCCCCGTAACTTCAATTCTCTTGTGGACCCAAGAAAAGTCATGGATTATTTCAGTTTCTTCAGCTTTTTGTAGTTGTTGTAAAAAGAATAGTGATGACTCCCAAGCTCTTTAGATTTTGGAGTTGAAACTGGAAGCAGCAGGACATTTTGACATGAATTATTTAATAGGGTCCCTGTTTACTCTGGCGACATTTTAATATTGCTATATCAAAAGGTAAAAGCACTCTACTTTCTTATCAAGTGATATATGCCATGTATACATCTGAGCTCACCGCTAACCACAACTTTACCTTATCCCTAACTTCCCATTTCAAATGGAAGGGAATGGGGCTCAGGAATGTAGGAAGGGGGCTCTGTTTCACCCATAATTTGATGATCAAAAAGTTGAAAATAACCCATCACAAAATGGCCTTGGTAAAGTGGCTGTACCAAAACATCATTTACCCTGGAAAAAATAGGAAGAAAGGCTCAAATTCAAACTTTCTAATCTAATATGTTCTTTAATGGAAATATGAATTTGCTGAGATATTGAATTCTTGCCTTCTCCATCCTCATCCCAAACTTCCATTTTCTTTTCCCCTTTACCACTTAATTTCCTGAGCCCAGCTCCTCTCTAGTCTGAAGCGTGTGGCTGTCAAGCCTTTAGCTGTGAATAAAATATTACCTAAGCCTCATCCTGGAGCAGGTATGTGTGGTCTTACGAATAAACATCAGATGAGTCCCTTGGCATGGATTTCTTTTCTTTTTTAGTAACATAATTATAAAAATTACTCAGACTTATTGAGCATTTACTATAGCCAGAAATTGTGATGCTTGCTTTATATATAGCTTACATCACTTACTCCTCACTATTACCTTTTGAAGTCAGAAAACTATGGATCAGAGAAAATAAAGTGACTTTAATAATAAGGTTATACACTTTGTTTGTGGTGAAAGCAAGATGCAAACTGAAATCTGTCTGTGACTTAAGTTTGGTGCTTTCCCTAGTCTGAGCCTCTCGGAAGCAGAACATAAGCATGTAATAAATACCACTAGGGCTCTTGTTTCTACGTTGGGGACAGTTGTTGGCAAGTCCAAATTAGGCAGCTAATCTAGCAGTTAGCCTGGATACAGCCCTAGGTCCCCCGGTAACTGTAACTCCCAGAAGGCAGAAACCTTCCATTCACTAGTGAGTAGTGCTTATACTAATAAATATTCACATATTTATTATGTGGCCCTAGTAAAGCAAAAATGTTTGTTGGGAAAAATGATTGAATGAACAAGCAAATAACTTCATGAACCTATGAATGAATAAATCTACGAATGAAGCAACACTCAGTATGATAATTTATGCCAATAGGAAGAAGCCTTTCTAAGCATCACACAGTCCTGAGATCTTTACTGACTGTAAGTTCCAATAGGGCAGGGACCATACTGCTGTTATTCATCTCTTTGTTACCAGGGACATAGTACATGCCTGGCACATAGTAAATGTTCAATAAACTTTTGCTATTTTTGATGCATTGACTTATCAGAGGCAATTCCTTCCAGAACAAATGGCCCTATGCTCTGGAGAATGACTGACAGTGGCTCTCTTCCTTAGCCTGTGGTCTTTGCTGGATAACTCCCCTCATCCCTCCCTACTTCCTCTTCCCAGAATATACATATTTATTATTACAAGCACTGTTCTTCATGCCATACCCCACACCTGACTCTTCTCTGACTCTGCTTAACATACAAGTAACATACCAGGTAGGCAAAGAAATACTGGGTAGGACCTATTTGAATTATTATAGAATCCTGTCCTGTCGCCATTGGAATGGATTTAGAGATCATCACCTTTCAGAGATGAAAATAAGAAAGGGTCACCTAGCAGCTCCCCACACAGACAGGCTCAGGCCCACCTCTCCTGCCTATCAGCCCACAGCACTGCCACTCTAGACTTGCCTTCGTGCGTTCATGCTGGCCCCATCAGAGCAAAGATGGTAACTGAATATTAAACCCAGAATGCATCATTACTGGGCGTTTTTTGGTTTTATTTTTTATTAATAACAATACACGTAGAAGGAGAAAACATCCAAAAACACAACACGAGAGGCTCACCATCACCACCTTCTGGCCCACCACTGGCTATGAACCCAAGCACAGATCACCGTGGTCACATGACTGAAAACTGATAAGGGGGGTAAGTGGGCTTCTGGATTTTTGGTGCCATCCCCACCCTCAACCCGCACCCCACTCCAGCACCTGGAAAGCTAAGTTATGGTGTGAAGTAAGAAGATTTGAATCTACAACCCTGTGTTTAAAAAAAAAAACTCATAGAACTTGGACTTTAATCATAAAGATCATTTTACCAAAGCATATTTTTAAAAGGCTGTGAAATATTATGCAACGTTTGCATGGTTTAATTATGAGTTTAGAAAAGCCTAGCACAACTTTTTCCCTACAGTAAAACATGACAGAGCATGAATCATGGCATAATACTTTATGCTTAGTGTGGTTTTAGACATGGGGTTAGGGGTGCTAGGCTGTCTACACAACAAGGCATGAATTACTACACCACAATTCACAGCCCGGAGGGTTTATGACAATTATAAAACCTTTTTTGTTTGCTTTTTAAATGGTTAAAATATTTGAGTACTATACATTCACTTAGTTAAATGTGTATATCTAGGACGTAAACATGTCTTATAGAAACTAAGTATATGATTTTTTTTTTCACTTCGAGCAAAATACTTGAAGTAGCAAGGGAATACTGAACAGTCTGATATTTCTGTTTCCCTTCAGTCATTGAAAACACTGTCAGTTGTAAGATTATTCAGGATCTTCAGCTTGAAGTTGAACGTATTTTAACCCTTTTGAGTTTAAAATGGACCAGCTCTCTTACTCGTTGCCATCTCTTTAAATCTTCTAAAATTTGGAATGAAATGAAGACTTTTTTAATATTATATTTCAAAGATCCCAAGTTAAAATATTTGCCTTGAAGGTGTCAGGTTTTTTAAACTTAAGAATTCAGTTATTTTCAAGCAAAAAAAAAAAAAAAAAAGAAAAAGAAATGGGTCAGTATGAGTATGAGTTGGGGAGGCTGTTAGAATAAGACTGGGGAGGAAGACTGGGGTCTCCAAATGTCTGATTCTGTTGTCCACTATGGCAATTTCAAAGAGATAAACAGAAAAGGCAAACTTTAACTGCTGGAAATAAAAAGCCCCTGAAGAAAGCAGACGTGAATATTTTATAATGAGTAGGAATGGCTCATTTCTTTATGTCATGGCCTATACAAAACTTACACCCAGTACTTTTCTAAAGAAGCCTGCTTTTCCTAGATTGTTACTCCCAGGATCATGGAAGCTCTGGCTATGAAGACCCTTAGTAGTTATGGCAGTTTGCTGTTATCTTTGTCCACAGAGAAGGTGGGACACAAAGAAAAAATTAATGTTGAACTCTAAAGAAATATAAAACAGTCTGGTAGTGGGACAGTGTCCAATTCAAATTTGCTCATACATTTTGCCTTAGAGGTGGTTTGCCGCCTTCTTTTTCATCTGCAAACATTATGATGCTTTTGAAAACTAAGACTCTTATGAATGCTGGAATCAAATGCACAAAATTCATTTTGTCTACATCTTTTGAAGTCAGATTTTTGTCCTCTCAACCCGAGGCCTCTTAAAATGGCAATCTATAAAATACTTGCTCAAAAATCTGCCCTTTAGAAGTTGCAAACTTGAAGTTTTGAAAAGGAGCAGGAGGCCTGGGTTGATAGAGCCAGCTCTACTGCTGGGTTTCTGAACAAGTATTGGACCTCATCACCAGTTTCCCAACCAGACCTTCTTTCCCATCATCCTTGGGGGAGAATTCACCTAAATAGAAACATTTACAAGCCCAAGGAATATTTTTGCCAAAGGTACAAAAAAAAAAAAATCCCAAAACTCTACATTCTTTCCACTTACTGAATACAGATAGACAGGTGATCACTTGAGTTTATAAAATGTTTCTGATGATAACTATAATTATTACTAAAGCCGAAATAGTCTGAGCAGTCGTATTATACTTGGCGTCATCAAATACTATATAGTTCAACAATTTGAACATTAATACTTCTACCATGAAAGCGTAATCCATGCCTCTCAACATTAGTATGATTAAATAAAATCTTTGGAAGGAATAGTTATCAGATGAAAATCTCCAAGAATCAAACATAAACAATATTTCAGTATCTTTAGGGGAGAAACCATCCAACAAAGACAGATATTTAGAGTTGAGTAGGCTTATTAAACACTGGTCAATAGGCTACCTACATGTATAACATATTTTAACAAAGGTTACTAATTTCTTATTAAAAGACTTTTTATTTTTTAAATCCCAACCCATCGTACATATAATTTACCTCCCTGATTCTCTGCAGATACAAGGCAGATCCAGCCGTCCCCACCATGGTCCTACGATCAGTCCTACCAGTACCTGGGATCAATCGCCTCTCCTTCCGTGCACCCAGCAACACCCATCTCACCTGGACGTGCCAGTGGCATGACAACCCTCTCTGCAGAACTTTCCAGTCGACTCTCAAGTAAGCCACTTGAAAACACATTCTTTGCAGCTGAACTGAAGTGGAAGGTTCAGGAGACTAGAGGAGATACATGAAGGAATTGACAGAACATTATTCATTGAATAAACCATGGTTTAAAGACAGGCTACCTATCTCTACCTCCCATGCCCATGCATTGATTTTTTTTTTTTTTTTTTGACATTCAGAGGCAGAGATTATGTGGATGTGGAGGCAGAAGTGGCTTGGAGAAGTTGATTCCTTGGGCATTTTGGGGTTGCTCACATTTGGTAGGAAAGGCTGGTGGCTTAAGGGTTTATAATATAAAAGCCACAGTAGTTAGCTTCTAGGACTCATTATTCCAACTGACTTCTGGACTGATGTGACTGGTCCTTCTGGTGGTGATGAGTTTCCACAGATCTCGTAAACAGCACACTGGGGTATGTGTGGAATGGGAAGCCAATACAGTTGTCCCTTGGTATCCATGGAGGATTGGTTCCAGGATCCCCCACAGATACCAAAACCCACTGATGCTCAAGTCCCTCATATAAAATGGTATCTTTGTATATCACATCAGCACATTCTCCTGTATACTTTAAATCATCTCTAGATTGCTTATAATACCTAATATGGTATAAAATGCTACATAAATACTTGTTATACTGTATTGTTTAGGGAATAATGACAAGAAAAAGTCTGTACATGTTTAATACAGATATAACCATCCTTTTTTTAAAAAAAATATTATCGATCCACAGTTTCTGAATCCATGGATACAGAGGGCCAACCTCATACCCTGAATTTCCAACTAAGAGCTGTTCATACTGAGATTAGAGGAACAGTGTCAAAAGCTCAGGTGTCATGGTTAGCATAATTGTTGTTAACACGAGCTCATTAAATATTAGTCATTTAACCTATGAGCCTTTTGGGCTTGGCACTCACCCTTGCTCATGGGCAAGGAAATTGGAGTTACAGAGAAAAATTCCTTTGTTGAAGGCAGAAGAAGAAACTTACTGTTTGGGGCTTTGAAATTGGAGCTGACCCAAACTGTGAAAATACTTCAGAGAACTCCAGCATTACATGCCTGCAAACACACTTGCATGTGTGTGGGGGGAAGGGAGATGGGTTTTGCTTTTCAGCTCTTGGGATCAGATTATAGCAGATTAGGGGGCAGTCAAAGGGGCAAAGAAGTCATGTCTGCCATTTTTAAATGTTGTATAATGTTGTTTTTTCCAGACAATTGTGATTATTTGAGGTTTCACCAGATGCCTTCGCTGCTTCTTAGAGCTTTACAGAATGCCTTCCCAGAGCTACTCACTATTGACATTTTGGACCCGATAATTCTTTGTTGTGGGAGTCTGTCCTGTGTATTGTAGAATATTTAGCAGCATCCTGGCCTCTAGATGCCAGTAGCACTCTCCCCTTGCCCTCATCGTGACAATCAGAATTGTCTCTGGACATTGCCAGATGTCCCCAAGGGGCAAAACTGCTCCCAGTTGAGAACCACTGCCTTCCAGTATTCTTGCATGCTATAGTAAAATAGGAAAGCCAACCTACGTGTTCAGTCTTCACATTATTTTTGAACATTAATGCCAACATTTTCATGGTACCTCCTAGTTAAAGAGTCGAGAGAGTAGCACAGGTATTATGGCATCACTTGAGCTTGTGGTTTCTAGAAGCCTGTCCCTCAAGAAGAGAGTTTGAATCCAAAGGCCCTTGCCAGCTTTTACTGATTCTTCTTAGCGGCACTGCTCTGCCCACTTGCTGTGGTCTACATCTGAAACAATTACTGTTCTCCTTGGAAATGTCCCTGCAGTAGGTCTGTCCCTTGGAATTTATTACATAAGTCTTTTGACTTGGTCACCACCCAAAATTGGCACCTTGTAGTCCAAGAACTGCAGGGGCCAGCTCCTCCAGCTGACCAGTGTTCAGATTAAGGGTGACTTTTTAAAAAGGAATGAGTAACATGTGTACTCCAAAATCCCATATCACAGTTAAACTTCTGAATAGCCTGGACTTCAATCACCTAAGGAGTAAGGAAGGACATTTTATGGTATGGGAGTGTGAAATAGATAAAAACCATGTCCCATTTCAGCACCCAAGAATGATCCTCTGAGAATTCCAGATGAGCTTTCACCAGTGGCAGAGAACAGCATGGGAGACTGCTCTTCAACTTGGCAGAACTCCCTCTGAGAAATCGAGCCTGGAGCACAGGCCTGCAAAGTGTTGTCATAAACCTGGGGGCAGGAGGGGGTTGGGATACATAAAAGAAAAGTGGCTGCCTGGCCGACAGCTTTGAGAACCTGACACTGCTCTGTGGCTGCTTTACCTTTTAATCCCGCCTGCCGACAGCTCTGTGTGCTGCCCCTCTCCCCGCCCCCAGCCCCACCTGGGCTTCCTTCTGCACTGGGGACTTGGACTCTGTGTCTCTCTCACTCTATCCTTTGCAGACAGACTCCACACCTTGTCTGAAAAGAGTTGTCATCTGGAGGTTTACTTTTCTTCTTTTTTTTTTTTCCTTTTTTAAAAAAATTAATGTTTAGCTGCCAAACTGGGCGACAGACAGCATGCATTAATCTGAGTCATGCAAAAGATCCTTTTAAGGCAGCCATTATCTGCTCAGGTTGTTTAATCCTTTGGGGGCAGTGGGAGGGACCCTGGAGTGGGGCTACTGTCATTCACGTCAAGCTGCAAAGTGAAGACTTGAGCTGTCATAGCAAATATTTAGCCCCATCAATGGGGAAACATTTCCAACCAAAATACCTGAACCTCCTAATCCCCAGATTTCCTACTCTTAAAAAACTCCCTGTGAATATCAAGGGTCCCCACCTCTGCCCACACTGCTACTGAATAAGGGGCACCAGGCCAACCAAAAGGATAGATACTCTCTGGCCAGATGGGTGAATTGTCCATGACTGATGGGTCTTAATAAGGGATGTCAGACAAGACATTAAAATGAAAACCAATATTTGAATAGATAATTTGAATCTGAGCATATCTAGAGGGACTAAGTTGTTTTATTATCAAAATGTATATTAAAAAAAAAGATAATTTGACCAAATGGATGATCTTTTTTAGTATGATGTTGTTCATGTGTAGAGAGAATAATGACAGGCAATATTTCAGATCTTTCAAATGTTCTGCCCACAAGTGGAAGAACTATTTTCCCCCAACAGCTAAGACCATAACATCATTCCAGTATTTACGCCCACGACAGATCATGGACTCACTCCGGATTCCAGTAACTTGGTACCATCACCATATTACCATGTAGTAGTTGGAACAGACTGGCAGAGCATGTCCAGACACTGCTGTGAAGCAGGGTGACCTTTCATTCATTTTCCAGTGGATTCACCTTTTTGTCTCAGGGCAAATGAAGCAAGAGGAATAATGAGCAGAGTCATTTATTTGTGTCCAGAGGATTGCATCAGATGACAACAAATTGATTGTATTTGCCTAATGCTTTTCCTCCTACCTCGGCTTCTCCCTAGACCATATAAATCTAACTGGAAAAATGCAGTAAAGCTTCCTGTTAACTCTCAAATATGTCACAGCTCTCCATGTAAGCAAAAACAAATGACACAGGGCTTGCTCACAAATGGCTCCAGCAAGCGGCAGGGATGAACCCTGTGGAATGAGGTGTGGCCTGGCTTGAGAGTGAGCTAGAGAGTGGCCAAGGAAGGGCAGCCCCAGAACCACTGTCAGTTTACAACTTTTTCCCTGTCCACATGTCTGACTCGCTTTGAAAAGATTAACAGGAATGTTTGTTTGAAAGTCAGACTCCTGGTTTCCTCATTAGTGGAGGGATTTGCTGCAGACTTCGGCTGTTTCTATAAACTTTAATTACCTCTCTGATGAGGAGTATATCCCCTCATCACATTCACCCCAAATGTACAGAGGAGTTCATTTTTACAAAATGTGCCAGAGCAATAAAAGACCATTAGAGGGAGGGGAGGAGAGGGCGGGTAAAGAGAAAGAGAACGAAAGAGAGAGAGAGAGAGAAAGAAAGAGAAAACACCACACTAGCAGCTCTCCCTGCTGGAATAATAGGCCTGAAATATGAGGAAGTTGATCAACTGCCGGTGCCTTCCAAAAACAGATTAATCCACCCTGGTAGCTTTCCTTTCACAGCAAGCTTTTGGATCCGTCAAGTTTCTCTTTCGGCCAGAACTCAAAAGGACACAGGCCACATGCCATCTGAGCTTAAGAGTTATTTTGTATGTTGATTTGAGAACTTCAAATTTTAAAACATTTAATTCATGCTTCTGCTGTTTGTTGCTATCTCTGGATTTGCTGATGTAAAGATTACAGTCTTAGCCTGGTCATTTAATGAATAATTCTGAGGAACTAAAACCACCCCAGGACACCATCCTACATCATACAGTGGTGGTTCTCAGACAGGGGTGACTTTTCTCCCCTCACCCCAACCCTCAGAATATTTGGCAATGTCTGGAGACATTTTTTTTTTTTTTTTTTGGTTGTCACAATGGGGTAAGGGAGATGCTACTGGCATCTAGTGGGTAAAGGCCAGAGGTGCTGCCAAACATCCTACAATGCACAAGACAGTCCCCCTACCGCCCCAACAAATAATTGTCTGGCCCAAAATGTCAATAGTGCCACTGTTGTGAAACTCTGATCTACAGAACACAGGGTACCTTTCCTGGCACCCAAACTTTCTAGTAGTTCCCAAGGGCAACCTGTAGGTAAGAAAAACACAGAAGGAGGCAGTGAACCACAGAATAGCCAAAGCCAGTTTGTGAAACTGTAAATGCACAATCCTAACAAAATGATGCACAATCGTAACAAAATGAAGGCAAAGCATTGTCACTCCTGGTAAAATTTTAACATGTGCAAAAAATGGAGTAGATAAATCAAGGCCCTACATCCGTTTGTGTTAACAAACCAGTGAAGCACATATTAGCGAATACCAGCAGAAACTGAGTCTGTATTGTTTCTAAAAATCTGTGACTAGTCTGATGGCAGATATGGGGAGAGAGAAGAGTAGTAATGATATTCACTGACATTCACTCAATGGTCACTGCTATGCCATCCATTAGGTTAAATAATAGGAAATTACCAACATTTTTAACTACTGTTCAAGCCTACAAAAATGGCAATTTTCTATGATTCAACCTAATATTATGTGTAAAATATTTTGTTAGAATATATCATATTATATATATTGTATGAATGGTAACATTACATTAGTAATTATATGTTAATAAATTGTTAGTATCACAGATTATATTATTGGTATATTATTAATATGTTGATTAAATAGAGGGTCAGCCAACTTTTTTCTATAAAGGGTCAGAGAATAAATATTTTAGGTTTTATGGGCCCTATGGTCTCTGTCATGACCACTCCACTTTACAGTGATAGCACAAAAGCAGCCATAGGCAATACATAAAATAATGAGTGAGTCTGTGTTTCTATGTACAGACACTGAAATTTGAATTCCCTATAATTTTCACATCAGAAAATATTCTTTGGATTTTTTTTCAACCATTTAAAAAATTAAAACTCATTCTTAACTCCTGGGACATACAAAAATGGTGGCAGCCAGATTTGGTTGGCAAGCTGCAGTTTGCTAACTCTGGGATTGTATCAATATTTGATTTATAGCATACATATTATAGTATAACTGTGCATATATCTATACCATACATACTATATCATTTCATATATTGTATGTCATATTACATTACCTGATACCTTATATTACTGTCTTATATTACGGTACTATATCATGCCTTCCTACTGAGCAGGAGCGTTCTGGGTAGCCCCCCATCTTTTCCGGTGATAGTATTCTGGGTAGAGCCCCGTCTTCCGGGGCAGCAGCATTCTGGGTAGACCCGCCTCTTCCAGGGCAGCAGCATTCTGGGTAGACCTCCGTCTTCCGGGGCAGGAGCATTCTGGGTAGACCTCCGTCTTCCGGGGCAGGAGCATTCTGGGTAGTCCCACATATTTTCCGGTGATAGTATTCTGGGTAGACCCGCATCTTCCTGGGCAGCATCATTCTGGGGAGACCCGCGTCTCCCAGGGCAGTAGCAGTCTGGGTAGTCTCCCACATTCTAAGAAGGTAGCATTCTTGGTGGTATGCCCACATATTCTTGGGCAGGAGTATTCTGGGTAGCCCCCGTGTTCTTGGACAGTAGCATTGTGGGTAGCCCCCCATCTCCCGGGGAAGGAGCATTCTGGGGTGGAAGCACCGCACTTCCCCAACTCCCTACTGACGGGATTTTTTTCTCGCCCACCCCGCAGCGGCACCCGACCTGACGGCTTTCGGCGACCCTCGCCAATTCCCCGCGCTGCCCTCCATCTCAGACCCTCGCATGCACTACCCTGGCGCCTTCACCTACTCCCCGACGCCCGTCACCTCGGGTATCGGCATCGGCATGTCGGCCATGAGCTCGGCCACGCGCTACCACACGTACCTGCCGCCGCCTTACCCCGGCTCGTCGCAGGCGCAGGGCGGCCCCTTCCAGGCCAGCTCGCCCTACCTGTACTACGGCGCCTCGGCCGGCTCCTACCAGTTCTCCATGGTGGGCGGCGAGCGCTCCCCGCCGCGCATCCTGCCGCCCTGCACCAACGCCTCCACGGGCTCGGCGCTGCTCAACCCCAGCCTCCCGAACCAGAGCGACGTGGTGGAGGCCGAGGGCAGCCACAGCAACTCCCCCACCAACATGGCGCCCGCCGCGCGCCTCGAGGAGGCTGTGTGGCGGCCCTACTGAGGGGCGGCCGCGGGGCCTCGCCCGGTGGCGGCGTCCTCGTGCCGGCCGGCCCTGCCGCCTGACGTCGTGGAAGAGCCTCCTTCGGCGAGCCATCTGTTACGGAGAAGTCCCCCTGGGCCTGGCGGCCGGTCGCGGGGCGAGCGCGCCTGCCGTCCTGTCCCGGATCTCGCTCCCGGCCCGGCCTCGGGCAGCCTCCTGCGCCTCCGAAGCCCATGCAGTTCGCTATCGCTGTTGGCCCGTCGCAGATTTTCAAACCTGACACAACTTGAGGGTGTCCGCTAGACCACCACCATGCGGACACGTTGTAAAGCAAACAGGAAGATTCCCAGAGGGAAACTGTGAATGCTTCTGATTTAGCAATGCTGTGAATAAAAGAAAGATTTTATACCCTTGACTTCACTTTTTAACCAAGTTGTTTATTCCAAAGAGTGTGGAATTTGAGTTGGGGGGGATGCAACTCATCCTGTTTGGCATCTGATTCTTATTTTTAATTTTCTTTTCCGCACCTTATAAATTGCAAAATGCATATTTGCATTTGGGTGGTTTTTATTTTTATATATCTATATAAATTTGAGCTTGCTTCTTTCTTGCTTTGACAATTGAAAGAAATATGATTCCCTTTTCTGTAAGTTTTATTTAACTTTTCTTTTGGACTTTTGTGTAGTTGTTTTTTTGAGAAACATCTACAGCTTTGGGTCATTTTTAACTACTGTATTCCCACAAGGAATCCCTAGATATTTATGTATCTTGATGTTCAGACATTTACTTATGTGTTGATACTTTTTTAATTATTTAAATGTACTTATATTAAGGAGAAAAATATCAAGTACTACATTTTGTTTTGTTTTTTGATAGTAGCCAAAGTTAAATGTATCACATTGAAGAAGGCTGGAAAAAAAGGATGGTTAATGTGATCACTTGGTTATCTAGAAGTATTGTTTACATTAAACTCCCTTTCATGTTAAACAAGTTGGTAGCTAATGCAGCAATGTTTTTAACAGGATTTTTTTAGGCACTGAGGGTCACTCCAAGGATCAAAAGTGTGGAATTTTCTGCCAGGCTCAACAAAGAGTCTCATATCTGGCTCCCTCCCTTCAAACAGAGCAGGTCAAATCTGGTCCCAAAGGGTTCAGGCAGGTGCCAATGATTACACCTTCAGAGAGGATTTAATTTCTGCCTAGGGATTTGCTCACTCCATGGCCTTCTGATAATTTCACATATGCTTTATAACAGAACACATCCAAAGTAAACTGTGTAGAAGGGTATCATTTACATAGGAACCAAATGAATGAATTTAGGGGCCCACCAGAAGGAGGCCTGAAGGGGCCAATTCTCTCTGTATGCCTCGGTGGAGTCGTGTGGGAGAACATCATCCCACCTGTGCAGGACCCAAATCCCATGCTGCTCACTCACCACCATCTTTGTGTTGCTTTCACCAGGCTGAGACCCTACCCTGTGGGGTGTGTGCACCTTCATCTGTGCACCAGCATGACAGGAAAGATTCGTGTCACTGCTGTCCATGGCTACAATTCTAAGGTATCCAATGTCAATGTAAATTTTATGGCACTATTTTTATTGGAGGATTTGGTCAGAATGCAGTTGTTGTACAACTCATAAATACTAACTGCTGATTTTGACATATGTGTGCTCAAAATGATCTGGTTGTTATTTAATGTACCTCTTAAAATTAGTAGAAACGATTTCAGGTCAACTCTGAAGAGTATTTGAAAGCAGGACTTCAGAACAGTGTTTGATTTTTATTTTATAAATTTAAGCATTCAAATTAGACAAATCTTTGGCTGCAGGCAGCAAAACAGCTGGACTTATTTAAAACAACTTGTTTTTTAGTTTTCTTATATATATATTGATTATTTGTTTTACACAGATGCAGTAGCACTTTGGTAAGAGTTAAAGAATAAAGCAAGCTTGTGTTGTCAGGTCGTTCTTATATAGAGAAGAGCTATAGTAGATCTTGGAGAAACTCAGAATATATTCATTTTCATTTGAGACATAGCTCCCTCCACAGTTCAGTTTCATATGTTATTCCATATTACATTTTTGCAGCTAAATTGCCATCAAATGTCAGAAAATTTAAAAATTTCATTTCTGAAAAGGACCATTAGCCCATTTCCCCCAAAATGAACTCAAATGTTCTTTTCAGCACACGTTGCCATACCTGACCTGAGAAAATTCTGGGGGAAAATGAAGGAAAACATTTACGTTTTTCAGTTCAATTCTGGTACCTGAAGATATTCCAACTCAAAACCAGCCTGACGCCCCCGCAAGGGGATTCAGATAATCTGTCACATTGAACCTTCACTCCTAAAGCTATGTATGGAGAGGGCTGGTCACTTTGTTGTGGACTCACTTGTTTGGTCATCCAGAGCTTCACAGACTCTTACCAGCATATGTAGTATTTAATTTTTTCAGAAAAAAAATCAAACCTTAGTTATTTCGGAGATAGGTTTCAACTCTTTTTTTTTTTTTTTTCCTGAGGATTTGCATTCATTGCCTTCAGGTGAATGAAGGTGTCTTTTTATTCATTGCCTTCAGGTAAATTAAGGTATTAGTGAGACCGTATAAGCCAATAATGTGATAATCGGATGTATCTGGGAGCATTGGTTCAGGAGAAGAAAGATTGAATAAGCTATTTCTACTGCTTATTCATGCCCTTATTTATGATTTCAACATTGACACATATTTCAGTTCTTTCTGTCTTTCTCAATATCTGAAAATACATTTCTCTCTCGCTGGCCCCCAGTATCTCCTTCTTTCTCCCCCTCCCTCTTCCATACCCCGCTTTCTCCCTCCTCCATTCTCCCACGTTCACTTAAGGAGATAGCACACACCCCCACCCCAATACCAAATGTCCACAACACAAGGAGATCCAGTTCTTCTCCCTTTACATAAAGGAACATGGTGAGTCAGCCTTTCTCCTGTTTATGGGTTTCTTCCAGCAGAACAGAGACATTTCCAACCATTTTGGATCTGCTTGCTGTCCAAATGCAAAAACCTTCCTGGGCAAATTACAATCAGTGAGTAAATAGACAGCCTTTCTGCTGCCTAGGGTTTCTGTACAGACAAACAGAAATGCTCTGATTAGAAAGGAAATGAATGGTTTCACTCAAATGTCCTGCAATTTAGGATTGCAGATTTCTGTCTTGAAATACCTGTTTCCTTGGGACATTCCGTCCTGGTGATTTTTATTTTTGGTGGTTTTTGTTTCTGGGGGGAATGACATGTTTGGGGGTCTTTTATACATGAAAATTGGTTTGTCAGTAATCTCAGAAAACATTTTTTACATCTGAACAAAATGCCTTTTTGTTTACCCTAGCATATACATTTGTTTTGGGTTTTTTGTTTGTTTGTTGGGAATTTTTTCCTCCTTTTTAGCCAGGTCAGTATTGATGAGGCTGATCATTTGGCTGTTTTCTTCCTTCCAGAAGAGTTGCATCAACAAAGTTAATTGTATTTATGTATGTAAATAGATTTTAAGCTTCATTATAAAATATTGTTAATGCCTATAATAACTTTTTTCAATTTTTTGTGTGTGTTTCTAAGGACATTTCCTTATGTTTGCTACATACTGTAGAAAAAAATGCTTCTTTTTACTTTGTTTATTTTAGACTTAAACACAAGCTACTTATTCACTTTTGTAAACAGCTAATAGCATGGTTCCAATTTTTTTTTAAAGTTCACTTTTTGTTCTAGGGGAAATGAATGTGCAAAAAGCAAAAAGAATTGTCGGTTATTTGTGTTATTCTGGATGTGTAAAAATCAATGGAAAAAATAAACTTCCAAATTGAAATGACAATATAACACATCTATCAAAAAGCAACAGGAAATGTAGTCATGTTTAAACAAGCCCCCAGCTATTTGTGTGGCAATTATTAGATCTGGTCACAAAGTATCCTGAAAATTTCTGCGTGGGTTTCATTCTCCCTGGTACTAACGCATCAAACACCTCCTGAAGGGGAACTGTCAAGCTCATGTTTTAAACCAGATAATATGTGAGAGAATATCCCAGAGCGCCCCCATCTCTAAGGTGTTTCCAGACAGCACAGGAGAGCAGGCACTCCACTGCATGCAGTCCGCTGTGCATAGTCGGGGCGAGCCGCCTCCCCTCTTCTGGGAGCAGTCATCACGCCCAGCCTGTGCAGGGCAGCTGGACTGCTGCTGCCCAGGAGCCATGGGAGCCTTACTTTCTTTGTACCACAGTTTCTTCTGTAAATCCAATGTTATAACTAGTGTGAACCGCAAATAAACAGCTTGACAAGTACGTACACAATATCAAATTGGTTTTGTCTTTCTCTGAGCTGGAGGCATGGGAAGCCAAGTGAAGCCCACTGCAACACACTATGAAGATACCTCCAACAAACAGCATCAGGCTGAAGTTGTGCCCTCACCCCCAGGCCTTCCAGCACCCTGGCTTCCGAAGGCACAGTGGCCAGAGAAGGCCCAGGCTCCCAGGGGCTGCTGCTTTGAATATGAAGGAGCACTGAAGCATGCTTTAATGCTTGTTTTTAAAAAAAATTTTAACAAAAGGAAAAAAGAAACTGAAGTGAATTACATGGGATTAGCAAACACAAAGTGGAACTGATATATGTTCACCCTGGGGCCATTCACTCTCATCTGCCTTCATTTCTACCATTTACAGGAGTCAGGCTTAGGTAGTGGTTGGGAGCTTTATAAAACAAATTCTTCCCTCACTACTACTCCTATGCAAAGTATTATCAGTATTTCAGTGTCAAGACTCTGTGCAACCCAAGTCACCTTCCCGCCAAGAAACACTGTCTAAAGCTTCTGCCACTTCTGTCACTGCCATTTCACGGGACCTCATGACTGATCTTCAGTGGTCTACAAGGAGACCACGGAAAACGTCAGAAGCCAAAACAAGTGGGGTCAGCAAGGGAGGATCTGACCCAGGAAGTAATGGCCAATGAGCAGAGGTGGGGAATGGCGGTGGGTCAGGTTGTGCTTGGTCATGGCCACGCACGAGGAACAAGAAAACAGAAACTCGCCAGGTAGATGATTAATCACCACTGTCCATAGCAGTTTTTCAAACCAAGCTTTAATGTCAGTGAGATTATGTACCTTCTGAAGAGGTCAAAGTATTTCAGAGAAGAAATCTAGGCCTGAAGAAGAAAACAACAACAAGCATTTGCACTTTGATGTTCACCTGATCACCTGGCTGAAGTAGTATTTGTCATATTTCTCCTCTGTAAAGTTATCCTCTTACTGTTTGGAGGGAAGTCACTATGCAGAGCTCATACTTAAGAAATGGGGAGTTCTGCTCTCCCTCCCTTTAGGAGGCAGGAGTCCTTGGCTGAGAGCACTAGGACAGTCCCTGCCATCAGGCATCATGGTGTGTGGGCTACAGAAACCAGGTGGCCAAGGGCTCTCTCTGCTCTGAAGCGGACAGGCAATTGCTCCCCCTGCTACAGTGCACCAGTACCTGGCCCCCATCCCTCCAGCCAAAAGGATCCAAAAGTTCAGAAGGCTCAGGGTTCCAGAAGCAGCTCATGTTGCCCAGTCACTTTGGGCCCAGTAGCTCTCTTTGTGCCAGGCCAAGCTTTCTTTCTCATCCCAGATGATATAGATAAAGTCCCCACCAGAGTATCCGAATGTAGCTCAAGATTCCAAGCAATCACCACCATTCTTTTTCTTTTAGTTCAGGATTTACCTCATAACCTCACAGAATTCATGACCACACTTGACTTGGCTCTCAGAATCCTAGGTCCCAGAATCTTCAGGGAACTCAGAAATGAATAAATGCAACCCTCCCTCAGGTGTATAAATACCTGTACCACCCCATGGGGGTTCTCAGCGGACAGCTTTGCCTCCTTCCTAATGGGTGCGATAGAACTAAGTTCCCATGTTCATTTTTTTTTTTTTTCCTAGAGAAAGAGGAGATGCCATGAATGTGTTTACTGCCCCAGCAGGAGGAGTGTTAGTTGTGTGCCAAATTTTAATATTGGTAATTAAATTTTGCATACCTCAAATTCTCCCTCCAGTTTCAATTTCATTGATGCTGTCGTAAGGATTAATTAATGTTTTGTAAGTGTTTTGAAGATGAAAACTCTTACATGCATACAAAGTATGATTATTTGTCATTACAAATAATTGCATGTAGCCACGTTTTTCCCTCTCACCTCAGTGATTCTGTGAGGGTTTCTGCAGTCAATTAAAAGCAGCAGTATCTCCCTTACAAAATGGCTGCCTTTCATCAAAAGCTTAATCTTGTAGTCATTCATTTATTGATTCATTTACTCATCCAACACTTGAGGCGTGGTGGACTGAGGTGCTCACGGTCCATGAACCAGGGAGACAGACAAGGCCAACTTCATGGGACATGCTCTTACGAGGACCCCACACTTAGTTTATTGTTCTGCTATCTCCATTGTGACATTCTTCATAACTTCTTTAACAAGGGGCCCCACATTTTCATTTTGCACAAGGCCCACAAATTATGTAGACAGTCTTAAGAGGGAGGTAAACAGACCACCAAAGTATAGCATGTGGGGTTATAACATAGGTGTAAAAACTCCGGAAAGGTGCTAATGAAACTCAACCTAAAAAAGTTGGGAAGACATGAATAGGTGACATTTGCTTTCAAAAGACAGAGAGGAGTTGTCATGCAGAGAAAGGAGAAGTGCAGTCCAGATGGAAGGAGGGCATGAACCAGTAACACACATTGTTTCCTAGAAATCATGGTAAGATGATCAGGTTGACATTGAGGTTGAAGATCTTTGCATATGCACTTGGGGAGAAATGTATGAAAATATTAGGAAATGCAAATTAAGAAACACTGCACCTAATCAAGCTGAGAATAATTTTATCTGGCGGGGAACAAAGGGATAGTTCTCAGAGCTATTTCTGTCTCCAACGTTATGTGTACACACTTATATATGCCCACAACACACACATGTACATACACACATCACACACTGTTAGGTCAGCTGTGTACAGCACCAGGCTGGTAAGGACAAGGTCATCTGAGCCATCGAATGCACTGGATTAAATATCATGGGCATGAAATTCTGAGTTCAAATTCCTGTGAAAGCCTGCTAGCTTTGCTCTAGGTCATGGTCCCAAATTGCTTGCCAGCCCCAGACTGCTGTCTCTCAGCTACAATGCAAAACAGTACTAGAAGTGCCTGCAACCCCACACAGTAGACACTTGGAAATATTCCTACATATGATCGTCACTGTGTCAAAAGGGAGAGAGGGACGAAGTTACTGGTACAGGTTGAATTGTGCCCTCCCAAAATTCATATGTCGAAGTTCTGACGCCCAGGTCCTCAGAATATGACCTAATTTGGAAATAAGGTTGTTGCAGATATAATTAGGTAAGATGAGATCATAACGTAGTAGGGTGGACTGGTATCCTTATTAAAAAAAAAAAAGAAATTTGGACACAAAAGCATGCACACAGAGAGAATGCCACGTGAAGATAAAGACAGAGATTGAAGTGATGTTACTATAAGCCAAGGAATGCCAAAGGTTGCCAGCAAACCTTCAGAAGCTCAGGAAGAGGCCAGGAACAGATTCTCCCTCAGAGCCCTTGGAAGGAACCAACCCTGCCAGCACCTTGATCTCAGACTTCTGGTCTCCAGAACTGTAAGACAATAAATTTCTGTTATATAAGCTACCCAGTTTGCAGTACCTTGTTAGGGCAGTCTTAGCAAACCAATACGGTCACAGACATGGAGGGTCCAGATTTTCTCCTAAGAGACTCTGGACAGTGGCGTGGGAGCCCCACCCACTTCCTGCCTCTGGTGCTGACCCACACCTCATCTCTGCATTATCTCCCCGCACAAAATGGGTACAGCAGGTGCCATAGTTGATGTGAATGTTCCAGCATCATGTTTATCACCGATTTTATTTCCCAAAGAAAAGCTCCGGGAAGGGGAGTGATCCCAACACTCCCCTCTCAAGTATTCACAGTGGATTATCCACCTGGTGATTCATCAGAGTTTAATCCCGTTTGGCTCGCCTTTGTCACCCAGCCCCGCTCCCTGTCAGCCCCTGTGCACTCACGGAATGCAAATGAAATACCATGTTGGCTAAGCAAAATATAAGTAGTAGCATAAATTTGGTAAGAGGAAAAAATCATAAAATGCATTGGAAAGAAAAAGGGCAATTATTCCAGAATTGTACATAATTTTCTCACTTAGTACAAATATAATTGACCAGCCACTGAATACATTTCCTCTGAGTTGCCATTGTAACTCTTTGCAATGAAACCTTCTTATGTGTGGGGATCATAAAGCCTAAGAGAATGAGTCCTGCCTGGGACCAAGTAGTAGCTCCACCATAGCTGGCTGGCATTCTTCGGACTAATTACGAAATGTCTTTGTGTTTCACGTTCCCAATCTGTAAAATTGGAATAATGGGTTTATTGTGAGGTTCTTTGACCAGTGCCTGCTACATTATAAGTGCTCTAAAAATGTAAGCTATTGTTATTCATTAATTCATGCCACAGCTACCTGTTGAGTGCTTTCTATCTGCCCGTTACTGGAAATTCCAAAGTGAGGAAGACCCAGACCATGCCCTTGAATAACTCACGCTCTCCCCAAGTCCTGCTTCCAGAGAAAAGAGCCACATCTCTGGCGGGGAGGACCTAATAAGTGCTGTGAGGCTCTGGCCTGTCAGCAGGCTGGGAAGATACGAGGTTCAGACATCCACATGAGATGTGCCTGTGCCGACTGATACAGCTGCTCTGTCACCAATGGGACAGTCACCCACTTTAGGTGGGAGAGCCAGAGCATGCAACAGAAAATGACTACATTCAGTGCTGAGAGCCCCACACACCAGGCCCAGCTCAGAGAACTTCTACCATTTGTCCAGGAAGTATTCGTGGTGTCTGCTCTGTGCCAGGCACCACGCCAGCCACAGGAGACACTGCGATAAACAACACACAGAATCCTTTCCCTCCCGATGTGGGTGCAGACCCTAAGCACATTAATATGTAATATGTTGTATGTCAGATGGTGTAGTCATTTCCTAGGACTTCTATAGCAAAATGCCATACATTTGGTGGCTTAAAACAACAGAAATGTACTGCCTCACAGCTACGGAGGCTAGAAGTCTAAAATCAAAGTGTCAACAAAGTTGATTCCTTCTGAGGGCTCTGAGGGAGTATGTATTCCAGGCCCCTCTCCTTCTCTGCTTCTGGTGGTTGCTGCAAGGCTTTGTGTTCCTTGCTGCTGTGATCTAAATGTGCCCCCAAAATTTATATGTTGAAAGTTAATCACCGATATGATGGTTTTAAGAGGTGGGGCTGTTAGGAGGTGATTAAGTGGTGAGAATGGAACCCTTATCAATGGGATTAGTGCCTTATAAAGGGCGGGATGGAACTAGCTAGGCCCCTTTGAGCCCTTTCATCCCTTCTGCCATGTAAAGACACAGCCGTTCCCGCCTCTGGAGGATGCAGCAACAAGGCACCATCTTGAATACAGAGACCAGACCCCAACCAGACACCAACCCGGCTGGTGCCTTGATCTTGGATGTCCCAGCCTTCAGAACTTTGAGAAAATAAATTTCTTTTGTTTATAAATGGCCCAGTCTCAGATATTTTATTATAGCAGCACAAAACAGACTAAGACACTTGCCTTAACACATCACTTCCTTCTCCGCCTCCTTCACCAAGGCATTCTCCCCTGGGTGTCTCTGTGTCCAAATTTCTCTGTTCTTATAAGGACAGTCATTGGATTGGGCCCACCCTAATCTAGCATGACCTTACCTAGCTTATATCTGCAAAGACCCTATTTCCACATAAGGCCACATTCACAGGTACTAGGAGTTAGGACTTGAACATATCTTTTAGGAGACACATTCAACCCACAAAAGGTGGGGATATGGCTGTGGAAAGTAGGGGAAATGGGGTACACCGGGAATGGGGTGTGAGGATCCAGGGAAGGGCTCCCTGTGAAGACACTTAAAGGATGGGGTGCTGATCCATTTGAGGCAAAGGGAACAGCGAGCATAAAAGCCCCAAGGCAGGAGCTTTCTTGAAGGCCAGTGTGGCTGAAGTGGAAGGAGTTGGCATCACAGAGGTAGCCAGGATGAGTCACATAGAGCTACCGTTGTGGGATTTTTGGCTTTTCTTGCTCTTTTCTTGCTCTAACCTCTTCATTCTGGGCAGCAGGGCTGGGGAAGAGATGAAGGAAGAGGGGCAAAGGATGCACACCAACTCTCTTTCAAGAAAGTTTTCTGGAAAGTGCCATACCCCACCTTTATTTAGATAACATTGGCCAGAAACTTGTCACAGGGGACACCAAGCTGTAAGGAGGCTGGGTGGCATGGCTTTTCGTCCAGGCAGTCATGTCCCCAAGGGAGTCTATTACTAAGGAAAACAGATATTGGGGGAGGCAACTAGCAATTTCTGCCTCTCTAAAGTTCATTAATGGGAGGAAGACACAGGCATTTCACTTATACAAATCCATTGTATTTTCTTGGTGGGTTTTGAGCAGAGGAATGACATGAGCTAACCTACCGAGAAGTTGCTAGTCTACAGGGCATCTTAGTACACACTGAAAGGGTGCCCCTTCTCTCAGGTGGATGCAACATTGGAGCAAAGTGCACCACCCAGTGAGCGGAGCGGGGCTGAGTTTCAGTTCCACTCACCCACCAGGAGCTCCAGGTAGAAGATTATTGAAGTAGAGGAGGTAAGAAGTGGTTGGATTCTGAATCTATTTTGAAAGTAGAGCCAATAGGATGTGCTGGTGGATTTGATATGCTGTGTGAGAAAGAAAGGTTTTGGGCCTGAGCAATCAGGAAAATGAAATGGCTATTTCCTGAGATGGAAATCTGGGGAGGAGCAAACTTATCCAGGGACCCCAGTCTGATGGTGGGTCAGAAGGAGGGGAGACTGAACCCAATGCTCTTCAAGATTTCTTTCAGATCCAACTATGGAGAATCCGCCCAGGTGGAAACTATGGTAGCTGAAAAGCAAATTGTTCCACTCTTTCTGGGAATGCCACTTGAGAGCTGCATATGTGGGTTTAATAGGCAAGCAGTAGCTCATCTTCCAAAAAGTATTCAGCGATCTAGACCAAACCCTTTGCAAAGCCAGGGGGACCCTGACCTTTCCTCCCATGTTCTCCTCATCATCCACATTGATAGGTGAGGAATTTCCTCTTCCTTTGTTCTCATTGCCCAGGAGCAGGCAGACCCACAAAAGTGGCCTGAGTGTTGGCTTCACCTTCTCCCTGCACCAGCTGGCACCCAAGAATGAAGGGAGGATTTCACTAAGTCTATGTGTGTTTTAATTTTGAGCATCAAACAGAATGCCCTGCATGTTAAACTTGCAAACACAATGAATTTGTATAAGTGAAATGCCTGCGTCTTCCTCCCATTAATGAACTTTAGAGAGGCAGAAATTGCTAGTTGCCTACCCCAATATATGTTTTCCTTAGTAATAGACTCCCTTGGGGACATGACTGCCTGGATGAAAAGCCATGCTTCCCAGCCTCCTTACAGCTTGGTGTCCCCTGTGACGAATTTCTGGCCAATGTTATCTAAATAAAGGTGGGGTATGGCGCCTTCCAGAAAACTTTCTTGAAAGAGAGTTGGTGTGCATACTTTGCCCCTCCTCTTTCATCTCTTCCCCAGCCCTGCTGCCCAGAATAAAGAGGTTAGAGCAAGAACACCCCATCCCACAGAGGGCGGATGGTGTTAGGTGGAGCCTGGTCCAATGTCTTTGTGGAGCCCCCATCTCAGCCCTGGACTGCCTATGTCTGGATTCATATTCATAAAATAGAATTAAACTTCCATCTCTCACACAAGCCACTCATATGTGGGGTTCTCCATCGTTACAGAGAAGCCCAACCCTAACTGATGGACACATAAATGTTTTCCGTGCATCATTTTTGGCAAAAGAACCAAGCAGGGGGGACAGTACTTTATTTTCTTTCAGATTGATTCCTCCAGTTTCTTTCAGGGTGTTCAGGGACTGCAAAGTGATGAGTAAGGGAGAAAGGGTAGGAGGGTCGCTCCAATCTGCCATGAGGTATCTCCACTGCTAGCTCATCCCAGCCTGCCCTAAGTTTGTAACAACCCAAAAATGTCTGGGTCAGTTAGTCAGAAACCACTTTGCCTGTGATTCATCTGCCTGATAGTCAGGTTCCCTTAAAATTCCATCCAGCTTCGAAGGTTTCTGCATTCTTTCCTATGTCCCATCCTCATTTGCCATCTTGCTTTTTAACTATTCGATATATCTAAGGGCATTTCTGACTTTTTTAAAATCTTTGATAAGCAGTCAATCAAATTTGCAGTGTTTATGGATTATTTTTCAAAAACATTTGGGTGTTGTCTTAGTCCATTCAGGCTGCTGTAACAGAACACCATAGACTGGGTGGCTCATAAACAACAGAGATTTATTTCTCACAGTTCTGGAGGCTGGGGAGTCCAAGGTCAGGATGACAACATAGTCAGAGTCTGGTGAGGACCCTCTTCCAGGTTAGACTGCTGACTTGTCACTGTGTCCTCACATGGTGGAAGGGGTGAAAGAGTTTCCTTGGGCCTCTTTTATAAGGGCACTGATCCCTTTCATGAGGGCTCCAGCCTCGTGACTGAATTACCTCCCAAAGATCCCACCTTCTAACACTCACCTCAGGGTTGTAGATTTCAGCATATGAATTTAGAGGGTACACAAACATTCAGAACATAGCAAGTGTCCGTTTATCATTGTGAATAAATGAGAGACTTTTTGGCCAGTTTCTCTAAAGATATTTTCTTAAATTTTAATCAACATGGGGATTTTCAAATTTAGTTTTATACAATTATGTTGCTTTGCATTTGGTTTCACATTAAGAGCTTCCAAACCAGTGCAAAACTTTCAAAGAGGTGAATTCTAAGAGAACTGGCCATTAAATGATGACTCTTTAGGCAGGTAGGTGTTCTATGAATTACATCCGGGTGATACAATCACCAGAAGCTATGCTCTATAAACCTAATCAAATGACTCGCAATCTCCAAGTCTCAGCTTCCACAACTGTAAGGTACAGATTTAAAAATGTCAATTTCATTTAACTGTTGTGAATAACAAATATTTACAGTAAGCAAAAAAAGAAAAAAGGAAGACCATAGAAAAATGTTGGAGAGGATGAGGTGGAACTACAGCTCTCACACTTTGCAGGTGGAAGTAGAAATTGACATGAACACTTTGTAAAATAATCTGACATTACTCCTAAAAACTGAATACATACTTACCCTAAGTCCCAGCATTTTCACTACTAGAAAAATAACTTCATAAACTCCCTTCATGTGCACCAGAAGATGTGTGCAAATGCTTGTAGAAGCATCAATTATAATAGCAAAACCTGGAAATGACCCAAATGTCCACATCAGAAGAATGGATAAGCAAGTTGTGTTAAATTCCTACAATGTCATATAGTGCACAGAGATGAAAGGGAGTGGACTACCATTGCATATGGCAAGATGAATTATGGTGACAAAGATCAGAAGAATACGTAGAGTATGATTCCATATATATAAAGTTCAAAAGCAAGCAAAACCAAATAATGTTTTTTTTTAGGGAAGCATACACAGATTTTACAAGAAAACTGGGGGAATGCTTAACACAAAATTTAGGGTATTTGGTGACATTCAGTGGCAGAAGGAGACATGAGAGATTCTGTGATACAGTTCTGTTTATTAGTTTAGGTGCTGAATGTACGAATACTTATTTTGCCATTTTCACAGAACTTGATTCAAGTAGACTTCTAGTGTGATCAAAACTCAATTTTGGATCAATAGAGTTTGGTCCTGTCCATAGTCTCCTTGAAATCCCATAAACCAACATGTGGCGTAACCAATACATACCTGTGGTCACCAGGAGACAGAGGAAATGGCTGCTGTTGGCACCACAGCTCAGATTTCACATCCCAGTGCCTGTGGCTCTTATATGCAAGGTGGAATTTATTTCTTCTCAAGGATTGGATCATTCGGGTGAGAGGAAGAGAAAACATAAACATGCTGTTGAAACCGAAAGTATTCATGGGTGTAAAGTCGCATAGTTATTTGACTTCCTTTGAATGCCTCTTAACAACAACCATCCTCAAAGCCCTTACAGTGTCCCCACAGTTATTTATGAGCCCTCTCTGATTGTTCCATCAAACAGAAGAATATAGGCAAGTTGTCCATAGATTAACTCTCCAGATGTGGTTAATGATTTCAATACTGGAGAAGGGGACATGTGTACGCGGGTGGCACCGAGGAGAAGGAGATAGCTAGAGACCCTTCATCAAAGTAAAAGGGGATGGCACCGACCACAAATTTAATTCAGAAACAAAACATTCTTTCTTTTGGTTTCAATTGTCTCTTTCTTTCTTCACAAATATCTCGTGTCTGTGTAATGACTGGTTCTAGCCCCACCTAAAAATCAAGCCCTCACCAAGATTCTAGTTCGCTGGTTAACATGAAGGGAAGAAAGCTTGCTTCATGCTGTAAAAAGTTTGATGTAACTGCCCTCATCCCTGCCTGTTTTCGTCAAACTGCAATCCCCTGCAGTCCTGAGACTCTGTTTGGATTCCCTCCCAATATTTAAATACATAAACATAGGTTTGCAAGTACACTGCCCCTATTTATGAGCCTTTTAAAGATCAAAGAGTCATTTTCAGCTCTTGGGTTTGTCACTTTAAAACATACTGTACTTTACCATTTAACGGGTGGTTCTTTCAGAATGGCCCATTAGGCTCTCCCCGTCTCTGTCTTAACACTGAGTCCTACAGTTTGTATAAAGAACGCCTTTAATGGACAATTCAGCTCAATTTGAAACACATTAAAATGCTCAGAGCCTCCCTTTAATGGAGCTGAATTTTGAAGGGTGCAGGCCAGAGCCACCAAATTGTCATTCCGAAGATGCCATAACTCTGATTCAGAATTGGTTAGTCACATTGACAAAAGAGAACATCACAAAGTCAGGAAAAAAGTAAAAGCTCACAGAACACCACTTCTGTAGGTGCTGCCAGAATGACTCCAAAATTACGTATAGCCTGGGGACAAGGTCGCATTTCTTAACAGCTGAAATTGTGGTCCTTACGTGTTTACCTTATGTTTTTTGGACAACGCCTCTAAATTCAACATCGGGTTCAAATCTGAACTTTTTGACAGCTTCTGTATTTCTCACACAGACTGAGATGACTGTGGAACAAATAAGAGAAAGACTAAAACTGGAGGATAAAGAAATCAAACACCATAAATTTTTAGTTTAAATTGTTGCATTTACTGAAATGAGAAAGCATGATCTGTGATTTCACAGACCTGGTTCTCAGAAGCATATCAAGCTTCCTATTCTGGAGTTAGGCAGAGATATGCACGTGGTGTGTGAAAAGTGGATTTCGAAAGACTCCATCTCCAGCAATGGTGGAATAATGCATTGCAGATTAACACTTCCACAGAGAACAATTTTAAAATGCTTCATGCACGTGTGTGTGTGTGCGTGCGTTTGAAGACATCAAACCAACGTAGCATTGGCCGGGCGCGGTGGCTCACGCCTGTAATCCTAGCACTCTGGGAGGCCGAGGCGGGCGGATCGTTCTGAGCTCAGGAGTTCGAGACCAGCCTGAGCAAGAGCGAGACCCCGTCTCTACTAAAAAAAAAAATAGAAAGAAATTATATGGACAACTCAAAATACATATATAGAAAAAAAAAATTAGCTGGGCATGGTGGCGCATGCCTGTAGTCCCAGCTACTCGGGAGGCTGAGACAGTAGGATTGCTCGAGCCCAGGAGTTTGAGGTTGCTGTGAGCTAGGCTGACGCCACGGCGCTCGCCCCAGGCAAGAGAGTGAGACTCTGTCTCAAAAAAAAAAAAAAAAAAAAAAACCAACGTAGCATGGACTATGGATTGAGGAGCCAACATCATGGAAAAAAGGGGAAGTGAAAAAGAGGTGAGAAGCAAGGTAAGTCTGACATATGGCCCTGACTTTATGTTTCTCCTCAAGGCGTTTTCTGTTCTCAACAATGCTGGGAAGCTAAGAACTTGTGTTAGTCTTATAAGGTGCAGAAACAAAAACTGGAGTTAAGGACTCTTTGAAGAAGGGAGGTGGTGGTAGAGGCCCAGGCTATCCGCTGGTGCTCAAAGAGCTCTATTTGGGAGGACAGCTAAAACCCGGTCTCTAATCACCTCGATATCTACATGGATAAGTTATTCTAAACACAACTGCCTTCCAAAACACACAGAGCCTCAAATTACCTCAGCAATTCTTTTATACACAATGCTTGGTGTTTAATTAAATATTACTTAGCACATCAGGACACATGAACAAATAACATAAAACCCAGAAAAATCACAGATAAAGGAAACAGTCTCACAGGAGTTATCAGACATAGACTTTAAAATACACACATTTAATAAATCCAGGGAATTAGACAGCCAAATGGAGACTCTCAGCAGAGAATTTGAACCTATGGGAAGAAAACAGTGGACATTCCACAACTGAGAAATACTTGACCTGAAATTAAAAACTTAATGAGTGAATTTAATAGTATTGAGAGAGAGCTGAAAAGAGGATTGGTGAACTGGAAGATAGGTCAGAAGAAACATGATAGCCATATTGAAACATGGTTTTGTTTTGTTGTGTTGTGTTTTGTTTGTAAATGGTACACGCAGAAACAGAAAGGATGCAGAAAGGATACAGATACAGAAAGGAACCTAAGAGGTGTAAGGTACATGGTGAAAAGTCTAATATACATATAATCAAAATTCTAGGAGAGGAAAAACAATATATAGGAACAATATTCAAAGAGATAATAGCCAAGAACTTACCACAACTAATGAAAGGCAGCAATCCCCAGTTTAAGAAGTACTAAAACACCAGGCAGGGTAAATACAGTCATGTGTCGCTTATGAGAGGTATACATTCTGGGGAAAGCATTGTTAGGCAATTTCTTCATTATGTGAACATCATAGAGAATAGTTACACAAACCTCGGTGGTATACATACTTTCATTTATGCATTTATTTCTCATATGGAAAACCAAACGTCCCAGCACCATTACTGAGTATCAATCATTCCCCCCACTTGATCTGCAATGCCAGCATCAAGTGCCGTGCTCAGGTTTCTGTTCATGCTGCTTTGTAGTAGTCTGGGACCTCTGCTGTATGTGTGGTCTGTCGTCGACTGAAACATGGTTATGTGGTGTACGCTTGTACCAAGAAGACCACGCCTAAGTACATCACAGTAAAACTCTTGAAAACCAGAAACAAAGAAAAAACTCTTAACATCAGCCATAGAGAGGAAAAAAGACACATCTTCAAAGGAACAAACCGTAAGACTGACAAATGACTTCTAAACAGAAAAAGTAGAAACAGAAAATAATGGAGTGGCATCTTCAAAGTGCTGAAAGAAAAGAACTGCAAACTTAGAACTCTTTACTCAGTGAGAATATGTTCTAACATCAAGACAGAATAAAGACAGTTTCAGACAAACAAAAACAGAGAATTTGTCACTAATAGCATCGCAACACAGAACAAGTATAAAAGGAGCTCTTTGGGTAGAAGGAAATGATTTCATATGGAAGCACAAATGCAGGGAGGAAGGAAGAGCAATGGAAATGGTAAATACATGGGTAGGAAACACTACGAATGTCTTGTGAGGTTTAAAAAATATAGAGAGAATTAAAATATGTGATAAAAATAATACTAAGGCAGGAAGAAATAAATAGGGTTAAAGTACCCTATGGTCTTTGCAAGCTCCAAGAGTGATTTTAAAAATACTAATTTACATTAGATTTTAATGTCAGAGATGCATGTCATAATCTAGAGGGACCACTAGAAGAAGAGTTAAAAAATACATAACTGACACACACACTTAGAGTGAAAGAATAATTAGAAATAATTACTCCAAATAAGGCAACAACTGTGTATTAGCTATCCTCTGGTTTGTAACAAGTTACCACAAAACTTAGCACTTAAAACAACAAAATATTCAATGCTTCACAGTTTCTGGGATTCAGGAATTCAGAAGCAGCTTAGCTAGGTGGCTCTAACTCAGAATCTGTCATGAGCTTGCTGTCAAAGTGTCAGCCAGGGCTGCAGTCACAGGAAGACTCGACTGGGGATGAAATACAGTATCCTCCCAACTTACCCACGGTTTCCCTTTCTGAGGTTTCAGTCACCTGCAGTCAACCATAGTCTGAAATATTAAATGAAAAATTTCAGAAATAAACAATTCCTAAGCTTTAAATTACACGTTGTTCTGAGTAGTGTGATAAAATCTCATGCCTTCCTGCTCGTCCCGCTGCAGACATGCATCATCCCTTTGTTCGGTGTATCCTCGCTGTCTACACTACCCTCCCTTTAGTCACTCAGCAGCCATCTCGGTTATCAGAGCATCTATCGCAGCGTCACAGTGCTTGTGTTCAAGTCACCCTTGTTGTACTTATGAATGGCCCCAAAGCACAAGAGTAGTGATGTGATGATTCGGGCATGCCACAGAGAAGCCATAAAGTGCTTTAATGAAAAAGCAAAAGTTCTCAACTTGATAAAGAAAGAAAAAATTGTATGCTAGGATGCTAAATCTAGAGTACAATGAGATATTCTGAGAAAGAGAGAGAGAGAGAGACCACAGTTGTATAACTTTTACTGTACTATATTGTTATAATAGTTCTGTTTTATTATTAATTATTGTTGTTACTCTCTTACTGTGCCTAATTTATAAATTAAACTTTATCATAGGTATATGTGTATGGGAAAAAACATGGAATAAATAAGGTTCTGTACTATCCACAGTTTCAGGCATGCACTGGGGGTCTTGGGATGTATCCCCCATGGATAACGGGAACTACTGTCCCCACTTTTGAAATGACTCACTTATGAGGCTGTCTGGCAGGAGGCCTCAGTTTCTTGCAACATATGTCTCTCCACAGGGTTGCTTGAGTGTCCTCAGGGTATGGCAGGTACATGTCTTTTATAATCTAGTCTTTAAAAATCACTCACTATCATTTCTGCCTTACTCTATTTGACAGGAATGAGTCACTAAGTCTAGGCCATACTCAAGGGAAGGGGAATTAAGCTCCACCTCTTGAAGGGTGAGGTATCAAAGAATCTGTGGACACAGTTTAATACTATGATAAAATGAGAGAAAAAAGAATTCTGGAAGGTGAGACAAAGGGAAAACCAAAGATAAAATAGTAGATTTAAAACCACATATATCAGAAACTATATTAAATATAAAGACTAAATATTTCAATTAAATGACAAAGTTTAAGTGACTGCATAAAAAAAATATACTGCACAACTTAAATATGAGTATACAGAAAGATTTAAAATAAAAAGATGGAAAGAGATATACCCCATGCAAATACTAATGAAAAGAAAATGTATGTAGCCATATTAATATTAAAGTAGTCTTGAAGGCATGAAGCATTACTAGGTAAAGAGGGAAATTTCATAACGATAATGATGTTTTGTTATGAAAGGGTTAATCCATCAAGAAAATATAATAATCTTAAACTGACATGCCATTAATAACACAGACCAAAATATAGAAAACAAATTTGGCAGAATAAGGAAAAATAGACAATAGACCTACAATCACAGTAAGGATATGAAATATTTAAAAACACAAATAATAGACTTGGCCTAAAAGAGCACTGCATCCAAGAAGTGTAGAATATGCATTCTTTTTAAGTGGCATGGAACATTTACCACAAATTGATCATATACAAGTTTACAAAGTAGGTCTCAACAAATTTCAAAGGGTTGGCGTCACACCGGGTATGTTCTCTAATCTCAGTAAGATTAGGTTGAAAATCAGTAACCAAAAGGCAATTAGAAAACTTCCAAATATTTAGAAAGTAGGCAATGCACCTATAAGTAAATCATGAATCTATGAGGAAATCTTTATAGAAATATATACTAGATGTAAATATATATAATATAAATTATATATTATAGATTTATGTGGAGATATATAGATAAATAAATATAAATTAAATATATGCTATGTATTAATAAATATAAATTAGAAAATACATCAAAACTGTAAAATGTACCTAAAGCAGTGCCTGGAAGTAAATGTATAGCCCAAAGAAAGTAGATAAAAGGAAATAATGCTGATAAGAGTGGAAATAATAAAATGGAAAACAAATATGCGATGAAGATCATTTTAATTGCCCAAGATTAGTTCTTTGCAAAACTTATCAAACTCATGAACTCCACGCAAAATTGATCAAGAAAAAAAAGAAGAAAAAAACATCAATATCATCACCAAAAAAAGAGAGACTTCGCTACAGACATTAAATAGATATAAGTAGCTCTATGCCAATTAATTGAAAGTTTAGGAGAAATGGACAAATTCATAGAAAAATGCAACCTATCAAAACTGACAGAAGAAGAAATAGAAACTCTCTAAATAGATTCCCATGTGTATTAAAATAATTGGTTTCATGATTTAAAACCTTCCCATAAAGAAAACTCCAAGCCCATATATGTCATTGATGAATTCTTCCAAACACTTAAGAAATTAATAACACCACTTTTATACAAATTTCTTCAGAATATAGAAGAACATTTCCTTTTATTAAATATTTTGTGAAGTCAACATAACATCGATACCAAAACCTGACACAAATACTGCAAAAATAGGAAAGTACAGACTCATCTCTTTTATAAGCACCTAGACAAAAAGCTTAAACAAAATATTATCAAACTGAATTTAGCAATATAAAAAAGCATAATACATCAGACCAAGTTGGGTTTGTTTCAGGAATTCAAATTGGTTTACCATTCAATAATCAATCAATGTAACAGGCTAGTATAAATTGTGGTGCATGTATCCAATGACGCTATACAATCATGAAAATTAATAAATACTGCTGCAGCAACAAGATCTAGCTCACAAACACAAATGTTATCTTTTTTGTTTAAGAAGCTCAACACAAAGAATACACAATGTATGATGCCATCTATGTAAAGTTCAAAAATTGGCAACACTACAGTTGCAGTGGTTACCTCTAGAAAGGAAGAAGTGAGTAGTGTCTAGGAGGGGCATAAGAGAGGCTTGTAGTGTCCTTATAATGTTCTATCTCTGATATGGGTGATAGTTACCTAGGAGTGTGTTCATTTTGTAATAATTTATCAAGTTAAATCATTAGTAATGACTTGTATATTTTTCTATATCTATGTATAGTTCAACGCAAAAATATATATATAAGTGGATTTAAACATTGGAACCAATAGCTGAAATTTAGATATCCCAGCTCTAATAATCCAAGCTCTACACAAAATCAAAATTTCTTAGCATCTTATAATGCAAAAAGTGCATTTATGCATTACCTGCTTGCTCTTCAGTCATCAGAGGTAGTATAGAGTGTGTAGGTAGATGTTATTATTCCTGTTGTACATATGAGGAAACTGAAAACTAAAAAGTTCAGTTACTTCATTCAAGATGATATAGCCACTATCACAATACCAAGTCACCAATAATAACAAAACCAGCCAGGATTATTGAACCAGTGATCACACTTTTGCCTCGGACTCCAATTTAACAAAGCTGCTTTAAACCATTTCAGTGAAATTCATGAACATGGCTATGCAGACGCCACGTTTCTCCATGGCGTTTTAGAGCCAGATTATCCAGCGTGGCATGGTGTGCAGAACACAGACTGCAGTGAGATCAAATCTCGGGGGAAGATTCATCCCTTGCCGTGAGTTAACTGTGTCATCTTGGATATGGCACTTCACTGCTCTACACACTTTCCTAATCTGCAAGACGGGACTATTAATGCCCCTCTCACGGGGTCATCACGGGGAGTGAGCCAGATGACATGAGAATACCCCCAGCACAGGGCCTGAAAGTAACTGATGCTCAGATATGCTGGTTCTACCCTCCCCCAGCCACCAACTTCCTAAAGGAGGTGAGTCCTCTGCCCCAGGGAGGCCAACCCAAGAGCCCTTCAAATAATTGTGGAATAAGGCACAGAGCGGGGCCGCCTGAGCTTGTCTAATGCACAGAGGAGAGGCATCAGCAGGTGAACTGGCTCCATCAAGGCCATTGGTCAGTCGGGCACAAGCTAGACCACATCTTTTCCCTTTGGCAAGAGACGAGGGACCATCCTGAAATTGAGAGTGAGGCTGGGGGCACCTGCTGAGACACAAAAGCAACTAAAATAACACTGCCATGGATTGGGGCAGCCAGGGTCACAGGGGCGTCGGGGTGAGGAGCTGTGGCTCCATTCCCTGCACGGAGAAGGATCCGGATGGAGCCCCTCCATGTGTGGATCTACAAGGGGGAGTTAAGAGGGGCTCACATTTGTTTTCAAGGCTCAAATCTACCTAGTGGCCTCTACTTCCAGTGGATGGTTTTATTAAAGGGACCACACATTCCTTTTGGTAAGGGAGACATGCACCCCCAGAAAAGAGTAACAGAAGTTCTCTGGAGCAGGAGCAGGCTTGCACTTAGCCATACTCTTGCCAAATGGCAGCGGCAACGGCAGTGACGGTGGCTTCTGGCAATCGGCACGATGAACAGCAAACAGATTAGGTGCTAGCTCTGTGCCTGGCCCTTTATGAATCACTCTATGTGGATTATCTCATTTAATCTTTAAAATAACCATACGAGTGAGAGATTATTATATTTTCACATTAGAGATGAAGCAGGGGAGCCTCAGCGAGGCTAAGCAGCGTGTTTATGGTCACACAGCTGGTAAGCGGCAGAGCCAGGGCTCCAACCTGGGAATCTCTCTCCAGAGCCCCTGTTCTTGGCCCATATACGACACACCTCCCTGCAGTAAGCTCTTGTTTACAGAATGAACTAATGGATGAGTAATTGAAGAAGTGAATGGAAGAAATGTGGATTGAGGGTTTGCTACACACCACACAGCGAGCTAAGGCTATGGCTGGGTTTCTAGGTTGCGCACCCAGGCCCTGAGATCAGGAACAAAAAGGATTGATCGGCTGTGAGGAGGAAGGGAGTAGGATGGAGCTGGGATGTCCAGGGGAGGCTCTTCGTAGTAATCTCCCACGTGATACCAGCTGGTCCCTCTCAGGGAATAGGGCCTTGCCTTGCACATCTGGCAGGTCCCATACCTCTACTCAGTGATTCAATGTGGCCGTTCTCAAATTTGGGCCATAAATTGCTTGGAGGAGCTAAAGTCTTGGGTGTCCACCCACCAAACTGCTTCCTGGTGACCCCTGTGCATAGGTCTTTGACCAAGCGGGAAGAGTTCTGCTGGCTTTCCATGTGAGACACCCATGACATGCTGTCAAATCTGAATTATACGTTTTCAGTTAGTTGTCACTGCGCTTATTCCAGAAGCAGCAGCCATCAGGGCTCAGAATAAATCCCGCCTTCTCCACGGGGCACTGCCACCCACAGTGATCTCTTGGCCCTCCAGACAACCACCAAGACCCAGCGTCTGGACCATAACTTGGCACTTGCCTTTTGTCACTTTATTCAATCCATACTTTATACCTACTGTAAGCTCCATGCAAGTAAAGACCATGGCTTCTACTTCCTTGAGGAGCAAAATAAGATTTTTAGATGTGTGCTGATTCCACAAATTATTATTGAGCATCAGTGAAATGTCACCCAGGAAAACAACAGAGACGAAGCAGATTCAAATTCCTTCCCTGGGGAGGCACTCTGTCCCCCACACTGCCATTCTCCCCACACCTGCCTTCCCTTGTTGCTGCAGTGACATACACTAACTAATGAGAAGATGTGTGGCATACGGAGATCAGAGTCAAAGTCATGCCTTTCAAGGTCCAAGCCAGGCCTCTGGGTCTCTTAGGTCAAGGTTTTTACTTTGCAAGAGGAGTTTTTAAACTCCCGAAGAATGTCAAGCCCAGGTCAAGTACATTGGGCAGAAAAGAGCACAGACGAGAGCTAGACGACCCTTTCCCTGGAGACTGGGTAAGTTCTGCCCAAACTAGGGAACGAAAACTGATGCAGATAAAGTTGTGGGTGCCTAAGGCGGGGCCCTGTGCCCTATCTCACAGGTGAGCTTGGAGCTGGCTCATGCTGGCAGCCAACTGTCAAATCTTCAGGAATTTTATGAACTGCTTGAGGCTAGTAGCTTGAGATTGACCTTGACGGGAGTTTTCATGTCCCTGAGATCAGCAAACACTACAGATTCCGGCCTCTCTGCACACCTCTCCCCTTGCCAGCAGAGCCGGTTGTTAGACATCTGCCAGCACACCAGTGCTGTCTCCCCTCCCCCAGCGGGTCCTGGGGCCTCACATGTTGCTCCCCGGCCTCCCTCCCCAAAAGCAGTTGAGTAGTAAAGGCAGCAGGGCTGAGATAGCCCCAGAGAGCATTAGAGAGCATCAGAACTTGTCCTCTCTCCCTGAGAGGGGTGTGCCCAGGGCCTCACAGGACAAGAAGGAAACAGAAGCAGGGCCTGAGCAGGGGAGACCTCAGGGGCACCCCAGTGGCCATGACGCTCTTTCTGACTGAATTCTAGCCAGGCGCCTCGGAGCCCTCTTCTCGATCGGCCCCAGCCTCGGTCTACAAAGACTCGAACAAACTCTAACATAGTTTCCAACAGCTCAAGGCCACATCCCTAGGATGGCTCTGCCCCTCACCCCAAAGTGCCTGCCTGACAGTACTCAAGGCTGCTGCGAGAATTTACTGTTTGTTCCAGCCCACACCTGAGCACAGGGCTTCTGCCTCCCAGTCTCTGGGGGAGGACGGAATCCTAACTTTGATAATTGGCAGCCTCGGGCACAGCTGGCCTAATCGCACGACGCTGACGGACTCTTTGCAGTTTTTCACTGCCCTGCCTCTGCTGCACCCCCGCTTGCCCCTGTTCCCTTGTGCGTCACCCGTTCCCTCCTGCTCCCTTTAAGATGCACAGTCACCCCATGCAAATCCAAGCTCAGGTCACACTTGGACCCTTTTCCCTATTGCAATTGTTATCACTGATTAAAATCTGTCCTCGACACTTGAGTGTCTGGCTTTGTTCATCTCTGACGACAGGCATCTCATAAAATCACTAAAGATTTTAATCATTCTTAGAAATAACTAAGTAAATAAAAGTGGGCCCTGGTGAGCCTATGACATGATCCAAAGATTGTGATTGATCTGATCCTGTGCACCTCGGATCCGAAAGCTGAAGAAAAAGGAGGAGGAGAAGGAGGAGGAAGAGGATATAGCCATGTGCTGATCACCGGGAGGTGGCTCAGTTGGGACCACGGGCCTCTCGGCAGAAGCCAAAGAGGAAAGAGACTGTTAGACACAAGGCGCCGTGATTGTAGGCAAATGCTGCCCTGGGAGGACAGGGAAGACAGAAACTCCTGAACTCACTGAGTTTGATCCTAAAGCATCCAAGAACAATCCAGGGTAAGTGAATGGGTTTATGCTGAATTGACTAAGATAGTTCCTACTGCTCGGTGGGGAGGGGACACTGAGCAGGAATTGAGTTGACACCAATAGGCACACTCTCACCAGGGCTGGTGCCAGTCTAAATTGTCACAACCCTGTGGAGCAACGTTCAAAAACACCTATAAAATTTACAATTTACAATTTATTCTAGTGGTTTTGTTTCTGGGGATTTTTCCTATGGATCTACTTTCCCTCATGCAGAGTGGTATGTGTGCATGGTTATTCACTGCTATCTGTTTATAACAAGGAAAGTTCAGACACTGCCAAGTGACCATCGGTAATGAAATATTCCACAGCTAAAATAATACAGAAGCTCTCTACATAATAATATGGAAAGGAAATGAAGAAAGCAAGGTGCAAAATAGTGCATACAGTATGCTACATTTTTTTGCAAAAAGAGAAAAATAAAAATATATATTCACATCTGGTTATATTTTAAAAAGGAGTCACAAAAAACTAATAAAATGGGAGCAAGATGTATTAAATTATACCTTTTTAAAATTGTTTTGCTTTTATTTAATATGACTCTATGATCTATTGAAAACAGGGGAAAAAGCAAATTTGCACTTTTGCACATCTGAGTTTGAGACTTGTAAGAAAAATCACTACCTTCTTTACCTGTATCTTCCACATCAAGGTGTTCAAGGAGTTTTTGTTGACTGACTGTGATCCTATTGAGTGATAAATATGATATTCTTCAATCCGTAAGGACATGATGAGATCCAGGCTCTGCCTGACTGGCCTGAGAAGCTGTGTGGTTTAAGGGAAATAGCACTGAAATCAAAGTAGACAACTTAAGCCAAGATCTGCTTAATTAGCATATGACTTTAGGCAGGTCACTGTCCCTCTAGTGGCTTCAATTCTAGTGCTTCAATTTGCAATTACGTTGCAAAGTAAAGGAATCAGCTCAGTCTAGCAATATCTATTGGGAGGTGACTGTCATCCTGAGACTCTACACTCCACTAAGACCCAGTGCCTGTCCCCAAGGCCTTGAGGACAGGGGGAGGTGGCAGCCCAGACGAGGACAACTCAACAGAGTGTGGCAGGGCTCATGTCAGAGGGATCTCCAGGGAGCTCTGGGGCCCAGAAGTGGGCAGCCCTCCTCCCCTGGGCTCATGGAAACCATTCTGTGGGAGAGGGGCTGGGGGGAAGTGTCCCAGCAAAGAGAATGAAGGGAGCCAAGGTATGTCCTCGGGCCCGTGGGGGAAGCCCAGGCAGCAAGGATTCCTCAGGTGGAGACTGGGACAGGAAGGAATGGCAGGTGCCGCTGTACATGTTTCCTTCCAGAGACCCAGCTGGCCCCAACTTACTGGGATCTGTGTTCTAACTGCACACTTCTGCAGGGTGGCATAGCCAGAACACAGGCCAAGTTGGGGCAAATGAAACAAAATGGGGCTCCACAGAGGACCGGGGCCAAGGGAAAGGTCCCCTTGCATCCCCTATGGCTGGGTAGGCAGGAGCCTTTTCCCTGCAGCTCCCAGCTCTGCTGAGCTCTGCGGGAGCTGCCTCCATCCATGCAGCTGAGTGGGAGATGGCCTTGGCATCATGTCCCTGGTGCCCAGGGATGGTTCTGCCCTTAGGGACACCCTAGATCTTCTGCTCTGCCCACTCCCCCAGGGTCAGCACTGCCTCCAGTGGTCGTCTGATCTGATTCCCACAACACTCCTTCAAGGTAGCATCACTGCATTCATTTCACAGATGAGACAGTGAAGCTTACAGGGGTTAATTGGCCCAAGTTCTCAGGGCTAGTTAGTGCCAGAGCTACCATTTGATTCTGACCACTCCTTTTGAAGCCCGGGAGCTAAAGAAAGGTCTTTCTCTGCCTAGAAGAAAGCATCTGCTTGCTTGGCCAACAGGTTGGCCATTCCAAGCTTTGTCCCAGCCACCTTGGCTGGGCCACCGAGCTCCTCCCAGGCCCCAGCCCACCCCATTCATCTCCCAAATCCAAGGCCAGCTCCTCACCCTCCCCTGAGCCTGGCTGGATCAGATTAGCAAAAGAAACAGCACTCACAAGATTGCCCCACTTGGCTCCAGCAATTAATTAAGAGCTGTCTGAGAGCCTCCAAAGGGCCTGCAAGCTCCAGCAAGATACGGCACACATGGCTTAATCCAAAATATTTGCTGTGTTTTTCCCCTAGCTGGGGAACCAGTCCTTACCTGTTACCTGAACCTGATTAAATTTTCAAGCCGCTCACTCTTGGTGCCAGCCATGAGCCAGCCGGCTGGTCATTGGAATGGGGTGGGAGAGGTGGCTAGAAACCTGACAATGATAATCACCGATCGATAGACATGACCTTGTACATGGGCTGTACCATGAAGCATCCAGGGTCTGCACCAGGCACTGCTTTTTCTGGTCAACAGGCACACAGGAGACCTGTGGGCTCAGCTAGGGTGTGGCAGGGGCCTAAGAGACTCAGCCCAGAGAGGCCTGTGGGGAGGGCTGCTCCATGGCCATGGCGGCAGCCTTGTGGCCACAGGCGCTGCTGGACCGTGGACCCCTCACAGTCGTAATAGAGCCTCAGGGATCAGGTGGACCCATGTCCCACCAGCCCCCGGCTTGTGTTCTATGTTCCGCCGCGTTAAACATTAACATCCTACTGGCTCTTCCCCCAAAGCGTATCTGAACCCATCCATTTGCTCCATCTTGGTGCGAGCACCTAGGCCCGGGGTCAGCAAACCTTTCTATAAAGAGCCAGGTGGTGCACTTTCTAGTGTCGCAGGCCAGGAGGCAAAATCAAAGATATTATGCAGTTACTTCTATAATGAGAAAGAAAACACATTTCTTTGCATTTTTATTGATGAAATTTAAAACAAAATATTTTAAAACATAACATTAATAATTGAGTACATTTTAAAATGCAGCTCAGCTAATGAGAAGAATGGAATCCCTTTTTAGGGAGGATGACATTCTACCTAATTGGGGTCCGGTGTTAGTGTTCTCTCATCAATTCAATACAGAACGTTCACCATTCTTACTTCACGGGCCACACAAAAACCATCGGTGGGCCAGATTGGCCCACAGGTTGCAGTTGGCAGACCCTTGCCCTCAATAGAAGGTGTTGAAATGGGGGATTGCCAGGACTCTGAAACAGCCCCCCAGCAGATCTCTCCGGCTCCATGCCTGTTCTCTGATGGCCCACCTCCATGTGGCACCAAACACCCTGGGCAGTGTATTTGGTTGTTATTCCTCTGCTTAAGACCATCCTGTTGACACTTTGGCCCTTGAACATTGGAGTCTGATTTGGAGATAGAGTGTCCTTGGAAAGCTGTATGTGAAAAACACCCCACCACGATGCTCTCGCCTTCCTTAGGGAAGCTGGGAGTGGCCCTGGAGGGCCAGGCACAGGGAGGGTGCATGGGGAGCGCACACCAGGGCCCCAAAGCCACCTGGGCAGGCAGCAGCTGCTCTACCCAATACCTCCAGGAGTGACGTGGGAAAATGGCAGAGGAAGCTAGTCTGACTCGCTACGTATCTGCCAGACGCTTACTGCAGAGCTCAGTGCTGAGCAGTAAGGACAATGGGCAGCGCAGTGTATGACAATCTGCTCTGAGCGGGGCCAGGAGAGCCCGGCCCCGTTCCCAGCCTGTCCTCCAAGCTGCGGGTGACCTTAGCCAAGCCGCTCGTGCTCTGGGCATCTGCGTCTTCAGGAGTAAAGAGTGAGGAGGGTCATCCCCAAAACTGCTGGCGATCAGTATCCCATGTGGAGCTTTGAAAACACAGATTCCTGAGCCCCACCCGGAACTTACTGAATCAGGAGGTAGGAGATACATCTATATATATATCTACATACATTCATGTGCGTATTAGGCAACATTTATGCATGTAGTTATATGTGTGTGAATACGAATGCATATGTACATATATAGTTGTGTACAGTAATATGTGTATTGTATATATCATACATTCATGTGTATGTATACATACATGTGCATATATGCACATATGGATGTGAACATGCACATGCATACATATACATACACATGCATACGTGTGTGCATATGTGTATCCTTTTCATGGTTTTGATGATTAGATTTATTTTAAAAAACACTGTCCCTGGCCTTTCTAGCTTTAAGAGTTTATGTGATAAAGAAAGGTGGTGCCTGCAAATTCTATATTTCAAATAATCTAATGACAAACATATTCATAAACCATTGCTAAGCCCAGAAGTTGAAGCCACATGAAGAATTCTCATGCTTCTTGGGTTCGAGAAAGCTGCTAATGAACAATAATTAGATTTAGGTTCTATAAAGCACTCCACAGTTCACCGTGTCCTTTTAGCAGCTCTGTGCTCTCAACAAGCCAGAGTCTTACAGACTGCGTGAGGCTGCGTGACTTTCCCAACCTCCTGTGGCTAATTATTCGCCTATCTGGGATTTGACCCTGAGCTCCCAAACTTTGGATTCAGTGTTTTTTTTCCATCAGGGAAAGAATTATTTTGAACATTTTTTCAAGAAACATTGGTAGGACAAGTGTAAATGACTACAAATTCCAAATTAATGACTTTATAGTTCTAGCAGAGACTGGTACATGAGAAATTATAGTTCTTTTTATTAATATTATTTTAAATTGACAAATCATAACTGTATATAATTGTGAGGTACAATGTGGTGTTTTGATATATGTATACAAAATGGAATGATTAAATCAAGCTAATTAACATATCCATCACCTCACTTACCCATCAATTTTTGTGGTGAGACATTTGAAATTTACTCTTGGAATTTTGGAAAAATTATAAAATTTCTTTATAAATTTAAAAATTCCCTGTCCCTACAAAATTTAACTGAGAAAACTTTCCACTTGATTTAGGGTTATGAGGTCCCTGCTTATTTATAAAAGTCAAAGTCAAATTTTTCAGCTGGACTTCTTTTGACAATTACATTAAAAGAAAGAACAGTCCCTGAACTCAGTTATTTCCCTTCGATCCCCTCTGGGCAGAGAGGACAGTTGAGACGACGACACTGACACAAATTCCATTCCCACGTTTGTTCATTCATTCATTCAGCAGGCATCTGAGTGCCCAGAGCACCGTGCTCTGGCCAACGACTTCCATCATCTCATCTCCCAGTAACCAGGAGGAGCAGAGAAGTGAGGAGACGTGTGTGAGCCCTGGAGCCGGCAGGACGCGAAAGCAGTTGGGTGTGAAGAGGTTGAGTCACTTGGCAGTCGTCGGCCAGCTTTGAGCCTCTCCTCCTCTGCGGGTACCGCCTGTGGACAGAAGGGTTAGCATCCTTGCTCCACCCACACCAAGTCCCCACGCGGAGTGTTGAGAACTGCCCACCAGCTTGTTGCAAGGAGCAGGGATAAGGGTTAAGACCGTGGTGGGTCTACGAGTGTTGATATGGGTGAGGCTATTGTTAGAAATGCTTCCCAAGGGGTCTATTATTTTATCACAAACACTGTAAGTCTTAATTAATACTTGGTACACCATGTAAGACCCAAATCTGTGTTCCTTTTTCATGTAGGCTTTAAATCCCCCCTGCACCATTCATGTTTCCCTCTCTCTGTCTCCCCTCCATGCGACCAGCAGAAGGCAGGGCTGCCTGGGCCCCAGTGAAGTCCTGCGATCTGCTTCCTACGTACTGTGAGAGCATCAGCTCTTGACCTGGGCTGCACAAAAAGCTAATACTGGGTGGCACTCCCAAAGATTCCCATCTACGTGACCTGGGCTGTGGCCTGAACATCAGGATTTCTGGAAGCTTCTGGGTGGTGCTGGATTTCTGGAAGCTTCTGGGTGGTGATGCAGCCAGAGTCAGAAACCTCAGCTCTAAGCTTTCTCAGAGCCAAAGACTGATAATTCTGGAGGCTCCAGCTCTAAGTAAGAGAAGAGAGCAAAGCTTTTATCGATTTGAGAAGGCGGCAAATATGGTTAAATGACTGAGATCTCTTTACGTCGCAGGCCTGCAGACCGCACCAACTTTCTGTGGTCTCTGGAGGGGCCGCTAGGCTCGGCCCCAACCCAGTGCCACCTGCAGGTGCCGGCTCTTAGCTCAGCACGGTGCGCCCGCCCGCCCGCGCCTTTCGTCCGTCCCTTTTGCTCCAGGCTGGGAATCTAGGAACTGCCTCTCACCCCTTTGCCCTCCCCTTGCCTGGCTTTTCGGCTCTTTTCTGCTGGGAAACAGCTCCTGGTTAAATTAGTAAAAAAAATTTTTTCTTTTTCTTTTATTCCTATATGAATCTTTATTTCCCTCCTTTTCTCTCTCTTCCTTTCTTCTCCTGCTTTTCTTGCCTTTCTCCTCTCTTCTCTCTCTTCATTGCTCTTCTCTTCCCTCTTCCCCTTTCTCATTGCTTTCCTTCTCCTTCCTTTCTCGTTAAGGATCCCCACGGTCTTCCAAGCGGCAGACAGGGACCCACTCGCTCCGGGACAAACCAAGAAGTCAGAGCGAGGCTGCTGGGCACAGAGGCGGCCGGAAACCGAGATGTCTCCAGCACTGGCTCTGGAGCTGGCCTTGCACAGGGCGCCATGCTGAGCCCCGTAGCAAGTGGGGGTCACGGTCAAGTTGGGGAGATAAGACACAGCCTTGCGCTTCCTTCCAGTGGTGTGACAGGGAGCGCAGGAGGTGTTCAGCCAAAGGCCGGGCAGCGTCCCAGAAGTTGTTCGCAGGTCAGTGCCTTAGAAACTGAACGCAGTGTAACGCATCTTCCCATAAAAACAGTATTCTGAGCAAGGCCAGGTTGTTTGGCTTGCTCATAAAAGCCAATGTCATCATAATGTATTTAAAGCGCAGCTCTCACAGCACCTTTTCAGGTACACCTACCTATATAGCAGTGTTTACCTCAGCAGGCAAATTGGCTTCTCGTTCCAACTTGCTACAAAAACATTCCCATTTCCCCAAGGGTGGGGGCTGCAGGGCAGGAGGTGTTCCAGGCCCCCAGGCACGTGCTCAAGTACTAAGTGTGTATAAAAGAACTCCCTTCGCTAGGCCAAGCATCCCACTGGTGGTCTCGACCGAGAAACAAACCTGCGTGCGGTTGTTCATAAAGCAGGTGTGATAGGAGCAGGGCCCACCCTCCTAATCCACGTGCGGGGTGTGTGGGGCAGAAAACAGGAAAGGGAGATCTTGGTCAGGGACGCTTCGGGAAGGGGGCAGGGGTTGAACTGGGTGACAAGGATAACAAGGCACAAACAGAGCATGGCAGAAAAGGGGACCCGGGTGGCAGACACCACTGAGAGCTGGGCAGTGTGCCCTAAACAAGAGGCTGGAGAGATGGGGGGCAGGAGAGGGGCGGCGGCAGTTTGGCGAGGACTGTGAGAACCAGGCTAAGGACTTCGCGCTTTCCCTGACTCTTACTGTGGGACTAGCCCATGAAGGGGTCTCGAAACAGCGGCAGTGGAGCACCTGCTGCCCAAATTCTAATGACGCGGAGTTAAATCAAATGGGATAGAATGGAATAGAATCGACTAGGGTAGCATAGGAGATGTCACACAGGAAAAGTCAACATTATTTCAGGAATCTTGCTTGTGTTTTTTAAGTGTGTGTGTGTGTGTGTGTGTGTATACACATCTACGTGTACGTACATAAGCATGTGTATTTGCACATACTTGCATGTGTGGCGGGTCACAGTAAACTGTTTCTTTACTGTGGGTTTTTGAGTATTTTTGAGGAATGACCCGTTGACATGGAAGTTTTAAGATGAATCTCTAAATGATTTGGGGGATGGCTTCAGAGGAGAGGGTCGGGCAGGGAGTGGCCCAGCAAGGAGGCATTTGGAAGAGTTGAGGGACCAGTGGTGGAAGCTCAGACTCGCGTGGTGACAGCAGGAACCGGATGAGTGCCGTCAGCCCTGCTGAGAGGAGGAAGGTGGAATGACGCACAGGTGTGTAGAGTCAGGGGAGAGGACTCTGCTGCTGTGAGGGAGGTCGGTGCCCAGGCCAAGCGCAGGGCCGCGGCTGCCGGAGCCCCAGTCCCAGGCGCAGCCCCCGCAATCCCGAGGTGCCGGGGCAGTGCGTCTGTGTGTGCAAGTGCGCTTCGCCAAAACCTTTATTTTTCCTAAACTCCCGCTGTTCTGTGTTTCCTCCCAATTTCCTTTTGGATTATTGAGCTTGTAATTTAAAAATTACTTACATTTGTGGGGATATTTTTTAGGTTTTTTTGAGACAGGATCTTGCAATGTGCAGTGGCATCATCATAGCTCACAGCAACCTCAAACTCCCGGACTCAAGCGATCCTCCTGCCTCAGCCTCCTGAGTAGCTGGGACTACAGGTGCACGCCACCACACCAGGCTAATTTTTCTATTTTTTGTAGAGACAGGGTCTCGCTTTTGCTCAGGCTGTTCTCAAACTCCTGGCCTCAAATGATCCTCCTTCCTCGGCCTCCCAAACTGCTGGGATTATAGGTGTGAGCCACTGTGCCCAGCCCCAGATTTTAAATACTACATTTTAATGATATTGTAATGCACAGGTAAGCATAACACCTGTGGTCAATATAATATTTGTTGAAGATCCTTGACCTGATAGAAGACATTTTTATTTGGAGCTTTGAATAAATGCAAAGAATGAAAACCCAGACTAGGATACAATGAACCATGCTGTGTCTGTGACCTATTCCAGCCTCTTTATTCATTCATGGGAGGCAAAAAGAAAACAAACATAGATTCTTTTTTTCAAATGTGTGGTAACTTATTTACAACCATCTAGAGTTCTTTTTCTCATGTTAAATAGCTTAAGACTCATGTCCATAAACATTCTCCTTGTTATATAATCATTTCATCTTGCTAAATGATATAAAAATTAGACATAAGTTTGCTCACATTGATACTTCATCCTCACAGGACCCACTTGGCAGGAGTCACATAAACTGCAGTTTAGTAAGCAGTTTTCTTACCAACTCAAGAATCCAGTGCCAGGCATGGGAGGAGAGATGTCACAGGGAAAACGAAAGGATACTTCTTACTCCTCGGTGCCTGAGGGCAGGAAACACGAAGGTGTGCTTGGTTCTTTGAGGGAGGGCCACGTGGGCCGGCTTACACCAGGGCAGGTGGCGCTCTCTTCCTGAAGGTAAACCCGGTGGGGATGGCACAGTGGGCTGATGAGTGCCCCCGAGGAGTCATGTTCAAGTCCTTTCCCCCCGTGCCTGTGCGTGTGGCCTTATTTGGACACAGGGTCTTCGCATTTGGAAGTAAGTTAAGTATCTCAGAATAAGATCATCCTAAATTTAGGGTGGATCCTAAATCCAATGACTGGTGTCCTCATAAGAGAAGGAAGAGGGACTGGGGCGCAGAGACACAGAGGGAAGAAGGTGATGTGGAGATGGAGGCAGAGGTCGGAGTGATGTGTCCCTGAGCCAAGGAACACCACCGGCTTGCCGGTGGCCACCAGTTGCCGGGGAAGAGTCACAGAACAGATTCTCCCTCAGAGCCTTCCAAAGGAGCAAACCCTCCGACACCTCGGTTTTGGATTTCTGGCCTCCGGAACTGAGACAATAACCTTCTGTTATGTTAAGCCTACCAGTTCGTGGCCATTTGTTATGGCGGCCCAGCAAACGCATGCAATGGGAATACTACTTTGTCGCAAGGGAAGCACGAGACACAGGTGGGGAAAAGTGGTAAACAGGCTCACAGGATCACACCCACCCCAACAAAAAGACAGAATGACACAGCCTCGGAAAACTCTGAGGTGACAGCCTGTTACCTTAGCCACAGCTGCATGAGCAACGCGCCGGGCTGTGCGGGAATGGAGTCGGGAGCCAGCCCGTCTGGGTTGGAAGCCTGGCTCCACCCCCAGCCGTGGGACCTTGGGCAAGACCTTTGAGCTCTCTATGCCTCCATGTCCTCATCTGTAAAATGGGACTAACAGTAATATTTCCCTCCTAAAGTTGTTTTGAGGATGAAATGACCTACTTATATGAGTTATATGTGAAGCATTTGGAATGAACAAAGCAGTGTTAGTTATTATTATGATTTCGGGGCTCTTCTCTCAAAAGTGGGCATGGAGGTGTCTTGAGCGTAAAAGGAGGAGGATGCTAAAAGAATGAACTAACCCTTTGTCTCCAGCGCCAATTCAGCTTTGCACTGACAGGACTGAGCTAGCGAAGCGCCCCACGTCTGAGCAGGGAGGTGGTGAGGAGCAAGGCTGGAGAAGGGGCAGCCCCTTAAGCCCAGCTGAGGACCGGCAGGTGACCACTAAGAGGGTCTCTGCTGCTTGTGGCCCATTGGCATCGGAAATCTTGGTCACACTGTGTCCTCTTTCTGTGAGAATCATGATGAACACACAAACCTCCTTTCAACAGAAGCCAACCACATGATAGAAAGAAATTGTCGTTCCAAAAATAATTGTAAAAGAGGACACCACGATCCACGCCAACACCCTTGAAAATGAGTGTTCCAGTCGAAAACTCACGAGATGATAGACCACAGTGGCCAAAAGTCTGAGCTCTGGTGCCCAACAGCCTGGGTGTGAATCCCACCCCCAAAATTACTAACACTGTGACTTTAGCCAAGGTCTGTAACCTCTCTGTGTCTTAGTTTCTTTTGTGAAATGTAAGGATTGATGAGATTATATATAAATATAAAACCCTTCATATAGTACCTGGCCCTTAGTAAGGCTTTAATACTTGCTAGCATTTAACATTGCTTTATCTAAACAAAAACATACATGTATTGACACCATATAACCAAGTGTTATAATAATATAGAATGAACTCTTAAAAATCAATAAGAAATACAATAACCCCAATACAAAAGAAAGGTAGACAGCTTCTTAAGCAAAAAAGAAGAAACCCAAATAGTCTATACACACGAAACAAAAATGATCAACCTCACCTGTAATAACAAAAATACAAAATAAAAATACAAACGAAAAACACCAAAATATCTGAAATGTAAAAGACTGAAAATACTACACGTTGGCAGGGATGTGGAGCAAATGGAACTCTCACACACTTCTGGTGGGGGTGTAAACTGATACAACCACTTAGAAAAAATATTTGGAAGTATCTACCAAGACTAAATATACTGTCTGACTCAACACCTCTACTCCTGGGCACATGCCCCGCGGATGTGAGTCCTTTGTCCACCGAGAAACATCACAGGAACATTCGTGATAGACCCAAACTTGAAAACAACCAAAATGTCCTTCCACAGAAGAATGGCTAAATTGTGGCTTATCCATACCACGGGATACATATGGCGACGAGATTGAGCAGACTGCTGCTGAAACTCCACCTGGGCTGAATCTCACAGACATCACACTGGGAGAAAGAAGCCAGACACAAAAAGGTAGATACTTACGTTTCCATTTATATGAGAGTCAAGAAAGGCAAAACTGTTCTAAGGAGAAAAGAGTAAAATAGTGGTTGCTTGTGAGTGAGAAGGATTAGCTGGGAGGGGCACAGAGAGACTTCTAGAGTGGTGGCATGTTCTACATCTTGATCTGGGTGGTGGCTACGTGGGCACTCTGTACACAAAAATTCATTGAGTTGTACACTTACCATGAGAGCATTTTACGTAAATTATATCTCAATAAAAAGGAAAATTTTTAGAAACCTCACACAATTAAAATAGCAATGAGATGACATTTTTTCTCCCATAAAACAGGGAAATATTTTATAAATAAATAATACTGAGTATTCCCATCTTTTTTAGCATGGGTGGGGAGGACACTTGGCACATTTCAGAAGAGCATTTGATCCTTCTTATCTAAAAACCTTTAAAATGCCCATCCCTTAACCCAGCACTTTCACTCGAAGAAATTTACACTAAAGAAATCATCCAATGGCCGGGTGTGATGGCTCACGCCTGTAATCCTAGCACTCTGGGAGGCCGAGGCAGGCGGACTGCTTGAGCTCAGGAGTTCGAGACCAGCCTGAGCAAGAGCAAGACCCCCATCTCTACTAAAAATAGAAAGAAATTAATTGGACAGCTAAAAATATATATAGAAAAAAAATTAGCCAGGCATGGTGGCACATGCCTGTAGTCCCAGCTACTTGGGAGGCTGAGACAGTAGGATTGCTCGAGCCCAGGAGTTTGAGGTTGCTGTGAGCTAGGCTGACGCCACGGCACGGGCCCCAGGCAAGAGAGTGAGACTCTGTCTCAAAAAAAAAAAAAAAAAAAAAAAGAAATCATCCAATGGATGTACAAAGATACTTTTTTGAGGATGTTGATCACTTCATTGTGTATAACAGCCAAAAAATTTAAAGCCTCTAAATGTGCAACAAAGAAGGACTGATCAAATAAGTTTTGCCACATGTGTGAGGCAGAATGTATTAGGAACCCCTTAAAAATGCTGGAAATGAATATTTAACAGAATGGAGAACGCAACAAATGAGGAGAGAGGTCACAAAACCATGTGCTCATTATAATCACATTTTATTAGGAGTATATATGTGTATATGTACATGTGTATGTGTGTATATATTTACATATATAAAACTGGTGGACATAGACCAAACATGACCATTGTTCTCTCCGAATGGTGGATTATGGGTGATATTAATTCTGTTCTCAGTACTTTACTCTATTCTCTAATTTTTTTATTAATAGAAACCCTGGTAGCCCTTAAAGAAAATATACTATTCTTACAGGAAACATGTAGAGAGTTAAATGAGGAACATCATTAGAGGAACAGAAAGTGGGGCTGTTTCCTGCTGAGTTTAGCATACAATGTAGAAAAAAAAAAAGTAATGGCCCTGGCAGAGTCATGGTAGGATTGGACAAGATAATGAATGCAAATGTCTGGCATGAGCTAGACGACTTGGAGAGGGAAGGGGTTCCCTGAGATCTCCCCAACAACACACACACACACACGCCCTGCAATGCCTCTCTCGCTACACCCCATGGAATTATGAAATCCAGGCCCCCGGGAGTTTGTGATCAGACAGACGCTGGCGGTTGAGGCAGGTTCCCGAGAGAGGGCACCTGGGCACAGAAGGGGCAACTCAGCGCCCCACTGCCACCTGCGAGCCCCTGAAACCCGCCTCCTTCTGGCACTTTCCCACTTTTAATTCCACGGTGATGAGACTGATAAGCCAGAATCCATTTCTGTGGTTCGTGACCAAAAGAACCTGAGCGGTGCTCACCGTTTCGATGCACCTGGGCCCTTCCCCTTCTCCCGTGCCTCGACCGGCCCCTCCGCTCTCTCGGTGCAGGCGGGGGAGACACGCCGCAGGCCGGGCACTGTGCTCCGTGTTTTTCGGACTTTCAAGTGGAGTGGGTCAAAGTCTTGCTCTTGAGGTTGTCGTAATCCAGCTGAGGGACTTGTGTAGTGTCTCAAAAAGTGACACAAAACTGACTCATCAGAGTTCTGTTAGGTCACGGGCGACAAAAGCCGCCAGAGGCCACTGTGGATGGAAACACACACACCCCAAGCACGTGAGAGAGGAAAATATCACACTGTTTTTTGGGGGGTGTGGGTTTGGGGACTTTGTCTTTTCCCCTGAAGCCTACACAGAGTCTAGACTTTCTTAGTTTCCGAAATCATTCCATTTGCTCTCGGGTCTAGATGCAAAGGAGAGGAGAGGACTATTCACCTCTCCAGGAATCACCTCCCTGACAGCGCAGAATGTGTCCAGGGCTCTGCTTCACAGGGGCTAATGTTTGATTCTGTTAACACAAAGGCTAAGATCTTAGACAAGGTCACAGTTTCAGCACCTTGGCCTTTAGGGCGTGGCCTTTTTCACCACTCCAGCGTGGAGGGCGGCCAGGAGGGAGGCGGCTGTGCTTTCTCTCCTGGGGAAGGGGCAGCTGTGCCCCCCGTCCTGACCCCCGGCCCCCTCCCGTCCCCTGCTCTGCGTCTCTCCTGCCACTCCTTCCGCATCCTTAGCCACTTCACGGGCCCTTCCAGGGGCTCAAGTGAGATAATGTAGGACGTGAAAGTCCTTGTGAACAAAAGCATCAGCTCCTCGTTCCATCTGTTGTCATTATTTCCTGTGTCTTTGTTCTATCCGTGCAGGAGACTCCCTGGTCTCTCCCTCTTTCCGGTCCCCTCACCCCGTTCTCATGGATAACGACCATCTGTAGACTCTGCCAACCCTGGCAGAGTTGGCATCGTGCTTGGAGGTGCCTGTTTGTCCATGTGACCCACACCCTCTGCCCCAGCCAGGCCACAAAACCACCGGGGCACCTATGTGAGTTTGGCCCAGCTGAGCGCAGAGCCTTGCATGAGCTGGCACCCTCCACGCAGTCTCCAGCACCACGGGGGGCCTGTGACATGGTCAGAGCCAGTGACAGCCACGCGCCAGTGTCACTGAGCCATTCACTGGGACTCTGGGGGCAGCTTGGTGTGGCTTGAGATCAAAGAAGTGTTTGCAAGTGGATTCACCTACCAGACACTTCCTTGGCCCACAGGGTTGCGGTGGGTTGTCTGTGCTTACCGGAGAAAGTCCCCAGAGTGAGCTCGATAACTTGAAAGAGATGCTCGGAAGAGCCCCACAGAGCTGCCCAGGCTGCAGAGGACAGAGCTCCCCACTCACATGGCGGGCAATCCATCTTCAAAGTTCAGCACCTCGATTAAGTCATTAATAGGCCTGGTCATGTTTGCAGCTCTCTCAAAAGAGACATGGAGCTCTGCTTTTCCTCCAGGAGAAGCGCTTTCATGTCAAGCCCAGAGAAGCCCCCAGAAGGCAGCCAGTAATGCAATAATCATTCCCTCTCTCAGACCCAAGTGCAACCAACTTGGAGACTGCAGGGCTTCCCCCGAACAGGCCAGAGGTTGTGGTTTGCTGCCCCCTGGAGGATCTTCCGAGTATAGCCAGCAAATGGACCCGCACAAACAATGCGTCCAGTAACGGGAAGAAAACAGCCGTTTTTGTCTGAGAAGGAGTGTCTGGCATGCCTAAGACTTCTTAAAGAGAGGAAAATATTAACCTAGAGCATAATAACTCCTCTCTCTTTTCAGTCAAAACCTAGACAGACTGTGTTGATATTGAGTTAACAAGTTCCATGGGCTAATACCTTCCGAATGAAATGAGAGGGTTCTTGAATTAATGGATGAAAACTTCCCTTCATACATCAGAGAACTAAAGAAAGGTAATTGCCTTGAATATTTATTTTCGATTTGGAAAATCCAAAGCAAGAAAGCTTTGAAGAAGGCAAGATCTGATTATAATTCTAGGCTTGGTGCCAGTGGGATAAATCGTCTGGCAACTTTTTGCAGAATTATTGACTCCATTTGCATCTGACGCCAGTGGCCCAGCATGGTACAAAGCCGCCCAGCTCACTCAGGAAAGGGTGTCATTCCTACGTCTTTGCTAAAATGTAGAGTGGCCCCAACTGCCGTGACCCAGTTACCTCCAGGGGCTGCGGTGCCTCAATCTACACCAGGATCAGTGAGCTGGATTTGCCTGTGAGGAGTCTGCTCTCTGCTTGCTTTCAAGGCTGTCTGGCCTCAGTGTCCTTGTGCTGTAGTGCTCTGAGCTGGCATGTGTAGGGACTTCTTGCTCTAGACAAAAATTTTCAAATAAATGAAAAGCTCCCAACACACACACATACACACACACAACATATGCATTTACATACATATATAAACACATACACACACATACATATGCATACAACACATACAAACACACACACAAACACATACACACTCACACATACACACATATGCACACGCATACACATACATACACAATACACACGAACACATACACACACAAATATACACACAGACACACATATACACATATACACGCTCACACATACACACATATGCACACACATACACATATACACATACACAATACACACGAATACATATACACATACACAATACACACGAACACATATACACATACACAAATATACACACACAGGCACACATATACACATATACACACATACACACATATGCACACACATACACATACAAACACATACACACATACACAATACACACAAACACATACATATATATACACAAACACACATATACACACAAACACATACATAAGCACATATACACATACACATATGCACACACACATATACACACAAACACATGCATATACACATACACTCATACACATAAACATATACACACATATCCACATACACACAAACACATACACACATATACACACAAACACATACATAAGCACATATACACATACACATATGCACACACACATATACACACAAACACATGCATATACACATACACTCATACACATAAACATATACACACATATCCACATACACACAAACACATACACACATATACACACAAACACATACACACATACATACACATAAACACATACACACACAATATGCCCAGAGAGTATGCCCAAGCCATGCCCTCTTCATTTGAGTTTTAATTCACAGAAGTTTTGGCCCGGCCAGACCTGGAGTCACAGAGAACGGACTGCGAGTGGGTCTGCACAGGGTCCCCAAGGCGTGTTTAAACAGCGTCCTGTACCCTGGAGAGCGGGGTCTGTCAGCTCCCCTAGGAGAGCTGGAGAACAGCCAAGAGCGGGTGCAGTGGCAGAGACCTCGGTGGGGGCGTCGTGGACCAGAGTGCGTATGTGTCTATCTGGGGCTCCTGCCTCTGCCTCCTCCCCCAGCGCAGGTGGGGGAGCCTTGGGTGGCACTGGAGAAGGGGCCTGTGGCGGGGAAGTGCAGGATGATATCAAAGGCACAGCCAAGGCCTAGCGAACCAAAACAGCGGTGCCCATGGCCTAGACAATGCAGCAGCAGTTGCCGGAGCCAGCGCCACCCAGACTTTGGTCGGCTGAGGGGCTGCAGGTCAGAGAAGGAGGCTTCTCCGAGCGGGCTGATGACCTCGCCCAAGAGCAGCCCTTTCCAGCCGACGCCCAGAGTGACCCGAATGCTCTCCCGGAAAGTCCAGTCCTGAGACGGAGCAGCTACCCGTCATGGAGAAGCCTGCCCAAAACCACAGGGGAAAAGCTCCAATAACCAAATCCCAGTGACCACGCCCTGTCTGCAGTCACTCGGAGCTCGCTGGCCGGGGTCCAGGGAGCAGCCGAGTCAGGCTGAAGTCTATCCAAACGTAATTTTCAACCGAAAATGGAAACATGTCAAGCCAAGACAAATCCAGGGCCTGATTTAGCAGCAGCAACTGCCATGGCAAAGACACTGTCGTAAGGGTCAGCCCCACTGCCCCGGGGGGACAGTGACACCACCACACCCAGGTGCTGCTCAAGCACCTTCCGTGTAGAAGCTCACTTACTGCACAACAGCTCAGTGGCATTGTAACTGTTATGTTCCTTGTTTTACAGGTGAGAAAACTGAGGCACAAAGCAGGTAGGTGACTCGCCTAAGCTCTCACATCAATGATAGGGCGGGTTTGAACCCATGTGTCTGGCTCTTTGCTTCTACACGCGACCGTTTTGATGCTGATGAAAGTCCAAGTGACTAGACATCTTATCTGGAGATTGTGGCCCAGGAGGACAGCTGCAACAAAGTGACCGTGGCCGACCCTGGGCAGTGGCGCCTGGTCTCACCCAGCATCCTCAGGTCCTCTGCCGGGCTGTCGTGGTGAGCACGAGGGGTGAGGTGCCATGGAGTTAGGGCTCTCTGTGCCAGAGGCAGGAAGCCGGCACCCATGGATGTTCATGCCGGTGGGACATTCGCACTGTGCTCAGCCCTGTCAGGAGCTCCATCCCTGAGGGTAGGGGATATGGGAACGTTTGCACTCTTAGGTCAGGCTCAACGGGGAAGGCATCGTGGAAGAGGATTTTGGCTCGAGGAAGGAACAAGGGGCTGAGTCCAGGGGACATGGCCATGCCACGAGAAAGAAGATGCCTCTGCTTAAGCCTGACAAATTTGACACCAGAAAGGGAGAAGTCACCACAGGGAAGGGCTTAGAGTCCTGCTCCACCCCTGCGCCACCCAGGGCGAGGAGGGATCTGAGGCTTTAGCAGGCGTTGACCGCAGTGTTTGGCTGTAGCCCACGCCCTCCTCTGGGGTGAGGCTTCATTTCCAATGTCCGGTGTCCTGGAGACTAGAGATGGCATCTTGAGAGCTGTTGTCCTGCCTCAGGTTTACTTCTAAAGGAGGGGACTGTGTTCCCGCTGCCATGCCGGCCCCTGACACAGGGGACTCTGGGCAAGTCAGCCCCCAGCTTGGAAATGTCTCTTAGCCACATCCCCTGCGTCTGGTCCTCCGTGCACAAGGAAATTGACTCCTCTGTTTATTTTCTCCTCTGGAAGATGGCCACTGTGAGGCTAGGTGCCTATCCTGGGTAGAATTTTAAAAAACTGATTTAGAAAACCATATGCAATTATGACAAATAATGCCTGTCTCTTGTGGAAGTTATCAGCCTCTTACGTGTAGAGAGTAACTGTCTGTCTGTCTATGTTGCCTGTCAATCAACCATCTATCTATCAATCATCTATCTTGTATCTACCTAATCTATCGTTTATCGTCTACCAACCTATCTACGTAGCTATCATCTATCCATCAATCACCTGTCTTCTTACCTACCTACCTATCTACCTACATGCATGCTCCTCATGTTTCTCAGACAGACAAGATGTACTATGCAGGATTTTGAGTATTCACACTCCCCATAGCACCTGAGTGACAGTCCCATTTCTGCAATTCATTACCTATGTGACCTGGGATAAGTTACTTAGTATCTTTGTGTTTGTTTGTTTTTTAATCTGTGAAAGGAAGCGTGAGTGCTATCTCTCTCTGTAACTGGACGGTTCCAAGAACTAAACAGACCAGTGGAAAAGGCGAGTCTGGTAGCCCAGACCTTGCTAGCACTTCCTTAAAGGAAGAGAAGCTACCGTGGGCTGCGGCAGGGGCCTGACTTTACTGCACTATGGGGGGAGAAAGCAAAGAGATCCCCAGAGCTTCTTAAATCGTGCCTTTTGGGGAGGGCCCTGGCCTGTGTCTGCTGAAACTGGGCTGATTTTTAGCTTCCCTGAAGGAAGATAAGGCGAGAGAAAGAGCAGACGTGGCTACCAGAGAGGAGAAACTTGAGAGGGCAACACAGCCACAGTGGAGGCCGACCCCAGGCTCCGTGGAACTGAGACGCCCAGGCGCGGAGCACAGGCAGGTGCCGTCGGAGGGGCAGTCGGGGAGCAGCAGATCCCCGCGGCTGGTCAGCTTGTGGTGTGGCCTGACACAGTCACTCCCCACGCAGGATGTGACCCAGGCCTGGAGCGTCTCTGAGGAAGCGAGTGGGACGCACGGCCTCTTTCACTCCTTGAGGACCAGGGTGTGTTGGAACCATCCGGGTTCCCACCCCAGGCTTGGGCACACAGAAGCTCAGGAATTTTCCACCAACAGGACAGGGTGTCTTGTCTGGGACTCCGAGTCGGGGCTGCCCTTTAGGTTTGGCTAAGGGTTTGTAGGAAGAGGTGAACGTTGGGGAACGGGACTCATCGCTGGGCAAGATGCCCTAGAGGCTGGACCTGGAGGTCCCCTCCGAAGTCCGCGAGGTCTGGAGATTTGCAGGGCTTGAAGCAGGTAAAGGCAGAGATGGCTCTCGCCTCCTAGGGACCCGCCCCGGGTGGTAGGTGCTCCTGCAGGTGTGTGTCTGCTGCGCGGAGCTTGTCCCGACCGGACACAAAGGGAGGAGCAGGAACAGTAGACACAGCAGAGAACCGAGCGCCCACAGACCTGAGTTCGAATCTTCCTAGGCTGCTCACCAGCCATGAAGCTTCCAGCAAATTCCCAGACTTCTCATCTGCAAAGTGGGGACAAGGTTATTATTTTAATATCTTCCTCGGAGGATCTGGGTGAGGACAAATGAGAGAAGGTGTGAAGTGTCTGGCATGAGATTCACTCATCTGTCCTTGGCTTTTCCCTCTTCTTTGCAAGGCCTGGAACAGATTCTTCCCAGCCCTCAGCAGGAACCGGCCCTGCCGACACCTTGCTCTGGGACTTCCAGCCCCCAGAACTGTGAGACAATGCATTTCTGTCATTTTAACACACCCAGTTCATGGGAATTTGCTCCTGTGGTCCTGGCAAACTGAGACAGCTGGGGACTGATCTGTCAGGCTCCCGGACTAGAGGGGATGCCCAGGTCCTCCTGGGTCACGTTCCTGGATGTGACTCCTCAGGGAAATCCCAAGGGTGGGGTGTGCGTGCTGCCTGCAGCCAAGCATGTCCCATCTAGAAGCCTCAGGGACATGGCAGATGGCAGAGGAACCACCAGCACTAACACAGCAATGGTGTGTTCTCTCTGGGGAACGTCCCCTGAGGGGGTCTCTGTGGGCTTTTCCCTGAGTTCTTTTCTGCATCCGGCAGATGTTAACTGAGTGGCAGTCAAGGGCCAGATAATGACCCATGGAGCCTGGAGTCAAATCCTGGCTGTCACGCCTGCTAGCCATGTCACTGAAGAAAGTTCCCTTCTGGTTTCTTCCTCCATAAGATTTGGATTGTGCCTCCTTGTGTGGGTGTTGAGAAGACTGGATGAGAAGTACATGGATGTAAATTGCTTAAATGGCACTTGGCACACAGATGTGTCTGCACTGTGCCCATCAGTGTCAGTTCCGAGGGCTCTTCCCAGGCTGAGCTGTGGGGACAGTGGCTGAGAGAGTGTCTTCCAGGTGTGATCTCCAGGGAAGCACCGGCCACCTCCTTCCCAAGAGTGGGAGCCCAGCCCTGCTGGGACCCTGAAATCCACCTCCCACTTCTCCCCCTTCCCTCAGGAGCTGCCCAACAATAGCCTATAGTGATAAAAGTAATGAATGTGTGTGAAGCTGTTAATGAATCACTGTCACAAAAATGGCCTCGCGTAGTCGATATAACTACCCTGCGAAGACGCTATTGTTATAACCTTTGCTTTTCAAATTAGAGGTGAAGTGGCTTTCCAAGATCTCACGGCATAATGTCATAATTGAATGCCCCCTGCAACCACTGTGTTCCTGGCCGGTGGGGAGGAGGGCAGCTGTGTGGGCCTCTGGGCTCCTGCAAGTGGCATTCAAGGCTCTGGCCCAGGCCTGGGTTCTGCTGCCTGCTGCCTTGCCTGCTGCTCAGCCCGCGTCCCCAAGTTGGTGCAATCCCCAAGGTCTGCAGTGCACGCGGGGGTGCCCGCTGCTGGGAAGGGGCCACTGGTGCGAGAACATTGGCGAAAGCCAGGATCTCGCTTGGCACACACCTGCTGCAGATGCACCAGTGGGGGCAGCACGTCTTCATTGTGAAGGGTTGGGTGGCGTGTGGGGAGACACGGTGTAGGCAACTTCGTCTCGGCATCTGCTCATCCTGGTCCCCGTGCTTCGCAGCTACAGAGGGCACCTGAATGTTTAGACGCTGTAAGAGCCGGCCTTGGAGCACATGATGAGTGTGATCTGATGATCGGCAGGTCTGCTCCTACCTGAAAGACACAAAAGTTCAGCCCAGACAGGGGAAGGCACTTGCCTGAGGTGGTGCAGCAGATCAGGGGCAGAGCTGGGGGGCGGGCCCAGCATGGCACCCTCCAGACCGTCCCACGCCATTTGACCAGCAAGTGAGAGCAGGGGATGATGTCAGGAGAAGCAGGTTCTGTGATGAGAGGGCCCCTTGCCCTCTGATCATAACCTGTGACCCTGGGATAACCACTTTAATTTCCGGACCCCAGGGAGAGAGCAGATGTCCCACAGCTAGGGAGAGGGAAGCTGCATGCATGTGAGAATGAAAGAGAGATAAGCTAGAGATGACAAACTCAACCCATGTAGCCATGTTTTTTATAATTATTGTCCTCACATGCATAGCTGGAGCCGGGTCCTAATCTGTAAAGGTGTTCACCACGTTCTCTTTCCTCCATTCCACAGAAAACCAAGCAAACCTTTTTCCCACATTTCAACTGCAGGTTGAAACCTCTACACACTTGCAATCAGAAGTGGCTCCCAAATCTTGAAAGGTCCAGGCCCTACAGCTTAGGGAAGGCAGGACTCGGGGCAACCAGCTCAACTAGGGGCCGAGTTCCACACAAACCACCCTGTGAAGCTTCCATGGGCTGCTTCTTTCCTGCCCTCCCCACAGAGCTTCTTAACCAGAGCCCCTGGAAACACATTCAGGGGTTTGTGTATGTTTGCACTTGTGTGTGTTTTGGGGGGAGCCTTTCAGGGTATTAAGAGCCACTGCTTTGAAAGCAACTCTTCCTTCGAAGACCACCACAATCAGGTGCACCCCACCTGTGTTCTGGGAGTGATCCCGGTGTAGCAGTACCTGAGGGGATGTGAGTGTGCAGTGGTGTTTGTGGCGGAACGAGAACACACCAAGTTGGGCTAAACGCTACCTTCGCTAGTGATGTACCAAGTTCAAGTTAGCAAACGCTTTTGCTGCATCATCTTCCTGTGTACTACAGCATCCAACACTGGGGCAGCATAGATATTTTTATTAATACTAATCTCTGTTGTGTAGGCAGAGGCCCTAACACTCAGGGATTTTGTGGGAAGTCCAAGATTGCTCAGCTGGTAGCCTGGTGACCTGCTACTTGGAAGCTCTACCTCCAGGTGGGTGACACTGGGTCCCATGGATCAAGTGAGGGGCCTCTGGTCTGGTCTGACTGCTCACTCCACTGGTAGGGGTGGCAGAAGAGAGTCTTTGGCAAGGATTCTCCAGCCTCCCTCCACCACACTGGTGAGGGAACACCTGGTTTCTTCCAGATTCTTCACTATTTACTCTGTCTCTTGCCCTCCTCTTAGACCAGATACTGGCATCAGTGGCTTGGTTAGAAATTGCTCCTTTGAATGGACATCATGTGCAGCCAGTGCAAGCTTCTTAACGGCTCTCTCCCATCTACTCCTGAACTCCCCACCCCACACGTCAGAGCCCTTTCTCAAACAGTAATAACAGGAGGTGATGAGTTTGCTCAAAGAGAGAAAGGGTATCGGACATGAAGGGCATTGGAAAAAGCAGGACGTAAAGGGGACCCATCTCTGGAGGGCCCCACAGCCTATGTGCTTAAGGGGAGCTGGGTGGGGAACAGTGGGTCACCAGGACAGTGGGGGAGGGGAGAGAAGGGAGAGAGAGGAGAGTAGAGAGAAGGTGAAGTTTAAAAGTGGGCATAACCATGCCCTCCTCTGGGAGGCAGTGGACGGGTGCGCATTGCTGACCTAACTCTTCACGACCTACACACCCACAGCCAATGTCTTGCTTTTTGAATCCGAAAGGTTGTGCTGCAAGATGCTTAGTGAGAGGTGACACAGGCTATTTTGGGGACAAGAGTGAATTGGGCTTGGGTTCTTTAAAGGAATGAAAGGTGTGCTGGACTGGGAAAGCCTAAGTAGGTAGAGGCCAAATCTCATTCATCTTTGTATTCTCAGGGCCTAGCTGTGGTAGGTGGATGGATGGATGGATGATTTGGTGAACGAGCGGGTAGGTGGATGGATAGATGAGTAGATGGATGGTTGGATAGGTGGATGGATGGATGGATGGATGGATAAATGTATGAACTGGTGAATGAGTGGGTAGATGGATGGATAGATGGATGGTTGGACAGGTGGATGGGTGGGTGGGTGGGTGGGTGAGTGGATGGATGGATGCATGGATGCATGGAGAGATGGACTGGTAGGTGGGTGGGTGGATGGATGGATAGATGAATTGGTGAATGAGTTGGTAGGTAGATGGATAAATGGATGGTTGGATAGGTGGATGAGTGGGTGGATGGATGGATGGATGGATGGATTGTTAGATAGGTGGACGGGTGGATGAGTGGATGGATGCATGGATGAAAGAAGGAAGTCAAATGTGGATTCACTCCTGATGTACTCTAGGCCTCTTTCCTCACCTATCAAATGACATAGGTCAGTTTAATGATCTCTAAGACCTTTCCATGCTTTGTCATTCCATGTTTTTATGGTCTCATGACTCTGAGCTTCCTAGGACCCTAGGAATGATCTGTGGGACAAAAGGTATAAGTGTTAGAGGATCTCTCACCGCTATAGGTACCAAGGAACTAAAACTCCAAAAAAAATCAAGTAGAGCAAAGAAAACTGACTTCTGGGACCCAGAAGGGATCAGAAGCACTTCTATTCATGTGCCCAGACGTACCCAGGTGGTCCTCCCAACCTCTCAAGCCTGCCCTGTGGAGGAATGCCCTGGCTTTGGTCAGCACAGCACTTGCAGAGACAGTGACGCTATTCTCTTACCCTCGCAGAGGACAAAGACTCCTTTTGGAAATGCCTCGCCCCAATCAACAAAGGAAGGTCCTGAGACTTTCATCAGCATTAGAAGCAGCTCCCCCAAAATGTTGACACCGATAAAGTTCCAGGATTCGTGATCTCAGATATATTTATAGGACTTTTCACCAAGTTAAGAAAACATTATTTAAAAACAAATAAATAACATATAGCTTTATACCCTTAAATGATTGCTAGATGAGAAATGCTTACACACGGCCTTTGAATTAGATACTTAGAAAAAAGGACAGGGAACTAAAAGGTGTCAAGTGCTGTGTAGTTTGAATCTTCCAGAAACAGGCACCAAGGTGGGATCAGACACGTATTATGTTCCACAGGGTTTACGGGGCACACTCTGGGAGGAGCCGGAGGAGGTGGGAGAATCACCAGACTCTGATGTAGTCTGACCTGTGAAGGCGGCAGCAGAGGGGAGGCTTGTATAGGCAGAGTTCCAGGAAAGTTCCAGACAAGCCCACGGGGAGTCCCTGGGCCATGGCTGTCTGTCAAAGAAATCCCACATCTCTCTGGACGGGCCTGTCTTAGTAACCCTGCGGCACTCAATCACTGCCCGGAGCAGCTGTGGCAAGTGTGGCCTCCACGAAAACCCACCAGTGGATCCAAAGGGCCAGTAGGTAGAGTCATTGACAGTCCTGAGCTGCATTCACAGCTGCCACGGTGTGTTCTCCAAAGCCAGGTACTTCCTAAATGTCTCCTGCAGTCCTCACCTGTTGCTGTTGAACAATGGTATTATTAGCCCATTTTACAGATGAAGAAACTGCATTTCAGAAAGGTTACAGTGCTAGGGATTGTATAATTGGTTCCCAAGGCTCTGCCATCATACTGCAGTCTCCCTGGTCCCCAGGGCCCGTCCTGTACTGAGAACAGGGGAGGGGCTGGCTTAGGGGCTAGGGGCATGGCAGAGCGAGGTCAGAGTATTGGATTCAGGGGAGAAGAGGCAGAGGAAACGAGAAATGCTCTCTAGCTTACAGGACATAAGGGACACGTTTGCAGGAAGCTGAGGCATCCACATCTCACAGCCATCTTGTGTGAAGCCCCCTGCCCGCTCCCAATTCAATACTAAAGCAAGGACCATCCTGGCATCATGTGGTTCCTGTGGTGAGAAGGAACGCAGGCTCCAAAGCTGTGCTGCTCAAAACTGGAGAAGACCACCTGCTGAGGGTTCCCCCTTTTTTCTGGGGCTACAGCCTACCTAAGGGCTGAATTTCTCTGCCCACGTTTGAAATGATGGGTGGAAATGCACCACCCACCAGTCATCCCACACCGTGATCAGATTGTGAATACGACAGTTGAGCGATGCCGGCTGGCCCTCCCAGATCCTCCCAGCTGTGCTTGGTAAGGCAGGGAAATCGCTCTTTAAACTTAGGGAGAAATGGGGAATGCAGTTGGAAGGAAAAGCGGCCCACTTCCTCCACCCACACAGCGAGAGATGTCTGAGCAGAGGCCCGGACGTCGAACTGTGAAAGCCATGAGTGTTCAGTGTATTAACTGACTACCAGTTAAGGAGAAATAAGATTCTTCAGAGACTGAACCAACTTGAAAGGCACTTTTCCCAGGTACCTTTAAAAGTTTTTAAAGGAACAATCGAAGGACACGAGGGCTACAATTCTTGTCATTTGCTCTCATGTTGCCTCCAAGGATCAAACTATGGGGTGCCCGGCCACCCCCCCACTCTAATGAGCTGGGAAAGAGACAAGAAAGGACTTTTCAACCCAAGCCCTGCTCTGCATCCCAGGAGGCTTTCGTCCCCATAATCAGAATTCTCATCATTCTCTGGGGCTCGGAGAGCCACTAACTGAGGGTGCAGGGTCAACAGTGGGGAGCAGGGGTGGGTTGGACCCCACGGCCTGTCCCTGAGATGTGGGGAGCATGCACAGGTGTGACAGGGATGGGGTGTGCAGACTTGGGCAGGTCACTGCCTTGGTACATGTTACTGCAGATGACACACAGGTAGCATGGAGGTGCCAGGTGCATTTCTTTGCTTTTAGGAGACAAAACCAGAATAATTATTCTTTAAATTCTATTTCTTAAACATGTGAGTAGATGTTCCAATAAAATTACACTCAGATTGGAAAAAAATACAGAAATTGGGTAACAAACTCTGTGATGGAGGCTGTATCACCAGCGGAAGTGTAAATCGGTACAACCCCTGCAGAAGGCAGTTGCATGACAGTTAACAAAGTTACAAATCCACATGCCCTCTGGCCCAGTCCCTCAGCTTCTGGGCATTTGTGCTGGGGAGACACTTGCGAGAGGACATGTGTGCAAGGTAATGCATGGCAGCTTTGCCGGCAATGGCAAACTCTTGGAAACAAACCCAGACGTCCATCAAGAAAGGATTAGTTAAGGCACGATACATCCACAAGAAACTACACAGCGGCTATAAGAAGGAATGAGGAAGCTCTCTGTGTGCTGTTACCAACAAAGTTCCAGGACATTTCGTTAAGTGGATAAAAAACAAGGTACAGAATATTGTGTGTAGAATGTCACCTTTCATGTAATAAAGGAGTGAGATAAGAACGCGTGGCCTATTTGCTCGTATTGGGATGCACATGCTCTAGAAGAATATGTATGAATCTACAAACAAAGGTGTTATCTGTGAGAAGGGCTGATAGGGGAGGGAGAGAGGAAAGAACTTTTCTATTCTGAAGCAACATGAATGTATAGCATGGTGGAAATTTTAAATTAATGAACTGGTCTGTCTAATGTGAACATATCCAGAATAGGCAAATCGGCAGAGACAGAGAGCAGATTCGTGGCTGCCCGGGGTTGGGAGGAGGGACAAATGGAGAGTGACTGCTTACTGGGTACAGGGTTTCCTTTCGGGGTGATGCAAATGTTCTGGAACTCAGTAGTGGGGAGGGCCTGTACAACATTGTGAATCGACTAAATATCACTAACGGTAAACTTTACGTTATGTGTATTTTGCCACGATAAAAGGAAAAGGCCTGTTTGGATGGCTACATTGCGGATTTCACAGGCCTTCACTTGAGAATCATTGTTAATTCAAGAACTCTCCCCTCTAGCCTTAAAACAAACTCAAGGAAATATTCCAAATGCAAACAGCAGTTGCTAACGAGTATTTCCAAAGTCCTGCTCATTCTAGAAAGCTGGAGTGCAAAGATGTGTGTCTGCTCTGGGCATAAAACTCCTTCCTGAACAGTGGAAAGACACAGGCTCACAGGAACCCCTGATTCACCTAAAGCTAGAAGCCAGTTCATCTAAAGCTAGAAGCCAGTGAGCACAGGGCCGCAGGGCTGGGATGGGGTAGGGGGGTTAGTCTGCGGCTTCCTGAGACATGAGCTGCTAGAGAGAGCAAGGCTGGGGAGCGTGTGTCCCCAGGGCCCCAACCCGCTGGCTGCAGGGACCGCAGGAGAAGCAGAGGAAAATGTGACTTCCACAGAGTGGAGGAGTGCCTAGGTAACCAAACACACAAACCCAGGGACAAGACATCTTTATTTTCAGGGATGCAGGCATCCATCTGTCAGAGCACCGAGCCGGTCCAAGTCTGCGTCAGCACGCTTGGCTCTCCAGAAAGCTCCATGTCAAACTGCTGGTTAATTGACTAGTTACCAGGTCACCTGGCTAGACAGATGATTAGGTATTACCAACTAAGCTGGCTAATAGGTTAGGAACAGAATCAGCCCATCTGAGTTGGCAAAAGGGACTTGGATGAGAAGACTCTGAAACCGAGCCTATATCCGTGACCTACCAGCAAAAACTTAACTTCTGGGTATGCTTGTCGAGAGGTTAGTTTACACAACAAAACTTCTCAACATATTATCTCATTTCTTCCTCACAATCAACCTGGGAGTAAGGGACTCTATCTATGTTACTAATTAGGCAACCAGTATTCTAAGAGTTTAAAAGTGGCTTCCCCAAGTTGCTCTGCCTATTGGAACTCAATCACCAGATGTTAACTTGAAATCCTCACCTGTGTTCAAGACATGATTGTACATCCCACCAAGAATGTGAGTGTTGTGTGTACGTGTGTGTGTGTACATGAGATCCGGTTTTCACCACTCACTTGCTGCATGGCTTTGAAGACATTATTTGTCCTCTCTAATTCAGTTTACTTCCCTGTAGGATGTCAACAATAATAATGCTACTTCACAGGGTAGTTGTGAGTATGATACAGTAATGAATCTGAAGCAGCGGCACATGCCTAAGGCAGTGCTAAATCAAGATTAGCTAGTATTATTTTCAAAAATAACATTAGTGGCAACGGAAATAAATTCTCTATTATCCAGACTGGTGGAAAACAAAGTTTTCTGATTAATAAAAAGATTCTGATAATGAGATTTATCACATATATCACAAGTGGATTATTATGTTTCACAAATTAAAACATAATAAAATATCCTGGAGCTAGGTACTCAAAAGATGTTTTTCTTGGGCAATCCAGAAGGCACTTTATTATGAATATCAATTTAATTTTCACACAGGCATGCAGCTATATAGGTCGATAAGATGATATGGGTAGTAGAAATGGATCATGAGAATTTATTGTTGCAATGTGAAAATGCCAATCCAATCCCACGGTCCACTTCACGCTCGGAAGCAAAGACGGGCCTCCATGCAGTACGCACCCATGACTCAACCTTCTGTCATCACTTGCTGTTTGTTGGACTCTCTTCTAATTTCAGAGCCAACCCAAAGCTCTTCCTTTAAAAGAACAGCTTGGCCTAAGACGGCTGCTTGGGTGACATGTCAAGCCGTCCTGGGAGCACAGTTGTTTCCCAACCACCTGAGTCATGACAAATTGCTTCAGGCAATTTTGTACCATAGGAAAGTCTGAAAGTATCCCCCCCACCCCCACCAAATAGAAGCTTCCAGAGTCAATCACTGAGCAGTGGACCTGAGGCCAGTATCTTTGGGCTCCTCAACTGACTGGAGACATTAAGTCTCTTAACATCTTATGAGTCTCATGTGAGAGCACAAGATCTCTCTTCTAACCTGACCAATCTCCTTCTTATTTCTAGAACTCACCAGGCCCATTTCTTCCATCCGAGTGCTAATCCTCTCTCCCCGTTGACATTCCCAACCTTATCTCTGTTGCCCAAAATGTTCCCAAACTCACATCGCCCTTGGCGTTTGTGTCATGCAAAGATTCGATCATATTCTGCCTTGTATCTCAATGCAAAAGCTACCCTTGTCTATGCCATGACTCCACATGGGTTCCTTGAAGGAAAGACCCATGTCCAGTATGTGCTTCTGACCTATATGGTGCCTAATATGGGATGCACGCTCCAGGATGAATATATGCGTGAATCAAAGAATCAAGTGTGGGACAAGTTGCTGCTCAGCACTCAACTCTTCTACAAATGATGGAACATACTGAATCGTAGCCCACAAGGTTTGACTTGGCATAACATACAACAGTGCTTCTCACACTGTAGCAAGCATCTGATTTCCCCAGAAGGCGTGTTCAATACAGATTTCAGAGATTTTTACTCAGCAGAGCTGTGATAGTAGGGCCTGATCGTTTGCATTTCTAACAGGTCCCCAGCTGGTACTGATGCTATGAGTCCAAGGACCACATATTGAGAACCTCTGCCATGGATCCACGGTCATCAACTATGAATCGAGAGAGGTAAGGATACTAGTTCAAGCTCTGCCAAATGTGACTGAGGTGCCGGGGGCAAGTATATTAAGTTCTCTGGACTTCTTCAGTTCAAATTTGCCTTGTAAGATTGCTAATGGCACTTTTATCTCTAAAGCTATCTGAGTGCAAAAGGTAAAGGACCCTTCCTTGTATCATTTCAACAATGCTTATAATCTTCATGAAATCTTACACAAGGGCACTAGTCAGAACAATGACCACTTTCCAAATCTCGGAATCACAGAGTTCAGCCCCACATGATGTTGGGGCCCAGGAAAGGACCTGGTAAAAGTGGAGGAACTTGCAGCCAGGCAGTGCAGGAGCTCAGGAAACTGACAGGGGCAGGTGCGACCCTTGGAGGAAGCCAGAGCAGATTCCAGTATGAATTTAGAGCCCGATCCAAGCTGGGCTGCCCTCCCTGGGCTCCAAGCCCTGAAGGATGCCGGCTTTTTCAGGAAGCTCAAGTGGCAGGCCTCACAGAACCCACTGTTGGCTTACCAGGCAATGTCCCAAGACAGACGATGACCAGATCTCGTAGCCGATTGGTCCTTCCCCTGCCTCTAGGATGGATCAAAATGCTTTCAAACAAAATGCTTTTTTTTTGTTTTGTTCTTTGGTATCACCAGGCAGGGGGTTTCCCTCAATGATGGGATCTCCACCCATGACTGAGTATGTGAAGAAGAACCAGTCCTCGGGCATCTCCAACTGGGGAGAATTACCAGGATTGGTTTCATATTCCCAAAGGGAGGGGAAAATTCGTAATATCGACCTACAGAGATGTTGGCAAGAAGCCAAGCTCCCTGTGACTATCTTTAGATGATAATGTAAGAATGAGGATTTTGGCTTCCTTGACGCCCAATGAGTTTCATGCGAGACCTATCTTTCACTTTTTGGTTGAGTCACATTTCCAGGATTTTACCTGCTGCCCGCCCCCCAGCCCTGCCAGCCACTGGGACCCAGCCTCAGGCATTCTTGGGACATTGGCCATCCAGGAGTCTGCCACTCTTGCTCCTGGGTGCAAAAGCCATCTCTGGGAAGTGATTAGTGTAGCTCTCAACTGCAATTGAGCAAGTTAAAAGTAGGGTCGTTGTTCTTTGGTCTGAAACATTTTCTCTTAGGTGCTGCCTGTCTTGCTTCTGGTCCTTCAGAAGTTTCTGAATTAATTTAGGGAGTAAGTGGCTAGCCAGATAACCATCACCATAATGAACACTTGCATTGCACCTTGCTTTCCTACGAGTTCTCTCATGTAATCCAGGCTGCTTGGTAGTGCTAGATTTCTCTAAAGATATGTGGTCATTTTTAATAGTGGCTCACAATCCAGATGACAAAATGGGGAACAGCTAAAAGAAATATGGCTCATGCCTCGCAAGGCCCTTCACAAGTATTCTCGACTACAGGAAGTGACTCGGACTGGATGTGGGTGCCCTGTGCTTGACTACGGCTTCAGAAGCGACTCGGACCCGGAGGGGACCTCTCCCAGCCTCCCAGGTTAAGGAGGTCTTCCTGACGAGGTTTTTCAGGGGCAAACAGCATCTGGGACAGAGCTAGGCAGTTAGCGTTGAAAAATATTTTGGAGTGAGATCACTCCTCTTAACGCTGTTTTTTAGACAAAGTCAAAATGATTTCACTTCCATTTCCTCTTACAGTCTCAAAAAGGCAGGTGTGACTCTTCCTGGCCTTGAGGAGAACAAGCGGCTTGTTCGAGGCCTCCCGCGCAGCCAATACCTTAACTCCCCACCAAGCTCCCTGCCCGAAGGCTGCGCCTCCTCCTGAAGCCCACCTCTTCCCAACGCGAACCTTCCTTTTGCCCATGGCTCTGTATTTGGCATCAATTGCTTCTGATAGAAAATGTTCGTTGTGTTAAAAAACCTAGTGAAATAACCAAGAGAAAGCATAGCAATCATCGCTTGTACCCAGTTTATCCTATTTTCATGCCCTTTACTGTCCCTTCTCCTGACATTTCCGAGAGCTGGGTAGACAAAGCCTTTCCCAGATGAGCAAATAGAGATTCAGCAAAATTAAGTAACTTGCCCAAGGCCGTGCAGCACGTGGGCCAGTCATCTTCAGTTCCAGTGAAAGACGGGAACCTAGACAGACAGACAGATGGGGAATAAAAAAGGAACATCTGCAGCTGTTCGGCAGCCTCAGTACCACACTGACCACACTGGCGCACCTCACCCAAGGAAACAGAGCCACCTCTGAAAGCATTAGTAAAAGGGAAAATGCTTTATCCCTGAATAATCCTTTCTGTCACCTTAAAAGTTCCTCAAGAATAATAAAAACTGTGGGCTTACTGCTTGTAATAATTAATTGCCCACATTAATCCAAAATGCCCTGCACTGACTCCTGGGTTGACTCAAGACAGGGCCAAGGGAGACCAGCCTCCACCATCGCTCAGAAGCTCATTGCTGCAGGGTTAAAACAGACGCTGTGCACACGTCCTCCTGCGCTTCCCTACCGATTGCTCTGTTTATTAAATCTCTACTGGCTTCTGTCCTGTATTTTTATTTTCTGCCCAACAAAGGATACGCTGTTCTCTACTAAGATCCCTTGATTAAAAACCCAAATGTTGAGTAATCCTGCAACTCCCACCCATCGTACGCCCTGCCCCATTCCTCAGTTCTCCTCCACATCAACTTCCTTCTCCATTGCCCTTGGGAAGAGTGGGTCTGAGGTCCATATCGTTTAATCTTGCCACACGCACTTGTGCAAATGGTACCCCCAGAGGGCCTCAGGATGGGGAGAGTAGAAGTGAGTCCTGGGAAGCGGGGAACTGCCATTCTCCTAACATTACATGGCTTCGCAAATGTTAGCTCCATGCATTAACCACTAACCAGGCTGTGAGTTCTAGATCCCAACTTCTTGTATTAGTTGTTACACAGTGTGGGAAGCCAGGACTGGCCGGCCTTCCCGGAGAAAACTGGGAAGGCTTCTTGTGACTCCAGAGGGTAAGGGTGAAATTTCCTAGGGTGGCAAATCACGCTGGGCTCCCTAGCCCCAAACCACCAGGCAGACGCCTCAAGGGCTTCACCATAACAGTTTTCCAGGTACGAAAGCTCCCTGCCTTGGCATTGTTAAGGTGGTGGCCCCGGGAGGGTAGCTTTTCAAATTTTGCCTGTGAGTGCTGCTGCATTTTGAAAATTTCTATTTAAAAATGAAAATTGATCTCAAACTTCTCAGAAATACCAAGTGGAACCTCTTTCACAGAAAAGTAACACAATTGGTATCACTTTGATATGTGATCTAACCAGCTGCCAGACAAGGCCACTCTAGGATGTCTCTGACAGATGAGATGCGTCCTTTATCAAGATCTCCTGGCCAAAGACACCACACCTCATTTCACCTATTTCAGCGTCTAGTGGCTGTTCCTCTCCGGGAATGACTTACGGCGCCAAGTCAAATCCCTCCCACACTCATGGAGAACATTTCTTGGGTCTGATCCTCAGGATAAAGTGGGAACATGTTCCTCTGTAAAGATCACACTAACAGGGAAGCCAGAGCCCTCAGAAAATACTCTTATTAATACCAATAGAAATCATTACATCTGTGAAGACATAGTGATTGAAACTATGTATTCATTTCCTACCAAGGAAACTGCTCTTAGCTCATTCAGCATTACCAAGTGAGGTAGCTGCCGAGAGCAAAATCAGCATGCCATGATTCTATTTACCTTTCTCAAAACAAAACAAAAATGTCATTTTGTTCCCAGAACATGAAAACTCGAGAATTAGAGTGGGAAATAATGCTGTTTAAATTTTAATTTAATTTTTTAAAACACAATGACAGTCCATTATTTAACATCTCTCCCCAGGAGATGATCTCCCAGAGGAAACCAGCAAATCAACCCACGCTCGAAAGCTAGTTGCCTTCCAGCTCTTCTCACTGTGAGATGTTCAGGATTTACGTGGAAGTGGCTTCTTATGAAAGTAGGAAAGTCGTGACACAGTTACACACTTTGTGGAAAATTCTGGGTTGTACAGAATCAGAGTTTTCCTGCTAAAAAGAACCTTGGAGATTACGCAGGCCAAATTCCGCGCTTGGCACTAAAAAGACACAAGATGTGGGGACAAGGTTTCTGGCCATGGGACATCTGCCCTGTGACCTTCCACTACACCAGGAGGTTTCTCTTGGCGCTTGAGTCCACACAAGTCCAGAGTTACACGTCTGCCTCCACTCCCCAAATCAGCATTCCTGTTTTGACAGAGATTCCGTGTTCCCGCGGTTTCAAAGCCGTGGGCTTGTAACTCTGATACACATGAGAGAAATCAAATCCGTTACCCCCACAACTCCTGTCACTTGAAAAACCATGCTTGATTTGGACGGATAATCCAGGATTATCCCTGCCAAGTAATAGACAATGACTGCTGCACCGAGACACAGAGCCATCAAGCAGGCTTTGATGAGTAATACTCAGAGAATAAGGAAGAATTGGTGTCTTCTGTTGTGTTTTTCTAAACTCCATTTAACTTCCCTCAGACTGTTTGTTTCTTCCTGAAGATAACCTTTTCTACCACAGGAGAATAATAACCTTTATTATTGCTGTTATTATTCTGAATTAGTGCCACCGGCTTTGGGCTGACCGAGGAGAAGGCCAAGGGAGAGAGATCTGTCTGCCTGTACCAGAGACGCTTGGCCACCTGGACCACATGGAGCAAAATCGTAACAAAGCCCTTCTTTGACCCACTTGCAAAAGAGCCCTTCCTCCTGTTCCACCCTCTCTCCCCACCCTTTGGCAAATGCTGAGTAAATAGGTACATTCAGTGCCAGGACTCGAAGGTCAACACATTCCTGCTTTGTCACAGAGACCTGGGAATCCAGTCCGGCTAACTTTGCAGAAACGCCGTGCCTTCCTGCTCCATGGGTGTCTGAGCCTAAGGATTAGGAGTAAAAGTGTCCCAGGGAAGCTTGCCAAGAAGATACGCAGCAGACACCTGATGCTACGGTGTGGCCTAGGGCTACCTGAGAGGTGTGGTGCTACCATATCAGCCGATCTCAGCCCATGGGTTGTGTACCGACCCGGTGGACTTCCCCTGGAATGGTCACCACAGATCCTCAAAATCTGCAGCAGGAAAATTTGAAGATGACCCCAAGGTTCCCTGGCCTTGGTGTACATGTGCGGTATAGCTCCCCGACCCGGGGGAGTGGGCGGGACCTGTGAACACGATGGAACATCCCTCCAGGGATGAGCGTACATTATGTGGCAAAGGTGAATGGATTTTACATACGTAATTAAAGTCCCCTATTGGTTGACTTTGTGCTAGGGACATTATCCTGTGTGGGCCTGACCTCGTCAGTTGACTTTAAGTTAATCCAAAAGGATTGTATCCTAGTGGGCCTGACCTAATCGGATGAGTCCCTTAAAACAGGGTCTGGAGGTCAGACGTGGAGGAAGGCAGAGAGATTTGAGGCAATAGAGACATTCTCTTTCTAGCCTTGAAGAAGCAAATCACCAGGTCACAAAGAAGCCCATGTGTCAGGGAATGGTGGGTCTCTCAGAGATGAGGGCCTCAGTTCTACAATTGCAAGGCACTGAATTCTGCCGACAACCAGTGAGCTGGGAAGCAGACCTCAAGTCCCACGGAATCACAGTCGCCACCAACACCTTGATTTCAGCCTGGGAGACCCTGAGCAAAGGGCCCAGCTATAGCGTGTCTAGGCTGCTGACCCATGGAAGCTGTGAGATGATGAATGTATGTTGCTAAGCCACTAAGCTTGCGGTTATTTTTTACGTGGCACAGAAAGCTAATACATCATCCTATGAATCGTAGAGAGAAAACATGCCCACATTTTCTCCATGGTTTCTCCTGATCTGTGTTTTCTGGGCCTACCTTTCCCCCAAGGTGAATGCCCAAAGGCAGGCCTGGCAGACAGCCGCATGGCCGCAGGGTGTGGGGGAGGGGTGGAAAAGGCTCCTGAGATCTCTACACCCAGCTCTTCGGGTGATTGAAGGTCTGGTGGATCATACAGAATGCGTCTTAGAGAAGGAAGCTCATTAGATCCACTGTGGGTGATTAATCCTTCCTTCGCCTTTGATGATCACAGAATTAGACGTTGCTAATTTAGTCACATAATATTTAGACTACATAAATATCCTGAGTTTGGGGGCTGGCTCCCCTAAGAAGCAAAATGCCCACCAAAAATCCGCAAAGCAAGCAACTAAAGATGTCTGCACTCAGAGTCAGACCTGGGGCAGGAGCTGCAAAGAGCATGGTGCACTTCTGCGTGGGGACCGTTCCCAAGCTTGATCACCGACGCTAACCTGTCTCCTGTCTCTTAGTAGTTGGAACATATAGCAGATTATGGCATCCAACCCCTACATTGGACAGATGAGGAAACTGAGGTCCAGGGACATTAGCTGTCTTTCCCAAAGCCATCTAGCCAGAAGCCACAGAGACTAGACCTGAACTCCAGGCTTCCAACTGTTTCCCGACAGTTCACCTTCCCTCCAGTGTGAAACAGGCCAAGGGTTGCCTGTTGGTTTAATCACCGACTCTCTCAAACAGGGCACCCATTTCAAACAGAAATGTATTGCCCTTTCACTGTTGTGAAAGCCACAAGTCTCCCATCCAGGTGTGGGCAGGGCCGTCCTCTGTCTGAGGGCTCCAAGGAAAGACCCTTCCTCGCCTCTGCCAGCTTTCGCACCGTGACCCTCTCTGGCTGCAGCCGCATCACTCCAGTCTCTCTGTCCCCACGTGGGCTTCTTCCCTGTGCCTGTCTGTGTGTCTCTCTTCTTCTTATGAGGACACCCGTCATATTGGACTTAGGGCCAACCTTAATCCCGTATAGCCGCCTCTGAATTTAACCCGTTGCCTCTGCAAAGACCCTATTTCCAAATAAGATCACATTCTGAGGTTCAGGGAGACATGGATTTGGAGGGGACACTGTATAGCTCATTGCACTAGGTTTATATGTGTGCCCAGAGCTGATCTCAATCGGCTTCCCCAAGAGTAGCGATAGATTCTTCTTGGCTGAGCTAGCGAAACAATGCCAAAGTCTGCACCAGAGAGGCCTGCCTAACACCTGAACTGCCACCAGATAACCTGAAGAGTTTCTTTCAAACAATACTTTCTTTGGGGACTAGTGAGTCATTTGGAAGCTACAAAAATAAAACAAAAACAAGCCATTGAAAGACACAGCCAAAGGAGACACAGCAAGTTCTGCTGCTCAGCACTGTCTGAGAATTCGAGGCAGCCCCCCCCTCACACACACACCCCATCTTCTCCTTCCTCTTGGCTCCAAACGTGGGAGAAGAAGCCAAGATCTCAGGGAAGGGAATCACGTGACCTGAACAGGCCTCTGCACCTCAGCCAGTGACAAGTTTAAAAATCAAGCATCCAAGAACCTCGTTAAAATAACTTGTGGTTTTTCTTTTCATTTTAGTTCAGTCCACACTTTTGGGAAAACATGTCCAAATATTAAGAGGACTACTACATGCAGTTTAAATACTTTGGCACATAAAATGACAAGAAGGGCCTGGCTGGACAGTGCTTCCAGAGTGTCCAGGCAGATCTGGGGGTTTTGACTTCCCCCAGCTTGCAAAGCTCAACGCAAGGCAAATCATAGGTTTGCCTGAGGCCTGTGGGGCTGACACGCCTGTGGCCTGTGCCACACTCACCGCCACCCTGCCGTGGGTCTCTCTTCTCCCTTCTCCTCCTCTCTCTCTCACTACCCTCCCTCACACTTCAAGTCCTGTTCCTGGAAATCCAAGATCCGTCTTTGTTTTTAGTTTTGGCTGCTTTTTCTGAACAGGAAAACGTGAAAGTCCTTCCAGTCCACCTTTTCGTGGGCTGTAGGGAAGCTGCCTCCTGGTTCGACGAGGGCAGCCGGTGTTTCTCCCATGCAAAGGAATCGTCCAGGAAGTCAGCCCTCCGGAATCTACAGAGCCAGGAAAGAGGCGAGCCGTGGTGGCAGCCCAAGCTGGATGCTGCATCGTAATAGCGCAGTCGCAGACACAGTAAAGTCATCGTTTTTCGCTTTTTCTAGGCAACGCAGCGAGCCACAGGCCAGATGGTTGGTCAGAGGGACCCGATGTCCAGACTGCGCAGCTGCCTTTGATGCAGTTACGTGATGATGAAATAAAGGGATGCATTCATTGATTGTTTGGCTACTAATTCAGGAACAATTAAGTCAGTCATAGTGACGTGGCCCAGTGGACACTGGGGGGGCCTGCAGTGGTCTTGGCCAGTGTCCCCCCACGCTCTGACCCCACAGTGTGCAGCCCCCACCCCTCAGTGGCACACGGGGAGCCACAGAGGAGGTTTGGGGGTTACAGCCATGGGGCAGGGGTGGGAGATGTTTCCTGCCACTGACCACTGCACAGGCTGCCATGGGGCCTTCTGAGCAGGGAGCGTGAGGAAGAGTCAGCCCAGGGAGTTGTGCTGATCCCAGAGGCCAAGGCTGGTGAGGGCAGGAAGCAGGACTCCCAGGCTCCAGAAGCCCCCCCCCCCCCCCGGCTTGCAGAAAATCTTCGCGCATCTCTGAGCCGTGGGTGCATTTGCTCCAGGAGGAGCCCTGGGCCTGCCAGGCCTGGAGAAGGGAGGATCAAAGAGCGGCCTGCGAGCTCACTGCAACTCCTGAGGCCTACGAGGCAGTGCCCACCTACTCCCCACCGCCCACCGGTCTGTTGGCACAAACAGCAAACGGGCCAGGGGGACATCAAGAGCGAGTTGTGTTAGAGTTAGGCGTGACGAGGAGCTCCTGTCCTTGAGGGTATTTCCATGGCAAGACAAAGCCACAGGACAGAGCGGAATTCCCCCTCCCCCAGACGTTCTTTAGCACATCAGAAAATACAACCCGACCACTTGAGTGTGGTCTTCCTGGAAACCACAGCCGAGACCAGCAGGGTTTTTTCACCTTTGCTTCTCTGGCGCTGAAAGGCGACCCTGGGCCGACACCCGGGGGGCTGGGCTGAGTTTGAATGAAGCCCCAAGGCTATGTCTATACCAGGCCAGAGGGGTCAACCCAACTACAGCCGGTCTTGTGTGAATCTCAGCAGAGGGTGGAGCGAGGCCCACCTGGCTCCAGGGAATGGGAGGAGGCGCCACCTGGTGGTGAGCAGGAGACTGGCCTGGGCGAGCCACCAGCTCTGGCTTTCTGGAGACCACCCACGTTGACAGATCTGGGTTTCCACTTCTCAGGGCCTCAAGTAAATGTCATGCAACTGAAACCAGTGTCTCCAAGCCAAAGGAGAGGGGTTCCTGAGAGAGCTGTCGTCCCACCTTGGAGGCTGTCCAGTTCACGGCGCAGCTGACAGACAACTGGACCAGGCCTGGACAGCCCCCAGTGACTGACCAAAGGGGACACAGGAATTGTCGGGAACCACAATCTCAGAGGTGGTGCTTTGTTGGAGGGAACCAGGAATTCAGAATATAATTGCCTTCCACCTCAGTAAGCAAAGTTCAAGTTCCTACAAAATTGTCAATTCATGCCCTGTCCATTTTGGCAACTTATTTTTAGGACCATTACCCAATAAGAAGAGCAAGTTCCAGAAAAAAATAATTTGTGGGCAGCCAGCTACTTTGCAGCTTTTGCAGAGAACTTCTATATACCCGCTACATGATTGTGAGATCTTGTTCCCATTGTCCAGATGAGAAGAATGAGGCTAAGAGATTAAATGGTCATTCAGATATGTCAGAGGCTTTGGGGAGCAGGTTTAGGACCCTGTGTCTGCAGGAGATTTTGTTGTTTTTGTCTTTTGAACACTGGTACTGCTTCAAAAATCCTGCTAGGGAAGAGACCAGTGACATGTTTGACTTGTTAGTACTTAAAGAAGCAAGCAAACAAAAACCTTAATGCTGTTTGAATCCACCCCTTTAACAAAACTCGCTAAGCAAAGACTGCTTCCCTCCTTCTGGGACTTGGAATTATTCTGGGATTATTCTGGAACCTGAGGGGATCCAAAAGATTTGAAGAGCCTCACAAGGCAGGTGCTGGTTATGCATGTAGAAGGTCAGAGCTTCAGAGAGGGACCTACCTCAGATTCACAGCATTAGCCACCTGGGAAGATGGCTTTGCAGGGGACAGAGCTCAGCAGGTCTGCTGAGCCATGGGTATTCCCAGGCCAGCCTTAGAGGGCCCCTGTCCTTGTCCAGTCACCCAGGAGTACATCACAGAACCCACTACAGAAGGGGTCGAGGAAGAGATGGGAGCGGGTGGTGTTATCAAGACAAATGAGGGTTGTTAGAACAGGCTGAAACGGCCAGGGCCATGGGAGCAAGAACACTGGGGTGAGACAGACTGTGGATGGTCCCTAAGACAGGTGACACGAACAACAGGTTAGGTAAGATCCCATTGGTGGCCTCACCCCAGAACTTACACCCTCCTCCCAAATGTGCAACTCTATGCTTCTGAACACAGTTTCCCCGGACTATGTCTTCACTTGGCCACCTCCACAGGTTTGGGGACACAAAATGGCAGCTTTCAGCTCTCCCTGACTAAGTGGCCTCCTTCAAGGCAAGGGTCATTGAAGACTCAGCTAGATGCCTACATAATGGCTACGATGGCAGACGCTGGGCCCTGCTGGGTCCTGAGCACATAGCACGTGGCAGGAGGGGCTCCTTGGTGGCCCGGTGCCTGCAAAGTCCCTGAATAGTGTAGTCAGTCCCTCTGTGACCGGGGACCACACCCATCCATGTGACCTTATAAAGTGGCATGCCCTGAAGTGCGGTAGCATTAAACCAAAACTCAAACGTCTGAAGGGAAGCTCACTATATAGAAACGTTTAGAATCAAACCATCAAATGGAAAGAGAAGTCATCTGGTAATATGGACAGACACGCCTTAACATATCCACTGTATGCATCAAGGGTTTTGTGAATTACTTGTTCTTAGAATGGTTCTCTTAACTATAAAATAAAAGGAGGGTTGGAATTTTCTTGTTTTTAAAAACAAAAAGCCATTCTTCTAAAACTCTCCCAAAGCCTAATTATGAATCACTTAAAGTGGAGTCTTGAGGGGGTTAGTGGGATTTTGCTCAGAGTGAGTTACTGGGCAGTCCTGGAGGGTGGTAAGGGGAGCTCACCCTGTGGTGTGTGTGTGCATGTTGTGCACGCAAATGTGCATCTGTGTAAATATGCTTGTGTGCGTGAGAGTGTGTTTGTGACAGTGCCGTGTGTGTATGTATGTGTGTGCATGTACGTACATATGTGTGTCTGTGTGTGTCTATGTATGTTATGTGAGTGTGTGTGTGTGTGTGTGTGTGTGTGTGTGCGCTGTGTGTCTATCTGCCTACGTAGGGGAGAAGGTCTTGCACATTCATTTAATCCCTGGAGACAGACCTGCAGACTGGAAATTACTGAGACCTCTGGTCTCTAAAAGTCTTTTCCTGGTCTGAATTCTGTCATCGCCATGCCCATTTGTGGGGAAGTATCTACGCGGTTCAGCCTCGTGATGCTCTTGTGTTCTTTTCCAGCCTGCTTTTGGAGATTCTGTGTTCTCAAAGTAAAGCTATTCATATCTTCTCCCCTAATTTTCGAGCCTCTTGGGTGACCAGAAGCGAGAATGGAATCCTCTCCATCCAGAGAAATTTCCTCATGGTCAGCCTCAAAACAGGGCTTTGTTCACTGTTTGTCCATATTTGTATTCTGTATGGCATGTTTTAAAGAACAAATGCATTTCGTTTTTAAAAACACACTGTAATAAAGATTTTAAACCAGTACAACAGCCCTGGAATATATCTCACCTCCCCACACATAGGATGCTTTTGGGAGGATGCAAAAGGGTGTGGGGGTGGGGCTGGGGGTGGGGCTGGGGCGGGGCTAAGGGGAAGACCGCCCAGAACTAGCCCCTTTCCTGCAACGACATGTAAGAGTGGAACAGCCTGCAGGGCCTCTCTTTTAGTCACCTGGACAAGGACGGTTCACATGTGTCATTTAGGTCTCTTTAAGGCTCCTTTAAAATATCTCCGTGGTTCACGATTGAAATATGGGTTATCTCTAATTCAAAATACTGATAATCTCTGATTCAAATTTGCTCTCATCATTCTAAAGGAAGCCCATACCATTCATTTTATTTCTTTAAATCTAAATGGGGGATGCAAAGTAAAACAAAACAAAAAAAAAATTAAAGAGACTGGTTTCGTTTAAACATCTTTATAATTTGTTTAATTTTTAAGGCACATGGAGTTTATGTAGATCATTTTAACATCTAAAAATACAAAGTTAACACTAGTAACATCTAGTAGTCTACTTGTTTACCAAGTTTAAATGTGGCGTTATAAAACTAGATTTAAAAATCGGACGCCTAAGCAGATGTGAAACAACACGGACTCGAGTGACACATGCTTGACACGACCTCCAAAAACGTATGGTGGGCAAGGACAGCACGCCGCAGGGGTGAGACTGCGGGAGCCGTAGGCAGGAAAGGAAGGGGCCACAATATTAAAGACTTTGTTTCCTTTACTAGATATTTTTCACTTAATCTCAGGATAGTTACTGTTAACGCCTTTTACTGTCTTTCAAATGAATGGCTCACAGAGCATTTTAGCATCAAACACGCGCCACAACCAACTCGACAAGAAGGGTTTTCTGTGAGATGTGAGTGTCAGAGGAGCACAGTCTGAGAGATAAGGCTCAAATCCTGTGAGGTCTTGATGAGTATCTAAACGACCTCACGTCTTCCCTTCCATGCCTGGGGTTAGAGCCCAGCCACCCAGCCCACACACGAAGCTGTGATGAGAGGCCGGTGACAGGGATGGGGAAAGCCACAGACATACCAGAAACTTGTGAGTCAATAGTTTCCACTTCCTCCCCGACTGGACCGGTTACCAGAACTGCCCAAGACGAGTCACCATGAATTTAATCTCCCTGGATTTTCCCTGCCTGGTCTCTAGGAAGGGCAGAGGAGCAATGACCAGGCCAGCCCCACGGGTCCCCAGCATCACCGACGAAGGGCAGTGTTGGGTTGCAGAGAGAGCGGCCACGGGAAGGAATCCAGGTGTGTTTGTTCACATTTCAATGCAGGGCAGGGAGATTCTCCAAGCTGCAGCTGATGTTGGGTCCTGAAGGCACAGTCCCTGTCAGAGGGGAGGCAGCAAGAGAAGGTGCTGGAAAGAAAGCTGGAACCAAAGACACAGATAGTCACCCTTCTCTGTTGCCTTTGCTGGAACAAGGCAGAGTGGAGATCATTCTGGACTTCCGGTTCCCACTGGTCCCTGCGGGTCTGAGGCTCTATAATTCCCCACCTCTTTAAAACCTGCGCTTTAAACCTGCAAACATCCTCTCCAGCCCCGCAGTGTCCAATCTTTTTGTTTGTTTCAGGTCCTCTATGTTTGATCATCAAGGCATTACCAGGAGGCCCCCTCACCAGTCCTTCAAAATAAAGTAACGTGATACCACATGTGAATGAATTGTGTGTAGTGTGCATGTGTGTGTGTGGGCGATAGACTGAAGATTGGGAAGATGTTCACCAGTAAGTCATCAGTAATTAAGTGGAATAAAATTTTAGATGATTTTTTTAACTTCCGTTTTTATCCTCGCTGATATTGTTTTAAAATGTTAAAACAGACGTACGTCATTTTGTAATTACAAAAACAGTAACTGCATTTTGAAAAAATTAATATTTTAGAGGAGAAAAACAGGCAATACTTGATCATGGAAACTATCAGAGACAGACCAATTTTTTAAAAATTGAAGAAATCAAACCCAGACTAATTTGCTTTCAAACTGAAAATGCAAAACATATGCCTTAAATAGCATCGATTCCAATGTCAGCGAATGTCAAAGGTACAAGTTAACATAAACTGGACAGCTGGCGTGTGTAGCAACAGATACTGGTATATTCAGATACACAAGTGAGTTGACAAATGACAAGGCCAGGTATCAGTTGGGGTTGGGCGGGTCCCACTCTGGGCGCTATTTTGCAAAGGATGTTTACTGGGGGGAAATGCGTAGAACACGCCCTTTCCCAGTCCACGGAGAGATCAGGCAGAAAACACCCCACTTCACTTCATTCTTTTCGCAACATCTGAATATGCGTGTTCAATCTCCTGGTCAGCCGGACATGTGTTTGTGAACTCATCTCTAGCATAAGCATTATTCAAGTATCTCCAGATGCCAGTCATTTCAGAAGGAAATTCGAAATCTCTGTATTTCTTGGCCACGATCTGAAAAGGAAGAGGGCATGATCAGTAGAGGGAAAACCCACTCACGTAAGCAATCAAATCAGACAACCTGTCCTTTCGAGGCGTGTGATAGACTCTCTTCCTCACCTCCTGACGCTGTCCTGCAGTTGCTCGTGCCACCCACTGTGGCATTTTCACTGCGTAGGAGCATCTTGGGTATGGGAAAGGTTACAAAGGTGCCAGAACCAAAACAGTGGCTCCGCTCAGGCCTGTCTGCCAACTTAGCATAGAAGGGCCTTGGGATCTGCTGGCATGAATTCTCTCTGTGCTCTCGTGGGCTTCTCGTGTTTCCTCGAATTTTCTTTTCCTCCGTTCTGCTACTATGTTATTTGGTGCTGTATGAACAAAGACTGATGACAGATCTTCTGCCCATGGGACCAGGGTCACTGGGAAGCGCCCTCTCTCTTTCTCCGTCTTGCTAAGCCTCACCTCCTGCAACCCCATATACCAGAGCGTGTTACTCCGAAAGATTTCCATCATTGTGCCAAGAAGAGGATCATCTGCACAGAGGGTAGGTTCACGAACAAAGCAGACACAAATCCCTGCCTTGTGGGGACAGTGGATGTGAGGAAAGAGCAGTGGAGAGTGAACATCATGAGAACACAGTGGAATGCGACGCTCCCTCCCGCAGCTGGGGTACAGTCGGGGAACCGGTCTCAAAGAAGGTGCCTACCACGAGGGGCTGCCCTAACAAAATGCCACAAACTGGGAGGTTCAGTACAAGAGAAACTTCTCTCACAGTTTTAGAGGCTCCAAGTCCAAAACCAAGGTGTCAGCAGGGCCATGATCCCTCTGAAGCCTCCAGGGAAGGCTCTGTCCCAGCCTTCCCCCCGAGATTCTGGGAGTTGCTTGGCTGCAAGAGTAACTCCAGCCTTCCGATGGCCTTCTCTGTGTGTGCGCGTCTCTGTATTCAAATTTCCCCGTTTTGCAAAGGGGACACCAGTAATAGTGGATTAGGTTCACTCTACTCCAATATGACTTCATCTTAACTAATTACATCTGCAAAGACCTTATGTCCAAATAAGGTCACATTTTGAGGTACTGGGGTTAGGACCTTAACATATGAATCGGGGACACAATCACAATTCAACCTGTAACAGAAACCCAGGGCTACACAGGCTGGTTGTGCTCTGACATCTCCCATCCCACTGGTTCTTGGGATGTCTGAATGAAGTGGGCATAGGATTGACCACAGATTAGAAGACCTTTGGGACTGACTTCTCAGAGGCCAGCAGCCATGGACACAGTGTGGCAGCAAAACAGGACCATGTGACTTTTAGAAACTGTTTAACACCTTTTATTTGAATTCAAACTTATCAATGCTAATGTTAAGAATTCTGCTTTCCCTTTGTTTGCATTTGCCTAGTTTATCTTTGTCCACCTTTTATTTTAACATTTCTGAGTCAATCTGTTAGGTGCATGCCTCCTATAGATGGAATCTCATTGTATATTTTACTTTCTGAATATACTATTTACTTTGTTTTCTGTCTTTCTGTGTAGGTGTGTGTTCTGTGTGTGTTTCCCTTTCTGGTAATTTAGAAGGTTTATGGTCTCTTTTAACCCTTCCAGTGGTTTCCTGGGTAACATTAAATAATAGGAATTCTCTGTTTCTTGATTTATTAAATTTAGATGCTATCTATTGACTTCTGGTGACGACAAATGAGGAAATTCACGTCTCTACACTTCTCTCCATTTCCTCTCCCTTACTCTCCTTCCAGTGGGGGTAACAACAGCCGCAGTTACTACACTCCGACCCTGTTCTGTCCCTACGATCCCCAGTGGTTTGGTCTTAGTACCAGTTTCAGATTAAAATCGGTTCTCTGTTTAGCACCTGTCCTTTAATATCACACATCTTCACTGTTCCTTGATTCTGCTTTTGGTTATCATTTGATTGTTTCACCATACAGCAATCTTATTTTTACAAATGAGAGACCAGAAGTTTAGGTGAAAGATTTACTCATTCTAAAAGGAAACCACAGCATAAGAAGTTTAGGCAAAAACAACGATTTTCCTGGATATAAAATTCTTGTGTCACACACTCTTTCTCTTAATTCTCTGTAGATATTAAATCATTATTTTCTGATTTTTTAATGCAGTTATGAAGACATCTGGGGCTCATCTGAATGTCTTCCTTATGTAGGTGGCTTCACGATTTACCCTATTATTTTTGTTATTATTACTGTTTTTGTTATTGAAGTAAGATGTCCAAAGGGTTCTTTTTTATTCTCCAAGTTCAGGACCGTGTGAAATACATGTCAGTGTGCCGCTCGTTCGTGGGCAATATTTCCCTAAACATGGCAGGTCATTGAAACCGAAGGTTCAGGTCATCCTTTCATTTAAAATTGTTTTGCTCTTGAACCTTCATTTTTTTTCTTCTTCCTTTCCTGTTTTCTGTTCCTGATTATGGACATCTAGGATTTCTCCAATCACCTTTATCTCTGGGCTTCTCCACTTGATTTTAGATGATTTTCTCAGGCCTATCCTCCAAACCCGTGAGTAATTTCTGCGGTATTTTTTTCTGCATCTTGCTTCATCTAATAGAACTTTCATCTCTGCAATTATTTTGTCTTTACTTTTTTCTTTCTTTTTTTTTTTTTTGAGACAGAGTCTCACTGTGTTGCCCAGGCTAGAGTGAGTGCCGTGGCATCAGCCTAGCTCACAGCAACCTCAAACTCCTGGGCTCAAGCGATCCTCCTGCCTCAGCCTCCCGAGTAGCTGGGAATACAGGCACTCACCACCATGCCCGGTTAATTTTTTCTATATATTTTTGGTTGTCCAATTAATTTCTTTCTATTTTTTTAGTAGAGACGGGGTCTCGCTCTTGCTCAGTCTGGTTTCGAACTCCTGAGCTCAAGCAGTCCGCCTGCCTCGGCCTCCCAGAGTGCTAGGATTACAGGCGTGAGCCACCGCAACGGCCTTTACTTTTTTCTTGAGCTCTGCCAGCCCAATGTTCATCCATCTGTGATATTATATGTTTGGACATCTTGTGCCTTGTCTTTGAGCTTATTTTCAAAAGGTTTATATTGTATTTGAGACTACTGCAAAGTTTTTGTCTGGAATGTTCTTTAATTTATTGGAGCTGTTCTTGATCATTCATATATGTGTTTGTGTGTGTGTGTGTGTGTGTGTGTGTGTGTGTGTGTGTGTGTATCTTCTGCCTTTTTCTTTTTCTTTTGCTCCTTCTCTTTATCTTTTTCCCTCCCCTTTCGATTTTGATCCTCTTTATCTACACAGAGGTCTCACTTGGATTCTTTCGTCTCTTTTGATGAGGCAGATCTATTGGACCTACCACTTGCCTAAAGATAGTGCAGTGACAAAGGGAGTGAGACAGGTGGTGGCAGATCGATCTGGAGATTGACTCTCAAGCACCCTGTCCCTAAACACGGCTCTTTACTCTGCCACAGGGACGCATCAGAGTTAGGGTTGGGGTTTGGGTTAGGGTTAGGGTTAGGGTTAGGGTTAGGGTTGGGGTTTGGGTTAGGGCATCCTCCACTCTGCTCTGAGGCTCACGGATTGTGCAGAAGGTCACCATGGCTAAAAATGAAACTTGGGCAATTTATAGTCTCTCTTGACTGGCTGGGGGCTTGTTTCTTTTCTCCGCTCACAGCCACGAAGCAAAATGCCACTTCCCTTCTCTCCTCCCATTCCATTTGTCCAGACTGTTCCTGCGGATTGGGGCTGGGTCACAGACTAGAAAGATGGCACCTCTGTCGCACTCTGCCTCCCTAGAGATCTCAGCTCAAAAGTGATCTTTATAGGGATGTCCCATCATGGCCCGCCACATGCCCTAGCCCTTGAGCAGAGACGTTTGAGAAATCTCAACTTTGCTCAAGATACGGAGAAACTTGCAGTGGCTCTGCGGCACCGCCCACTGGGGGAGGTTTCATAGCCTTCAAGTTGGTGATCTGTCATCTCCTTGTAGTTTTATGGAAGATGAAACTAACACTTTATTTTTCACATTGTTTTCGCTGGGTTTCAGGAAGGGGAATAAATTATAAATCCCTTCACTCTCTCGTCTTTTACCATAATTCTCTTAGATTGATTCTTGTTTCCTTTCAGAAGTGCTCCATCCTGGAAGACCATTAAGCTGTTTGGTATTTTGAGTGCTAAATGGCTTTGAAGACTTTGCTGCTGGGTCTTGCATTGGAGCCATGGGCTGCTTTACCTCACCCCGAAGCTTAGCCCTTCCACTGAAATTCACAGTAGCCTTTTTCCATAGGAGCTACACGGATGGCGACTAACGCTGTGTGGCCGGGATATTCTGCTCAACCCCCACGTGCCTCTGCCATGTCACACATCCACAGTCACAGCAATGATGAAAAGCATTCACTAAAAGGGACTAAATCAAAACACAACTGTATGAATGTGCTGTTGGAAAATGGCTCCCAAATTCAGCAGGTTTTTGAGACACTCTCATTAAATTTCGGATGTCGGGGCACTGGCAACGCTGCCGAAAAGCACTCGCTTGAGGGACAGGCAGCAGCTTGAAGGCCTGCGTTTCAGGTTGGTACCCTCGAGCACAACAGGGAAGAGAGAAGAAGGAAGATAAACAGGGCCAAGACTGAGACTGAACGAGGGAGGAAGAAGAAAGGCAGGCGACAAAGGCAAGGGAATGGTATGGAGTCATCAGCGCGGCCGGCAGCTCATAGCACCAGCACCATGGACTGCGTGAACCTAATGTGTGATTTCTAAATGCCAAGTAGCGTGTTATTAGATCACACAGTCAATGACTTGTATGTCCCTAGTTCTCTCTCATCCCCCTACCCTACAGCAAGGACCTAGCTCTGGACCCGCTGGGACTTCAATAACCAAGAGGCCCCAGAGCAAGTCCAGCGACTCTTCCTGAGCTATCTGGGGCTGCTGAAGGTCAAGGGCAGAGCAACAGTGATAACAACCACCTCTGCACGTGTAGAGAGGCCGGGAGCATTGCCGAGAAGCAGCAGCAGCTAAGGAGTCCCTCGGCCTTGAAACCCCAGGGGACCCCCTAGGAGTTCCGATTTACCAGGTTAAGCAATAGTTTGGGGACTTAAATTTCTAAAAAGCTCCCCAAACCATTCTTATGCCTACTAATGTTGGAGAACCACTAGTCTAGAAAGTCTTTAACCTTAACGATAGGTAACCCCTGACTCTTATATTATGTTCATCTGGGAAGACAGGGCACCAAATATGCTAGAGGCCTGGCCAAGGAGCTGTCAGCTGCTCCTGGCTGTCGAGGGTCAGTGTAAGAGCAGACAGGACACTCCTCTGTCATCCCTAGAAAGGGCCAAGTTCATCCCTGCAATCACCAACAACTGATGGAGTCCACATTTTAGCAGTCCCAGATTCCACATGTCATCTGTAAGCCTCCCGTGTTAAATGCCAGCTATAACCCAGGAATCTCCTCAAGTCACTTTCATGTAACTTTCCTTCAGGCTGTGGGGTCAGGCTGAAAAAGAAGCAGAAGACGGGGCCAAGTTCTCAGGCGCTTGCAGAGAATATCTGAAGCCCATCATTCCACGGGTCGAAACTCAAAGCTTGGCTGCCCCGAACAGAAACAAGCTAGAGTTTTTAATTCACGTGTCTGCATTTTAGGCTGCTTAAATGCCTGGCCCAGACACAAGTCACAACAAAATAAAACAAAGCCTCATTCGTGCGCTCAGTGTGTGTGTCAGGAGGAAAGACAAACCTTAATGATATGGAGCTTGGGCAGGAGGTTGCAGTCGGCCAGAGTGAGCTCATCTCCGTCCAGGTACTTCCTGGCGGAAACAGCGACGTCCTCGGCGCTGTAGGCATCTATCTCGTCAGGCAGAGGGCTGTTTAAGTAGTCATCCAGCTTCTTCAGGGCCCTTAACAGGTTCTTTTCATAAACTAAAACCAAAAGATAAGAAATTACCAAGACAGGCCTTGCAAGTCAGTGTCACTTTTCAGCAGCTGTGAAGGCAGGACTTTGCCACCCTTCCTTCCTGAGACGTGGCCAGCCAGCCATGGGCGTTGGGAAGGGAGGAGGTGCAGTTAGAATATCTGAATAAAGGACTCACTCCTCCCTGGAAAATTATGCTACTGTCTTCACAACATTGCTACTTCTAGAACTCATTCGTTTATTCACACATATTTATGGAAAGCCTACCAAGAGACAGGCTCTGGCAGAGCAACATTTAGAACAATTCCCATGATGCAGCTGGGGACACCTGGGTGGTGAATATTTTTCCCTAAAAATGTCACTTTCTGGGTTCCCAACCTCTAGACAAAGCATTCAATCTCCTCGAACCCATGTGCAGATCCAAAGTTGGAGGTGGTTTTTCCTTATTTCCTTATCTCTACCCTCTGTGAAATGGGTCAGAATTCTCGGGATTTTATCACTAGCTATGCTAGGCCCCAAGTGGAGTCTGTGTTGAAATGGGAAACAGGAAGATGGGTGGTACTCACGCTCGTTTGCATCCTTCTTGGTGTTTTTTATAAATGCTGAAAATTTGGCAAACACATCGTTTCCTGCCGAGTTAGATTCGGGGTGTTGGGTCCCCAGCTTAGGGTACCTTGAAAAGTTCAAAATCAGAGTATCACAGATAAGCAATGTCAGAATCAGGATAATACAATGGGGGAAAATGGCTTTCTCTGGATGGATATAAAAATGAAATTTCTTGAACGTTTTCCTAGTCTTCTTTCTCTTGAAGGTCGGGAAGCGACAAAATCTGGGATAACAGCTCTGGACGGAGAGTTTTTGTCCTGACAGTGACCAGTCCAGGGACACAGGGCCCCAGCTGGCCCTGCTAGTCTCGGTTCCCTCCCTTATAAAATGAAAGGGATGGCATAGAAGGGTCCCCACCGCCAGGGCCAACACCCTGTGACACTTCATCCTAACACGCACCCCTCGCCTTGCAGCAGCAGCCGAAGAAATGGCTATCACGCCACCCACCCTTCTCCTCCCACATCCTGCCGTCAGCCCTAATTGCCAGGCTGCAGGTGCAGAGCCCTGAGTCCAGGCCCCCTCACTCTGATCCAGCTCTGTGTGTTCTGCGGTACACCACGGGCATGACTAAGGATGTGAGCAGCACCAGGGGCCGCAGCAACCAAATGCCAAGAGCTTTAGAATTATCTGTCGTGAAGGGGAAATGACAACCACGTTGTGAACGCTGTTTTTATGAGGCCTACCTCGGGGGAGCTAATTTCTCCTCTAAGAACTCCTCGATCTTGTTCACATCCGTCTTGACTTCACCATCAAAAGTCATAAAAGGAGGGTTTGTTCCGGGGGCCAGGTTCTGCAGGTCTGCGGGTTTCCTAGGTGGGAGTGAACAGCGGTGTCTGTCGGCAGCCGCCAGCACTCGGACTCATTTCCAAGGCTTAGCACTGTCCTCCCCAGTTTAAGAGCAACAAGTCTTGAGAATTTCAAAGCAGCTTGTGGGTTTATAAAATGTAAGGTATTCATTAACAAATTACGGGGTCGTCGATGCGCCCCTTTGTGCTCCCTTTCCTACACGCACAGGTGAAGAGTTAACTCTCCCCAGTGCTATCACGCAGGAACGGTGCTCAGACGGGACTGCGGAGGCAGGAGAGGTGCGGGCTGACCAGCGACTGGGAGAGCAGGTTCCTCTTGGCGCCCCCACTCCTGCACCCATGCAGATTACAGCCCGGCCGTCCTGTAATTACTCGGCCTGACCCACACTCGGGCTTCCATTCGGGCTCCTGGTCGAAGATGGACATGCCCGTGACATCACCCGTGGGCCCCAGGGGTGTGTGTGTGAAGAATTAGGTCCAGTTATTTCAATATTGCAGAAACCTTGTCTTACCTTCTCAGGTCCACCGTTGTCACATTAAATATAACACCCTTGAGCCAGAGAATCATAAAGAGACGCTGAGAAAATGGGCAATTTCCGATACTCTCACCGTCATACCCAGCCTACAGGTGGAAAGAGAGATCTCTGTCTGAGCCATTGTCACGCCAGACACCCCAATTCCACGCTCGAAATCGTGAGAGGTTGTTATGAGTGGTCGCGACACCATAGACATCGTCTGGAGCCATTTGGCTCAGCCTCTGTGCCCAGTTGGAGGTGGTGTGAGGGAGGGGAGAGGACATACACACACGCGCGCGCACACACACAGGCACACACATGCGTGCACTGTACTGAGCCGTCATTCTTCCCTCCCCACCACCTCACCACTTCCTGCCACACTGGGCCCCTGAGCAGCAGTTCACTGAGGGGAAGAGCAGCATTAGGGAACTCCCGTCCTTACCAAAGGCAAAAAAGACACACTCTTTCCCTCCCTCTCTCTCAATCCTCTCCACCAGAGGCAATGCACCTGCCTGTCCTTCCATGATGATCTCGCTTAAAAGCCGACCAGCTGACTCCCCCACGAGGCCCATCTCTAGTAGCCCCTGCTGCGCTCATCTACAGAATGAGGAGCTTGGATTACAGGAGCTCTACGATCCCAGACACTACAGAATTGTGTTTCCCCTCTTCTGATTTATGGTGGTGGCACAGATGGATGGGAACACTTGTACCTAGAAGGTGGGTGGTTACACAGTTGGTGTTGAGGTGGAAGATATGAAATAGGTCCTTGCTAATGCCCCAGAGCAGGTCACGTCCACACACAACCCCCCAAATACAGACAAGAAACTGAATGCACATACATCCTCCTTCTCACGGGCTCCTGGTAGAGGAGAAAGGCGGGTGTTGGGGACCACAGGGGAGATGCTTATGGAGCTTCACCGTTCCTGGCCAGTGGAGTGACGGGACCAAAGCTAGCAAAGTTCTGAAACCCCTCTTTCTCTAACCATCTCCCCTTACTCCACAAATGTCTGGCAAGGTTATGGTGCTAGTAAAATGCTGCCAAAACGGCAAGGAGCTGGCCTGGACACGCCCCTAACACCCCCAGACTTCGGGCCTACACTCAGCCAACACTCGATTACAGAAACACAGGCACATTTAATGTATGAAGTCCATTTCTGCCACATATACCCTTTTAAGGAGTGGAGAGGAAAGCACTATATCCATAACCTGAATAACAGAAGGACACAAGACAGAAAGGGAGCTGCTTATCTGGAAATTGAAGAAAAGAAAAAAGATGTCTCAAGAACAGTGGGCAATTTAAAGAGCACCCCAGGGGTGATTCTCTGACTGGAGTGTTCTTACATCACCTGGAGAGGTTACTAATAACAAATCAATGGACGAAAGACCATTAATGGGTATTCCTACAAATTAAAAGGATAAAAGACAGACAACCCAATTTTTAAAAGACATGGTTAGCCTCTTCACAAAAGAGGAAATCCAAGTGGCCAACAAGCACGTGAAATGATTCTTAACATCATAAGCCAGCAGGGCAATGCAAATTAAAACGACAAGCAGATGCCTCTATGCACCTACTAGAATGGCTAAAATTAAAAGGTCTGACAATACTAAGTGTAGACAAGAAAGAGCAAATGACATTCCCTTTCACTGCTGGCAGGAGTATAAGTTGGTACGACTACTTTGGAGAGCCATTTGGCAGTTATCTACCAAAGCTAACCACACATTTACCTTAGGACAACAGCAGAAGTGAGTGCTAGGGGCACCGAAAGACACTTAGACAAATATTCCTAGCAGCTTTAGCATAACAGCCAAAACCCGGAAACAACCCAGATACTATCAAGAGTAGAAGAAATATATCAGTCGTAGTGTATTGAAACCACGGGATGTGCACCACAATGGAAAAGAATTACTACAAGCAACAACATGGATGCATCTCACATATATAATGTTGAGAGAAAGAAGGTGGACTCAAAAGCGTCCTGTATCATTCAATGTAGGCCAAGTTCAAGCACAGCAAATGTCTCTGTGATGATGTTAGTCGGTATGGCAGTTGCCCCTGGAAGATGAGTGCTGTCTGCAAAGCACAGAAGGCAGACTTCTGGGTGGTGGAAATGTTCTATATCTTGATCTGAGTGGTGGCTACAGGGGCATATTTAATTGACAAAGTCTTAAGGTTCAGGTGCTTTACTAAATATAAGTTTTACCTTGATACAAAAGAAAAGAATGTAAAAATATTACTTCAAAAAGAAGCCCGAAGAGTCACATTCAGTGGGTCTTGTGGGGCCCAGGAATCTGAATCTTTAACAAGCTCCCCGAGGTGACGTACCACTGGAGGTCAGGGACCGGGCTGTGGGAGGCACGGCCGTGGTCCAGTCCTGGGCAAGAGGCGAGGTGGGTGCAGCAGCGCTATCATCAATATGTAAGATGGAGCCCCAGTTGGATGATCCTTTGTTACGAAGACCTTTTTCCAGTTGATAAATACAGGCCCATCAGCATGGAGAGGATGGGTGGCCTTAATATACATAAAGGGGAACCAATAGACCCAGATCCCTCAATTCAGAGTCCCCTGAGCTCTGGGCCTGCGCGTCACCCCCCCTCCACCCACCCCCCATAGGCCCCTGCGCGAGCCAGCATTCATTTGCCTCTCCACCTGTGAGAGAGGAGGGTCTGAGAATCCCCCAGGTGGAGTCTGTGAAGTTGCTGGAGTCTGTGAAGTTGCTGGAAGACTGAAGGATGGGGAGGTAGACAGTTATGACACGTATGTCCAAGTAAGTAGTCCTAATAACTCCTTGAGATGGGCCCTGAAATAGCCCCCTCCCCCCATCTGAGGCCATTCTCTGCCTTGGGGTCCCACCACCCACCCTATGGCCATGTTGAAGGCCCCCTGTTCTGCAGCCCTGGGAGGCCCAGAGCTCAGTTACAGAAACCCCCAGGGACTGGCTTCTTGGGAACCCTCTTAAACCACAGCAGGTTTGGGCACAGTCAAGCCCAGCAAAGGGGGAGAGGAAAGTTCAGGGACACAAAGCCACATATTTTGGCCAGTCCCGACTTGCTCTGCAGCTTATAAACCTCTGACTTGAGTGGGGCAATTGTTTTCTTTTTCTTTTTCCCTGGTCCCTCTAACCTTCGGAGCACTGCTATAACTCATTGCAAATGTGGCAAAATCCCTGCCCCAGCGCAGGGAGCGGGTCCTGATCAAGCTGCCCTTGACGAAGAGCTCTGCGTCTGGACGGGTCCTCTCTCCTCGCAGCAGCCACTGTCCGCTGCGGCATCTGGAGAACGACTGCATTACTCTGTCTCAGGTCTCAAACTCAAGTCAGTGATTTCCCTTGAAATTGTTTGTCTCGAACTTCCCAAGCCCTGGCAGCTACTTCTTTAAGAGGAATAAAATGAGGAGGAGCAATAAATTTCCTAAAAAATAAAAACTGCCTTAGTCATCCGACTTGGTAAAAACTTAAACTTCTTAACAGGCTCCTTCTCGGATCAGCGACTGGGATGAAACATCTGGCCAGACAGCCGGACAATATCTGCAGGGCCACAGTGCCCACGGCGAGGACGTTCCCCGCCATGTGGCCTTAAAGCTAAATTGCTCTGACCTGGGGGCTGGTGAGCCGAAGCCTCTAAGGCATTTGAGAAGAATTAGCTAGCTGCCCTGACTGCCAATAAAACAGAATTTACATATCCTGTGTTGCCTCATCTTAAATTGCTCTAAAAATTTTTTTTTTTCTGTCTCTGTCTGTTGTAAATGAGGGGGTTACGGGAACATGGTGGGAGTGACTGGGACGCCTTGCTGCCTAATTTTATTACTTTAATGTGCTCCAGCGCTGGGATGTGCCAGCAAAAATAAAGGCGAAGATGCGCCATCTCCGCGGCCCATTATTGAGCAATAATGGGAGAGCATCGCCTTGCGCGTATCCTTCAACCAGACGAGATGGTGGGATAAACACATGCGTATTAGGAGTGAATAACTGACACTGTCGCCATAATTGGGACGTTTTATATTTTTTTTTCCAGTGCTGAAAATTCTCTCGGGCTAAGTGCACTCCGGGCTAAAATTTCTCAGCAGGGTTCTCAGCCTACGGAGGAAATTGTTGTGTGGATACATTTCTGATAAAATCAAATCGAGCCGTTTGAGAGATCAGAGTGTCTTTGGTTTCCAGTGAAGACTCAACCAGAAGTGTACGTTTGCCTTTCAAATTCAACTTTTTTGAGCGCCCCTGAAGGTAGTTTTCAAAAGAAAGACATGATGCCTCCAACGTGTTCCAAGAAACTCCGTTTGCCGCTGAGAGCGGGCGTGGCGTTTGAGAACGTGGGTGACTCTGCTGGGCCCTGGCCTCCCTGCCTCCCCCTCAAGGCCCCCCAGGGCCCCCCGAAGGCCAGCAGGTCCTCTGCACCACAGGCCCTCTTTAAATTAGAGCCTCTCCCATCTTCTCCTTCCACACTGAATCCATTCAGGATTTGTTGAAAAGATTTTTTTTAATATCCTGTAAGTGCTTTTTGTTCAGGCAAGTGACCTCCCTGACGGTCCGCAGGCATGTGTCAGGGGCAGCATCCACTTCGCCACCTTCCACGGAATGACTCCCAGTCTGCTGCCACCCTGGAGGGACAAACGGACCCCTGGTGTCCCGGTGCAGACCCGACAGCCTTGGTGGCACCTCACCCTCTCCTTCCACCAGGGCATGCCAAACACCCACCACCTTCTTGGCTCTACCTTCTTTCTAGAACATTCTATGTGGGCCTAAATGATAAACACATTCTGTAACGCCAGCACTTTTTTCTACTCTCCCCAAATATAATGAGAAACAATTTGAGGGGTGGAGGGAAGATAAAGGAAGAGACAATAAGTTGGTCATACTCTAACTGTTCGTTTGTCGACAACTGGCTTTCAGCCAAGGAGGCAGGACACGCGTCCTGTGTGTGGGGAAAGAGTCCAGCCCTTGAAGAAAACCAGGAAAAAGACTTGGTGTCTGCTGGAGGGATTTGGGAGCAAACAGCTAATTCGTCTCCACCGCGGGGATGCAGAAAGTCAGTGAATAACAATGTGCTGCGCCATTGCCAATGCTCAGGGGACTTCGGGCTGCAGAAAAGCAGTAGCTGACCAGAGGAGGGCGAGTCAGAGGACAGAGTTTGATGTGGGAGGCCGGAGAGTCCGTTCTCCTCAGAGGGAGCGACGTGGCCAAAAGACCCAGCCAGGACTCTCCTCGCTGGCAGCCGACCCGGTGGACGGCTGAATGCAGCGCGGCCGGGGTTAAAGCAAATCAGATGGGGGAGGACGCCCTCCCTCCGGGTCCCACCCACAAACCTCCCTGAATCACTCCCCGTGTCCTTTGCTGGATGCACAGTGGCCCCACACGCTTTGGAAACTGGCAGTCAAACCTACGCTTTGTGGCCAAACAGGAAGATTTGGCCTTCAAGCCGAACAGCCAGCCCTCCCCGAGTTCCCCGGCAACTGCCCTGGATGCGTCTGTGGAGGCCGGGCTTCCGCTCCCTCAGCGCACAAAATCCTGTCGCACATACTACTGGCCCGAGTGGGATGAACACCCCTTGGGCCATGTGTGAGCTGTGAACTCAACCCCGGAGGACACGAGGCTGACGTGGCCGGTGCTCATGAAAGAAAGTGTGGAGGTCTCTGCTCACCGCGCCTCCAGCCTGCACCCACCACGTCCCCCATCGAGGCCTGAGACCTGCAGGAGATCAGGACCGGGAGATCGTCCCACTGCTGGGAGAAGGGCTTTGGGGACACACAGGGGGCAGTTCCACTGGGTCTTCTATTGCTTCCATGTGGGGGAGCCGGGCTCCCTCTGACCCTCACTCTGGTGGGTGCCCCGGTCATCAGGGCAGCTCCCCCAGTCCCTGGCAGCTCCTGGCACATGGGAAACACTCACAGAACGACTGGGCCTCCAGTCCAGTGGTTCCCATGTGCCTGGCACCTGGTCCCCCTTGGAAAGTGCCTGGCAGCTCCTCCCTGCTTGTTCTTTTCTGGGCCAACATCCATGAACTTTTTCCCTCTCAGAAGCTCACAGAGCCTCACTGCTGAGAGATCGTCCATTGAGAGTCGCATCTGATGGGAGGGAGGAGAACCCAAGAGGGGTGGCAACAGGCCCAAGTCGCTGGTCCCAAAGTCCTCCCCGGCCACCCTCTGTGCCCAGCCTCCTGGCCCATGGTTATGGCTTAAAATGCCATATTTGAATATATCTGAGACTTCTTGGTTTTGAATAATTCTGTACATAAAAAGTTATAAGACTCTCCATTTGCCTGGTAAGTTGGCGTTTCCATTTTTTTAAGCAACGTCAGGTTTCTCTGAGGCAACCCGGTGGAGGGCGAGAGCGGTGTGAACTCTGGCCTCACTGCTCACTCACCGTGTGGCCTTGGGCAATTCATTTGTTCTCCCTGAGCCTCAGTTTCTCCCTTTTAAAAAGCAGGGATCCAGACACCTACATCATGCAAGATCTCTGCATGATATACCGGAATATTCTGGGCAGCCAATAAAGGTAGCTATTATTGTCATTACCGTCATCAACATCATCATCATTACTCTTCCAAACCTGAGCGCACCAGAACAGATAATTATGGAATTTAGGGTACTTTTTAACAAGCCTCAATTAGTGTGATTTTTATGCCAAACTGTGTAGTCCTTAAAGAACCACTGGTTTTTTTCTCTGTCTCCACCGTCCCCTTGGAGAGAGAGAATTCCGTGAAGTGCGAGAAGGCAACCGCGCCCCCGTCAGGATTCGAGGTTCAACACAGCGGGATTGCAGATCCACAGGAAGAAGGGTTATCACAACACGGGGGAGAAACAAAGTAGCCCACCCCTTTGTAGAATGAGAATTAAAGAGAAAGTCCTCCAAAAATCATCAATTTCTAAGGAAATTTTTTAAAACTGATAATATTCAGTTTTTAACACCCATTGACCACCTACTCTGATTTCAAGTATGGTTCTAAATAATTTATGAATGTTATCAGAATTAATCCTCTCAAAGTCATGTAAGACATGTCCTGTTAGTCTTCCCATTTTACAGAGGAGGAAACAGAGGTTCAGAGAAGCTAAGTAACTTGCCTAAAGGCACGCACAGGATTAGGTGGAAAAGCTCGATCTCGGTCTCCAAACTGGATCCAGTCAATGGTCCCGGCCTCTTTCCAGGTGCTCGGGATGGAAACCGGACTGTTCCCTCCCCTTGACCTGAACATCAGTCTCTCAACCAGCACCGCATTTCTGCCTTTGAGGCTGCCCGCCCCCAGTCTCAGCTGGCCTCTGGGGGGTCTCTCTGCCTGGGATTTCCACCTTCTCTGATCTTTCCTGTATCCTGGACAAGGTTAACCATGGTAAGATGCCACTGTCCTTAGGCCACGCTGCTGGAATGTCATTCAAGTGCACACTGGAATCACATTGCTCCCAGGTGACCATGGGCAAGTCAACCTTCTAATACCCCTCTGTCCTCATTTATAATGTAAGGATAAAAGTACCGACCCTTTAGTATTGGGTGAGCATTAGATGAGATGTTACACATAAAACTCTTAGACCAATGCTTGACACTTAGGGAGATTCAATAATCCCTCCCTCCCCCTCCCTCCTTCCTTCCTCCCCTCCTCCCTCTTTTCTCTTCCTTCCCCTGCCCTCTCCTCCCTTCCCCTCCCACTTCCCAGTATCTGCCAGTCAAGGCCCTCACTCTCCTCAATGCTGTCCTTCTCTCAGGCCGACTGCTGTGTCCTTAATGGTCCCTTGCCACCATCTATAATACCTCTGCCCCTACCATGGCAGGTAAATTATTCTGCCTCCTAGACCCTTTCTAAGTCTCTCTGGTCAACATTTCTTTTCCCTTTTCTGAATTTGCTTGAGGTATCATCAGCTCTGTCTGTGTTCACACTCAATTGTTTACTAATTGTTTCCCGTTGGTGACAGTCCTTCAGGGCAGACATCGGCCTTCTGTGCAGAAGAGGTGCTAACGCCTCCTCTCAGCACCTGGCACGTGTTGATATTCTTCCCACTCCTCCAGCCCCATGGAAGTCACTCCAGGAAGTCACTCCCTGAAAACACCTGTCATGGAACAAATGACCGCTGTCCTCACAAGCTGTACGAAATTTCTCATCACACGACGTTCCTTTCAAGACTTCTCCCTAAGGATCCCACTGGCAGGCCTGGCAGTTCTCCCAGCCTTAACTGTCCCCAAATATCTCCCCAGCCTCCCTGGCAGGGACTCCTTTCCCCACCCACCCAAAATGACAATCACTGTGTGACCAACTCACCCTGCTTTGCCCAGGACTCGGGAAGGGAGAACAGATGGACAGGGGCTGAAGTCTATCGGGGTAGGGGAGGGAAGTGGGAATTTCCGACAAGCCCAGCAAACCCCCAGGTCTGTGCAGAGCCAGCTAATACAGAGAAAGCCTTTCCCCTTGGCTATCTGTCAGGCCACCTTTTGGGAACATCTGATGCTCAACCTAAGACGCAGATGGCACAGCTCAGGTGGCAAACCTACCCCAGAACTGCCCGTCTCTGGGTGTGATAGACACTCCAGACCAAAGGGCTCCACCCAAATGGGCCAGATACTGGGACCTCGTCATTGCTAAGTCGCTAAATCACTCTCAACAGAGGCCGTAATTTCACTTTGATCCTCCGTATTTCTCCTCGGATTAAAGAGAAAAACAAGAACCTCTGTCGAAGCCCCAGAGGGAAAATTGCAGGCATCCCCAAGTCATTAGAAGCTGGCGAAAAGTGGGTGCCTTGGTGCACCTGAATGGGTGCCTCATCCCAGGAATTTGGGGATCAAAAGATCAGTATTGATCTACACAAGCCACTTGGAATTTAGCTCCCAACTCACATTCTAAAAAGAAGATACATAATTAGATGCGTCTTCTCAAAATAATACACCCAAGGCCTTAAGCAGATCACAGATTCCAGTTCTGTCTTTTACAAATGTGATTATGAACAAAATGGCTACGTTGCGAAATAATAATGATAATGATGATAATGATGGCAACTAACATATACTAGCATTGGCTCTGTGCTGCTCGCTGTTCTAAGCACTTCACTTACAGTAACTCAGTTTAATGCTAACAACAACCCTAGCAGATATAGGTACTACTACCGTTAATATCTCCATTTGAGAAAACTGAGACACAGAGAGGCAGAGAAATTTGCCCAAGGTCACACAGCAGGATTGGAACCCAGTCAGTCAGCTAGAATCCACTTATTTAGCCCACCCTGGACAAACAGAGGGGTTCCAGCTCCAGCAGGGTCCTTCCTCAGAGTTAGCGCGTTCCTTTGCTTGTTTACTTCCCCTGTCTCTGTTCAGTAAAGGTCGGAGGGCTTGCAGGAGTCCGTAATGATAAGAGAACATGGAGCAGAAGCAGGTGAGATGCACAGAGGAGGAACAGTGGTTGGGACGCTGTTTCCCAGTGGAGCTGGTGGAGGCTACGCAAAGTGCACACTCTGTTTGCTGGGGGCAGGGAGGAGAAGACGTTCAACAGCCCTGGTGGACAGCTGTGGTGGCCGGGGGGCCAGAGGTGGGGGTTCTCTAGTCATGTGTACATATTCTGTTCCCTCTATAGAAAACTTCTGCTAGGACTCAACAATGACCTTGAATGTCGAATCCGACACACCTGCCTTTGGGGTGTGAATAATCCTTCTGCCCAGTTAATAACAGCTCCCACCCCCACCCACGCCTTGGCTGACCAGGCAGGGCTGGCATCTCCCTGCAGACGCTGGGGAGCCCTGCAAAGCCATGCACGTGGGCGACCAGTTCCACCTCTTCTTCCAACGGGGCAGGCAGGGCATGTTTCATGTCATTTGGCCAAAAGAGTTTGGGTCTGGAATTGTTTTAAGGCAGGTAGGACAAATGCCTGCCTTGGCCATGGACAGCTTTCGATAAAAGCACCCAGAGAGCACTGAATCTAAGCAAGACCATCTCCTGATGTAGAAAAAGGACTTTTCAGACTTACTCTTCTCACTTCACAGTCTGAGAAGGCATCCCTTAGGGGCAGTAAGGAAATCACAGAAGCAACCAGGAAAATAACCACCAACTGACTTTCCAAATAGGCCTACCCTTGACCACAACTCTCCCTGGCCATGGCCAGGAGTGGCAATGACAGAATGTGAGAGAGCACAAGCTCTAAGACCATTTACTGGTGCAGGGGGCAGAATAATGGCCCCTCAAAGATGCCCTTGTCCTAATTCACAGCACCTGTGAATACCATTACCTTACGAGCCAAAAAGGACTTTGCAAATGATATCTAGTTTACGGATTTTGAGATGGAACCCAATCTCGTCACATGAGTCCTTAAAAGTGAGAACCTTTCCCAGATGTGGTCAGGAAAGATTCGACTAGGGGATAAGGGTCAGAGAGATGAAAGGTACTGGATCGAAGATGAAGGAAGGGGCCGGAGGCCAAGGAATGCAGGCGGCTTCCAGAAGCTGCAAAAGGCCAGGAAGTGGATTGTCCCCCTGACCCTCCAGAAAGAAACACAGCCCAGCTGGTGCCTTCATTTCAGTCCAGTGAGCCACAGCCTCTAGCGGACAACGCCTACGTGGAGCTTTCTACTGGATTCGCATGGCTATTTTCCCCCTGCTTTTTTAACTTGGCAGTATTGATTTGAGGGCCCCTCTGGCCAAAAATCTAACAGGGCACAGTCCCAGGCCATCACATCAAGAGGATGAGGGTGTCCACCGGTGACATTTTGCTCGTTTTAGTCTTGGTTCCTTACTGTGGTTTTTAGAACCTGCCCTCAAATTTCAAGCTATGGAAACAACTTCAAGAGGCCATTGGTGCCCCCTAGTGGTCTCGAGATGCACTTTCAGATTTATCACTTTCACTTTTACCACGTCCATCCCTAATGAGGTTTTGGTAGGAAATGTTGCAAGTTAGTTTTTAGCCCTTGTAAGGAACTAAACCATCCAGTTTTCCCAGGGAGTCAGGGACTCCCTGGTACATAGCATTTAGTTTTAAAAGCAAGTCCTGGAAAAACTAGAATGAGTTGGTCTTCCTAACCCTGACAACCCTTCTAGACCCCATGGAAAAACTGCCTGAAGAAGGCAATGTCTTTCTATCTAGGCACTGCAAACACCCAGTCCCAAACCCCACTGGGACCTGAGCAGTGGTTTGAATAATGCATCTTGACATGAGATCAGCAGCTGGAGGGTGCCTATTTTGCTTACATTAGGAAAATAACAATTCGAGATTTGTAACTTATTTCTCGAATCTCATTGAAGAACCGGGGGTGGGGATGGAAAGGAAGCATGGTGGTGGAATAGAGTCACCCATGTGCTGGGCGGAGCAGACCATAAAAAAGAAATTCTAATTATCTTTAAAAGTATTCAAATTCAGCTTCATCAGTTCGTTCAGAATTCCCTAGCTCTTTTGCAAATTTCTTTAGTAACATGTAGCTCCCAGGGTAGTGCAGGGGAGGTACAAGTTTTTTCTTTATTTTTTCTTGTAATGCTGACAAATTCTAAATAGGCCAAAGGCCTGGAGCTATTGATTAACAAAGGGAAAAGTCCAATGCCTCAAACACACTCAGGTTAGTTTCAGTGACCAACATATAAAAGTTCTCTGCAGCTGGGAGCTGAAAATTGCATACTACTTTTTATTACACTGAAACCAGTCAGTAAACAGAAATATCTTAAGAATTCTTAAGGGAATTATTATGAGATAGGGTTTAGGGCCAATGCAGATTTTAGAATGCTTCCTTTTAATATCAAAAGACGGCAGAAATCAGAAGATTTTTGGTTAACTTTTCCAGTGGAAGACAGGTGATCACCTATGTGGCATGATGTGCGAGACCTAGAACGATCCACCTGTCTAAAACTGTCCCCACCAGCCTTCCATGAAAACCTGAATCTCAGAGGAGTATCTAGAAAAAAGCCACAGTCTGTCAAGATGGTCTTCCCCAGGGCCAACTTAGAAGAGGTCACCAGCCCCAGTGACCCCTAACCTCCCCACAAGTTGACACTATCTGTTCATTTCCTCACACACAGAATGAAAATGTCCCTTTTTATGGCCTTTCTACACCTTCCTATAGGTGACACCTTCCCACAGGTGTTTGATGAAATAGCAAAGCTAGATGAACACTCTTGTTCCATCTTAATAAATTTCGTTTTCTAAAGATATACACGTCAGATCTCTTTCCAAAAGGTCTGAGGCAGTTCTGAGAAGCTGTATTAATTACTACAGCTGGTCACTGTGGCGAAGAAGGTTACCCAAAAGCTAAAATTAAATCACCTGGAATACTGAAAAGTAGCAACTTAGGACGCTAAGAAGATTCAGATGGCTAAATTGAAGTTCTTAATAGATCTCATGGATGACATGTTCATTGAAAACTTTTGCTTCATTTTAAAGGACAGAACAAATGCCACCTGCAGTCAATTAGGTAGTCAGTTTCTCCTGCAGTTGTCTTGTTAACTGGGATAATTTCAACGGAATGGCAAACAAATGAGCGGCTCTCAGCACAAACACAATTGCCTGTAATGGAGAGACAGGATTGCATAATGCCCTATGAGACCACATGCCAGACCAACAGTGCAGTGGGAGGGTATTTTTATTTAAATGTAAATTTAGTAAACTTTGCCCTGTATCTTCATGTTTAAGAAACCTAAGCCATGTGAGGTTGCTAATTTTCTCTGACACTCCCTTTTCTTCCGGCCACGGAGATTTAAAGGTGAGCCTGTATTATTAAACCAAAGCCTCTGGTTTCACGAGCTTTAGACACAAACCAGCCTGACATTTTACATTCGTGAAAGGAGATGAAAGAATCAAGAAGGAGTGCATAAAATCATATTATGCGTAAAACAGGAAAAGTTGGCTTTAAGCTTCAGGAGCAGGAAAATCACAGTCAGAATAAAAAAAAATGCAGATTTTAGGAAAATAACAAAATTTTATTAGCACTATGTTCAGAGGGGCAATTTTAACAATTAGATTTCATTTTTGCATCTCCTTGTAGTCTCTGAATTCTTACAAGTTCAAGTGTTCTAGATCACAGAAAATCAATTTGCTAAACTTGCAAGTTCTTTGTTAGTGAGCAAAGACATGTGATACCACCCTGTAGATGATAGAAATGTAAAGGGAGAGCTTTCAGGATACTTTGGACGTCACAGAATTATCGGGAAGCTTTGCCTACCCCATTTCCCACTGTCAGTGCCTAAAACTATATTCCATGGCCCGGCTTGACCCACGCAAAGGGAAGGCCCAGGGCCCAAGGCCAGAGAGGATCAGCCACTCTCCAAACAAGGAGAAACACCAAACTGGCTAACACCCTGGCTTTATTATAAGGAAGTCTTTTCTGAGCCACGTGCTTTTTTTGGCAAATATTGTAACTCCCTCCCCACCCTTACCCCTGAGAACAGACAAGGAGAGGACCGGTACTATTTCCGGATTCCCTGACCCTGCCCCAGCTGTAGATCAGCTTCACATAACTGTCCACAAACCAGTCGAGGAGCAAAACAGTGAAGGCCTCCTATTTTCAAAGGGGGCAGTTATGCTCAGTGACCAGGGAACCGGTGTCCCTAATTTGCTGCACATCGTACCCAGGATACAGCAATCAGTGTCAGGGTGATCAGCCACTGCATTGGCCACATGTAGACAGACACATAGACCACATACAGGCGGAGGCTGGGATTTCCTACATATGTCCATTTGTTACCCTAAATCCAATCTAGGCAAGTCCGGCGACTTAGGAATGGCCATATTTCAGTCTTGTGTTAAGGGGCAACGCAAAGTAAGGCATATAAAACTAGAACTGAAAGAAGCAACAAAATATTACTAATAATAATAAGTATAGAAGAATACTTTGCAAAGAATAATTTGCAAATATTTTATGATAGGGTAATCTGGCTGTGATTTGGGGGAATACAAAGCTCCAAACTAGCTCTTATGATCCACCCATAGGAAACAGACTTGGAAAATGATGGAACAATCTTTTCCAAGAATAAAGAAGTTGAAACTTCTCTCACTTCAAGACTGGAGAGCTAGAATTAAGATGGCTCATAAAAGGAAAGAGAAGAATCTGCTCAGATAATATGATACGGAGCAAAGAACATGATTTCATGCTGTGCTGAGGTGAATCAAAACGATAAAGCATACAAGGAAATGTCAGAGCCAACAAAGACAAGGAGGTGTCTGAAAGCTTTTGCCAAACCTAGGAAAGCGAATTCAAAAGAAAAATCACCAGTAGCTGCAGTTCACAGAGAAAGCCCCAGAAGGCCGAGTTGCCCAGTGCCACGGAGAGCATTCATACTCTAATCTGTGCTGGGAGGTCCAGTGCCCCTGGAGCGGTGCCAAACAATGCCGACGACACCAAGATCAGCCCAGCCCAGCCCAGGTGGCTCTCAGAAATAAGAAGAACTTCAATTCCCTTAACAGACCACAGGAGACACCTGTTGGGGCACCTGCCATATAAGAAAATGGACCAAAAACAAGAAGTAGCAGTCGATGGTAATAAAAATAATACTCAGAATGGACAGCCCGTTGCGAGGCACGTGCTCTGAAACATAAAGACCCTGGAAGCTGTCTCTGATTTAATTTTTACCCACCTCCCAGTCCCCAAAGGAAAAACATCGTTCTTTGTCAAAGTCCCTTCTAACACCAATTAATCTGGGCTTCTCCGGGGGATGGGGTGACCTCCTTGACATACACGCGTCTGATGGGTTGTGTTGAGCACTGACAACTTCTTCCTAATGGCGGGTCTCACCATGACCACTGCAGGTGGGAAAACCAAAGGGAGGTGGGGAACCCAGCAATGCACACGCTTCTCTCTGCTCCACCCTCTCGCTGCACCGGGAACCACAGCCCACGTGGAAGAAACAGGGGATGTGGCTGCAGAGATGCGTGTGCAGGCGGAGTCTCCCACAGGCGGGAGAGAAGGAGCCCTTTGCTCTCCTCTGAACTGGGAGAGAACTGGCCCACCTCGCTCCTCCCACCCCCCACTGAAGGAGACTTTTATAAAAGTGCCCTGATCTATGAGGAAGAAAGGTCCTATTGGAATAAAAGCAAATGACTTATTTTCCTGCCTCTGCGAGAGCTCTCATTAACCTGTCCTTGAAACAAAGGCATCCACGCAGATGAGAGAGTGAGAGAGTTCGGGGATGTGAAGGTCAGGGGGCAGGGCGTGCTGGGTCTTGGGTATTTCTGACTCCACATGCCTGAGCCTGTCCAGATCAGCTTTGGGCATCATCTAGCCAGTCGTGCTCTGGCCCCGGTCTCTGTCCAAACACACACTTAACTGCGGGACGCTGGCCACAGAGACCCTCCAACAAACACTGAGAGAAGAGAGAGCTAAGCTGGGTGTGGCTTTGCACCATCTTGTCTGTGAGTCTGTACAATAAAGGAAAGTTCTAACCCAAGACAATAAGGTCCAAGAGTAAAAACAGCACAAAACGTTGGGTACCCCAAACCAAGAAACACAAAACCTCACTCCAAAACACAAAGTTGTGCAAAAATAATAAAAGATTTTTTATGGACTTGGAATGCTTAATAATGCTCACTGAATCAATGAATGAAGACACGACTCAATCAGCTAATCAACGATCCCCAAAACATGTTGACAGTCAGCACTGCTGCGCACCGTGAGCAGACACGTTTCTTGTCTTTGACATGGCAACACATCTTCAAGGTGGTGGGGACAGTGACGATGGGGCAAGAGGAGCAGGCCCACCCAGACGGGCATCAGCTTCCAGAGTTCCACACACTTGGCTCTATTCCTGACCCAGCCGTGGGCTCCCACGGCATTGAGAACATTCTGAAATCCCCCTACCATGGACAGTGTTGGAGAAATACACAGCCGTAAACTCATTTCACAAATTATTCTTTGTGAATAAGTTGAATAATTTCAGGGGATTTCTGACTGTTTCCATTTTTATTCAAATGCCACTGGTGCAGGCAGCAAGAACTTAATAAATAATATGCTACAAGACTTGAAAAGCTAATTCACCAAATCCACCAGAATAAGGTATACCATAGGCATACAGTTCTGAAAATCCAGACTGCGTGCAAAAATAATTCTGGTACTGTATAAAATATCACCCACTGATACCTCTCGGGGAGAGGACATTCTTAACAAGTGGTCCACGTTCCTAGGAAAGATGACATGTTAGTTGAATTTGTATATTGCCTGATTTTCCCATGGAAACAATACAACAGATGTTTATTTATTTATTTTTTTTGCAAAAGGCCAAAGAAACAACATTTACAGAAATTTCCAATCAACTAAAAAATTGGGGGAGGAGTGTCCTATGGGACACAAAGTGTTCTGAAGGATACAGAAACCACTTGAGAGGGTAACAGAGAAAACACGAGGTAAAACCAACAGAAACGCAGCAGAGCGCGCCAGTCCGTACCAAGGTCTTAGCCAATTTCACAATTTCCATAAGGGGCAAGGACGCCTTCGCAGGGCTCATGGAATACAGCAAGGCTTCTTTCCCCAGAGAGATTCTCATATTGCAGCTGTCAGAATTTGAGACCCCGCTGGAATTCTGGAATCCTCCTTGCGAGTCTCCCTGAGAGGTGACGGGAAATCAGTCTCCCTGCAGCCCAGTCCTGAGACCCGCTGCTGAGGTCTGCTCAGCTCTGTCCCTGCACACTGTGCCCCAGCTTTTCTCAGCTCAGCGTCACCTTCTCCCTTCTTCCTGTACAGTTTGGGCCAGAAAACTAGCAATCCTCGCTGGTCTTAGCCCCTCCTCTTGGTTAGGTGTAGGACGGAGCCATCTGGGTTGGGTGGGGCCGTTAAACGAGGCAAGGGGAGAGCGGGCAGGACACTGGGGACATCTGTGCAGACCGTCTATAAGGCATCTGTCCCTTAGCCTTGCTGCAAGAAGCCACCCAGGATGGAAGCCACCCAGGTGTCCCCTTGCGCTCTGCCCCTTGTCTTCCCTTGCCTCCCCTCTAGTGGGGCAACAAAACAGCCAGCGAGGACAGCAAAGACCAACAGAAGCCGGTGGCAGAGATAAGGCTCCCTGCAGAATAAAAACCACATCATGAGGTGGGTCCTCTCTCTTGCCACACTGAGGAGGAAGGAAGGGAAGGACAGCCCTGCCCTCCTTTTCGTGTCTTTGCTGGTGGTGTTCATTGTTATCACCCTAGCTCATCCCATGACACCAATATTATGCATCGCACTTCTTGTACGCCCATAAAAGAAAAATGTATCATAAGTGCAGCAAGGCCTATTTGAGAAAAGAAAGGTTGAATCTTTTTTTCTTAAATACATAAAAGTCCGCACAGTGGATAACATCTTCTAGATTGACTTCGTTTGCACACCCAGGCAATGCTTTAGGCCGCCTACCTCCCACAGGGTGGAGAGCTCCACTCCAATGCTCATTGTCTGCACGTCATTGGTAAAATGTCTTACCAGAGCAGCAGCCCAGGCCGTAAATCGGGTTATGCTCCACCTCGACACACGCGTCTCACCCTTCATATCTTTCGAACTTAGAAATAATTTCGTTCGTCATTGCATTTAGATCCTAAGAAATATAATTTAGATCTTAAAACTTTCAAACATAGATCTGAACTTTTCAAAAAAATCCTGCTAATCCTAAACATATCCCCAAGTATGTATAGTATCTATTCTTTTCAACTATTGTAACAACTAATTTATTATTCACTGGATTAAGTGGTTGAGCACCCTTGACCCACACCGCTTAATTACTGAACCACTTTGCTCTTAGCTTTATCTTCCAGCAAAAGGCTTAGTTATATTACAGATCATTGTCCCAGCAGGTGGCATCCAAAGGTAAGAAGTCCAGGAACAAACAAAATGGCATTTGCTGTTTATTCTCATACATGAATTATGCTTTAAAAACTGCAGGGCTATTTTTAATCCTTATTTAATAATATGGCCTGATACCAATTAAAGCTTTTACATGGAGATGAAAAGCTTATTTCCTTGTAAAATTCTCACGAGGAATTAGTACAACAAAGGAACATCTTGTTCTAGAGAGCCTGCTTAATAATGCCGCCTGTTTTTATATACCCTGGTGGTTTACATTCTTGAATGACAGAGTATTCCAATCCCTATAGTGACGCAAAAGGGGAAAAATGCAGGCTCCAAATGGAAGAACTGGCTCCACGGAGCCCCCTTCCTTTCCTCTGCACTCCCCGTTTGGAGCTGCCTTCAACCACTCCATACCTCCCACCTGGCCCTGTCTTTTCATTCATCCAGATTTCTTCAGCTTAGAGGAGATAAAAGCCACGACATGTCCCAGTCACCAATGGCTGCATAACAAATCACCCCAAATTGATCACCCTAAATTATCTGTTTTATTATATTGCGTGATTTAGTGACTCAGGGATTTGCACAAGTTTTGCCTGGTGGTCCTTCTGTTCCATGTGGCATTGACAAAGGTCACTCAGTGACATTCAGCTGGTTGAGGGTCTGTTCTGAGGGGTCCAAGACAGCTTTGCACATATCTGGTGCCTTGTAGGGATGGCTGGAAGACTAGGCTCAGTTAGGATTATCAAATGGAGCACATACAGGTGACCTCCAGCAAGGGTGACCTCAGGATGGTCAGTGAACAAGGCAAAAGCTGCACAGCCTTTCATGACAAAAATCACCCATGATCATTCTCACTATATTCTACTCGTTACCAAGTAGTTGGGAAGGCCAGGCCAGATTCAGGGGGAGGAGAGTCAGACCCCACTTCTCAACAGGAGTGTCAAAGAATTGGCAGCCATGTAATTCTTTAATCCTCCACACTATATGATTCCAGGCTGCGCTGAAATGCTCAAATCCTGTATTAATACGATTAATACTTTACTAACTTGAACTGGTTTAAGAAAACTTTAGTAGTGTCTAAAAACAATGGAGTTATTTTTTTTTTATACTCAGCCATGGGCAGAGTTCCTCAGCTGCAGTTCTTCCTTTAACAAACCTCGATGTCTGGAGAGTGATGCAGCAATCTTGTTTTATTGCTGCTATTTATGATTCAAAGAATCATAATGCATTAGTCTAAATGCCAGTTAATAAAAAAAAGTCCCCTCCATATCTGACGCGTTGATACCTCTGAGTTTTCCTAGGCATTGAATTCTCTGTTTGGAGAGTTAAATGACACAAAGGAGCCATTGAGCACAACCCAAACGCCATCCAGCCCGACCATCTATGGGAAGGGAACGGAAGGCATCCAACCTGGACTTAAAACAAAGGAATGGAAGCTGAGGGAGAGATTAAGTCTTTCCAAGGTGCTTTGAACTCGCCTCTATGGCCCTGACACCCAAGGCACCAACCAAACAAGTGTAATTTTGTTTTCATTTAAGGAGAAAATGTGTCCCTGGGTCTCCAAACCAATCACACCTTTAATCTGTGCACACAACAGCTGTGATGTGCCCAGTGTCTTGGACACGCCATGCAGCCATTGCCCTAAAGGCCCCATCAGAACATCTTCATGTGTCCCCAGCCAGGGAAGAAACAGTGACCTCCCTGCTCCGACTTCCCCATCCCTGCATCCCCCCAGGACTGGAGGAGGGTGGGGTGCATAATGAGCTCCTTCCTATTGGTCTGCACAGTCCCCCAAAGGGCGAGGAAAATACAAGCACAGGGCCTCAGGCAGAATGGGTCCAGGTTTTCTCCTCTCTCAGCAGCTGGCCAGCCTCTCCAGCAGAAAGTCCTGCTGGCCAGAAGGCAGAATCCATCAGGTTAATGAAAGAGGCCCCGACTGGCCTGTCTCTCCGGGACAGCTCAAACTCGCACACTTGGAAGCAAAAAGGGCGCCCTGGGACTGGAAGTTCCTTAATCGGCACTGTGTTGCTTCTCCTTTGTAAACATAAATGCTGCTTCTTAGAGATGACAGAGAAATGACTGCAGAAAGGGTATACAAAGTGACCTGGTCACGTCTCAAGGCCCTCCTTGCTAGTGTGCTGTTTTGACAGTAATTTGTCTTCCTCCCCCCGATCTTGGTCTTCAACTTTATTTCTTACTGTAATCTCCTGCCATAGAAACAAAAGGGGGAAAGTGATTTTTCACACGCCACATACTATAACAGTCATTAAATGACTGTGCTCAGATGAAGCCAGTGTCTATAAACAGCCTGACTCATGAGACATCACCAGATTAAGTGAAAAGAAGTTACGAGATATAAAATTTACATCCTGCAAAATATGTAATTAGAAACTGACCACCGAAACCTTTCCACCTGATGGAGTAGCCATTTGTACATGGCTGTCATTCATGTATTCATCCATCGTGTAGACGTGTAGATAAATCTACTCATTTTCCAAATAGAGGGGAATTCAGCAGACAGCTGGCCTCGAGGTCAGAGACCCAGAGTCTAAATCTCCCCCGACAGTTGTCTGGGGCTGGTTGTCTTCCCAGCCTGCCTGCTTGATCGTCCCACTTGCTCCAGCAACCCCCTGAGTTCCTCTCCCTCACACTGCTTGGCAATCGCTTCTTTCTGGACCACTCTCTAGGCTGAAGGCTCCAGAAAAGCAGTGTTTGTCCTAATCACTGTTAGACCCCCAACCCCAAGCATAATGTCTGATACTTGGCAAGTAATCAACAAATATTTGTTTTAAATATACACTTGGGCCTAAAACACCGTTTGGTAGTTTGGAAGACTAAGAAGCAGCTTTTACTGCTCCCCACATCAATAGACTCAACTTTCATGTGAATGACCTAGTACAGAAGGGAGAATTAATGAGTTGGGGAGAGAGTCCGTAAAGCTAATAAAAATCTGGAATTGGAGAATATTTTTCAATCTGATGATTTCTTACATGCACATATAAGATTAGACTTAACCCTTGCAGACTGAATAATTATATATCAACAGAGTTTGTGTTTTTCAATAGAACTAACCCCTCAAAATTTTCCAAATTATTTTTCCAAATGATTTTTGACATTTGAGTATTTCAGTTCCGCTCATTAAACAGAAGCTATGAGCGGGCCTCATCACCCTCCACAATTCACTGGATCTCTGCAAACAGGATTCGTCATCATTTTCTATGAATTTTGGTCAATTCTTTCAACAGATGGGAGCATCTGGCTAGAAGACACAATATTTTTATACCACTGCACCACAGATAATGCTTTCACAATGGTTTTTATCAGTGGAAATCAAGTTCATTTGAGTAGTTCGCACACCAAGATCGAAGTGCTGCACCTTACATTTCAGATGGGGTAATGTGGGCATGAAATGATCCTGCTATCTATACAGTTTAAACTTTGGTTGAACAGGAATTCTTACCATGTAACATGGAGTTTAATTCTGAACTGGTGTGCACTTGAAACAGTGTACCTGCTAATTAAAAATAAAGGGAGAAGGGCAAGGCTGGAAATACCTGATCCCTCAGGATTTAAGAAGTTATAATATATAAAGTAAAACAGCATTTGAAGATTCCAGTAAATGAAGTTGGAGATTCTAAGTGTGCAATCACAGTCCACACCTTGTTCTCCCATGTATCGATTGCAAGAAATTACTAAGACTAAGAGGACAAAGTACTCCAATGCAAACAGTCAACACACTCCTGCAAAGAGTGCGACACTCTTTATGTGACACATGCAACAGACATAGGTCTAATTTCTTTAATACGAGAATCAGGCAGAGTAGGCCAAAAGCGCATTTGAATAATGCAAAGGACCTAAGTAGCCAGCTCACAGAAAAACACATATCGATAGTTTTTAAATATATAAAAAGTATATTCAACGTCACACATAATAAAAGAAATGCAAATTAAATGACGATGGACATCATTTCACCTCTCAAATTCAAAATGTTTGATAATACCTGAGTGGAGAAGTTTGGGGAAAGAAGCGTGGCACTGATACAGTGTCAGAGGAGCATTACCCAGCACTGCCTCTGTGAAGAGGAAATTTGGCAAAGGTTACCAAAATCTAGACCATGCATATCCTTTCCCCCAGCAATGCCATTTCTAGGAATTTAGCTCCCATATATTATTATACATCTGTGAAGGGATATTCACTACACCATTGTTTAACATATCAAAAAGAAGAAGCTACTTAAACATCTATCCATGGGGAACACTCATTTCACTATGAAATTTTTAATAAGAATTTGAGAGAGCTCTGGGCAATGATAGAGAATGATTTCTAACATACACTGTTAAAGGAAGAAAGCAGGATGTAAAACAGTGTATTTTCAGTGTACTATTTTTTGTGGAGAAAAAAATGATAGATGTGTTTTCAAAATGTGTCCACAAATTCCTTGACTTACCTTTTGAATGGTGGAGCCTAATTGCACTCTCCTTGAGGGCTGGACTTACTGACTGATTTCTAATGAATAATAAAACAAGGCAGAAGTAACAGTGTACGACTTCTGAGACTAAGTCACAAAAGGCATGATGGGTTTTTCCTTGGTCTCTCTTGGAAAAAGCCAGATGTCACATTGTTAGGACACTGAAGCAGCCCTCCTGGGAGTCCCAAGTGGTAAGGAACTGAACTTCCTGCGAAAAGACATGTGAGTCAGCCACCGTGGAAGTGAATCCTCCAGCCACAGTCAATCCTTCAGATGAGACCACAGCCCTGGCCAGCATCTTCACTGCAAGCTCATGAGCAAGAACTTCCCAACTAAGCAGCTCACAAATTCCTGACCCAGAGAAATGATGAATAATAAATGTATTTGTTGTTTTAAGGTTCTAGATTTAGGACAATTTGTTGCACAGCAATAGATAACTAATACAGCAAAGATATATGTTTGAATATTCATAGAATATCTCTGGAAAGATATCAGGTGGTTATCTCTAGGGAGAAAAATTGGGAGGCTGGGCCTCATGGGTAGAAAAAGATATATTTTCAGTGTGTTATATCATTTTATGTTTATACATTTTTATTACCCTACTTTATTGTCTTTTAAAAAAATTGGTAAGTACATTTTACAAAATCCCATGGGCTATATGAATGTATTGTACTAAACTTTGCATAAATATATTTAATCTATATTTTATTTTGACTTTATATAAAACAAAATTATGGACTTGACAGGCAAAAAATTTCTAACTATATATAAGATGTTTCATGTCTTCAATATTTCTTACTCATTGTGCTAGAACCTGCTCATTCTCTGTTCCACAGCCATTATCCCTTCTTCTTTCAAAATAAAACTCCGATTTCATGTAGACGGCAATGTATGTAGCCCCAGGTGATGAACCTAAGTAGGTCTAAGCTAGGAATCAGCAAACTTTTTCTTAAAGGGCCTAATAGCAAATATTTTAGGCTTTGTGGCCCATGCAGGCTCTGTCACAACTACTCAGCTGTGCTACTGTGGAGTGAAAGAATCATGGATAATATGTAAAAGAATAAGCATGCTGGGTTCCAAAAAAAAAAGCTGTTTATGGGCACTAAAATTTGAATTTCATGTATTTTTCATGTGTAACGAAATATTCTTTTTTTGCTATTTTTCAATCATTTGAAAATGTAAAAGTCATTTTTAGGTTGTAGGTGTACAAAAAGAGGTGGCAGTCTGGATTTGACTTGCATGCCAGAGTTTGCTGACCCCTGGTATAAACCAATTTTGGCATCCCATTTTCTCGTGCTTGGGAAAGATCTGGAGAGGGCCAGGGCCCAGAACCCAGTTCTAGCCAGCGAAACATAAGGGAAAGTCTGCTGCAAGAGTTCTGGGGAGGACTTCTCCGCCCTGACGAAAGAGAAGTGGGCATAAGAAGAAAGCCCCAGCCCTTCCCCACCTTCCTGCTTGAGACATTGCTGGTGAGGATTTGGCGCTTGAGGGTAAGGCATCCTTCTTTTGATGACACAGGGGGACAGAACACAAAGAACCGGTCTGTATCCTTCATGACATGGGTAAGATGCTGCATCCACCTATCTCTGGATGTCTTGCTGTATGAGAAAAATAAACTTCTGTTTAAAGCCACCTATTACTGGATGATCTAGTAATTGCAGCCACACACCCTCTTAATGACATTCTTTCCAACATTAAATACCATAGTGTAGCATCATCTGGGGCAAAAGTATTATTTATAACAAGCACTTAGAATGTACCAAATTGTTAGCCCATTCACCACTCAACTCAAGAGCTAAGTTTCAAAAGTTTAGCAGAGCAGATGGTCCCCCATGCAAGAGCTGGGAAAAAATTAATAAATTGTCTTAAATTCAAGACTGGGAAAATTTTATAGCAGCATTAAGCAAAATAGATTTTGTACCCAAGCACCAATACTTCCCAAATTAAAATGCTGCTTTAAGAATGAGGAAATGGGGCCCTCAATGCAAGCATGGACTCCCCCCAAAAATGGACTTGGATACTGTTTCCCTGTGGGGAGGAGAATGGGATGCCAAAAGCATAGGTGTCTCCCAGGAGCTGTCCATACCGTGGAGAGAATATCTCCCCCATCCATGCCCAGATATAGGGCCCAGCTTATGAACTGATATGCAGGCAGGAAAAAAGCAAGACAGTTAATGCTGGAAAAGAAGGAGTTTAGAAGATTTGTAAGTCCATCTCCCCAACACTTAGAAAACCCTTTTCTTTGCTGAATGTGATAGTTCAGAGAATGATACAACAGAGACAGCCTATTTCAGAGAATCTTGAAGAATCTGAACCAAGGATTATTATCAGAGGGTCCCACTCTCTGTGGACCAGAAAGGAAAATGGTTATGTCTCCCTAAATACAATTAAATCGATAACTGTAATATTTAATGACAACCACTGTGTCTGCAGGTGCTCCTGCTGGGTGCTCATCCTCCATCCCTCCTTCCCTTCAAACCAGCGTGAAGTGGCATCTACTATGCACCAAACACCATGCCAAGGGCTGCGAGAACAATGGTGGGCAAAACTACAGTGCCAGGCAGGCTTCCAGCCCAGTGGCCATGTTACAGGCACGTGGTGTGTTACACTGCTCAGTATCTGTCTTCTGTGCCAGACGGTAGGCTCTGGGAGGCCAAGGACTTTGTCAGTCCTTCTTACCAATGTGTCCCCAGACTATATCACAGTGTCCCACACACAGGAGGTGATAGATCCGTATGTATTGAATTAGCAGATTAACCTATAGCAGGAGGATGCACCCGAAGCTAAAGCATGGAGCAGAGCTTTGGCTTTCACACAGTCCTTCAACTCTAGGTTTATCTAGGTATCTGAAATGAAAGGAAGAATTTACATGGTTAAGGGACCCAGTGTGGTATTTCTGAAGGTGTCACGTGGGTCTTTAGATACCCAAAGAGGGAGGCTGTGTGAGTGGGCCTGGTGGAGAAAAGCTGGCCGTGGGAAACCCAGGACACAACGGAGGTGAGGGGGGAACTCGAGCTGAAGGTGAAGCAGCACTTTGCTCCCACAAAGTGCCTGGCCAGTCAGCCCAGACAGAGACGGCAGCTGTGACGTGTGCACATGGCAGGAAAGAGACACACATTCCCAAAGCCCCTGGCATCTTGTAGGTAGCCCTAGTGCCAAGAGATCTTCATGGGGGAAGGTGGCTCTGTTCCTCTTACAAGGGACACTGGACTGGACCGGAGCAGTGGGCAACTGGGCTTGTGTCCAGGTTGTGAGTCTCACCAGCTGAGTCACCTTGAACCAATCAGCCGTCCACCGACCACCTACCAAGTACCACTGAAATGCGCAAGTTGAGGGCCTACCAGAGCCCACTGTATGCTAGAGGTTAGCAAAACATCACGTTCTAGCTATTTCCACCCTAAGCAACTCTCTACTGATTTCATATTTGTAATTTGTAAGGACGTTTTATAAGACAATCAGAAAATAAATTACAAAAAATATGTTTTTAGGGGAGAATTAAAATCTCAGAAGTGCATCTTTGCTCATATCCCTTCAGAACACACAGCACACACACAGCTACAAAAACAACATCTCCTTTCGACTCCTCAGAGAACAAGCCCCACAGAACAGGTCTCAACATGCTTTCTCTCAGCGACAAGTGCACAGACCGCCGCAGCCCACTGCGCCACCAGGAGCCCAACAGACACGCCTCCTGGTGAGCTCCTGTCTAGCCAAGTGGCTGGCGATGCTTGCGGAGGCTCTTTTTTTTTCTTCTTGGCATTTCTGGGTGACAGTGTTTATTCAAAGGCCATGTTCTTCTTGAGTTTTACTTTGTTCCATCAGGTCTCAGTTTCACCTCTTTGTAGAACCCAGTTGCGATAGCAAATGCACGCTTTTGAGCTCAGAGATAACCGCATGTTAATAGTTGGATATATGGTCTCAAAAACACTGTTTAAGAAATTCTCGTCCAGGATTATTCACTAGTCACATTGAGGTTATTGAAGTCATGTAAAATTTGCCAGGAAATCCATATCTCAGACTGTCCCACCCAAGGACCCTGACTCAAAGTGCACACACTGTATTAGAGAAACCAAAGCTGTAAGCAGGACTTCCTCGGTGACAAAATCCCCACTACTGCCAAAGTCCTTACTTTATGCTTTGTTGTTCATATTGTGTTAATTGGTATTATGCTGTTACCCTTTGCTGTTATGAGTAAAGAAGAAAAGAATCTTTCTTGCTAAATATATTGCAGGGTTACCTTATAATTTGATGACAAATAATTGATGCTTTCTTAGAGAAAACAAAACTAAAAATTAGCATAATCAGCAATTAATTTACCACAAAATAATTCAAGGAGGTCTTCCTTGACCTGTTCTGTATGTTCCCGGCTCGTTTACAAGAATACATCCTTGCAGATTTATAGAATAAAACAAAATGACAAAGTAATAACATGACAATTCTCATAAAGATGGGAAATATAACCTATCAGGCAGCTAAAACTAGAAGCAGATTTGAGGCAATTATTATTATGTTACTAGGTAGTAAATTAAAACGTTCTGGTATATTTGTAACCAATATATTTACTTTTAAAAAATAGGAAGAAAAGTAAAAGTTAAAAGTTTACAAGTAGAATGTGGGCTAATTAATTTTGAAATGTGTTTGCTAGGATCTCATATGAAGACTAGAGGAATGTTGGGAAGAATATCGCAGTACTCTCCTTACAAAACAGCTCTGTGAATTCTGCACTCTGACTGCGCCATAGAAAACTCACCGTGAGCACTTGCCTCGACGTGTTTACAAAATCCAAGTCAGACTTCCACTGTAGAATACAGAGTCCAAATAAAATAGAGCCCAGAGAAAGAACCTAGAACAGGCTAAATTTTCTGGCAAAGAAATCCTATTCTGAACGAATTTAAGGCTTTTGAATCAAATATTACAAACTTGGAAAATATGGTTCGAAAGGATCTTCACTTGTTTTCTGCTCTGAGATCTTTTTTGTTGTGTTTTGTTTTTAAAGGGAATGAAGAAACTGAGATGTCTTATCAATCCTATGAGGCATTTCTTAAGTGACCCTCAGAAGTTAATCAATCTTACTGTGTGGCGATCTGTTAGTTTCCTTAAAGAAGGAGAAATCGGTCCACAGCTGAGCACCAGGTCCATCACAGTAAAGCATCATGGATAGGCCGCCCACTGTCTGCACCTTGCCTTTGCCTACGCAAAACACTTCCAAGCAGCCTCCGAGAAAACTAGTTGTCTTTAGTTTTTATAACATTCTTACCCCCAGAGAATGGAGGTAATTAGGTATCTAGAGGGATTTTCCCTAAAACAAAAAAACAAAAACAAATAAATAAGGCAGGAGTGGGATGGGAAAGGACTGTTTCTATGCAAAGTCAATGCAAGTCTATGGGAGCTGAGCAGATGTAACCAACAGCAGACACTTGGATTTATGGTATGCTTATTTCAAGCCAGGCACTTTTCTGAGTGCTTTATGTCATCTAATTCTTGAATCCCCACAATAACCTGAAGGGGTAGGTCCTATTATTGTCCTCATTTTATCAATGGGACAACAAAGACAAAGAAAGGTTAAGTAACTTGCCCAAGGTCACACAGCAAGGAATTAGCAGAGCCAGGATTTGATCCAGGACCCACTAGCTCTGAAGTCTGATCACCACGCTATTCTAGCTCCCACAGGCAGCCACCATTCAAGCCTCCTTCATATTCATGCAGTGATGAATTTCACACAGTCAGGGAAGAGACAAAGCACACAGAGGGCAGTGCCTCAACAGCGGGACACCCAACCCACACTGGGGGTGGAAGAGCCTCCCAGAAGAGATGATACCCCTGCCAAAGCTTGGACACGCAGCAGATAACCAGGCAGAGAGGCAGAAATGGGGGAAGCGGGGGGAAGCTCCATTCAGGCAGAGGGTGTGGCGTGTGCAAAATTTGAAGGCAGGAAGGAATGTGCTCTCTCCCAGCATGGTAGCATGGGGCAGCTGGCACGGCAGTAGCATGGGTGACAAAGAGCGGGGGCACCCAGCAATGCCAAGAGAAGGCCAGAGAGAAAAGAGGCAGAAATAACATCACATCATCATTATGGCCTCCTAGAAGTGTGGATTTAGCTGAAATTCTGCAATAAACTGAAGAATTTTACACTAAGAAACAAAATGGTCAGATCTTTTCCTCGGCACACTGGCTATTACGGAGACTAGCTGGGAGAGGGCCAAGAACTGAAGCACCGAGACTCCTTAGGAGCTGTTATTGTATCTTGAAGCTGTAATAAGAGGCCCTGTGCTGGAATCTCACAGCCATGTGACCAGAATGGAGGAAAATGTCTCACACCCAGGCAATGGAGAGGAGCAGATTTGGGACCACACAGCAGAGATGCTCCAGCTCTTCCCTACGGGTGGTGTCCTCAGATTGTGTCCCAGGGTCTTGAAAATGCTGGGAACGCCACCTTCTCACTAGCAAAGAAAGGCAGGCCCACTCTTCCCAGGATCCCTTGCCACCCAAACAATTCTCGGAGTTCTGCTGTTTATCACTTTGAGAGCATTTCCTTGTACTTATTAGAATTTGCTCACATTTCAGCCAGAGAGGTTTAGGCGGTAACTGGCTTCTATAAGCCTGAAAGCATTTCTGAAGGATTATGATCCGACGTCTAAGGCACATTCTTGACCTTATCATCTCCAGCTTTTCTGGGCCTGGCCGAAGGTCTTCTGCAAGAGCTTTTTTAACAAAGATCCTGGTGTGAACCACTGCTGGACTTTGTCCCTGCATTTCTGATGCCTTACGAAAAAAATTCCTGTTTAAACTCAAACTTCCTCAGCTGTGTTCTCCTGCACAGAATCCTTGATCTCTTCCTGAATGCGCTGAGGTTAAAAATACGACATACAGGCAGATGGCGTTCAAGTGACCAGCATCTTGTATTCTTCCCAAATAAATGTTAAAATGTTCAAAAAATATTATAATATGTAAATAAGGTTCCACTTTCCTCCCGAACATACATTATTGATTCTACCAAAATGAAATACCTTTCTGGAGTTGAAAACCATTGGCCAGCTCTGGACCTCTGAGATTCCACTCGGAAGATATTTCTCGTGTTGAACCCACCCGTCTGTATTTGCAAGTATTAAAGCTTCCTTTGGCAGAAATTCCTTTGAACACCAATAGGACTGCCGCTTTTTTCCCACCCCTCTCCCACCCCTTTTAGTCAATTCTTTGATAACCTCCAGACTAGGAGGGCCCGTTAGGATTTTCACATCCACATCCGCACCCCTCACAGCCCCCACCCGCTCTTTGTTTCCAAACCGTCACGGTCAAGTCTTCCCCCAAAAGCTCCCGAAACTTAGTGAAATCTCTGCTGTTCGGTGAACTAGAGCTTGGTGACAATTACTGCCCCGAGGGCGTCCCTGCGTGTGTCTCTCGGATCCGAGACCAAGACCAAAAACCGGAAGGACGTCCTAAGAGTCGGGGAAGCGAGATTTACCTTGACGAAGAGGGTGATGTCATGCTCCTGCCCCGGGGACGCCTCTTCGTCCTCCCCGCGGCTGTTCACTCGCGACGACTCGTCGCCTCCCTCGGCGCTGCCCTCCTCCGCCAGGTGGTTGCTGAGCTCGGCCTGGGGCTCCGCGGCCGCCTCCCCATCCGGGCTGCTGTGGGGACGCTCCCCCTCGGCCCCGGCTGCCGCTTCCTCGCTCGGCCCCTCCGGGCCCGGCTCTGGCCTCTCCTCTTCCTCCTCCGTCTCCTCCCGGGGCCGATCTGCGGCCCCGTCCTCGCCAGCGTCTGAGCTCGTGTTCCCAGGGGCCTCTTCCTCGGACCCCTCTGTCCCCAAGGGCCCCGTCCCCTTAGCCGCGTCCACCGCAGCGCGCACCGCTAGCTCCCTGGGGCTGCGGCCACCGCTCTCAGAGGCTGCGACCTCGGTCGCCTCTGCCTGGGGAGGAGGGCTACGGTCCCCTCCGTCCTGGGGCTCACCCTCGACCCGGGGCGCCCCTCCCGCCGGCCCCTCGGGGTCCATGCCGTCCCCCGCTGGCCCCTCGGCGTCGGTGCTGTCTCCCGCCGGCCCCCCGGCGTATATGCCGTCCCCTGCCATCCCCTCGGTGTCTGTGCTGTCCCCCGCCGGCCCCCCGGCTTCTGTGCTGTCCCCCGACGCCCCAGGCGCGCTGCCTTCCTGCGCCTCGGGGACCTCAGGATCCCGGGGCTCCCCCTGAGCCTCCCCCGGGACCTCGCCCTGCGCGCTGCACCCGGGGTTCCCCTCCTCCACCTGCTCCCCGCCCTGGGGAACCTCGGCGCCCTCTGGGGCGCCCTCCCCGGCCTCCGCCTCGCCCTGCACTCCCCCTGCGCCCTGCGCCTCGGCCTCCCGGCCACTGCCCGCCCCAGGCGCCGGCTCCCCAGCGAGCGATCCGCTCGGTCCGCCCGGTCCGCCCGGTCCGCCGCCCCCTTCCTCCTTCACCGCGGCCGCCGCCGCCCCGCCCGCTCCCTCGCTCGCCTCCAGCCCCTCGGTCTCCCGGCCCGCGGTCCCGGGCTCGCCAGGTGTCTCCGCCTGAACCGCTGGGCCCTCGGGCGGCCCCTGGGGACCCGGGGCGCCCCCCTCCGGCTCCGCGGCCTCGGCCATGGCCACAGATCTCTGTCCTTGACCCTGAGCCCTTCCTTGACGCTGCCGAGGGAGCCGGTGGCGCTGGGCAAGGGGCGGGGTGCCAGGGGCCGCTGAGCCCACTCCGAGAGGACGCCGCGTCTCGGGCTCGGGAGGCGAAGGTTTAGCCGCAGTGCTGAGGCCGTGCTCCGGACGCTGGGCCAAATCCGCTCGACCCCAAGAGGCTGCGCCCCTTCCCCCAGTTTAAGGTCTCTGGATTCTTCCTCTACCGCTGGATTCTCCCCAGTGCTCGTCTGCTTCCCCGGGCCCCCAAGCTCAGCGCCCCGGCGGCAGAGGTGTAGTGCGAGGCTGAAGAAGGCTGCTTGGCTTCTACACCCTTTGAAATGTCCAGCCAGGCCCGCTGTCCTCTGTCCTGGGGTTGATCAGAAGTCCTTGGGGCCAACTCCATCCCCCTGGGGCTTGGGCGGGGCTTGCCTTGTCCTCCTCCCCCGACTTTGGGTGGCCTAGGAGCCTGGCCAATGACAGCTTTTCTTGTGGCCCTTCTGGATTTTAATGAAAAGATCCTGGTTCTACTGGCCGCTTGGGTGTTTTCTGGAACAGCTTCAAGTTCTAGAGTCATTTAAATCACCCCCCAAACACATGCCCTGACACACAAACACAATCCCCACCTTACTCCAGGAATGAAGCCTTAAGCCTCTCCAGTACCCAACTGAAGATGCCCGCCTTGTGCCTGGTGTCCAAGAGCAAGGGTACATATCCTAGAGAAAAGAAGTAAGGGAGGCCACTCTGGCTGCCTTCCAATTTCTGTTGTGTCCTCCTGAGAGGTTCCAGAGGCCCCAAATATAGAAATGCAAGGAGCCAGTTGAGTTCCTCTGGCCAGAGATGTGCTCTGTTGAGTAAGGAGGGACCTGCCTAGGGAGTGCTGTGCTGGGAAAGGTTATCTCCCTCATCTATCTCCCTGGTCCCTGAAGAATCTAAGAGTCCGTGTATCTTGTGGATGCTCCTAGAATTCTAAACCCATGACTAGCGCTTCAGCCTCGAAGTTAAGGGCTTGGGGAGCTGGAGGTGGGGAGAAGAAAATCCAAGATGTGAAAGAAGGAAGCCATGGAATTCACTGGGTTAGGAATCCCCCAGGATCACAGACCAGATACCTTCTCGTTAGAAAAGGAAGTCAATGGTGGAAATTATGTAGCAAGCTATGAGAGCCAGGCTAGATCTTGTGGGTTACAGAAAGGAACTGGCTTACCCAAGATGGCACTTTCTATAAATGTGATGGAACAGGGATCCCAGCTTGAGATTGACTTGACTTGTCAGGCTCTTAACAGCTTTGATACTTCCCTGAGACATTCGAGCCCCTCGTGCCCACAGAGTGTTCTGTTTTCATTGCAGGAGCTGGGGGTGTCTTCGATGTGACTCGAGTCACACATTTGGCCATCACCAGAGTGTCACCTTCTATTATATTCCTATTGCCCATCACAAATGGATGGCAGGACAGGAGCCCAGGGACACTCAGCTTCATGCCACCTTTCTCCAAGGTTGTGCCCTCCCTGGGAAGGAACAGGTCAGAAGCTTCATCATCACAAAGTGACATCTACTCAAAGCATGGCATCCACACAAGTGAGCTCCAGATGAGCATGTTGGACACATAGCCTTCTCTGCAGAAGCTCTGGACACCTAGAAAAGGAATCCTGCTTCATTCACCAAGGCAAGAAAGCAGCCATCACCCTTATCTCATCAAGAAAGATGAAGCTGACACATTCAGCTCCAAACAGCAAACACAGCACATATTTACAATTTCTTATGCACACCCTGTGAGGTCAGATGGGTTTCAGAAAACAGAATTCTTAGAAAGATGATTGAATGTTTATACCATATATTATATGACATAGTGCACCACCCTGTGATCAAACACATTAATATTTCTGCGGTGATACAGATGAGCATCACATTGGGTGAGATACAAACCATACATAGCTTCAGGGCTTTCCAGTTGAGGGTCACCACCAGATGAATACAGGGCAGTCTGGTTTCACTTCCCAAAAAAGCTTTTTAGGATTTCAGAATGTACATGAAACATTGTGGACCTGTGTACCATTGAAGGGCTCTTCGTTAATTTGTACTGCTGGGAAAATGTGAGATTTTATATATATGTGCGTGTGTGTTTGTGTGTGTGTGTGCTCTGCTACTACGAAGAACCAAATTAAAGGCATATACTTATGTCCATAATATTCCAAAAACTTTAACTCAAGCAAATTTGATAGAAATGTCCTGATTATAGGAGGGCTTGTATCTCTAGGTTTTGAATTGAACCGAGAGATGAGCAATTACAGTTTGCAGACAAGGAACAGTCACAGACAAGGCCATTGACAGGCTGACCAAGAGCTGACCCTGGATAGTGTCTTTGTAGAAAAACAGTACTAATAAAATTTATTCTGTCCTGGCCATTGATCCTGCATGTCACACAAGGTTGTTTTATTTTATAGGCTTTGGATTTATTATGATATAGGGTTTAGATTTATTTACTCATATTGGCATTGGCTCTCAAAATAACATCATCTGTCCCTAGAATGTAGAATCTTCCACGTTTTAATGCTAGTCTTAGTAAGCATTTTAAAATTTTCCTATCAAATAATTTTGTAATTTTTTTGATTTTTGGTAATTAAATAATGTTTGTTTTTAAAGGAATACAGTCTGCTCTCACCCCACAGGCCGCTGATCTCCCCAGAAATCACAAGTTTGACCATGCAGCTTTTAGGTTCAAAATCTTTCAAAATTTCCTGTCCCACACCAGGAGAAAGTCAGGTCCTTACGTATGAAGTATGAAGTCCTATAAAATCAGGCAACCCCAATCTCTTTCTGGCTTCATTTGCTGCGAGACTTCCCTGGCCCCTAACACACCAGCCTGCCTGCTGTTCCTAAGACTCACTGGGCATCCTCTGCCCGGATGCTCCCTAGATCCTCACGCTTCACTCCCTGAGGTCTCTGATTAACCTATTTTCCCTATTTTAAAACAAACCCTACACTCTGGCATCCTTCTCTGCCTTATTTTCCCTGTAGCAGTTATCTCCATCTGCCATAGAATATATTCTACTTATTATCCGTCACTCCAATCCCCCCACTCTAGGATAGATTCTCTGCGAAGCAGAGGTTTGTTTTTGTCTCGGCCTAGGATGGGACCAGGCACACAGTAGAAGCTCAACAAGTATTTCCTGAATGAATGAACACACACAAGCCTTCATGGACACATATATCCACCTGAACTAGTTTTTAAAAATAACCTTTCTGAATTGGTTTTTTACTTCGGGGGACAAGCTAATGTCACAAGACATGCTGTTCACAGAAATTCCTATCTACTGACTTTGGTGAATACTTCAGTAAATCCTTTTAATTATTAGCAAGGGCCAAGTCAGTTCATATAAGGGAACACAAAAGGAAATACCAAATAAATAGTGTCGTGAAGGTCGCTGTGAAGTTACTCAGAGATTTGCACGTCATTAACTTGGCCACCAGCACTAGATTAGCTATTTAAACACCAGGGAGGGTTAAACAGAGGTGACAAATTCAGGGATGGGTGACAAGAGACAAAAGTTTCGATAATTAAGTAGCTTGAAATAATTGCAGCGTTCTCCTACCATAGATTATGAGGAATCATGAAGCAGGAAGAAAGAAAGAAAATCTTAAGGGCTTATAAACAATTTAAGGGTTCTTTGTTTTTGTTGTTTGTCCAGAATGAATGGATTTGCTTCCATAGAGATACTCTTTTTCTCTAGCAAATATCAGCTCCTTTCAGAAGAGCCTTGGGGACTATAAGGTATCTATGACATACAGGTCATAGGATAAGCTTATGGCCGAACAAAGGCCCTTCTTGTATGGAATGCTCTTCAAACAGCTGGACCCTCTAACTACAAGTGGCTCCAAACCCACTTCTCAATCTGCCTGGCTTTGCTCAGTTACTTGGTAAGGTATATTTCAGTTAAAAGAAGGGTATCACTGCAGAATAAAACTAAACGAGGCAGCAGGGATTGCAATGTCTAGACACATTTTTGGTTGTAATGATCGAAGGTTGCTACTGGCATCCAACAGGTAGAGGCAAGGTCAGCTTCTAAACATCCTACAATCCACAGACAGCCCCACACAACAAAGAATCAGCTGGCCAAAAATGTCAATAGTTGTGTTAGAGAAAGGCTAGCCTCCCACCAGCCCCCTAATTATAGGGTCTTCCATAGAAAATGCTGTAATCCAATGGGTTGACTCTACCAGGAGCTTTGAAGCTGTAGATGAGCGGATATATTTTGTGTGGGGAGACCCCATGACCCCTTAAAACACTTCATGAAGATTGCCAGTGAGTCCCGATGAGAAGCTCTTTGAGATGATGGAGAAATTATGAGATTTGCATCTAGAAATCTAGGCTCAAATTCTAATTCTGCTGCTTACTGGCATGTTATCTTGGACAAGATGCTTCCTAGTGATAAACCTACTGCACTGGGTTCTTCTGAGTATTGAAACAGATAATATATGAAAGTGTTTTGTAAGCCATAACATTTCTACACAATTTCCAGGTAATAGTAATAACTTTGTTTGCAAGTAATGGCTGTTCCTGTTGTTTTTCACTGCCCAGATATTAATATTGATCTCACTCTTCCATAATACAGGAATTTTTTTTTTTTTTTGAGACAGAATCTCACTCTGTCACCCAGGCTAGAGTGCAGTGGCGTCATCATAGCTCACAGCAACCTCAAACTCCCAGGCTCAAGTGGTTCTTCTGCCTCAACCTCACAAGAAGCTGGAACTACAGATGCATGCCACCATGCCCAGCTCATTTTTTATTAACATTATTTTTTGTAGAGACGGGGTCTCACTATTGCTCAGGCTGATTTTGAACTCCTGACCTCAAGGGATCCTCCTGCCTTGGCCTTCTAGAGTGCTAGGCAGGAAATTTATCTAAAATATTAATCTTTGTCATTTGTCAAAAAGTGAGCATCCATGGCCCTGAGCTCCCATCGAAATATAAGGGTTTAAAATTTTCAATTTTCTAAACTTCAATTTCTTGCAGGAAACACTGGAAAAAAATAGATAGATGAAGCTAAAGGGAAAGAATGGCACTAGAGCATGTATTGCTCTAGTACATCCAGGAAACATTTCTCACCTGCCAGGAGCTAGGTAAGCTCTGAGTGGCCAAGAGAAGCACAAGATGGCCATTCTGATACTTTCCAATCCTTTGTTTTTGCTATTCTACCTGTGACTACAGGTCCATAAAAATGTGTGTACCACATCTCAAAATTAAGTCAGCATCTCTCTGTGATTTAGTCATGAAATTGTCACCTAGAGAGACCATTTCCATGCTATTCACAGAATTGAGAAGACATACCCATCCATCCATTATCCATCCACCCACCCATTCACCCAACCATCCATCTATCCATTATCCACCCGTCCATCCACCCATCTATTCATCCATCCACTATTCATTCATTCATCCATCCATCCATTCATCATCTATCCATCCATCCACCTTTCTATCTATCTATCCACTCATTCATCCACCTATGCATTATCCATCCACCCACCCATCTATCCATTCATCCATTATCCATCCATCCATCCATTCATTATCTATCCATCCATTCACCCACCCATCCATCAGTCTGTCCCTCCACAAACTTTTTCTGAGGACTTTTCTTGTGACATAGATTCGACTGGTGTTGGAGAAAAAAGCAAATATTTATTTTTTTACTTATTCATTATACTGAAAATGAAATCATTTAGCTCATGATTTTATTGTAGAATATCTTACTAACATTTAGGTTTTTATTTTTAATCTGCTTGAGTTCAATCCAGATGAACCAGAAAGAGATAACGGCTGAGAAGTGTAGTCTACCAGTGGTGAGAGGCCTGGCTTTTGTTGCACATTCCCCTGGAGGCAAATGTGTTTGATGGTGTGAGCTCTGCTCATTCCCTAGATGTGAACACTGAATCAGATGATCTTGTGATTCCTTTATCACTTGAATTCCATATCGTATGATCCAACATTTCACATATTTGGAAATCACTAATCAGAGTGGAACAAAGCTCACAATCAAAAGTGAGCAAAAACAGACTCCCAGAGCAAAAACATTATACTAGGGTTTGCCTCTTAAAGTGTGAGTGTTGTCTTCAAAGATGAACAACTTGGACTCTCATTCAGAGTCCAAGACTTTATTCTAAGTTTAGTTTTGCCTATTTGATTTCTTAATCCCGAATACATTAGAAACAGCAAAAAAGAAGCAGTTGTCTTCATTAAAACAAAAATGCTTAAATTAAAAGCAAAAGAGTGGCCAAGAACAGTGGCTCACACCTTTAATCCTAGCACTCTGGGAGTCCAAAGCTGGAGGATCACTTGAGCTCAGGAAATTGAGACTTTGTTTGCAAGTAATGGCTGTTCCTATTGTTTTTCACTACCCAGATATTAAAATTGCAAGAGCAAGATCCCGTCTCTAACAAAAAATAGAAAACTTAGCCAGGCGCAGTGGACTCTGTCTCAATAAATAAATAAATAAATAAACAAACCAATGGAAAAAAGTGCTTAAAGTCTTAACTTTCAGTTATCAATTAGGTTTATTTCCTCATTTCAAATGAAACAAGAAAATAACTTATTGATTGAAAGGAAGAAAAAAGGAGTAGGGAAGAAAAGGAGGGAGGAAAGAAGAGAGGGAGGGAAGGAAAAAAGCCTTGTACGCCTGGCACATAGTACATGACATTGAAGGAAAATCTCAAAAGCAGACTGATGACTGTGCATGTTGGGAAAAAGACAACATTGATATTTGGTTTTATGTTATTATATTAATGGAATGGCATGGTATTACTGGGGGGAAAAACCAAAATGTGAATATTTCAGGCGCATTAACTTAATAAATTATATATAACTATTTATTATATAATATGGTTATCCATCTTGCAAATAAAGCATTATAGTATCAATTAGAAATTTACATAACACAGTAATTTCTTCTCTTTATATTTCCTTTACCACAGTCTCAATTAGGCTTTTAGTTATTTTTTCATTACTCTATTGCGGGTATGGCTGCCGAAAAGCAAGATCAAAGTTCTTGTTCATTGAAAGTTGGTTTTGGTCTGTAATCCCAGCACTTTGGGAGGCTGAGGCAGTAGGATTGCTCAAGGCCAGGAATTTAAGACCAGTCCAGGCAACACAACCAGACCTCATTATAGATAAATAAAATAAAATAAATAAAGCTGGTTTCTAGGGGAATGGTAGGGAGCAGAATCCTTGTTAATGGAGTGAAACAAATGAACAATGAATAGATCCAAATGCTGAGGAGAGGCCAGACGCAGTGGCTTGTGCTGGTAGTCCCAGCTACTTGGGAGGCTGAGGCCGGGAGTTGGAGACCAAACGCTGAGGAGAAAGGGAACTGAAGTGAGCAGCTGCTGGGATTCTTCCAAGATCCCTTCTCCCCAGGGGTAGGATTTGAACTTTCGCCTGTTACCTGCCAACCAGGTGTCGTCTGCCAGACAAGCACCTGCCATCCATATAGCAGGTCCTCAATAAATATCTCACACTCTCTTAGAATATTAAAACTTGAAAGGACCTCCAAGATTGTTCTGCCTAGCTCCCTCTTATAAATAAAATGTTTTGCATTTTACCTCTATAAAGAGGTTCTTCATGCATCATATCTTATTTTAAATAACTTAACACTCTTAGCCGCCTGGGAGGGGGTCATTGTTCTGGAGCCGAGCAGGGGGATGCCACGGAATGGAATGACGTGGAGTTGAACCGGAGGAAATTACAAATGAATTGTGAAAAACTGACTCTTCAGTACAACTTTTTCTAAAATGTTTCCCATGAAGACAACGTGATCTCTTTCAGGACTTGAGTAAAGCAATAACCATAGTAATAATCCCTTATGGTCATAAAGTAGAATTTTGCACTCCACCTCCTCCACTTCCATGTAGATTACTATTTTGGGGGCCCCCTCCCTCTCTGCATCACGGCTCTGTCCAGCGGGCTCCCCTCTGCCCCTGCCAGCCTGCCAAACGCTGCTGCTAAATCTTATTCTTTTGAATCTGCTTCTTCTTTGCTTGTTCACGTGTTTCTTCTTGAAAACAGGGCCCACTGGTAGCCCCGGAGTCCGTGGGCCCGTCTTTAGCTCGTTAAAGATTGCCCCAGGAACAAGGACGATAACAGGCACCAGTGCCTTTCTCAAACCCTGCACTGCAGCCCCCAAAACAATGAAAAGATGTTCTGGAAAGATCCCAGTGCCAAAGGTGTTCTGGGCAGGGGAACTGAAGAACACCAACGGACATGAGATGTCCACAGCGCCCAGCACACGTCAGAAACGCAGCAGGAGGCGGTTCTGATGGAGCCCGGGGCCCCAGGGTGTAAATGCCGGCTTCCTCCTTCTGCTGTACATCCAGGGCGAGTTCCCTGCCCTCACCTGCCCGCCCCCCCGGCCAAGCCTTGGTCTCTTCCATGGCATGGGCCCACTAGTGCCTGTCTGACTGGGACATAGGTGTCAGTGTGTATAAGGTATAGTCACACCTCATTATTCACACATTCACCTACTTGCTCACACTTTTTTTATTTGTATGTTTATATACACATGTATTTATATATATTTACAGCCCCATTTACATTCGTAAATATTTGTCTCCCCCGGATCTATACTCGGGGTGCTTCCGTGATCATTCACAGACGTGTGCATGTCCAGAGCAGCAAAAATGGGAGTCACTCAACGACACGTCCCCTGCTTCTAGTTCCAGTTCTCATACCGTAAACAGATGTCCTTTTCCCAGCCTACCAAGTGCCGTGTTTTTCATATTCGTTAGTGATTTTTTGTTGTTGTTCAAAATGGCCCCAAGCACAGAGCTAAAGTGTCTCATGGAGAAAATACATGTTAGCTAAGCTTCATTCAAGCATGAATTATAGTGTCGTTGATCGTGAGTTCAATGTAATGAATCAACAATATATATTAAATAAGGTATCTTTAAACAGAAACACGCATAAAACCAAGTTATGTATTGAGCAGGTGAGCAGAGGTGAGCAGAGGCTCGCAGGCAACTAACCCTGTTATTTCTCTAGGAGCAATGGTGCAGTATTGACCATGTCACTGTCCTTGACTTTATAGAACTTAACTGTCATGAATAACAGGAATTGGGTGTACTCAGAAGGATGCTAACACAGGGTAGCTGCCCTCTGTATACCACCACCTACCATTATTATCTGAAAAGACCTCTCCAGCAGCGTTTGTGGGTTAACAGAGATCAAGTTGCTCGTAAGAACCCCATGGAACTTTACTGTCTACACACCAGCTAAAGAATGAGTCGGATTTACCTTTATCACACAGTGGTCCAAGTCACCCTCATCTCCAGCCTGGACCCCGACGACAACATCTTAACTCTTCTCCTTGCTGCCACACTTGTCTCCAGGGCCTGTTCTCAACCCAGCAACTTGACCCAGCCTTTAAAAACGTAAGCTGGATAATGTCACCAGCCTGCTCAAACTCCTCCGATGGCTTCACTTTGCTCTTAGAACCAAGTCTGAAAATCTCCCGGGGCTCTGAAACTCTATATCACCTGGAGTCATCGTCCATTCCCTCTCCAACCTCTGGGTCCTACCCCACTGTTCCCCATCTGTGCCATACTCAGTCTGAACTGGCCCCTGCCTGGGCCGCTCGCTCCTGTCTCCGCAGAGCTCATGTTCCAACGTCATCTGGGTCTCTGACGAAGTCACCTCCTGGCAGCCACCTGCCCTGACAGTCCTGAGTGGAGCAGCTCCCTCAGTCTGCATCCTCCCAGCTTACTCTATCGTTCTATTTCTGGATCATCTGTCTCCCGCCAGACAGGAAGCTCTGGGAGGGCAGGAGCCTGGCTCTGTCCACTGCTGTCACTTCAGCACCTGGAACAGTGCCAGGCATGCAGGAAGCTCTCCATATTCATTTGTTTTATGAATGAATGATATTTTGCCAGAGTTGACTTGATTTTCTGTCTAAATTGACTCAATGTTTTGGGATTGTTTGCACAGCCAAATGTCTTTTCTTAGGCAGCAAACATCCCATTCGTTCATCCAGTCAGCCAGCCATCAAATATGTACTGATGGGCAAATTACTCTGCAGTTCACACACAGGTAGAGGTGAACTAGTAACTCAGCTTATGAACTGTCCATGAAGTCAAGATTTAAATGCAGCCACTTTGTTAATCTTCCCAAGGACTCATTTGCATGAGCTCTAGCGTCTTCCCCTCACTTTACCTGCCCAAGAACCCCAGGAGTTTCCTCCAGGAGAAACTACTCTGGTTTTCCACCTCCACACAATGCACAAAATCAGGTCTGCAGAGAGACCCCATCTCGGTTCTGCAGAGCCACAGGGGCTGAGACTTTGAGGAGAAGCAGCCGCATTCCTTGACTCCGGGTTCCCTCAAGGGTGTTTCCCATAGCACAGCTCTCGGGGAGTCCTTCTGAGGAGTTACACACCCAGTTCCTTCCTGGGGCCCAAGCTGGTCCCAAGAGCCTGACATTAGGGCACAGTCCAGCACCACCAGGCCACACTGCCTCCCCTCGGTGTGGGCTGGCTTCTTCTTTAACCCTCAGAACAAAAATACTCCTATTCTATCCTGACCCAGTAACCGAGGACAACCCCATTTTCTCCTGTCCCTCTCTCCAGTGAGCCCAGGGTAACTGCCAGCCCTTCCTCTGCTGACTCACACATAGCAGCTTCTTTCATCAAAAGAGAAAAAGAAATACATGGTTAACATCCAGTATAATGCCCTTCTGGGAGGCTCTTGACTACATTTGTAAATAAAAGACAGCTTTTTTCAAACACCATTTGCTATTTGTCCCTGAATGTCATAGATGACACTCGTGGCATTTATTAACATATGGGATTGCCTTTATACAAAAATCTCAAAACAAGACAAGGGCATTTCCTCTCCCTCTTTTCTTTGCACTTGATACCTGGGTGCTTTGAAAGAATTTGTTAACACCCCCAATCCTCAGTTTCCCAACCTGCGCTATTGGGAAGTGATCCCTGCCCTATAGACCTTAAAAGCCTACTTGGGATCAAGCAAGAATCTGTGGGAACAAAATTCATAAACTGGAAATAGAAAGATAAGGCGTTCGTCAGTAGACTTTCAGTGCTCAAAGGCGGTGGTGCCCAAACCCAGCTGTGTATCAGAACCGGCAGGCCAGTGTGTCAGAATGAAAGATTCCTGGGCCTCATCTCCAGAAATGATTTACCAGAACCAGGACCCCAGTGTCCGTCCCATAGTTTCTGTAGTAATGCCTCATGCTCTTTCAGGTTTGGGAAGACTGTTCCAAGGATCAAACATCTATACACCTTCATGTGAACTCAGGTCAACAAGCAACCACTCCAGAAAGTATTTTTGCTTTAAATCTTATCTCTATTTGGGAAATAAAAGCTTTGTGTCCATTAAAAATTTTAAGACGTCTAAGATCGAGTCGGAAATCTATTTTTTCCAGCAGAGACCTTTTGACAGTTCTTTGAAGTTACCCCATGTAGGACCTTTGGTGAGAGAATGTAATTAAGATATATTCTGACCACGCAGTGAAGGCGTGAATAAGGAACTTGATAGGCCTAAAAGCAATTTAGGTATGTGGTAGGAAGTGGGGAAGGTCCAAGATGTTTTGGAGGAGTGAGAAAATGGATTACAAAATATGCTTCAAAATCACCCTACTTGGTGAAGATTTAATTTTTTTGGACATGTTTATTTCTCCTTATATTCAAGTGTAAGTGATTTTTAAGGCATTGTTTTTCTGTATGTCTCTGGAACATTTATATTCATTACATCTGAAAAAAATCCTGTTGGGCGAGTGCAGAAGCATTTGATATATGTAAAACTCGAAAGCTGTTTTATAAACCTGTTTCAAACCAGGAAGTTGAATTTTCCCATAACCAAATTGACTCATGTTTCAATAGAAACTCAGAGCTCACAAAATACTGGTTGCATTTTTCTATCCCTGGCTAAAATCTTCTTGCTTTTTATTTTTTTCATTTTTGCTTTAAGTGTGCACACACTGCTGTAAATTCAGGTGGCAGGTCTCCTGAGGAGAGATAAAGTTGGACGTTTCACTTATCACAGGACTTTGGGGGCTTTGTTCAAGTTCTCTTTCATTGGATTTGAAGGCATAATTGTTATCTGAAGGCATAATTGTTAGACTGTTGTAAGCTGAGCAGTTTCTGCAGTCGCAGAAACATCTAGGGATTATGTAGCTGCTTGAAATAGGTGGCTTATGCACGAATCAACAGACGTGAGTCAGCAGAGAAAAAGACCTGGTTCTATCTCTGTGATGTGGCAATCAGAAAAAGGGGTCCACCCCACCCCCTTTTAAGGGTTGTACAAAAAGATGAGCTGCATCATCTAATCCTAAGACATCACAGTTGAAGTCCCCAAATGATACATAGATAGATAGAATTTAAGAGGTTCATGGGGAAAAAAGTCATATTTTTATATTCACCAACCTCAAACTGAAATTAAGCATTTCCTTCCATTATGAATGTAGGGAAAAAATAATAATAATGATGATAATAATAATAATGATTGTACCTGTGACTTTGTCCCCAATAAAAATCACAGATATTTTTATATCTTATTACAGATATGAGTCATCTCAAAATGTTATCCACGCTCATCACTACTTGAAAATTTCAGTAGCTATTAGACTTGCCTCTTGATTTAGTTAATGTGATCCTAAAGAAACACCTATGGGACTATATCACACATTTATTAATATTTGATAACTCTATTTTAACATAATCAACTTCCTTTCAGATCTTATGCATTTTCTTTTTGCATTAAAAACATTATTCAGAGGAGGGTTCACCAGACCCATAGCTCAGAAGAGGTTACAAATTCTTGAACTAGAATTTGTTTTTCAGTTGTTTTTTAAATGAAACCTATATGTGTATCTTGAGAGGAATGCAGATAACACAGGTATACTGAGTGGTCAAAATAACATAGTTAGTGAAAATAACCTAACTTTCTTAGAACTGGGGAATGGCTAAGCAAGCTGTGCTATCCCCATGTAGTGGAAGGCTTCCCAGTAACAAAAAGGAAGCTACTGACACATGCAACGACATGGATCTATCTCAAGTGCATTATGAAAAATGAAAGAAACCAGACTCAAAAGGCTACACACTGTCTGATTCCATTTATAAGATACTATTTCCGAGTCAAAACCTTCATTAGTTGGCTGAGGACAGAAAGTTTGGGACAAGGATTGCCAACAAAGGGGCTTAGGAGATTTGGGGGAACTTAAGAAATTTTTGTATTTCAATATATATAAATTTTACCTGAAAATGCTCTAAATATAACTCACATGCCAGTTGCCTGAATAGCCGTCATCTTCCAGCTCTCTCTAAAGATGTAAGTGGTCCGAAGCCCCATCCTGAGAACAGAGGGCAGTCCAGCACGTGTCCCGTTGCCTCAGCTCTGCCTCACCTGGTCCCCTCCGCTCTGACCACCTGTGTCTGCCCCACCCAGACCCCACCCTACCTGCTGCTCTCTTCTCTCCGCCTCTTCTCAGCCCAGGTGAGCACAGCATCTTTTCCATGGTTTTTCTAACACCACCTCCCAGAAGGCAGTTGAGCACAGCTAGGACATAATTGATAGTCCCGACAAACTAGGACACACAGCCCCCTGGCAGGGGAGGTGTTTATGCAGCGTGTTGCATCTGCCCGATGATGCGCAACACCTTGGGGGTCGGTTACATCAGAGCCATGCAGGAAAAAGTCACACCCTCAAGTTGAATATTAAACATGCAGATTCTTAAGGGCTTTAGGCCATTCCTGGCCCCAGGTATTTTCACCAGTTATATCTTCTACTGTGACAGGGCTCCCACCGCCCCTCTCCACCTCTTCCCAAATCTCCCTCTCGGCTTTCACACTCTCAACCCCCAAATCCCTCTTTGTTTATTCCATGAAGCAATTTAGCAACCCTCTCTCGACTTCATTCCTCACCCAATCTGCCTATGCCCTGAGAGCGCTTGTTCCGAAACCAAAAAGGGTCTTTTGCTAATCAGTTCTCTCCCCTGGTATGAATCTGCCATCTGCTCATGAACCGCAAAAGAGAGACAGTGGGTACAGTGATAGCTAATGGGCCCTGAGCACTTAAGCAACAGTAATGGGTCATGAGCATGAAATATGCTGAGCTGTCCATGTAGATTCTCATTCCAGCCATTCAGACCCCTGTGAGGTAACTAAAATTACTATCCCCATTTTACAGATGAGCAGACTGAGGCACAGAGGTATCAAACAACTCTGGAAAGTGGCAGAGCCAGGAGTCCAACCCAGGTGTCTGGGACGGCAGGTGACCTGCAGAAACCCTACATCAAGCCAACGTTGCCCTTGCCTTGACTGGAGCACCTAGCACAGGTGTCAGCCAGTGTTTGCTGTCTGCCTGCCTATGTGCCTGCATGACTGAATTGTTTAAACAACCAAATGAACTCAACAGCTACCAAATAAGCCGGCTGTTTCCATTGCATTCGTAACTGTGCGAGCACAAACCGTCAGTGACGAGATCTGCAAAAGGTCAGTGCCAGTTTATGCACGCAGGCTCACGAGCCAGGGGCATGTTCCTGTTCTTGGTTTCTCCTCAGCTTGTGACAACCTTATTCAGGAGTTCAAAGTCATTTCCCCTCTAGATGTTAAAACTCAGACTTGATGCCACCCCAGGCTACTTCTCTCTGACTCCAGACCTGTGGGTAGAAACTGAAAATGTAAATGGGGAATCCAGCTATTAATCTACTACCCCATGGCTAAATATGGAGAGTTAGAAATGCTTCTCAGGCAGATTTAACTTTTCCATTTCATATGAACGCTTCGTAATCAGAGAAAGCAGCACGGTTTTATGTAACTGACAATCCCCTTTCCAAGGGATCGGCTGACAAGCTGTAAGGCAGGAACTTGAAGTGCATTCTTCTCATGGAAATGAGGTCACAGATGGTGACCAGGTGCCCAGAGATGTTCACTCACGTGAGTCCTGGGAAGACAGGGCTCAATAGGAGAGGAATGAGAAAAAGAGTTTCATTCTCCTTTCTTGGACCCAAAATTAACCTATCATAAATTTTTGCCAACTGAGTGAGTCTCTGGAATCTTCCCACCCACTTCTGCGCTCATCTCGGAGGGCGTAACGTTGTTCTTGAGAATTCCAGGCTCGTGGTTTCCTCTTAGACTGACTCGAGGACTCCCAGCCTGCCCGGTCTCCCTCCCTCATCCTCCCAATCACCCCCCGTCCCTCCTCGCATCAAAACTCTCACCCTCTTAGTGAGGGCAAATTCTGTTAAGTGTTCGGAAACTCTAACACCAAACTCTTACGTAGTGCTGACGGTTAAGCCAGGCATTGTTTTAAGCACATAACACACATTAACTCATATGATTCTTATGATAATCCTTGCTGTAAGCCTAGAGATGAAAAGATGTCAAATAGGGAGGTGAGCAATCTACCCAAGGGCGCCCTGTTGGAAGGCGGTGCAGCCCAGGACTGGACCTAGACAGGCTGGCTCCAGTCTGTGAACTCAGCCCTGTGAACCCAGCCCTTCCTGAAGTTGGAGACGCGTGTGCCCTGTGCAGTGAGTGTGTGTATTTAGCAGATATGCACTGAGACCTGCCACTGTGCCATCACTGTGCTGGCACTGGGGACACAGGGGTGATGAGGCCATATAGCCTATGTCCTTGTGGAGCCACAGTCCTGGGGGGCTTCAGACAGTTAGACAGGCAATTACAACCTGGGGGAATTAAATGCTCTGCGTGTCCAGGAGCAGGTAGGACGAGTGCCCGGCTGTGACCTGCGGCTGGGAAGGCGTGGAGAGAGGCTTGGTCGGCTCCGAGTACACCTGAAGGATAAATAGAGGTTTATCTGGCCAGAAAAGGGCAGGAGGTGGCAGAGGAAAGAGCATGGGAAAAACGAAGCAAGAAGGACACCAGGGGAAAAAGTCATCTGAGCGTGGCTGGGCACAGCGGGGCAGGTGGGGAAAGGCAGAGCGTCCCGGAGAGGAGGACAAGGACTGCACGGCGAAGAGCCCGGGAGCCCTGTCGGAAAGTCTCGTCTTTATCCAAAGACCACTGAGGCACCCAAGGGGTGTCCACTGTGGTGGTATTAACTGCTGCTTGTGCAGAACTTGCAGGAGATGAGCCAGGGCCATGAGGGTCGCCTGGATGGTGCACGGGCCACCACTCTCCACAAATCTAACGCAACCGCTTCCTAAAAAGTGGAGGGCTGAGCCTTGGAAGTCCAGGGCCTAACAGTTGTGCTGAGCTCAACGTCAAAGAGTAATGGGGCAGGGGGTGCCTGAAAAGGGCCCACCCAACTGTGGGGCTGTGACTTTCCACCAGCAGTTCTCAATCAGGAGCAATTTGCCCATGTCTGGAGACATTTTTGGTTGTCACTGCATGGGGTAGTATTGCTGGTATGTAGGGGTCTAGGCCAAGGATGCTACTCGGTATCCTGAAATGCACAGAAAAGCCCCTACAATAAAGAATTATGTGGCCCCACCTACAGCACCCATGCTCCTGGAATAGGCCGGCAAGGGGGTCACACGCTACGCCAGCCCATGGGGGCTGCAGGAGCCTCAGGGGCCTGGTCTGATAAACGAGATAGTCCCTGTGTCCAGGATATAATGGTTGGATAGGATGTTGCCCAGGTAGATGCCCAACGAACACCAGTCCCTGCCCACTTCGGTCTCCCCACCCACCCGCCCCGATGTCTGGACCGTGAGATGAAGGAATGTCTGAGAAGGTAAGCCTCCCGTCCAACCTAGAACCCTGCTTCCCTGGACCAGGGGTCCCCAAGGGGATGGGGGGTGTGACACTCTAAAGGGAAGAAAGTAAACCCGGCACGTGCTGACACATCTTTTGGCATCGACCTCCCTTAATACACTTTTCGTGTATGTTTCACAGTGTGTACGATGTATGGGTGTGGTAACATTCTCTACTCATACACAGAATTCATGAATAAAATACATATATGAATGTGTCGTTAAAATTTATTAATATATTTACATGTATTGGGATACTGGGAGTATGTGCTCCAAAAATTCTTTTTTTTTTTTCTTTTGTTTTTTTCACTAATAGAGGTGCTGGGCCAAGAGTTGTTGGCTCTGGAATGAGGTGATTTGGGGGGAAAGTTCTATTCATTCTAATGCTTTTAAAAATGTTTAGACCAAAGGTTTCTACCCTCCTAAAACGGAATGGAGAGCTGGTTCCCTCCTTTCCTTAAGAACTGTTTTGGCTTCTGGCAAGCATACAGTTGAAGCAATCATGACGCAATTGTGTGGCCGTCACCAGGTGACTCCTAGCACAGTCCTGGGCCTCCCTCCCCTTGCTGGGAGGCTGCGCCCTGCCTGGCAGTGAGGGTGACCCCAGACAGGGTGGGAAGGAGCCTGCATGAAAGCTGCTGTCACAGCCAAGACTGGAAATGAGAGTTCTGTTCCTGAAGCCTTTCTGCCCTTTCCTTTCCCAGTTCCCAGGAGGCTGTGGGGACTGGGCCAGAGCTGGCTGGCAGCGCAAATGGGTGGAAATGACAGTAAAAAATGATGCATATTAACCTAAAGAAACACTGAGAGTGTAAACAAGAAATTAATGTAAATGGCTACATGGGAGGGGGTGAGGGTGCAGTGACCCTTCTCTGTGAGTGCCTTTTTAGGATGGTTTTGACTTTTGCATCCTGTGCATTTATTACCAATTCCCAAATATTATTTAATTTTTTAAAACAAGAGGTTAGCAATTGAGATTTCCAAATGTCTATTGGTTCTGAACTTTATTTGTAAACTCAAGATTTTCCTAATGACTTTTCTTCTTAATGAACCTGTGGCACCTTGATTAAAACACCATAGTGGCTGTTTCGTACACTTCTTGTTCTGTATTTAATATAGTTTCACATGCTTCCTGTCAATTTACACAGCTGACATGCACCCAATTTCTTTAAAAAGGCTCAACCTTCCTTCATATTTTCCTGAAGCCAACAATGGTGTGGTTTCAGTGAACCTTGTTTTGTTCCAGGGCTTACCTGTGAAATGCATTTATTCTACCCGGAACCTTTTGAATGAGTCAATCACCTGATCCCTCCCTGGGATCCATAGGCTCTGGCAGGTCAAAGCTCCTGCGTTCCTCCCTTGCCACAGACCCTTCCCAAGCCTGTTTAAGTGCTGGGCTGGCTCATTAGGCGAACAGATTATATATCCGAGGCGTGCAAGCCCCCCTTTCAGGATGCATTCACCTGAGAAGGGGCTGTCGGCAGGCGATAAACCTCTAAGAATCTGAAACCTTGACTTGCTATCAAAATCCCTAGATCATGGAGCCCAAATGCCCTGATTTTGGGGGTCAGCCCTTGAAATTTATGACGCACTTAACAGGCAGGCTGGTATGCTTCCACTGCGCTCAGATAAGTGGGATCAAAGTCCTCCCCTGAGTTTCCAAGGGGCTGTCCTTGGCCGGCTCTTTGCAGGTGGTGTGAGGCAACCCGATTCAGAGCCCTGGCAGTAAGCAAAGAGGGAACTTCACACAGGAAATTCCTGCCCTGTGCAGGAGGGGACCGTCCTTTTCTGCAGGATTTGAGGAACATGTAATGCCATCAGAGGACACTTTAGTATCAGGATTCTTCCCCCTGGGGATAGCATGAATTTTTTTCATTGGAATAATTTCAGAGTGCAGTAGTTTTAATGATGCTGAAATAGCCAGCCATGAGGGCACCTTGGAAGATAATTCAGTAGCCACATTGGCTTGTTTTCACGCCCCGATAAAGACTGTCTCGTGGACACGTTGAGTAGAACTGGTAACAGAAATTAAAATCTGAGTTCATCAACACAGTTTTTCTCTTGAGTGGGACCATGTGCCAGTGAGTTAAACATGAAGTTTCTGATTTAACAGTGTAAGAGAAATAAATAAACAAACTGTGAATCGAATGGTGTTACACTGTAAAGGGGGATTTGACATTACCCAGCAAAATTATACAAGTGTTTGCCCTTCCACCCAGCAATTCCACTTCTAGGAATCTTTCCAAAGATACACTGGCAAAAATGCCAGGGAGATGTATGTGCAAGGCTACTCACAGAAGCACTGCTTTGAAAAGCAAAAGTCAGGAAACAACCCAAATGTCCATCAACTTTCGAACAAACTAGGGCACATGCACACAGCGGACGCAGAGATGAATGAGAAGTTCCCTGTACCGCCACAGGATGGTTTCCAAGAGACAGTTTTAAGTGAATAGAGCGAGAGAGAGAGAGAGAGAGAGAGAGAGAGAGAGAGAGAGAGAGAGAGGAGAGTAAAAGGGGTGGGGTGGGGGGGAGACGCACACACGCACACTCCTGTGGGACACGCAGGCCAGGACCAGGGGTGATCGGAGGCCTCCATGCTCTGGTCCCCAGTGAATCCAGAGCAAGCAGCAGGGATGGTCTCTCTGAGCAGAGCTCTAGAGTTCCCCGAGGCGTTCCTCTTTTTCCCGGGCTGTTCCTGGATGCCCAAGTCCCTCAGTGGTGGTCTTCTCTGACTGTCACCTCCAGGCTCTGACCCCAAAGGCAGCCATCTACCTATTTATATCATGATGTTCTCCTTCGAGTGTCATTAATACTCTTCCACCGTGGTAGAATGCTTCAGAGGAAAGGGTGTGAACCATTAACCAGGCTTGTTTGCTGGGGCATTTCATGAGATCCTAAATGGTACTGGGAAAAGGACTTGGAGGGTGAAAGAAATGAATATAGGTACAATTCTTCTGTTACAACTTTTGAAACCTAAAATTGACCCGAACCCCCTGACTCGCACCTGGAGAGTTCAGTGCTCTCGCCGACATCTCAGTGAAGTCAGGGGTGGGCATGGGGGTAACATTGATTCCCGTGGTCATTGTGGTTGCCTCCTTATCATGCAGCCACACCGTAGCCGGGAGGTGTTGGAGACTGGCCTCCAGTCTAGGGCCGACTCTCGTTCCTCTCAGCTGCTCATGGTGGTCCCAGCCCCCTGGCCCCCAAGTCAGGGCAGGATTCAAGAACTCAAGCCTGAGTCAGTCTGCAGATGGCAGTCTTCCAGCCAGTCCTTAGTCCAGGGACAGGCCCACTGGGCTGAGGGCCTAGTAAAGAGGTTTTGCTGGGAGAGCGCTGTGAATATCCCTTTGCTCTTTGGAGAAAGCCACAAAAGGAATTGCCCTCTTGTTTCTCTAGATGTTGTCGTGCCTGGAGGTGAGGCCTAAAATTGTCCCCATCTGATAAAAAGGCAGAGCCAACACAATCATGGGAAAGGGGGCTGGAGTTGTTGAATTTAATCTGCCTTGAAGTCTGACCTACCTGTACACTTTCAGTTAGGTGAGTCCATACACAGTGCAGGCCACTTGCTTACACCTGTCCATGCTGGGCTTCCTTGTATTTACAGCTCAAATCATCTTGACACAGGGAAGCTTCCTTCATGTTCTTGTCCTCCCTGAAGTCTTGAACTCACTCACGTCTCACATTGGCGGCTCCTGTCCTTGGCCGACCTGTGAAGAGCCCCAGCAGGTCAAGTAGCTGTGCCCATGGGACTGCGGGCCCGGGTCCCGCCATGCAGGTATAATGCAGCACTGTCAGCAAGAAGTCCAGAAGGAACGTTCTTGTCACTTGTTTTCTAGGAAGTCCTTCAGGTACATTTGCCACTTCTCCCATATGTGGCCCGGCCCCCATCCCTTCTCTATGCCATTGAGATGGTGGTCACCTCTGCAGTGGGTGGGAGGATGTGAGCAGGGAGGGACACTGGAGCCCCCAAATTACCAGAAAGATTCTATTTCTCAATGAGGATGTTAGTTTTATTATTCACTGATCTGGTACATAGGCATATTTTATACTCTTGTGTATCTAATGTGTATCTCACAATAAAAAAATCTAAGAGGCAGCTGGGGTATGAGGTCGGGGAAAAGTGGGGCATGCTCTCCTTAAAGCAACCACAGCAAAGCACTAGGGAGTCTCACTGCCCTGTCCATTCAGAGGCATTTTACAAACCTCCTCTGCCTGCAGAATAAACCCACAGCCCTCAGACTCGGGCCCCTGTTGTCTAATTCACCTGCCTTTCTAGACCTTCATCTTTCATTACTGGTGCTTTTTCTGAAACTCCTCCACTCGCCCTGGCCACCAGCCCCCACACTGCAGATCTCAGCCCAAAATGGGTCTGAGGGGCTCCTCTCTCCATCCACCTTCAGCCGCGGTCTGAGCTCTGGTTGGGATGTTGTTGCACCATTTGCATTTCATCCACAGCCAACTATGCCCATCGCCTGTGGTGTGTGTGATGGGCAGCACCCAGCACCCAGAGCCAGGCAGGACCCACCCCTGGGGGTCTCTCCCCAGCTGGGGGACTAACCCAGAGGCTGCAGGTTTGAAAACCCACTCCAGGTTGCACCAGCAGCCAGACAGCCATGGCCAAGGAAAGTGGGGACGAGGGAGTGAGAACAGAGACAGATCCAGGGCCAGTGTGCCACCAGCAGGCTGTGGCTCTAGTGACCACCTCTAACTTGCAGATCTTGCAGCTGAGACAGAAAGAATTTTGATTCCGTGGCTTTAATACCAAGCTCAGCTGTGTGAGTCCTTGAAGTCAGCCCCAATTCAAGCCAAAGATTTGAGACCTTCAGACATCATGAGGAATGAAAACATGACCAAATGCAGGGCAAGTGGGGACTTGAGTCTGCACACCGAAGGAAGGAAGCTGCCAGAAAGGCATCGCATGTGCAGGGAGGCTGGGGCGGGCAGACAGGTGGCTGATGAGTTTGCATTCTTGTCAGGGGGCCTTGCCCGCTGTGGCTGGGGACCAAGCTTTGCCGCGAGCCTGGCATCTGCCCTCGAGCCTCTCAGTGCCTTTTCATCCCTAATAGTAATCTGAGAAATGGACTTTTGTGACAGATCCTGGGGCACTCCGGGCCGCCATCCAAGGCACCGCATTTCCACCATCCAGGTGTGTGGGAAGCCAATTAGCAACCAGCAGGCTGCTTGGAGAACGCAGACCCGGAGCACAGAGGCACTTACCACGCATCAGGAGAGAAATCTGAAAACACTGCGTTGGCCTCTGCAGCCCTGTGTGCCAGGATGCTTGCATCTGTCACTTTCTGAATTTCTCCCTTTTTCTCCCTCTAGACTCCAGGCTGGTCACACTATCTTTCATCAGCCATCCTAAACATTCCTGAGGGAGTCACAGCTTTCTCTTAAGTTCAGCAGGTCCCCTGAGACCCTCTCGAGACCTGAGTTCCCACTGGTCTGGAGGGGGAAGCGATCCATCCCCTCAGAGCCTTCTACAGACACCCCGTCCCCACTGTGAGGTGACTATTTTACCAGTATAGCCCTCCCAGAGCGCATTGTCACCTGCAGCATCTGGAGCGCTTCTGGTGACCACTTTAGACAGACTTGCATGCTGAGTGCCAGCGGTGGGAGTGGCTCAGAAGAAAAACTATTTCCAAAGTGGGACTCGAACAAATATTTGTACCCCAACGTTCATGGCAACATTATTCCCAATAGCCTAAAGGTAAAAACAACCCAACTGTTCATTAACAGTTCAATGGATACACACAATGTGGTCTGTAAATACCATAGAATATTATTAAATAAATAGCCATCAAGAGAAATGAAGTTCTGACACCTGCTACAATACCCATGGACCTTGAGAGCATTATGCCACGTGCAATGAGCCAGACACAGATAGACAAATAGTGTATGATCTCACTTATATGAGGTACTTAGAATAGCCAAACTCACAGGGACAGGAAACACAATATGGTTACTAGGGGCTGGGGAAGGGGGAGAGAGAGTTATTGTTTAATAGGTACGGATGCTGGGGATGATGAAAAAGGTTTAATAAATCCTGCCTTAGACACCCAGTTTCCTGATTTGGGAGAAAAAAAAAAAACCTCTACTTTGTCAAAAGTTCAGATTTTCAAAGTTATATCACAACATCAGGTTTGTCAACATCAGTGTTATGATCACCATAGTGTTGGAAATACCGTAGTAGCCTCAAAAACCCTGGCGAATGGCCTTGTAACAAAATGCAGCGTTACGGGAGGTTACCTTTACCAATCATTGGTGCACCATAACCAGGGTCTCTTCCTTCTGTACTCAGGGTCATTTGAGACTTATTGCAGATACAACTGTGGTATCTGGCCCGAAAACATCAAAGGGTGACAAAACTTCTAATCTTCATCAAGGGAACAATTAAGTCCACCTGGCGCAATGTGACCTATTGTAACAGCTCTGAGTTGGTGCCGATGAGTTTGGAATGCTCCACTTTGGAATCCATTCCCTACGTCGTTGAACCTGCAGCTAGAACCTGGTGAATCCTTCCAGGGTCTAGGGAGGGGTTGGTGCCGTAGGCTTCTGGGAATTTCCCAACTGTGTCTCTCTGAATGAAGGCTGCCAGCCACCAGATTCCACCAGGGTCACACTAGCCCCATCCAGCAGCTCCTGGGATTTGCAAAAACACAAAAACAACTTTGCATCAACATTGCGTCTGAACCCAGAGCAAATGCCACCAGGCCTCTCACCGAAACCTGAGGCCTCTGCCTGGCCCAGAGGGACACACGGGTACCCCAAGCTGCATTCTGACCCCTCATGCCTGTGACACGGCCATGCCTCACATTCCATTCCTACTTAGCCAACTTGCTCCCGTGCAAGCCCCTGTCATCATTTATCCTCTTAGTGTTCTCAGCCCCACACTGTTCTATCTTCCCTCTCCTGCTTTATCCTACTCTTGCCTTTGGTCCACGGTGTCGTCAGGAAACACACCATCTTGAAACCAACTCCCCTGGGCCATCCTTCCTTATCTTCCCTGGTCTCATACCTGGTTCAGACACTAGCTGAGGCACTTACCACCTCAACGATCTTGAGTCATTCATTCAAGGGCTGTGAGAAGTGAGCCAACTCCTCTCACATTAGTTTATTCATTCATTTGTTTACTCAGCAAATGTTTATTTCACTTATAGCACCAGGAGTTCAAGGATGAGAGAGGCACAGTCCCTGCCCTCAGGGAGCTTACAGTCTATGCTGTGCACTGAATTGTCTCCCCAAGTTCATAGCGGGCTAACTCACAATGTGACCATATTTAGAGATATGGCTTTTAGGAAGTAAAGTTAAGTGACATCATAAGGGTGGGATCCTAATTCAATGGGATCGGTGGCCTTACAAGAAGAGGAAGAGACACCAGTGCTCCCTCTGGTTCCAGACGCGCACAGTGGAAATGCCCTAGGATACCTCAAGGAGGCAGCCTTCTGCAAGCCAAGAAAAGAGCCCTCACCAGGAACCAAAGCATGCTGGCAAGAGCAGACTAAGATAGTCTAGGAGGGTCCAGGCCAGTGAACAGGTAATTCTAACACAGAGTGGGAAATGCCAGGGACAAGGACCAAGGGCTTTGAGAACACAGAAGAGGGACACCTGTATCAGTTTTGGGGACTGAACAAGGCATTTGGGAATCTAAGGGAACAATATTTGCCAGGGTTCAGAGGGGAGAGAGACCCTGGCATGTTCCAGACATGGCAAGCAGTTCAACGGAGATAAGAATGCCCTACTTATAAGGCAATTGAGAAGTTTGCGGAGGGAGAGCAAGTGATCAGTGCATCATTTACAGGATGGAATCATTCAAAGGCCTCACAGGCGTACCCGCAGGTGTACTCACCTATGGCTCTGGTAAAGGTAAGGACATGTACGACAGGAATAAAGAGAACAAAGGCAACCAAAGAACGATCAGAAAACTCCCAGGCACAGACCCCCACCGTGCTTTCTCATTGGCACTTGGTCTTCAAATTATTGTACAAATCACCAAATGTGTGCATGTTACCTTGATTGCAAGGAGGACTTGGCAAAAGTTTACAGCAGGGGCTCTTGGAGCCAGACTCGGCTGCATCGCTGGTTAAAGCAGATGTACACCATCCATCTATACAGCTCTAACCAGTGCAGACGAGCCAGCCCAGCGCCTCCAGGACAACTGCAAGCTTTAAACAACACCTTTTAAATCACTATCTAGCTCATCTCACCTTTGTCTCCTCCAGTAGTTGCTACCAGACAGTGACCAACCATCCTGGCGTGCCTTGGACTGAGGCATTTCCAGAAGACAGGATTTTCAGTAAGAAAACCTAGAAAAATAGGGGAAACGGCCTTATCTCACGTGAGACATAAGCACGTTCCGATCTAACGAGCGCTGTGAGCTGATCTAACGAGCACTGTGAGCTGCATGTAGAGATGCTAGGGCAGGGGCCGGGGGGCCACGAGAACTGTACAGTGAGCACCTCCCCCAAAGTCCTCAGTGGGAACTGGAGGCCGCACACTCTGCCTCCTTACCCTTTGGGGTGGGCCACTCTGAACTACGGTCACAAGTGTCCCAAAGGGCTCCACCACATTGAGCCACGGTCACGTCCTGTCTTACGCCCCTACCTCCCCGCCAGTGTTCCCTGAGGCTGCCTCCCTTGCATGCAAATCCTTGACTTCAGGGTCACTGAGGCAATCCAGGCAAATGCGTGCTGCAGAGGACACTTGGCACTCCGTGGAGTTATGAAAGGGGATAAGTAGGGAAATGGCATCATCACTTTTATATTTATTAAGAATATAAACAAAATCCCTGCCTTCGTGAAGCCTCTGCCTGGGGTAGGAGGCTGCGCTAGACGGAATAACGGCTCCCCAAAGATGTGCCAGCCGGAATTCCTGGAATCTGTGAATATGGGACACGCCAAAGGGGATTAAGGTTCCAGTTAAATTAAAGCAGCTAGTCAGCTAACTTTAAAATGAAGAGATAATCCCAGATTATCCAGGTAGAGCCAATGTAATCCTAAGTGTCCTTAAGAGATAGAAAAAGAGGCGGCAGTGTTTTCAAAGTCAGAGACAGAGACAAGGAAAGCAGGTGTTGGAGTGATGTGGTGGCTTTGAAGACGGAGGAGAGTCGCAAGCCAAAGAATGCAGGCAGCTTCTAGAAGCTGGAAAAGGCAAGAAAACAGATTCTGCCTCCAGAAAGGAACACAGCCTTGCCAACACCTTGAGTTTAGTGAGATCCAGTGAGACTCATTTTGGACTTTGAATTCCAGAATTATATATATAAAAAAAAAACAACTATTGTTCTAAGCAACTAGGTTTGCAGTGATTTGTTACAACAGCAATAGGAAACTAATATAGGAGAAAAGGCAAAAAACAAAATAATTGAAAATATTTTGTAGCACTGTAAATTAAAAATCTACTGTATAAAACGGTGATAAATGTCACAGAGGAAAATGAAGCGGCAAAGTGGGACGGGAGGAGGCGGGGCTGGAGGGAGATGCAACGGACGGAGCACAGGGCTCCAAGCCCTGCCGTCACCATGCAGATGACCCATGGGGCAGTGCAGCCGCGCATTTGGGGATGTGCTCGAGTCTCTCTTCCTTTGACTTCTCTGTCACAGCTCTCCGTTTGATCCCACAGCCCAACACCTGGGGCATCTCTGGGACCATCATTTGGAGCTGGCGTTAAGTGCCGTGTTGATCTCCACCCACGGTGATTGATTCCCACTTGCAGCATGGAGCTAACAGCTGGGGCATACACGTACGCACTTTCAATAGCCTCAGAATTTCCTAAGATGTTCTCGTGCACAACAAGAAATCTTTTATGCATTTGCTTGGAGTCCACAAACTTTGATGGACACAGCCCATTCTCAGTTGGATACCTCTTTTCAGTTTGCTTCAAGATCAAGGTATGGGCCGGGCGCGGTGGCTCACGCCTGTAATGCTAGCACTCTGGGAGGCCGAGGCGGGGGGATCGTTCTGAGCTCAGGAGTTCGAGACCAGCCTGAGCAAGAGCAAGACCCCGTCTCTACCAAAAATAGAAAGAAATTAATCGGACAGCTAAAAATATATATAGAAAAAATTAGCCGGGCATGGTGGCGCATGCCTGTAGTCCCAGCTACTCGGGAGGCTGAGACAGTAGGATTGCTCGAGCCCAGGAGTTTGAGGTTGCTGTGAGCTAGGCTGACGCCACGGCACTCGCCCCAGGCAAGAGAG